>CM072890.1:4796355-5541196 GCA_037013685.1 Acridotheres tristis | reverse complement strand
TTTCTGTTGTAGCCAGACTTTTATATGACTTTTTAACCCAAGACAATCCTAATGTGGTATGGACGCCGGAAGGAGAACAAAGCTTTGGAAAATTAAAAGACAAATTCGTTAATGCCCCAGTCTTAGCTATTCCTGACTCAGAAAAGGAATTTTAACTATAGGTGGATGTTAAACAGGATCATGCTAAAGGAATTTTGGTGCATGGGGGAACACGGAGGCCTGTTGCCTATTTTGCTAAGTTGTTAGACCCGGTGGCCAGAGGCTGCCCCATTGTCTGCAGAACTGTGCAGCCACAGCTCTGATGGTGGCTGAGGCCCCAAAGCTGACAAGGGGAGGGTATCTCATTGTTAAAGTCCCACATCAGATTAAAGCTTTGTTAAATGAGAGAACATCTGAGAAATCATCTGGATGACCAGTGCTCGCTTATTACAGTATGAATCTTGTTTAATGGAACAGAAGGATTTAGAATTTAAAAGTGGGGAAGGGTTTAACCCAGCCTCCTCTTTGAATGGCCCTGAAGAAAGGGGAGGCCAGGAAAAAACCCACGGCTTTATCCAGGTTATAGACCTCCAGACGTGGGCTAAGGAAGATTTACGAGATAATTCCTGGCCTGAGGTAGTCCATGTGTTCATTGATGCATCTTCAAGGGTGGTAGAAGTGAAACTGTTTACAGGATACTCTATCGTGAATGGGAAACAATTAAAGGAAGTGGGGAGGCTCTTGCCTGCCTGGTCAGCTCAGATGGCAGAGCTATATGCGCTTGTGAGAGCCTGTGAATTATACCGGGACAAAACAGTGAATGTTTTTACTGATTCTAAATATGCAGATGGGGTGATACATGCATTTGGGAAACTATGGGAAGAAAGAGGTTTATTAACCTGCAGAGGAAAGACATTAGCTCATGAGAACTTAATCTCTCGCCTATTGGAGGTGGTGAATTTACCAAAAAGGGTGGCAATAATCCACATTAAGGGGCATCAGGCAGGATGCTTGGAGGAGAAGCTCGAACAGCTGCATTGTTGCCAGAAATCTCTAAGATCCTGCCTTTGCTCTCAGTAACTGCACCGCTGCCAGAGAAACTTGAGATAATTTAGAAGAATGGGGCAGAGGAAAGAGGGGATAACTGGTTTACAAGGGATGGTAAGCAGAGGATACCAAAAGCTCTAGCCTTACAATTGTTAAAACAACTCCATGAAGGGAGTCATTGGGGCTCCCGAGGACTGGCAGCAGCCTTCCTCAAAATATATGCTGCTGTGGGTCTTTTTACTCTGGCAAAACAAGCTATTGAGAGTTGTTTGATTTGTGCTAAAACCAATAACAGAGTTACAAAGAAACTTGCCAGGGGAGGGAGGCATTGGGCTGTACGTCCCTTCCAGAGATGCCAGGTGAATTTTATTGAAATGCCCCAAGTGGCAAGATTTAAATATCTTCTGGTAATACTATGTCAATTAACAGGGAGGCCAGAAGCATTTCCAACTGTTTCAGCAACTACAGGATCAGTTATTAAAGTATTTTTGGAACAAATAATTCCAAGATATGGGATTGAGGAAGCAATAGACTCAGATAGGAGAACTCATTTTACAGGAAAAATTCTTCAAGGACTTATGACTGCTTTAGGGATACAGTGGAATCTCCATACCCCCTGGCACCCACAGAGTTCGGGCCAGGTTGAGAGGATGAACGGAGAAATAAAGAAACATCTCCTGAAGCTGGTGATAGAAACTAAGATGCCGTGGGTAGGGCTCCTGCCCCTGGCTTTAGCAAGAATAAGGGCCAGACCCAGGGGAGATATTCAATTATCTCCCTTTGAATTGATGTTAGAAATTCCTTCCCCTTGTAATTCTCAGCCTAGTGGGGGGATAGAGATAAGTGATGTGTATTTAAAACAATATGTGGCTCGGATACTGTCTCTTGTGAAATCTCTTCGACAGGAAGCTCAGCTGGCACAGACCTTGCCTTTGGACTTTGCTGTTCACAACATCCACCAGGGACACTGGGTCCTGGTTAAGGAGTGGAAAGAAGCACCACTGGTGGCCAAGAGGCGTGTTCCTTTCCAGATGTTTCTGACCACAGAAACAGCCGTCAAGACAGCTGAGAGGAATGTTGAATTTGTCTTTACAAATGAGTTGTGGATCAGCCTGTAGATAAGGCTAGCACTGAGAGATAAAAGAAACAATGGGATGGATTCCACTGATTGATGAATGGAAAGAGATATTTGCCTTTACAAACAAACTGTAGGGCTGCTGATAAATGAAATTGGATATCGAAAGATAAAAGAAGCAATGGTGGGAAACTATGAATTCTATAAGAATTAAAAATTAAAAGGGAGGGTTATACATTAGAGGGGAATTTCAGGTATCAGGCGTTCCGGGAAGTCTGTACCTCTCAAGTACCTCAGGCAATGGGGAAAGAGAGAGGGAAATGCGGCCGGGAAAACAGGATAAAACGGAGGCTGCGTCCTCCAAAAATTGGAGAGATCCCAGGGGAATGTCCCATGGCCTCTCCCTTTATTCGAATAAAGCAAAAAGGACTCCTCTGTCTCCTTTTTGGACATAAACCTCTGGTGTTTGTGGATTAATTTTCCTGACACAGCTGAACACGGCTGGACCCATCACACTCGGGTCAAGGTCTCTGCAGCCCCAGAGATTTGGACATCTCAGCTGGAGGAGAAGGACGGGAAGCCACGACTGACACTCGGCAGGAGGGGACTGGAGCAGCAGCCAGGGCGTCGACATCGGGGGAAGCCTCGTGTGGCCACCCACAGACTGCCTGCTGAAATAGTCTGTGTGGGCATCCCTCCTCTCAGATCTCCAGTCACTCGGGGCCAACCCTTGCTCTCATTGTTTTCTTTTCGTTAAGCTGTTTCTGTGCCTTCACTCGCCACAGGTGGTGCAGAAGAAAATATGAAAGCAAAAATTAAGGTAGGAAATTAGATGACACCATTAGAATGTTTCTCTTAATAAAATTATCTTTATATTGTCAGTTAGGGAAATCTCAGGTATCAGGTGTTCCGAGAAGTCTGTACCTCTCATGTACCTCAACCAATGGGGAAAGAGAGAGGGAAATGTGGCTGGGAAATTAGGATAAAAAGGAGGCTGAATACTCCAAAAATTTGAGAGACCCCAGGGGAATGCTCCATGGCCTCTCCATTTATTCGAATAAAGTAAAAGGACTCCTCTGTCTCCTTTTTGGACGTACACCTCTGGTGTTTGTGGACTAATTTTCCTGACATACCCAATATAACCGTACATAGATGTTAAAATGTTTTTATCTAACATATAAACCTAATTTTCCTGGAATTTATTTTCATGTGACAGCCTCCTACTGGAAGTACTTTTATGATCCTGGAGGATCATCCAGAGGGGTCTCTGGTGGTCGTATTCTCTGAGGGCTGCAATATTAAAGGTGACCTTGCCCTGAACTTTTCCTTTGGCCATGTACTCTTGCTGCTTGGTACAGAACTTCCCCCAGAACCCCTGAAGGCTTCCTTATGTGTTTCTGCACTGGCTCCAGCCACATTTATCATCCTGTGAGCACAGGGGAGCTGGGCTTTCCTCCTCCATCCTGGCTCCCAGAACCCTCTGGCCAGGAGGAGCAGAGACACTGCCGGGGTCCCAGGTGGAGCAGGGAGCAGTGGGGCTGTCAGGGGAAAACAAGCAGCCCTGGGTGGGTTCTGGGGTGTCAGAGCAGGCTGGAGGGGTCAGGAGACGGTCAGAGGGGGGTGGAAGGGGTCTGGATGCTGGCAAACCCAGAGGAGAGCAGAGCCTGAGAGGCCACGCTCAGAGTGGGGGAGCGGCTGCAGTCTGGGAAAGCTGTGGGATGGGATGGGATGGGATGGGATGGGATGGGATGGGATGGGATGGGATGGGATGGGATGGGATGGGATGGGATGGGATGGGATGGGATGGGATGGGGAGAGGAGAGGAGAGGAGAGGAGAGGAGAGGAGAGGAGAGGAGAGGAGAGGAGAGGAGAGGAGAGGAGAGGAGAGGAGAGGAGAGGAGAGGAGAGGAGAGGAGAGGAGAGGAGAGGAGAGGAGAGGAGAGGAGAGGAGAGGAGAGGAGAGGAGAGGAGAGGAGAGGAGAGGAGAGGAGAGGAGAGGAGAGGAGAGGAAGCAGATACTTTGTGTTTCCTTGGGCCCAGGGAAGGCTTTGGCAATGATCCCAGAGTATTTCCCAGAATGGGAGTTACTTCAGAGAAGCAGCCAGCTGCCTCACCAGCACTGCCAGCATTCCAGAGCCACCAGCACCAGCAGAATCCCTCTGCTGCTGGAGAGGCGAAGACCCCACAGGGAAGAGAAGCGAGAAATGGTAGAAACCTGTCAGGTGAGGGAAGGAAGTTGAAGAATGGGACGCTCTACTGGGAAGGAATGTTTCTCATCAGGAAGAAATGAGGAGCCATTCACAAATATAAAATTACTTCCTTTGTAAGAAAAAAAATCAACATATATACTGAGGGAGTGGAGCTCTAACCTAGCCAAAGTTGTAAAACCACTTCTGACTGCCCTGTGACCCCACTGAGCATTGGGAAACAACAGCGGGACAGGGCACAGAGAGAGCCAGCAGGACGGGAATGGGGAGCTCCTGGTGATCTGGGCACTTTCTCCTTCATGTTTCTGACCTGGGAGGATCCACTTTAGGACACGGATCCCAAAGGATCAAGAGGTACCAGGAAGTGCTGCTGATCTGCACAGACCCCCTTTGCCTGCTGCTGCCCCACAGTGAACAGGTCAGTGCAATGTTTTCCTTCCTCCCTCCCCCACCTCCCTCTCCTCCAGCAGCTGCTCTGTTCCTGCCACCCTCTCCTGGTGACCGCAGTGCCCTCCCCAGGACTCCTCTCCTCTGCCCTGTTCTTCCCATCTGCATCTTGGCATTGAAATTGGCTGAAATAAACTTTCTAACACAATGGGAAGCAGTAGGAAGCAGGAGTTCTTTACCTGCACAGGACACACAGAAGGATCTCTCCATGATCTGTGTGTGGTGAAACTTTACAGCAGGGGTCTTATCCATTATAACCACACATAGACGTTATAAAGTTTTTATCTAACACATAAACATAATTTTCCTGAATTTATTTTCATGTGTCAGCCTCCTGCTGGAAGTACTTTTATGATCCTGGAGGTTAATTCAGAGGGGTCTCCGGTGGTCGTATTCACTGACTGCTGCAATATTAAAGGTGACCTTGCCTTGAACTTTTCCTTTGCCCATGTGCCCTTGCTTCTTGTTACAGAACTCGCCCCAAAACCACTGCAGGCCTCTTAATCTGTTTCTCCACTGGTTCCAGCCACTTTTGCCATCCTGTGTTCTCCTACAGAGCACAGGGGAGCTGGGCTTTCCTCCTCCCTCCGGGGTCCTAGAACTCCATAGCCAGGAGGAGCAGAGACAATGCCGGGATCCCAGGTGGATCGGGGCAGGATCGGGGCAGGATCGAGGCTGTTGGGGGGAAAAAGGGAGCCCCAGGTACTGTCTGGGGTGTTGGAGGTGGTTTCAGAGGGCTCAGGAGATGATCAGAAGGGGGCTGGAGGGGGTCTGGATGCTGGCAATCCCAAATCTCCTCACTGGAGGACAGCAGAGCCTGACCGATCACGCTTGGAGTGGGGTAGAGGCTGCCATCTGGGAAACCTGTGGGATGTGATAGGATGGCGTGAGGATGGACAGCGGGGTGGGGATGGGGATAGGACAGGGAGCAGCTCAGTTGTGCTTCCTTGGGCCCAGGGCAGGTTTTGGCAATGATCCTGGAGCTCTTCCCAGAATGCGAAACACTTCTTACAAGCAGCCAGCTCCCTCCCCAGCACTGCCAGAATTCCAGTGCCACCAGCACCGGCATCATCCCTCTGCTGCTGGAGGGACAATGTCCCCTCAGGGAAGAGATATGAGGAATGGGAGAAACCTGTCAGGAGAAGGAAAGCAGCAGGGACATTCTGCTGGGAAGGAATGTTTCTCATCATGAGGAAATGAGGAGCCATTTGCAAAATATTTCATTTGGAAGTTTTGACAAAAATCACTTCTTCTTTAGCAAAAAAAAAAAAAACAACAAAAAACAAGATAAATATCTTCGAGGAAGTTAAAATGAAACTGTGACGTAGCCAAAGATGCAATTTCCGACTCCCTCGTGACCCCACTGAGTCTTTGGGAAACAACAGCGGGACAGGGCACAGCAAGAGCCAGCAGGACGGGAATGGGGAGCTCCTGGTGATCTGGGCACTTTCTCCTTCATGTTACTGACCTGGGAGGATCCACTTTAGGACACGGATCCCAAAGGAACAAGAACACCTGGAAGAACCCCTGATCTGCACAGACCCCCTTTGCCTGCTGCTGCCCCACAGTGAACAGGTCAGTGCAATGTTTTCCTTCCTCCCTCCCCGACCTTCCTCTCCTCCAGCAGCTGCTCTGTTCCTGCCACCCTCTCCTGGTGACTGCAGTGCCCTCCCCAGGTCTCCTCTCCTCTGCCCTGTCCTTTCCTTCCCCATCCCCTGCTGAACAGCCCAATCCTCTCATTTCATCCCTCACCCCACCATTTCCAGCTCCCTCCTCCCCTGCACATCTCACTCCTCCCCACTCAATCCTTCCCACTGCAGGGAGCTGCTGAGGAGCTGCATGGTCCATCCCGGGATTCTCCAAGCACTGACTCCCATCCACTCTGACCACAGCCAGGGACCACATCCCACTGCCTGCCCAGTGTCCATCCATGGAGGTGACCACCGTGTTCCCATCTCCTGCCTCACCCACTGAAGGGGACGATCTCTGTGAGATAGATGTCACCAACGTGGCCATACACAGTGTGACACTGCTCATCTGCCTCTGTGGGCTGGCTGGCAACGGGGCTGTCGTCTGCCTCCTCAGGCTGAAAATCGGTACCCATTCCATCTTTCACATGGCTGTTGCTGACTTCCTCTTCCTTCTCTTCACGGTCCCTTCCGCCTTCCTCTTCCTGGCCGAGGACGTGTCCTGCTCTCTTATCGTGCCCCTGACATACGTGAGCTTCCTTTTCCAGCTGTCAGTGGTCTCCTACTACTGGGCACTGTTCCGACTGATGGTCAGCAGCAAAGTGGGGCATATGCGCAAACTCTGGAACCTTTTCTGCTGCTGCAAACTTCCTCTGCGCCTGTGGTGGGTGATGCACAGTGTCCAGTCCTGGGCCTGTTTCTCTCTCTTCACTGTCATTCCCGTGGTGACTTCCCTGTGCCCATCACACAAGCAGAATCACTGCCGGGCAGCTCTCATGTCCGTGTACGCTGTCACTCTGCTCCTCTTTGCTGTACCCATGATCATTTACAGCACAATCGACATCATCAAGGCCTGCTTTGGCTCCAAGAAGCAGCAACCCAAGATGAGAGACAATGTTATCTCCCTCATTGTGCTCCTCACTATCGTCCTCGTCCTCTTCAATTTCCTGCAGCAGCTCGGTTATATCCCTGTGTCGACCCAGGTTTTTTTCCTGCTCACCTGCATCCACAGCACCATCAAACCCTTCATCTATTTCTTGGCAGGGAGGTGCTGGAGTCCCTGCTCCGTGGGGTCCCTCCGGCTCTCCCTCCAGAGGGTCTTTGAGGAGAAGAAAGACAAAACTGCCACCAGAAGTGAGGCCAACGCAGACACAGTGGTCTGAGCCTGTTGATCCCTTCCACTGCTCTGCTGAAGGATCTCGGCACAGGTTTCCTTGAGTCACCTGATCCATAAACATCCACAGCATCACCCTCCCTGGGCTGGTGAACTCCTGCAGGAGAAGGGAGCAGGGGCACTGCCAGGGCCAATGTGGGAGGGATGCTTTGCCATAGAGCACATTGGAGCATGGCTTTCCTCCTCCCTGCCTGCCCACACGGCTCCAGGCAGTGCAGCTGGGCTCAGTGCTGTTCCCCAGCTCTATTCCCCATGGAATGACCCTCACTGCCTGGGCCCCAGGGAATGAACTCCATCTCCTTTGGCTACTCAGATGAGTTTCATGGTGTTTTGAGGGATCTCCTGCCTGTAAAGAATGTGACTCATTGAGGCCTGGGGACACACCCATCACCAAGTGGCCTTGGTTTCCCAAATCCCTGTGGGGCTGGTGCCTCTCGATGGAAGGACAGGGGTTGGGATCACATGGAACCTCCTTCCCCTTCTGTCCAGCAGAGCCAGCCCTGCATTCCCAGCTGATGGGAAGAGACACCAGGTAGGGCTGCAGAGCTGGGCAGGGACAGCAACATTCCCTTGTACTTTCAGTGGGAATTTGTCACATTCTTTAATTCCCGAATTGAATCCTTCTGAGTAAAGTGCAAGGTCATAGGTGACCTCCACTGAACCCTGGGGCTTGTGACCAGAAAGAGCTGTCAGCATGGAAATTCACATCACCAGATGCTTGGACCATTTAATTGCACAGAAATTAGTGGGCTATGCTGCTGTTGTGCAGAATGGGGCCATCCTCTGGTTCCCCAGCATCAAAGTCCAAGGAAGTCCTTGATCACCTCCATCCTGAACCTGGCCACCCTCAGGAGGAGCTGAACAGCGACTGCACTGCACAGCAGCTTCAGCCAAAATCCATCTTGTACTGATCTTTGTCATTTTGTTATTACCTCTACATTAAATTTGCATTTATGTCTTTTGTTTGACTCCAGAATGTAACCTGAACCCTAAATATGTTGAATAAACAACATCCAGGCTTTCCTACTGTGGACACACGCATTTAGAGACCTAGGGAATTACAGCTTGGAAATTATTTTTCAGGCCTGAATTTCTCCTGACTCTCAGGTCCATTCCCAGGCTGATAAGCTGACTATAGCTTCAGTTAGGGAGGAAGTCTCCCAAGGTGATAATATGGTGAAAAACAGAGTGGAATTCATAATAAAGATTAACACCTGGTGTTTTTCCCGTGGGACACATCCTGACGTATGATCCCATGGATGTTTTTCCCAATTGTCCAATGAGCAACTGTCCTGTCTTAGCTGCACATAACATGTTTTAAATATGGGCTGTCCGTTCAATAAAGTTGGCCTTTTTTCCCTAAAGAGGTCCATGTGTGTTGCTGTCCTTTCTCTCTCTCTTTTTTTTAGCACAGTAACCACATCCTACAAAGCCTGTCTCAGGTGGACAATGTCCAAAAATGGCTCAATTCTCATTTCCCACAATATTTATAGGTTTTAATGCCCTATGGAGCTCCCTAAACTGAAAAGAAAAAAAGGCATGACCAGGTTTTACCCCAGTGTGGGGGCACTGATTAAGTTGAAAGAGAAGAGTCTGACCTAATGTCCTATGGTGGCTTTATGATGCTTGTATCCCCAGTCATCTGTTCTCTTTTTACTGGATATTATTTCCTCTCACACCCTGGAGAACTTCACCAGGATGGACTCACATCACTTCACACACACCAGCAGCTGCTTTAGGACATGGATCCCAAAGGATCAAGAGGTACCAGGAAGTGCTGCTGATCTGCACAGACCCCCTTTGCCTGCTGCTGCCCCACAGTGAACAGGTCAGTGCAATGTTTTCCTTCCTCCCTCCCCCACCTTCCTCTCCTCCAGCAGCTGCTCTGTTCCTGCCACCCTCTCCTGGTGACCTCAGTGCCCTCCTGAGATCCGCCCTCCACTGCCTGGTGCATCCCCTCTGCATTTCATGTTGAATATGCCCAATTCTCCTACTTCCCTATCCCACCCCATAATTTTCATCACCCTCCTCCCCTGCACATCTCACTCCTCCCCACTCAATCCTTCCCACTGCAGGGAGCTGCTGAGGAGCTGCATGGTCCATCCCTGGATTCTCCAAGCACTGACTCCCATCCACTCTGACCACAGCCAGGGACCACATCCCACTGCCTGCCCAGTGTCCATCCATGGAGGTGACCACCGTGTCCCCATCTCCTGCCTCACCCACTGAAGGGGACGATCTCTGTGAGACAGATGTCACCAACGTGGCCATACACAGTGTGACACTGCTCATCTGCCTCTGTGGGCTGGCTGGGAACAGGGCTGGCCTCTGTCCATTCAGCAGCAGCCATTGCACCGACTTGCTGGCCGACCTGACTGCTGCCCACTTGCTCTTCCTCCTCTTCACAGTCCCCTCCACCCTGCCCTACTGGTGAATGGCGTGTTCTGCTCCCCTTTGGTTCCCCCCATGTATTTGAGCTTGCTTTTCCTGCTGTCACTGTTCTCCTGCCAGACAGATCTGTTCTGACTGATGCTCATCAGCATCGAGAGATACTGGCCCATTGAATTCAGACTCTGGTACCACTTCCACCCATACCAGCACCAGCTGAGGGTGATGATAAGACCCCTGCACTGGGCCTTTCTCTGTGTTGTCACTGCTGTCATTCTAATGGTGAATTTCCTGTGTCCTCTCTGGTGCTTCTTCTGTTCACCTGCATCCAGAGCAGCATCAAACCCTTCCTCTACTTCTGGGTGGGGTTTCTCAGGACACCATGAGGATGGGACACCACTCCATGTCCCTGTGACTCTTCTTCCAGAGGGTCTTTGAGAAGCTGTAAGTCAACATTACCAGCAGCAATATTGCCACCATGGACTCAGCATTCCCAGCCTGTTGATCCCTTCCACTGCACTGACGAAGGACACCAGGACAGTGGCTAAGGGTCCTTGATTTATCACTGAGACTTTACAGCAGCGGTTTTATGCATTATAACCACACATAGTCATTAAATGTCCTTCTTATCAAGTACATAAACACTATTTTCCTTGAACTCATTTCCATGCATCTTCTTCCTACTGTCTGTCCTTTCATGCTCCTAGAAGGATCATTCAGAGGGGTCTCTGGTGGTCATATTCACTGAGTGCTGTGATATTAAAGATGACATTGCCTTGGACTTTTCCTTTGGCTATATGTTCTCTCATATTGTTATAGAATTTGCCCCAAAAATACTGTTTCTTTATCTTCCTTATCAGTTTCTCCATTGGCTCCAGGCATGTTTATCATCCTGGGTCTACACTTCTGCCCATCCTTTTATCTTCTTGCTCAGTCTTTGAGCAACTTCAGGGGACTTGCAAATGTTTATTCTGCATGTTCTTTATCACTGCCCTGCCAGCCAGCCCAACCCTCCCACCTCCCTCTCTCGCCCTACAGTTTCTACCACCCTCCTCCCCTGCACTTCTCTCCACTGAATTCTTCCCCTGGCCGGGAGCTGCTGAGGAGCTGTGTGGTCCATCCCTGGATTCTCCAAGTACTGACTGCCATCCACTCTGACCACAGCCAGGGACCACATCCCACTGCCTGCCCAGTGTCCATCCATGGAGGTGAGCACCGTGTCCCCTCTTTTCACCTCACCACCTAACGGACCTGGTCTCTGTGAGATAGATGTCACCAATGTGGCCATACACAGCGTGACACTGCTCGTCTGCCTCTGTGGGCTGGCTGGGAATGGGCCTGTCCTCTGGCTCCTCCACATTAATACCATCACCGACTTCATCTTCAACCAGGCTTTCACCGACTTCTTCTTCCTCCTCATCACAGTGCCCTCCACCCTGCTCTTCCTGCTGGAGGAAGTGTCCTGCTCCACTATAATGCCCCAGATATATTTGAGCTTGCTTTTCCAGCTGTCCTTGTTCTCCTACAACATATGGATGTGTCGGCTGATGTTTATCAGTATTGAGAGGTGCAAGTCCATCCTCTGCCCGTTTCTCTGTGGTTGCCAGCTTCCTGAGCGCCTGTTGTTTCTGTTGACGTGTGTCCTGTTCTGGGCCTTCTTCTTTGTTTTCATCGTTGTCAATCCCACCGTGACTTCCCTGTGCCAGTCACAGGACCAGGGGCACTGCCGAGTGGTTCTCCTCTCCATGTACATCCTTAACCCCTTCCTATTTGCTACACCCATGGTCGTTTCCAGCACAACCCTCTTCATTCATTTCATGCCTGGCTCCCAGCAGCAGCAACCCAAGAGACTCGACATCGTTATCTTCCTCATTGCACTCTTCAGTCTGCCCCTCAGTCTCTGGTATTTCCTGCAGCAGTTCGGTTACACGGTTCTGTCCTCCCAGGTGGTTTTCCTACTTGCCTGCATCAACAGCAGCATCAAACCCTTCATCTACTTCTTGGTGGGGAGCTGGAGGAGAGACTACTCCATAGGGAGCTGCTGGAGACAATGCTCCATGGAGAGCTGCAGGAGACATTTCTCCATTAAATCCCTAAGGAAGGTCCTCCACAGGGTGTTTGGGAAGCCAGAAGAAAACCCTGCCAGCAGCGATGTTGCCACCACAGAAAGAGCAGTCTGAGCTTGTTGATCCCTTCCACTGCTCGGCTGAAGGACCCCAGGACAGTGACTGAGAGATGCCTGGAGTCACCTGATGAATAAATATCCACAGTGTCACCCTCCCTTTGCTGGTGTGTCCTCCATCCACTTTCCAGGCTGCACTGGGATCTGATAAATGATTGTGTGGCCTCGGCCTTGAGGAGCAGCCCCTGGGCTCAGCTCCTCTGCAGCTCATCAGAAACACCCTCTGCTCCCAGGAACTGCTGCTGTACAACGACCTCCTGGGTTTTATGGACAGCCTTGGAAATTATTTCACTTCCCTGAATGGCACAACATCCCTGTTCTCACACTTGCACTGAGAGTTGCCAGCCCTAAGTGTGGCCAGGATGAAACGTGGCTGTGACTGAAGCCCATCCCTTGGGGTCCTGTAAACAGTGATCCAAAAGGAGACCCTTGGAGCTCTCCTGGCCCCAGCAGCGCTGACCAGAACCTCCCTGGGAGTGGGGCCTCTCCCAGCCGGGATCTCTCCCCTTTGCTGCCCTCGGGTGATCCCCGAACGCCGACGGGTCCTGGGCCGATCCCGCACTGCTCCGGGCTCAGCCCTTGGCACAGTGAGGAGATGCAAACGGATCCACAGTGAGCATTTCCCTGCCTCCGAGGGGAATTTCTCACAGGGACCTTGCACTGACTCTGTCTGTGTGCACACACGGGTGCATCTGCCATGGCAAATGTGGCAGCAATGCTGCTCCCTCAGGTGTTTCAGTGCCTGAGACATCTGGGGGAGTCAGGCCTGTAAGCGAGGTTAAGTCATGAGATACCTTTTCAGCTAAATGCTCTTAAGTGTCATTCCTTTGCTAAATTGTTAATTTTAAGGTGTAAGAGCATGAATGACTGGGAGAAGCAGAGACACTGCTCATGGTCTCAGGTGGAGCGGGGCTGTCCTAGGGGAAAAGGCGGCCTCGGGGCGGGACCAGAGATTGTCAGTGGTGTCTGGAAGGGTCGGAGGGTTCTGGAAGGGTCTGGAGGAGGTCAGGAATAGTCAGGATGCTGCCGATCCCAAATGTCCCGACTGGAGAGCAGCAGAGCTCAATGGGCAGCGATTAAAGGTGGGGAGTGGGCACAGGATGGGATGGGATGGGATGGGATGGGATGGGATGGGATGGGATGGGATGGGATGGGAATTGGGAGTGATACCAATATCAGCCAGAATAAACTTTCTAACAGAATGGGAAGCATTAGGATAAAGGAACTCTTTACCTTCACAGACACACAGAAGGATCTCTCCTTGTTCTGCTTGGGGTGAGACTTTTCAATGGGTTTCATCCTTTACAACCACACACCATCATTAAAGTGTCTTTCTTTTCTGATACATAAACTTCGCTTTCCTAGGACTCATTTCCATGGATTCACCTCCTTCTTAAAGTCCTTCCATGGACTTGGAGGATCATCCACGGGGTGCTCTGGTGGGCGTATTCACGGAATATTGCAATATTAAAGGTGACATTCCCTTGAACTTTTCCTTTGGCCGTGTGCTCTTGCTGCTTGGTACAGAATTTGCCCCAAAACCCCTGGAGGCCTCCTTATGTGTTTCTGCACTGGCTCCAGCCACATTTATCATCCTGTGAGCACAGGGGAGCTGGGCTTTCCTCCTCCATCCTGGCTCCCAGAACCCTCTGGCCAGGAGGGGCAGAGACACTGCCGGGGTCCCAGGTGGAGCAGGGAGCAGTGGGGCTGTCAGGGGAAAACAAGCAGCCCTGGGTGGGTTCTGGGGTGTCAGAGCAGGCTGGAGGGGTCAGGAGACGGTCAGAGGGGGCTGGAAGGGGTCTGGATGCTGGCAAACCCAGAGGAGAGCAGAGCCTGAGAGGCCACGCTCAGAGTGGGGGAGCGGCTGCAGTCTGGGAAAGCTGTGGGATGGGATGGGATGGGATGGGATGGGATGGGATGGGATGGGATGGGATGGGATGGGATGGGATGGGATGGGATGGGATGGGATGGGATGAGATGGGATGGGATGGGATGGGATGGGATGGGAGGGATGGGAACTGGGGTAGAGATGGGGATGAGGAGTGATGCCAAAATAAGAGCAAAGTTCCTAACACCAAGTAATGGTGTTTACCAAGTGAAATATTAGGCAGCAGGACACGCAGCAGGATCTCTCCTAATTTCTGTGTGTCTCATGAGACTTTACAACATCATTTTTTTCCATTATTATCTAGGGATAAACTTACATGGATATTAAAAATATTTCTTATCTGGTACATAAACACCATTTTCTTCGAACAAATTTCCATGCATTTACTACATTACTGGGAGTCCTTTCATGGTCCTGGAGGTTCATTGAGAGGGGTCCCGGGTTATATTCACTGAGTGCTGTGATATTACAGGTGACCTTGCCTAGAACTTTTCTTTTGGCCATGTGCTCTTGCTTCTTGTTACAGAACTCGCCCCAGAAATATTGTATGCCTCCTTATCACTTTCCCCACTGGCTCCAGTCACATTTATCATCCTGGGTCCACATCTTTACATCCTTTTATATTTTTGCCCAGTTAGTCTTTCAGCAACTTAAAAGGGGAGATGAAAATGTTTATTCTCTCTTATTTATCAATCCCCTGCCAGCCAGTCCAACACTCCCACCTCCATTTCCCACTCCACAACTGCCACCGCCCTCCTTCCCCTACACATCTCACTTCCCTCCACTGAATCCTTCCCACTGCAGGGAGCTGCTGAGGAGCCTCATGCTCCTACCCTGGATTCTCCAACCACTGACTCCCCATCCACTCTGACCACAGCCAGGGGCTACATCCACTGCCTGCCCAGAGTCCAACCACGGACAGCTATGGAATCCCACATCCCCTCACCAGACCAATCCTTGCAAGTGCAAACACTTCATGATCCATGAGCTAAAGGGGCTTCTGGAGAGTTGGAGAGGAACTTTGCACAAGGGCATGGAGTGACAGGACAAGGGGGAATTGCTTCCCACTGAGAGAGGGTGAGTTCAGATTGGATATGGGGAAGAAATCCTTCCCTGTGAGGGTGCTGAGGACCTGTCACAGGTTGCCCACAAAGGCTGCCCCATCTCTGCAAGTGACAAGGCTGGATGGGGTTTGGAGCAGCCTGGCATAGTGGAAGGTGTCCCTGCTGGCAAAGGCACAGTATGGGATCAGGGAAAAACAAGCACAAGAGTTCCCAGGACTGAGGAGGAGCAGGAGCTCTGGTGAAGGGCTGGAAGGGGTTTCACAGCACTCTGGTCTCGAACAGCTTTCATTGCATCATCAAGGGGATTGGCAGTAATTGGGGTGGGCTCTAAGTGCTGATAACCTGGCTGCAAGCAGCTGATTGCTGTCCTTCCCTTGGGCTGTGTGAGCCTGCATTGGAATGATAGAAACGGGAGTCCATGGGCCAGGGGTGCACCCATGAGCCCAGGGGAGGTTTTGGCAATGATTCTGGAGCTCTTCCCAGAATGGGAGTTGTTTCTGACAAGCATTCAGATGCTCCAACAGTTCTGCCAGCACCAGCAGCATCCCTCTGCTGCTGTAAACCCTTAGAGAAGAGAAACGAGGCATGATAGAAACCAGTCAGGAGAAGGAAAGCAGCTGGAGAATGGGACATTCTGCAGGGAAGGAGTATTTGTCATCAGGAGGAAATTAGGTGCCATTTGCAAAATATTTCATTTGGAGCTTTTGACAAAAGTCTCTTCCTCTGTAGCAAAAAAAAACCAAAAAAACCAAACCAAGATGAAAACCTCTGAGGAAGTGAAACTCTGACGTAGCCAAAGGTGCGATTTCCAACTCCCCTGTGACTCCACTGAGTCTAAGGGAGCAACAGCAGAACAGGGCACAGCGACAGCCAGCAGGACTTCTGGGAGCTGCTGGTGATCTGGGCACTTTCTCCTTCATGTTTCTGACCTGGGAGGATCCACTTTAGGACACGGATCCCAAGGGATCAAGAGGAACCAGGAAGCGCCGCTGATCTGCACAGACCCCCTTTGCCTGCTGCTGCCCCACAGTGAACAGGTCAGTGCAATGTTTTCCTTCTTCCCTCCCCCACGTCCCTCTCCTCCAGCAGCTGCTCTGTTCCTGCCACCCTCTCCTGGTGACCGCAGTGCCCTCCCCACGTCTCCTCTCCTCTGCCCTGTGCTTTCCTTCCCCATCCCCTGCTGAACAGCCCAAAACTCTCACTTCCCTTTCCCACGCCACCATTTCCACCACACTCTTCCCCTGCACATCTCACTCCTCCCCACTCAATCCTTCCCACTGCAGGGAGCTGCTGAGGAGCTGCATGGTCCATCCCTGGATTCTCCAAGCACTGACTCCCATCCACTCTGACCACAGCCAGGGACCACATCCCACTGCCTGCCCAGTGTCCATCCATGGAGGTGACCACCGTGTTCCCATCTCCTGCCTCACCCACTGAAGGGGACGATCTCTGTGAGATAGATGTCACCAACGTGGCCATACACAGTGTGACACTGCTCATCTGCCTCTGTGGGCTGGCTGGGAACGGGGCTGTGCTTTGGTTCCTCAGCCTAAAAATCCGTAACTCTGACATCTTTAACCTGGCTTTCGCTGACTTCCTCTTCCTTCTCTTCACAGTCCCCTCCACCTTCCTTTTCCTGGTGGAGGATGTGTCCTGCTCTGTTATCCTGCCCCTGACGTACGTAGGCTTCCTTTTCCAGCTGTCAATGGTCTCCTTCTACTGGGCACTGTTCAAACTGGCATTCTTCAACCTCAGGAAGGACATGACCTTCCTCTTCCAGCTCTGCTGCTGCTGTCACCTTCCTGAGCGCCTGTGGTGGGTGGTGGACTGTGTCCAAGACTGGTCCTTCTTTACGCTCTTCACTATCATTCCCATTGTGACATCCCTGTGCCCTGTGTCACAAGAGCAGGAGCACTGTAGGGCAGCTCTCATCTCCATCTACACTGTCATCGTTCTCCTGTTTGTTGTCCCCCTGGTCATTTCCCGCACAATCGACATCAAGAATGCGATGCGTGGCTCCAAAAACCAGCGCCCCAAGAGGCGAGACATCATTATCTTCATCATTGTGGATTGCGCTCTTCTCCTCAACCTCTGCAATTTCTTGCAGCAGCTCGGTTACATCCCTGTGTCGACCCAGGTCTTTGTCCTGCTCATCTGCATCCACAGCAGCATCAAACCCTTCATCTACTTCTTGGCAGGGAGGTGCTGGAGTCCCTGCTCCATGGGGTCCCTACGGATCTCCCTCCAGAGGGTCTTTGAGGAGTAGAAAGAGAAAATTGCCCACAGAAATGATGCCCCCGGGGACACGGGGGTCTGAGCCTGTTGATCCCTTCCACTGCTCTGCTGAAGGACCAGAGAAATGAGGAATGGCAGAAATCTGTCAGGAGAGGGAAGGAAGTTGATGAAAGGGACACACTTCTGGCAAGCAGTGTTTCTAATATGGGGGAAATGAGGAGCCATTCACAAATGTTATAAACAGGTGGTATGGTGATTGGCTCTCGCCAATGTCGAATGAATATTATGTGTGTTATAAAGTTAAAAGAAGCTCTGTTCAGATGTGGAGTTTTTGTAATGTGAGTGTTGTGTTCATGTTGAATGTTGTAATGCTGATCTCTGGCCATTGTGTGGGGCTGAAGCCACAAGGAGTGCACAAGCTCCGGGGAGGCAGGACGAAGGAGGAGCTGTGTCAGAGGAGTGGAATGTGTTTGAATGTGGGGCTTGGCTTACCCAGAGGATATAAGTGCTTTTTGGGTTTTTTTTGTGGTAAGTGTGCCTGTGGCTGTGCCACTGGATGCAGGTGAGCGCCCAGCACTGGTCCTTTTACCTTATTTTGTCCTTTGTTGTAGTTTATCAAACTTTTTAGAATTTTAAGAAGTGCGGCGTCATTTCTCAAAACAACGAAAAAGACCACTTTCTTTGTAGGGAACAAAAAAATCAAGATCAATAACCTAGAGCCTGTGGAACTCTGATGGATCCAATTTTGTAAAACCACTTCTGCCTGCTCTGTGACCCCACCGAGCATTGGGAAACAACAGCGGGACAGGGCATGGAGAGGAGCCAGCAGGATGGGAATTGGAGCTCCTGGTGATCTGGGCATTTTCTCCTTCATATTTCCGACCTGGGGGGATCCACTTTAGGACACGGATCCCAAAGGATCAAGAGGTACCAGGAAGCGCTGCTGATCTGCACAGACCCCCTTTGCCTGCTGCTGCCCCACAGTGAACAGGTCAGTGCAATGTTTTCCTTCCTCCCTTCCTCCCCCACCTTCCTCTCCTCCAGCAGCTCCTCTGTTGCTGCCACCCTCTCCTGGTGACCGCAGTGCCCTCCCCAGGACTCCTCTCCTCTGACCCTGCCCTCCACATCCCTCCCCTGCACATCTCCCTCCTCCCCTGCACTCAATCCTTCCCACTGCAGGGAGCTGCTGAGGAGCTGTGTGATCCATCCCTGGATTCTCCAAGCACTGACTCCCATCCACTCTGACCACAGCCAGGGACCACATCCCACTGCCTGCCCAGTGTCCATCCATGGAGGTGACCACCGTGTTCCCATCTCCTGCCTCACCCACTGAAGGGGACGATCTCTGTGAGATAGATGTCACCAACGTGGCCATACACAGTGTGACACTGCTCATCTGCCTCTGTGGGCTGCCTGGGAACGGGGCTGTGCTTTGGTTCCTCAGCCTGGAAAGCCGTAACTCTGGAATCTTTATCCTGGCTGTTGCTGACTTCCTCTTCCTTCTATTCACGGTCCCCTCCACCCTCCTCTTCCTGGTGGAGGATGTGTCCTGCTCTCTTATCGTGCCCTCAATGTACCTGAGTTTCCTTTTCCAGCTCTCAATGGTCGCCTATTACTGGGCGCTGTTCTGGCTGATGCTCAGCAGCAATGTGGTCAATATTTACATGCTCTTCCAGCTCTGCTGTCCCTGCAACCTTCCCAAGCGCCTGTGGTTGGTGGTGGAAACTGTCCAGTACTGGGCCTTCTTTGCTCTCCTCACTGTCATTCCCGTGCTGACATCCCAGTGCCCATCCCACGAGCAGAGGCACTGCCGGGCAGCTCTCATCTCCATGTACACTGTCATCCTGCTCCTCTTTGCTGCACCCATGGCCATTTCCAGCACCACCGACATCATCAAGGCAAAGTTTGGCTCCCAGCAGGAGCAACCCAAAAGGAGAGACAACGTGATGTCCCTCATTGTGCTCCTCACTCTGCTCCTCGGCCTCTGCAATTTCCTGCAGCAGCTCGGTTATATCCCTGTGTCGACCCAGGTTTTTTTCCTGCTCATCTGCATCCACAGCAGCATCAAACCCTTCATCTACTTCTTGGCAGGGAGGTGCTGGAGTCCCTGCTCCGTGGGGTCCATCAGGGACTCCTTCCAGAGGGTCTTTGTGGAGCAGGAAGAAAACCCTGCCCACAGAAATGATGCCCCCGGGGACACGGGGGTCTGAGCCTGTTGATCCCTTCCACTGCTCTGCTGAAGGATCTCGGCACAGGTTTCCTTGAGTCACCTGATCCATAAACATCCCCAGCATCACCCTCCCTGGGCTGGTGAACTCCTGCAGGAGAAGGGAGCAGGGGCACTGCCAGGGCCAATGTGGCAGGGATGCTTTGCCATAGAGCACATTGGAGCACGGCTTTCCTCCTCCCTGCCTGCCCACACGGCTCCAGGCAGTGCAGCTGGGCTCAGTGCTGTTCCCCAGCTCTATTCCCCATGGAATGACCCTCACTGCCTGGGCCCCAGGGAATGAACTCCATCTCCTTTGGCTACTCAGATGAGTTTCATGGTGTTTTGAGAGATCTCCTGCCTGTAAAGAATGTGACTCATTGAGGCCTGGGGACACACCCAGCACCGGGTGGTAGCAGCAACGACCTTTCTCATCCAAAGCCAAGAGCGAGCAAGGGGCAGCAACTGCCCCCCCACTCTCCTTTCCCTTCTTCTAATGTTGCAGTGTTCCCCCAACCCCGAGAGAGAAACTCCCCAGAAAACCAAGGAGCTTCCCCCCACCACATCTGCTGTCTCAGGGACCAAGCCATCAGTGTTTCTCAGCATGTCAATGGGAAATAAATCCCACAGGCAAAGAGGAAAAAAAAAAAAAAAACAAGCCCCACCAGCTGCTTTCTTAGCTTCAACCCTTAAAAGTTGCAGGTTTCATCTGAGTCATCTTCCACACTCCCCTGGGAGTCAGACAACAGCCTACAATGAATTCCAAGGAATTGCTGGAAAGTTGAGGTGACATGATTCCTACCCAGGCTGACATGCCTCAGGGATCTGGGATACTCCTGCTGGAAACTGGCAGTGTGGTGGCCCTGGGACCAGAACTGTCACCTCTCTTCCCTGCTGACACTATGTTTCTGTCTCCAGCTATGAAATCCCACATCCCCTCACCAGGCCAGTCCTTGCAAGTGCAAACACTTCATGATCCATGAGCTAAAGGGGCTTCTGGAGAGTTGGAGAGGAACTTTGCACAAGGGCATGGAATGACAGGACAAGCGTGAATTGCTTCCCACTGAGAGAGGGTGAGTTCAGATTGGATATGGGGAAGAAATCCTTCCCTGTGAGGGTGCTGAGGCCCTGTCACAGGTTGCCCACAAAGGCTGCCCCATCTCTGCAAGTGACAAGGCTGGATGGGGTTTGGAGCAGCCTGGCATAGTGGAAGGTGTCCCTGCTGGCAAAGGCACAGTATGGGATCAGGGAAAAACAAGCACAAGAGTTCCCAGGACTGAGGAGGAGCAGGAGCTCTGGTGAAGGGCTGGAAGGGGTTTCACAGCACTCTGGTCTCTAACAGCTTTCATTGCATCATCAAGGGGATTGGCAGTAATTGGGGTGGGCTCTAAGTGCTGATAACCTGGCTGCAAGCAGCTGATTGCTGTCCTTCCCTTGGGCTGTGTGAGCCTGCATTGGAATGATAGAAACGGGAGTCCATGGGCCAGGGGTGCACCCATGAGCCCAGGGGAGGTTTTGGCAATGATTCTGGAGCTCTTCCCAGAATGGGAGTTGTTTCTGACAAGCATTCAGATGCTTCATTGGCACTGCCAGCATTGCACTGCCACCAGCACCAGCAGCATTCCTCTGCTCCTGGAGGGACAATGACCTCTTAGGGAAGAGAAATGAGGAATGGTAGAAGCCTGACAGGTTAGGGAAGGAAGTTGAAGAACAGGACACTCTCCTGGCAAGCAGTGTTTCTAATATGGTGGAAATGAGGAGCCATTTACAAATGTTATAAACAGGTGGGATTGTGATTGTTCTCGCTAATGTCGAATGAATATTATGTGTGTTATAATGTTAAACGAAGCTCTGTTCGGATGTGGAGTTTTTCTAATGTGTTGTGTTCATGTTGAATGTTGTAATGCTGATCTCTGGCCATTGTGTGGGGCTGAAGCCACAAGGAGTGCACAAGCTCCGGGGAGGCAGGACGAAGGAGGAGCTGTGTTTGAATGTGGGGCTTGGCTTACCAGGGTGTTGGCTTAATGAGAATATATCCGGGCTGTTACTGATGTGGGCAGTGTGCCTGTGGCTGTGCCTCTGGCCGCGGGTGAGCACTTACTGCTGGTCCTTTTACCTTATTTTGTCTCTTGTTGTAGTTTAATAAACTTTTTAAAATATTAAGAAGTGCGGCGTCGTTTCTCACAGCAAAGACCAATTGTTTCCTAGAGAAAAAAAAAAAAAAACAAGATTAATAACTCCGAGGTGTTGAAACCCTGATGGATCCAAAGTTGTAAAAGCACTTCTGCCTGCTCTGTGACCCCACCGAGTCTCGGGAAACAAGAGCTGGACAGGCATGGAGAGGAGCCGGCAGGATGGGAATTGGAGCTCCTGGTGATCTGGGAACTTTTTCCTTCATGTTTCTGACCTGGGAGGATCCACTTTAGGACATGGATCCCAAAGGATCAAGAGGCACCAGGAAGTGCTGCTGATCTGCACAGACCCCCTTTGCCTGCTGCTGCCCCACAGTGAACAGGTCAGTGCAATGTTTTCCTTCCTCCCTCCGCACGTCCCTCTATTCCAGCAGCTGCTCTGTTCCTGCCACCCTCTCCTGGTGACCTCAGTGCTCTCCCCAGGTCTCCTCTACTCTGAACCTGCCCTCCACATCCCTCCCAACTTCCGAACTCCTCCCCTGCACATCTCACTCCTCCCCACTCAATCCTTCCCACTGCAGGGAGCTGCTGAGGAGCTGTGTGGTCCATCCCGGGATTCTCCAAGCACTGACTCCCATCCACTCTGACCACAGGCAGGGACCACATCCCACTGCCTGCCCAGTGTCCATCCATGGAGGTGACCACCGTGTTCCCATCTCCTGCCTCACCCACTGAAGGGGACGATCTCTGTGAGATAGATGTCACCAACGTGGCCATACACAGTGTGGCACTGCTCATCTGCCTCTGTGGGCTGGCTGGCAACGGGGCTGTGCTTTGGCTCCTGGGCCAGCGCAGTTTGTGCAGGAACAGCACCACCCGTTACATCTTCATCCTGACTTTTATCGACTTCGTCTTCCTCCTCATTATGATCCCCTATAGTCTGCTTTTCCTGCGGGAGGGTGTGTCCTGTTCCGTCATCGTGCCCTTGCACTATGTTTGGTTTCTTTTCCAGCTACCTCTGATTTCCTGCAGCATGTGGCTTTACACGCTGACATTCATCAGCATCCAGCGGTGCAGATCCATGCACTGCCCACTCTGGCACTGCTGCCACCGTCCCCAGAACCTGTCGAAGGTGGTGTGTGCCCTGCTCTGGGCATTCTCCATCACTGTCATCACTCTCTTTGCCACTGTAACTTCCCTGTGTGCGTTCCTGCCACCTGAGCACTGCCGGGTGTCTCTCATCTCCATGTACACCTTCAACCTCCTCCTCTGTGCTCCCTTCATGCTCATTTCCATCACAATCCTCTACA
The DNA here is from genome assembly GCA_037013685.1 of Acridotheres tristis. NCBI lineage: Eukaryota > Metazoa > Chordata > Aves > Passeriformes > Sturnidae > Acridotheres > Acridotheres tristis. Next base: position 5,518,174 of record CM072890.1, on the reverse strand, counting down.
TTAAGGTCAAGTCTGGGTCCCGCCAGCAGCAACCCAAGAGTCTCGACATTGTTATCTGCCTCACTGTGCTCTTCACACTCCCCCTCAGCCTCTGGAATTTACTGCAGGAGCTTGGCTATACCATTTTCTCCTCCCCGGTGGCTTTCCTGCTCACCTGCCTCCACAGCAGCATTGAACCCTTAATCTATTTCTTGGTAGGGAGGTGCTGGAGGCAGTGCTCTGTGGAGTCCCTCCGGCTCTCCCTTCAGAGGATCTTTGAGGAGCCAGAAGAAAACCGTGCCGGCATCGATGATATTGCCATGGAAGCTGTGCGCTGAGTCTGGTGATTCCTCCTGCTGCACTGCTGAGGGACCCCAGGACAGTGACTGAGGGATTCCTGGAGTCACCTGATGAATAAATATCCACAGTGTCACCCTCCCTTTGCTGGTGCATCCCCTCCCCCTTTCCAGGCTGCAGAAATGCTCCTTAGGCATCAGCCTTGAGGAGCAGCCCCTGGGCTCAGCTCCTCTGCAGCTCATCAGAAACACCCTCTGCTCCCAGGAACTGCTGCTGTACAACGACCTCCTGCGTTTTATGGACAGCCTTGGAAATTATTTCACTTCCCTGAATGGCACAACATCCCTGTTCTCACACTTGCACTGAGAGTTGCCAGCCCTAAGTGTGGCCAGGATGAAACGTGGCTGTGACTGAAGCCCATCCCTTGGGGCCCTGTAAACAGTGATCCAAAAGGAGACCCTTGGAGCTCTCCTGGCCCCAGCAGCGCTGACCAGAACCTCCCTGGGAGTGGGGCCTCTCCCAGCCGGGATCTCTCCCCTTTGCTGCCCTCGGGTGATCCCCGAACGCCGACGGGTCCTGGGCCGATCCCGCACTGCTCCGGGCTCAGCCCTTGGCACAGTGAGGAGATGCAAACGGATCCACAGTGAGCATTTCCCTGCCTCCGAGGGGAATTTCTCACAGGGACCTTGCACTGACTCTGTCTGTGTGCACACACGGGTGCATCTGCCATGGCAAATGTGGCAGCAATGCTGCTCCCTCAGGTGTTTCAGTGCCTGAGACATCTGGGGGAGTCAGGCCTGTAAAGAAATATAAGGAATAACTTTGGTAAAATGCTCTTAAGATTTATTCCTCTGTTGAGTTTGCTAAATTTAAGGTATAACTCAAGTACTGTTGAGTGCTGTAAAGCTTTTAGGTCATTTTCCTTTTTATCTTTACCCTCATTGTCCTTATGTCACACACAGAAATACACACACAGGGACAGTACTTTAATCTGCTGTTACTTAATATTAAACTTGGTTTTTACTGATATCCTTGCTGGTGGTTTTGTGGATTCAGAAATTCTTCCTCTGCCCTGGCTTCCTCTCCCTCAGCTGGCTTGGATGGTGCAGATGAAAGGAGAGGAGGAGGCCGTGGTCCTCAGCACAGCCACCCCATTTCAGGAGCAGGGTTTGTCACTGTGTTTGTCACTATAGTCTCCACAGGGCATCAATCCTCTCTCTATAGATTTGCTGAGGTCACTGAGCTGTGGGCATTCAGCCTCTGACCCTGCTGAGCATCGGGAAACAACAGCGGGACAGGGCATGGAGAGGAGCCAGAGGGACTAGAGTGGGAGCTGCTGGTGATCTGGGCACTTTCTCCTTCATGTTACTGACCTGGGAGGATCCACTTTAGGACACGGATCCCAAAGGATCAAGAGGTACCAGGAAGTGCTGCTGATCTGCACAGACCCCCTTTGCCTGCTGCTGCCCCACAGTGAACAGGTCAGTGCAATGTTTTCCTTCCTCCCTCCCCCACCTTCCTCTCCTCCAGCAGCTGTTCCTGTCACTTGCAGTGTCCTCCTCAGATGCTCCCTCTGCCCTGTCCTTTCCTTCCACATCTCTTGATGAACATCCCAACCCTCCCACCTTCCTCTCCCAACTCATCATTTCCACCACCCTCCTCCCCTGCACATCTCACTCCTCCCCACTCAATCCTTCCCACTGCAGGGAGCTGCTGAGGAGCTGCATGGTCCATCCCGGGATTCTCCAAGCACTGACTCCCATCCACTCTGACCACAGCCAGGGACCACATCCCACTGCCTGCCCAGTGTCCATCCATGGGGGTGACCACCGTGTTCCCATCTCCTGCCTCACCCACTGAAGGGGACGATCTCTGTGAGATAGATGTCACCAACATGGCCATACACAGTGTGACACTGCTCTTCTGCCTCTGTGGGCTGGCTGGCAACGGGGCTGTCCTCTGCATCCTGACATCAGCTTCACCACCGACTGTATCTTCAGCCCTGGCTGTCGCCGACTTCCTCTTTCTCCTCCTCATGCTCCCGTCCACACTGCTCCTCCTTTAGAGGATGTGTCCTGCTCTGCTCTTGTGCCCCTGGGGTACTTGAGCTTCCATTTCCAGCTGTCGCTCTTGTGCTCCAGGTTGGGGCGGCACCATGTGTTCATGAACATCACAGGGTTAGGGTCTGTAGCCTCGAGTTTGTTCTGCTACTGCTGCTGTTTCTTTCCCGAGCCCCTGCTATGCGTCGTGATGAGTGCCCTGCCGTGGGCCTTCTTTGCTGTCATCACTCTCAATCCAACAGTGGTTTCTCTGTGCCAGTTTCATGAAGAGCTCTGCCAGGTGCCTCTCATCTCCATGTATGCCCTCAACCTCCTCCTCTTTGCTCCCTTCATGCTCATTTCCAGCGCATTCCTCTGCATTCAGGACACATATTGCTCAGATAAGGGCAAGTCCAAAAGATTCCACATTGTTATCTTCCTCTCTCTCCTCATCATTCTCCCCCTCAGCCTCTGGAATTTCCTGCCACAGCTTAGCTACACCATCCTGCTTTTCCTGCTTGCTGGCATCAGTAATACCATCAAACCCTTCATCTACTTCTTGGTAGGGAGGTGCTGGAAGAACTTCTCCGTGGGGTCCCTGAGGGAATCTCTGCAGAGGGTCTTTGGGGAGCCAGAAGAAAACATGGCCAGCAGCAATGATGCCCCCAGGGACATGGGAGTCTGAGCTTGTTGATCCCTTCCACTGCACTGATGAAGGACTCGGGGACAGTGGCTGAGGGATTCCCTGATTCACCTGATTAATAAATATCCACAGGATCATCCTCCCACCTTTATTCCTGCAGGAGAAGGGGGCAGAGACAGTGCCAAGGGCCATGTGGGAGGGATGCTCTGCAGGGAGCACTTTTGAACATTGCTTTCCTCCTCTCTCACGGGTCCTAGAGCACTGTTACCCTAAATGGATCCTTCCTAAAACGGCTGTGATCCCAAAATTCCCCCTGGCACTTGGTGCCTATATCCCACCGCATTCTGATAACAATAAACTGTACTGTGAACCCTGAGCTGCCTTTGCCCATATGCCAGCGCTTCCTGGGTGCCTCCAGCAGGAGCTGCCAGCCGGGAATGTGGCCGGAGGGAGGCGATGCTCCCATGGCTTGTGCTCCCTGGAGCAACCACGATCCCGAGTGCCCAGAGCTGGGCTGGCACCGGCACAGCCGGCACGGACAGGATGGCCCAGGGGCTCAGCATTCCCCCCTGGCTGCTCCCAGAGTGTCACACCAGACGTGTCCCTGGTCCCGGGTGGAGCAGGGCAGGAGAGGTAGGGCTGGGTGGGGGGAAGGCGTCCCCACGGGGTCTGGGTGTGTTGGAGGCGTCAGGAAGGGTCTGGATGCTGCCAATCCCAAATGTCCCTACTGGAGAGCAGCAGAGCCTGACGGGTAGTGCTTCAAGGTGGGGAATGGAATGGAATGGAATGGAATGGAATGGAATGGAATGGAATGGAATGGAATGGAATGGAATGGAATGGAGTGCTGGAGTCTGGGGAGTGATACCAAAATCAGCCACAATAAACTTTCTAACACAAGGGGAGGCATAAGGACGCTGACCCATTTATCTCCACAGGACACACAGAAGGATCTCTACTTGCTCTGTGTGTGGTGAGACTTTACAGCAAGGGTCTTATCCGTTATAACCACACATAGACATTAAAAAGTTTTTCTTATCTAACACATAAACATCATTTTCCTAGAAGTTATTTTCACGTATCACCCTCCTACTGGGAGTCCTTTCATGACCCTGGAGGATCATCCAGAGGGGTCTCTGGTGGTCGTATTCACTGACTGCTGCAATATTAAAGGTGACCTTGCCTTGAGCTTTTCCTTTGGCCATGTGCTCTTGCGTCTTGTTACAGAACTTGCCCCAAAACCACTGCAGGCCTCCTTTTTTGTTTCACTACTGGCTTCAGCTATGTTTATCATCCTGTGCCTGCCTTTAGATCCTGTTATCTTTTTTGCCACTTGGTCATTGAAATTTATTATTCTGTATGTTCTTTATCAATGCCCTGCCAACAAGCTCAGCCCTCCCATTTCCCTCTCTCGCCCCATAGTTTCCACCACCCTCCTCCCCTGCACATCTCACTCCTCCCCACTCAATCCTTCCCACTGCAGGGAGCTGCTGAGGAGCTGTGTGATCCATCCCGGGATTCTCCAAGCACTGACTGCCATCCACTCTGACCACAGCCAGGGACCACATCCCACTGCCTGCCCAGTGTCCATCCATGGAGGTGACCACCGTGTTCCCATCTCCTGCCTCACCCACTGAAGGGGACAATCTCTGTGAGATAGATGTCACCGACGTGGCCATACACAGTGTGACACTGCTCATCTGCCTCTGTGGGCTGGCTGGGAATGGGGCTGTCCTCTGGCTTCAGCACAGGAAATCCAGCATTGGCTACATCTTCAACCAAGCCTTTGACGACTTTTTCTTTCTCCTCTTCATGGTCATCTCCACCATGCTCTTCCTGGTGGAGGACGTGTCCTGCTCCATTATCATGCCTCCTGTGTACCTGAGCTTCGTTTTCCAGCTGTCACTGTTCTCCTACAACATGGGGCTGTACCGTCTGATGTTCTTTAACACCAAGAGTTGCAGGTCCATTCGCTACCAGCTCTGTGGCCACCTTCCCCAGTACATGCTGTGGGTTGTAATGAGAGCTCTGCAGTGGGCTTTCTTCTACGTTGTCATCGCTCTCAATCCCACGGTCACCTCCCTGTGCCAGACATACGAGCACAAACACTGCCGGGTGGCTCTCATCTCCATGTACACTCTCAACTTCTTCCTCTTTGCTGCACCTCTGGCCATTTCCGGCACAATGCTCTTCATTAAGGCTAAGTGTGGCTACCAACAGCAGCAACCCAAGAGGCTCGAGATAGTTATTTTCTTCACTGCACTCTTCACTCTCCCTGTCAGCATCTGCAATTTACTGCAGCAGCTCCATTACAACGCTGTGTCCTCCCAGGTGGTTTTCCTGCTCATCTGCATCCACAACAGCATCAAACCCTTCATCTACTTCTTGGCAGGGAGGCGCTGGAGGCACTGCTGGAGGCTTCTCAGGGACTGACCCAAGAGGATCTCTAACGAGCCATCAGACAGCACTGCCTGCAGCAATGGTGCTGCTATGGACACTGGGGTATGAGACTGTTGATCCCTTCCCCTGCTCTGCTCTACGACCCCGGGACAGTGCCTGAGGGTTTCCTTGAGTCACCTGAGCTGGGAACTCTCCCATTTGCTCCACTCAGAGGATCCTTGAAGCCTGACAACTCCTGGGCCAATTCCCTCACTCCTCGAGGCTCAGCTCTTCTCCTGGTGAGGAGCTGCAAACACATCCAGAGTGAGCATTTCACTGCCTTTCAGGGGAATTTTTCACAGGGACCTTGCAGTGACTGTTTGTCTGTGTCCACACACGTGTCATATTTCCTGTTTCATTGACTGGATTTTCTTTGTAAAGATTTTTTCCCTCGCTGTGCCTGTCCGGTCAGTGCTGGAGTGAACCTGGCCACTGAACTCCGTTGTGCTGACGCTTAATATTAAATGTGGTTTTTACTGATCGTCTTGGCAGTGATATTTTTACTGATCTCAAACATTTGTTTGGAACACTCCCGCGGTGTAATCCCACAGGAGAATGGAGCAGGGGCATGTGGGAGGAATGCTCTGAGTGGGGCACATGGGAGCAGGGCTTTTCTCCTCCCTCCCGGGTCACCCTAGAACATCATGGGCAGGAGGGGTAGGTGGAGCGGGGGCAGGAGCCGGGATGCTGGAACAGAAAGCTGATCCCGGGGGAGAGGGGTGTGGGGTGTCGGAGGGCTCTGGAGGGGTCAAGAGAAGATCGGAGGGGGTCTGGATGCTGCCGATCCCAAATCTCCCCACTGGAGGACAGCAGAGCCCGGCAGACCGCGCTCGGAGCAGGGAAGCGGCCGCATGCGGGAAACCTGCGGGATGGGAGAGGATGGGGTGAGGACGGAGAGCGAGGAGGGGGAGCAGGGATGAGCATGGGATGAGGCAGGCAGCAGGAAAGGGTTATCGGGATGAGGATGGGAATGCGATAGAACGAGGAAGCTCAGCTGAGCGTCCTTTGGCCAAGGGGAGGTTTTGGCAATGATTCCGGAGCTCTTCCCAGAATGCGAAACCCTTCTGACAAGCAGCCAGTTGCTGCATTAGCACTGCCAGCACTGCCAGCACTGCCAGCACTGCCAGCACTGCTCGCATCCCTCTGCTGCCACCAGGGCCACCAGCATCCCTCTGCTGATCGAGGGACAATGACCCCTCAGGGAAGAAAAACGAGGAATGGTAAAAACATTTCAGGAGAAGGAAAGCAGTTGAAGAATGGGACATGCTGCAGGGAAGTGGAGTGTTTCTCATCAGGAAGAAAGGAGCAGCCAATTGCAAAATTCTGTATGTGGAGCATCTGGCAAAAACCACTTCCTTAGTGGACAAAAAGCAACAACAAAAAAACCCATACGATATTACTCCATAGAAGTGGAGCTCTGACGTAGCCAAAGATGCAATTTCCGACTGCCCCACGACTGCACCGAGTCTGGGGAGCAACACCAGGATAGGGCACGGAGAGCAACTGGTGCGGCAGGAGTGGGGAGCTCCTGGTGATCTGGGCACTTTCTCCTTCATGTTACTGACCTGGGAGGATCCACTTTAGGACATGGATCCCAAAGGATCAAGAGGTACCAGGAAGTGCTGCTGATCTGCACAGACCCCCTTTGCCTGCTGCTGCCCCACAGTGAACAGGTCAGTGCAATGTTTTCCTTCCTCCCTCCGCACGTCCCTCTCCTCCAGCAGCTGCTCTATTCCTGCCACCCTCTCCTGATGACCGCAGTACCCTCCCCAGGTCCCCCCTGTGCCCTGTCCTTTCCTTCCCCATCCCCTGCTGAACAGCCCAATCCGCCCACCTCCCTTTCCCACCCCACCATTTCCACCATCCTCCTCCCCTGCACATCTCACTCCTCCCCACTCAATCCTTCCCACTGCAGGGAGCTGCTGAGGAGTTGTGTGAACCATCCCGGGATTCTCCAAGCACTGACTCCCATTCTCTGACCAGAGCCAGGGACCACATCCCACTGCCTGCCCAGTGTCCATCCATGGAGGTGACCACGGTGTTCCCATCTCCCGCCTCACCTACTGAAGAGGACGATCTCTGTGAGATCAGTGTCACTGATGTGGCCGTAGATGGTTTCACGCTGCTCATCTGCCTCTGTGGGCTGCTCGGGAATGGGGCTGTCCTCTGCTTTCTCCAAAGGAATCCCACCACCTTCTACATCATCAACCTGGCCGTTGCCAACTTCACCTTCCTCCACTTCGCGGCCCCCTCTTCCCTGTTCTACCTGCTGGAGGACGTGTCCTGCTCCACTGTTGTGTCCCTTAAGTACCTGAGGTCCCTTTTCCTGCTCTCCCTGTTCTCCTACAACATGGGGCTGTACCTGCTGACAGCCATCAGCATCGAGAGGTGTGCCTCGATTCTCTTCCCCCTCTGGTACCGCTGCCGCCGTCCCAAGCGCCTGTCCTGGGTGGTGTGTGCCCTGCTCTGGGCACTCTCCATCGCTGTCATTGTCACGGTTACATCCCTGTGCCTGTCACAGGAGCACGAGCAGTGCCAGGCGTCTCTCATCTCCATGTACACCCTCAACCTCTTCCTCTTTACCCCAGCCATGCTCATTTCCACCACAATCCTCTTCATTAAGGTCCAGTGCGGCTCCCACGAGCAACAGCCCAAGAGACTCGACATTGTTATTTTCCTCTTTGTGCTCTTGTTCCTCCTCTTTGCTCTCCCCCTCAGCCTCTCCAACTTCCTGCAGCAGCTCGGGTACATGGTCGTGTCCTCCCAGGTTGTTTTCCTGCTCGCCTGCATCCACAGCACCATCAACCCCTTTCTCCACTTCCTGGCAGGGAGGTGCTGGCGGCATTGCTCCGTGCGGTCCCTCCGGCTCTCCCTCCAGAGGGTCTTTGAGGAGCCAGAAGAAAGCAATGCCCATGGCACTGATCCTGCCATGGACACAGCCGTCCCAGCCTGCTGATCCCTTCCACTGCTCTGCTGAAGGACCCCGGGGCAGTGGCTGAGGGTTTCCTCGACTCACCTGATTAATAAACATCCATGGTATCTCCCTCCCTGTGGTGGTGTAATCACGCAGGAGAAGAGAGCAAGGGCGGTGTCAAGGGCCATGTGGGAGGGATGCTGTGCAGGGAGCACATTAGAGCATGGCTTTCCTCCTCTCTCACGGGTCCTAGAACGCAATTCCCCAAAAGGGATCATGCCCCACAGGGCTATGATCCCAAAATCCCCCGTGGCACCTGGTGCCTGCATCCCACTGCGGTCTGATATCAATAAACATCATCGTGAACCCTGAGCTGCCTTTGCCCATCTCCCAGCTGTTCCCAGCTCCCTCCGGCTCCTGCTGCCAGCCGGGAATGTGGCTGGAGGAGGGGGACACTGCCATGGCTTGTGCTCCCTGGAGCAACCACGATCCCGAGTGCCCAGAGCTGGGCTGGCACCGGCACAGCCGGCACGGACAGGATGGCCCAGGGGCTCAGCATTCCCCCCTGGCTGCTCCCAGAGTGTCACACCAGACGTGTCCCTGCTCCCAAAGGCCTTTCATTTTTAATTTTGGGAGCCAGGTGCAAAGGACTCTCTGCCTTCAGGAATTCTTACTATCCACTGCCTTCAGCTGCTCCCTCAGCGGGCTCGGGTGGTGCAGCAGCAAGGAGAGGAGAAGGCCGTGGTCCTCAGCACGGCCACTCCCTTCCAGGAGAAAGGTGACATCCGTGTTTGTCACCACGGGCTCTGCGGGGCATCAGCCACCTCCCTGTGCCTTCCCTGAGGTCACCAGCCCCACCACATCCCACACCTTTAATCCATCCTCATCACACCCCACACCTTTTCTCTACCCCCACCACATCCCACACCTTCCCACTATGTCCAACACCTGCCCACAAGCCCCACCACGTCCCAAACCCGCCCCACAACCTCCCAACCCACTCTCATGCAGCCCACCCACCTCCCGTCCTTCCCATCCCTCCCAGACCCGTGCCTGAGGCTCCAGTGCCTCCCCATGGGCTGCTCACCCCAGACTGCCTCAGGAGGTTTTCGGGGACTGTTTCTCTGGGAGATCCCCTTCCAGAGCTTCCCCCGCAGTGTCCCGCCCCCCAGCCTCCCTTGGAGACAGACAAGAGGCGACAGCGGGATGTATCCATCAGCTTTTATTGGGGAGGAGGAGCGCGGAATGGCCAGGAGCGGAGACACTGCCGGGGATACCGGCTGCAGCGGGGCAGGAGCGCGGCTGCCAGGGGGGAAGGTGGCCCCGGGGCGATCCGGGACGGCAGAGTGCATCGGGAAATGTCTGGATGGATATTCCCACCGGAGGGCAGCAGAGCCCGACCGGCCGCGCGCGGAGCGAACGCCAGGAAGGAAATCTGCGGGACGGGACGGGACGGGGATGGGGAGGGAGATGGGGATAGGGATGGGATAGGGATAGGGATAGGGATAGGGATAGGGATAGGGATAGGGATAGGGATAGGGATAGGGATAGGGATAGGGATAGGGATAGGGATAGGGATAGGGATAGGGATAGGGATAGGGATAGGGATAGGGATAGGGATAGGGATGGGAAAAGCTATGGGATGCATCCTGACTCACAGCTGCAGGAAGATGACCTGCAGACCTGGCTTGGAGCAAGACTGAGCAGCTGAGCATGAAGCTGGCGTGGGCAGCACGGCCAGTGGGACCACAGTGGCCTCTCAGTTGGATGTTGTGTTGGTCCCTGCTTCCTCAAAGACTCTACGGATGGCAACCTGGAGGGACACGATGGAGCAATGCCTCCAGCAGCCACCCACGAAAAAGTAGATGATGGGGTTGATGCTGCTGTTGATGCAGGCCAGCAGGAAAACAACCTTGGAGGACACAAACAGCATATCCAGCTGCTGAAAGAAATACCATAGACTGAGGGGCACTACAAAGATTAGGAAGAAGAGCACAGTGAGGAAGATAACAATGTAGAGCCTCTTAGGCTGACGTCTCTTGGAGACACACAGAACCTTGATGAAGAGGATCACATTGGAGATGACCATGGGTAGGGCAAAGATGAGGAAGCTGACGGCGAACATGGAGATGAGAGACACCTGGCAGTGCTCGTGCTCCTGTGACAGGCACAAGGAGGTCACCACCACCATGACAGCGATGGAGAGTGCCCAGAGCAGGGCACACACCACCCAGGACAGGTGGTTGGGACGGCGGCAGCGGTACCAGAGGGGGAAGAGAATCGAGGCACATCTCTCGATGCTGATGGCTGTCAGCAGGTACAGCCCCATGTTGTAGGAGAACAGGGACAGCAGGAAAAGGGACCTCAGGTACTTAAGGGACACAACAGTGGAGCAGGACACGTCCTCCAGCAGGTAGGGCAGGGAGGATGAGACCATGAAGATGAGGAAGGTGAAGTCGGCAACGGCCAGGTTGAGGATGTAGACGGTGATGGGGTTCCTGCGGATGCGGAATCCAAGGAGCCAGAGGACAGCCCCATTCCCGAGCAGCCCACAGAGGCAGATGAGCTGCGTGACAACATCTATGGCCACATCAGTGACATCGATCTCACAGGAATCATCTCCTTCGGTGTCCATCACGGGAGTTGAGGGAGGTGGGGATGTCTGGTTCAGCTCCATGGTGGAAGGTGGGATGTGGTCCCCAGCTGTGGTCAGAGCAGAGGGGGGTTAGTGGGACCCCAGGGGATCCCAGGACCGAGGGAGGGGTCCTGGTGGGGTGGTACAACAGGGCTGGGAACAGGGGGTCCATGGAATGGCTGGGGGGATGAAGATGGAGGGAGGCTTGGATCAATCCAGTCATCTCGATAGAGGACAACCATGGGAGCAGTGAGAGGGGATTTGGGGACATCCAGGGAGACGCAAGCAGTACCCAGGGCTGGAATCTGGTCCCAGCCTCCTACCTTTCCTTGGGGCCAACCTGTTGGTTGGTCCGAGCTCCTTCCCTCCAGTCCTCTTCACCACAATCTTCTCCAGTGAGGAAAATTGGGGTCTCCACCTCCTCAGAAGCTCCAAGCCGCCTATTTGTCCCCAAATAAAGCTTCTTCTTGGGGCGTTTCTGCACAATCACGAGTCAGGCACTGAGAGCACGGCAGTTGCACACAGGCTGCCTCTTCTCCCGTCAAAATTCTGTTGGTCTTGCGGGAAAGGAAATGTTTTGCCCGAGCAAATACCCCAGAGGTTGAACACTGCAGCATTTACATCTTTCTGTGAAAGAATCTTGATGCTTTTAGGATCCAAGCTGAGATCTCATTAGACTGGCAATTGCCATCTTCGTAATTGTTTGATGGTGCTCAAGACTCCTCTCCCCATCCCAACCCCGATGCTGGCATCCTTCTGAGATTGTTCATTATTGCGTGCATTTGCCTCCCAGCCTCCCAGCATGAGGATCCTTCTCCGACTCCATCCTCCATGAGGCCGGGGTGAAAATATGGAATTTGTTGTCTGAGCCATCACTTTGGATTCACTCCAACCGGTCTGGGGTGGTTCCAGAGCCCTCCTGGACTGGCTGGTAGCCACTGAGAGAGCCTGGAGAGACTGGTGGCAGGTGAGGGAAAGCAAACACAACCCCACATTCCTCCCTGCAACCCTGCACCAGAAGCATCCATTCACACCCACCACAGTTTTAGGGGGGCAGAAGAAGCCAGTGACTGGAGTGGACAGGCTCTTGGGGACATCCAGAAAGGAGCATGGGGGACATCAATGGCGTGTCCCAGAGCAAAGCAGGGTGTCACAGCATGTCCCACCTGTATTGGAATCACTGAAACTGGAATTGCTGATCTGGGCAGTGGAGACAGAGACTCCTGGCCGGGCAGGACTCAGCATGGCACAGCAGGGGTGTGACAGCAGTGGTGGCAGTGACAGCGGGGCCGGGGCAGTGAGTCACCCCCTCCGTGCCTCCCTCCACCCCTGGACTTTGCCTCCCACGGATGCTCACGGCAATAAATCTCGGTCTTGGAGGCGGGAATGGGGCGTCGGGGAGGACACAGGGGTCCCATCCCAGGGGTGTGGGGGCTGATCTGTGCAGGGGGATCTGCACGGAGAGTGCACGAGTGGGATCGGGATGGGGAGTGGCATCAGGAGCGGGATGGAGATGAGAGTGTGCCAGAGGCAGCGAGCAGGAGTGCGAGCGAGCGTCACACAGGCAGGCAGGACATGCAGGTGGCAGTGTGACGCTTGTGCGCCGCGAGGACCAGCCGGGAGAAGGTCACCTGCGTGCCAGGACACCTGTACGTGTGTCGCGGCCTCTGTCACCACCGCGGCCCCAGCCCGGCGGCGGGCGGGCCCGGCGGGCGGGTGACAGCCGCACCCTGGACCGGGCGGGTGCTTCCCGCCCCCCTGTCCCCATCCCTGTCTCCGCCGAGGCCACACGGGATCCGTGGCCTCACCGGACACCCCCATGCAGCAGGAGCGGGGCGGGCAGAGCCCAGGAGCCCCCGAAACCGAGGTCAAGGCTGTCATCGTAGGGGATGGCGGCTGCGGGAAGACGTCACTGCTGGTGGCCTTCGCCAAAGGGGACTTCCCCAAGGTACCAGGGTCCTTGTGATCTGCTGGGTGGGTGACTGTCCCCGTACTGGAGCGGTGACGGGCAAAGGGCGGCGATGGGACGGACACGGTGGCAGCAGAAGGACCGTTTGAAGCGGGACACGGGGACATGGGGACATGGGGACATGGGGACATGGGGACATGGGGACATGGGGACATGGGGACATGGGGACATGGGGACATAGGGACATGGGGACATGGGGACGTGGGGACAGGAGACGGCCCAGCTTGGGGCTGGTGAGAGTCTGTGACACCTCTGCCTCTCTTGGCGGGCCACAGGGCGGGGAGCAGGGTTTGCCCCGCAGTGAGGGCACTCAGACAGTGCAGGGAAGGGGGGCAGCCAACGACACCCCTGTCCTGAATTCCGCTGGGTCATCCATGACGCTGTAGTGGCCTGGATAGGGAACAAGGAACAAGGGTGCACAATTTCCTAATCCCGGCTTCCCTCACTGTGCCCCGATCTGTCCCCATTGGGGTGACCTCCATCGCTGGCCCCCACAGCTGCCTGTGTCACCTGTATCACGCTCTCCCTGTCCCCTGCCAGGTCTACGTCCCCACCGTGTTCGAGAAGTACACAGCGTCCCTCCAGGTTGCCGGCAAGCCCGTGACGATCCACCTGTGGGACACAGCAGGTGGGACAGGAGGGGACAGGGCTGGCAGTTGTGCCCCCCACTCTCCCACCGGGCGTTTCGGGGTGTCCCACACGCCTGGTCATGCCTTGGCGGGGTGTCCCCATGCCATGACCGTGGGAGAGTAGGGCTTGACCCACAGCCATCCCCACAGATGTCACTTTCACGCTCCCACGCTGGTGTGTAATGGTTTCCTTTTCCACCCGTCAGGACAGGAAGACTATGACAGGCTTCGCCCTCTGTCCTACTCTGATGCCAACGTTGTCCTCATATGCTTCGATGTCACCGACTCCAACAGCTTCGACAACATCCTAACAAAGGTAACACGACCCCGGGGGTGCTGCCTGTCCCCTGTCCCCATCCCTCAGTGACACGTGCCCATCCCTGGGTGGCATGTCGCCTCACAGTGGTACCCGGAGGTGAACCACTTCTGCAAGGGGGTCCCGGTGCTGCTGGTGGGACCAGGAGGTGCTTCAGAAGCTGAAGGACGGGCGGATAGAGCCCGTGTCCCGCCAGCAGGTGGGTGTCACCTCCCGGTGGGACGGAACGGGGCAGGGGTGGTCCCCAGCATGGGATAGTGCGACAGCGGAGTCCCAGCGGAGTCTGACTCTGCGTGTCCCCGCAGGGAGAGGCCATGGCCCGGCAGGTCCGCGCCGTGTCCTACATGGAATGCTCGGCCAGGTACCAGGATAACGTCGGGAACATCTTTGAGACAGCCTGCAGTGCCGCCATCAGTGCCGCCCGCCGGAGGCAGCGCAAGACGAGACCCAGGAGGGTCTGCGTGTTCCTCTGAGCCCCCTGGCTCGGCACAGCCCCCCGGGGATCTCCTGCTGTCCTCAGGCTCCGACCGCACCGCGGCTGCTGCCGCACCTCTGCCTCCACCACCGGAATGCCGCTGCCACCCTCCCGACCCGGGGCTGGCGCCGCTGGTCACCACGGGGTGACAGCAGGAAAGCATCCCTGGCATGAAGAAACTGTCACGCCTGGATCCCACAGTCCTGTCCCTGTCCCACCAGGAATCTCAGCATCCTGTCCCTGTCCCACCAGGAATCCCAGAACTGATTTGGGGGCTCCCCTTCCCGCTGGCAGGCCAGCGCCGGAGGGTGACACGGGGTGACTGCGGGGTCATCTTCTGCCATTAAAGTGACACAAAACTCGTCAGCGTGACACGATCCCTGGGGCAGGAGCAGCCCCTGCACGGCCTGGGGGCATCGGGGACGTGGAGCGGGTGTCGGGGACATGGGGTGGGTGTCGAGGACTCAGGGTCCCACCATGGGCCTGCGGTGGATGAGAGGCCACCAGGATGGGGTCACCTGCTGGGTGTGGCTTGAGGTGTGTGTGAGAATGTGTCCAGGTTGGTGCTGCACGTTCAGGTCTGTGGGGTTACCATTGATTACCACTTGTATAGTCGTATATATGTTTTTATATACCTGATAATACATAACGTATATGTAACAAGATGGTAAATTTTGAACCATCCATATCACTTGTTATATATACCAGTACATATAGTTAGGCAATAACTATCTATATAGCTATATATAGTTTATAAAAGCGTTGTTCATATCTGTAGTATAGAACTAAGGAGCTGTATGTAGTTACGTAGGTGTATGCAGGTACGTGCCCGTGTCTCTGCATTCAGACCCGGCACAGGCGTGCACAGCCGTGCGCGCAGCCCTGAAGCCGCGGGGACGCGGAGGGGCCTCACGGCGGGTCAGGAAGCCCCCAAAATCCCACCGGGGCTCTGCCTCTGCATCCCCTCCCGCGGTCTTTGAGGAGCCCGAAGGAAACATTGCCTCCAGCAATCCATGAGCACGGCAGTGTGAGCCTGGTGATTCCTCCTGCTGCACTGCTGAGGGACTCCGGGACAGTGACTGAGGGATTCCTGGAGTCACCTGATGAATAAATATCCACAGTGTCACCCTCCCTTTGCTGGTGCATCCCCTCCCCCTTTCCAGGCTGCACTGGGATCTAAGAAATGCTCCTTAGGCATCAACCTTGAGGAGCAGCCCCTGGGCTCAGCTCCTCTGCAGCTCATCAGAAACACCCTCTGCTCTCAGGAACTGCTGCTGTACAACGACCTCCTGCGTTTTATGGACAGCCTTGGAAATTATTTCACTTCCCTGAATGGCACAACATCCCTGTTCTCACACTCTGACTGAAAGTTGCCAGCCCTAAGTGTGGCCAGGATGAAACGTGGTTGTGACTGAAGCCCATCCCTTGGGGCCCTGTAAACAGTGATCCAAAAGGAGACCCTTGGAGCTCTCCTGGCCCCATCAGTGAGTGAGTCAGGCCTATAAGTGAGGTTAAGTCATGAGATGCCATTCCAGCTAAAAGGTGTTCAGTGTTATTCCTTTGCTAAATTGTTATTTTTAAGGTATATGGGCTTGAATAGCTGGGAGAAGCAGAGACACTGCTCATGGGCCTGTGCAGAGGGGGGCTGTTGTGGGAAAAAAGGCAGCACTGGAGCAGATCTGGAGGTTGTCAGAGGGATCCGGAAGGGTCTGGAAAAAGTCGAGCAGGGTCTGGATGCTGCCAATACCAAATGTCCCCACTGAAGAGCAGAAGAGCCCAATAGGTTGTGCTCAGAGCCAGAAAGTGGCCACCAACTGGGAAATCTGTGGGATGGGATGGGATGGGATGGGATGGGATGGGATGGGATGGGATGGGATGGGATGGGATGGGATGGGATGGGATGGGATGGGATGGGATGGGATGGGATGGGATGGGATGGGATGAGATGGGATGGGGAGTGGAGATGGGGATTGAGGAGTGATACCAAAATCAGCCACAATAAACTTTCTAACACAAGGGATGGCACAAGGACGCTGACCTCTTTATCTCCACAGGACACACAGAAGGATCTCTACTTGCTCTGTGTGTGGTGAGACTTTACAGCAGGGGTCTTATCCATTATAACCACTCATAGACATTAAAAATTTTTCTTATCTAACACATAAACATCATTTTCCTAGAAGTTATTTTCACGTATCACCCTCCTACTGGGAGCCCTTTCATGATCTTGGAGGATCATCCAGAGGGGTCTCTGGTGGTCGTATTCACTGACTGCTGCAATATTAAAGGTGACCTTGCCTTGAGCTTTTCCTTTGGCCATGTGCTCTTGCGTCTTGTTACAGAACTTGCCCCAAAACCACTGCAGGCCTCCTTTTTCGTTTCACTACTGGCTTCAGCTATGTTTATCATTCTGTGTGCTTGCCATTACATCCTTTTATCTTTTTTGCCACTTGGTCGTTGAGCAACTTCAGGAGAGTAAAAGTTGATTATTCTGTATGTTCTTTATCAATGTCCTACCAACCAGCCCAACCGTCCCACCTCCCTCTCTCACCCACAATTCCCACCACCCTCCTGCCATACACATCTCATTTCTCTCCATGGAATCCTTCCCACTGCAGGGAGCTGCTGAGGAGCTGCATGGTCCATCCCTGGATTCTCCAAGCACTGACTCCCATCCACTCTGACCACAGCCAGGGACCACATCCCACTGCCTGCCCAGTGTCCATCCATGGAGGTGACCACCGTGTTCCCATCTCCTGTCTCACCCACTGGAGATGATCTCTGTGAGATAGATGTCACCAACGTGGCCATAGATGGTGTCTTGCTGCTCATCTGCCTCTGTGGGCTGGCTGGGAATGGGGCTGTCATCTGGCTCCAGCAAAGGAACTCCATCTCACTCTACATCTTTGACCTGGCCTTTGTCGACTTCCTCTTCCTCCTCCTCATGGTCCCCTCCACCCTGCTCTACCTGCTGGAGACCATGTCCTGCTCCATCATCTTTCCTCTGACTTACCTGAGGATACTTTTCCTGCTGTCACTGCTCCCCTACAGCCTGGGGCTGTACCTGCTGACAGCAGTCAGCATCGAGAGGTGCACGTCCATCCTCTGCCCGCTATGGTACAACAGGCACTGTACCCAGCAACTTTTGGAGGTGGTGAACGTCGTCTTATGGGCTCTGTCCGTCGGTTTCATTGTCACGGTTTCTTCTCTGTGCCTCTGCCAGGAGAACGAGCACTGCCAGGCGTCTCTCATCTCCATGTATGCCTTCAACCTCTTCCTCTTTGCCCCAGCCATGATCATTTCCAGCACAATCCTCTTCATTAAGATCAAGTCTGGCCCCCAGCACCAGCAACCTAAGAGACTCGACATCGCTATCCTCCTCACTGTGCTCTTTGTCCTCCTCTTTGCTGTCCCCCTCAGCCTCTGCAATTTCCTGCAGGAGCTCGACTACATCACTGTGTCCTTCCAAGTTGTTTTCCTGCTCATCTGCATCCACAGCAGCATCAAACCTTTAATCTACTTCCTGGTGGGGAGTTGGAGGAGGGACTGCTCCATGGGGAGCTGCAAGAGGCGCTTCTCCATTCAGTCCCTAAGGAAAGCCCTCCAGAGGTTGTTTGGGGAGGTAAAAGAAAACCCTGCCAGCAGCGATGGTGCTGCTATGAACACTGGGGTATGAGCCTGTTGATCCCTTCCCCTGCTCTGCTCTACGACCCCGGGACAGTGCCTGAGGGTTTCCTTGAGTCACCTGAGCTGGGAACTCTCCCATTTGCTCCACTCAGAGGATCCTTGAAGCCTGACAACTCCTGGGCCAATTCCCTCACTCCTCGAGGCTCAGCTCTTCTCCTGGTGAGGAGCTGCAAACACTTCCAGAGTGAGCATTTCACTGCCTTTCAGGGGAATTTTTCACAGGGACCTTGCAGTGACTGCTTGTCTGCGTCCACACACGTGTCATATTTCCTGTTTCATTGACTGGATTTTCTTTGTAAAGATTTTTTCCCTCGCTGTGCCTGTCCGGTCAGTGCTGGAGTGAACCTGGCCACTGAACTCCGTTGTGCTGACGCTTAATATTAAATGTGGTTTTTAC
The DNA here is from genome assembly GCA_037013685.1 of Acridotheres tristis. Taxonomy (NCBI): domain Eukaryota; kingdom Metazoa; phylum Chordata; class Aves; order Passeriformes; family Sturnidae; genus Acridotheres; species Acridotheres tristis. The sequence goes on along the minus strand of CM072890.1, from coordinate 5,499,758 downwards.
TGATCGTCTTGGCGGTGATATTTTTACTGATCTCAAACATTTGTTTGGAACACTCCCGCGGTGTAATCCCACAGGAGAATGGAGCAGGGGCATGTGGGAGGAATGCTCTGAGTGGGGCACATGGGAGCAGGGCTTTTCTCCTCCCTCCCGGGTCACCCTAGAACATCATGGGCAGGAGGGGTAGGTGGAGCGGGGGCAGGAGCCGGGATGCTGGAACAGAAAGCTGATCCCGGGGGAGAGGGGTGTGGGGTGTCGGAGGGCTCTGGAGGGGTCAAGAGAAGATCGGAGGGGGTCTGGATGCTGCCGATCCCAAATCTCCCCACTGGAGGACAGCAGAGCCCGGCAGACCGCGCTCGGAGCAGGGAAGCGGCCGCATGCGGGAAACCTGCGGGATGGGAGAGGATGGGGTGAGGACGGAGAGCGAGGAGGGGGAGCAGGGATGAGCATGGGATGAGGCAGGCAGCAGGAAAGGGTTACCGGGATGAGGATGGGAATGCGATAGAACGAGGAAGCTCAGCTGAGCGTCCTTTGGCCAAGGGGAGGTTTTGGCAATGATTCCGGAGCTCTTCCCAGAATGCGAAACGCTTCTGACAAGCAGCCAGTTGCTGCATTAGCACTGCCAGCACTGCCAGCACTGCCAGCACTGCCAGCACTGCTCGCATCCCTCTGCTGCCACCAGGGCCACCAGCATCTCTCTGCTGATCGAGGGACAATGACCCCTCAGGGAAGAAAAACGAGGAATGGTAAAAACATTTCAGGAGAAGGAAAGCAGTTGAAGAATGGGACATGCTGCAGGGAAGTGGAGTGTTTCTCATCAGGAAGAAAGGAGCAGCCAATTGCAAAATTCTGTATGTGGAGCATCTGGCAAAAACCACTTCCTTAGTGGACAAAAAACAACAACAAAAAAACCCATACGTAATTACTCCATAGAAGTGGAGCTCTGACGTAGCCAAAGATGCAATTTCCGACTGCCCCACGACTGCACCGAGTCTGGGGAGCAACACCAGGATAGGGCACGGAGAGCAACTGGTGCGGCAGGAGTGGGGAGCTCCTGGTGATCTGGGCACTTTCTCCTTCATGTTTCTGACCTGGGAGGATCCACTTTAGGACATGGATCCCAGAGGAGCAAGAGGTACCAGGAAGTGCTGCTGATCTGCACAGACCCCCTTTGCCTGCTGCTGCCCCACAGTGAACAGGTCAGTGCAATGTTTTCCTTCCTCCCTCCGCACGTCCCTCTCCTCCAGCAGCTGCTCTGTTGCTGCCACCGTCTCCTGATGACCGCAGTGCCCTCCCCAGGTCCCCCCTGTGCCCTGTCCTTTCCTTCCCCATCCCCTGCTGAACAGCCCAATCCTCCCACCTCCCTTTCCCACCCCACCATTTCCACCATCCTCCTCCCCTGCACATCTCACTCCTCCCCACTCAATCCTTCCCACTGCAGGGAGCTGCTGAAGAGCTGTGTGATCCATCCCGGGATTCTCCAAGCACTGACTCCCATTCTCTGACCACAGCCAGGGACCACATCCCACTGCCTGCCCAGTGTCCATCCATGGAGGTGACCACGGTGTTCCCATCTCCCGCCTCACCTACTGAAGAGGACGATCTCTGTGAGATCAGTGTCACTGATGTGGCCGTAGATGGTTTCACGCTGCTCATCTGCCTCTGTGGGCTGCTCGGGAATGGGGCTGTCCTCTGCTTTCTCCAAAGGAATCCCACCACCTTCTACATCATCAACCTGGCCGTTGCCAACTTCACCTTCCTCCACTTCGCAGTCCCCTCTTCCCTGTTCTACCTGCTGGAGGACGTGTCCTGCTCCACTGTTGTGTCCCTAAAGTACCTGAGGTCCCTTTTCCTGCTCTCCCTGTTCTCCTACAACCTGGGGCTGTACCTGCTGACAGCCATCAGCATCGAGAGGTGTGCCTCGATTCTCTTCCCCCTCTGGTACCGCTGCCGCCGTCCCAAGCGCCTGTCCTGGGTGGTGTGTGCCCTGCTCTGGGCACTCTCCATCGCTGTCATTGTCACGGTTACATCCCTGTGCCTGTCACAGGATCACGAGCAGTGCCAGGCGTCTCTCATCTCCATGTACACCCTCAACCTCTTCCTCTTTACCCCAGCCATGCTCATTTCCACCACAATCCTCTTCATTAAGGTCCAGTGTGGTTCCCACGAGCAACAGCCCAAGAGACTCGACATTGTTATTTTCCTCTTTGTGCTCTTGTTCCTCCTCTTTGCTCTCCCCCTCAGCCTCTCCAACTTCCTGCAGCAGCTCGGGTACATGGTCGTGTCCTCCCAGGTTGTTTTCCTGCTGGCCAGCATCCACAGCACCATCAACCCCTTCATCCACTTCCTGGCAGGGAGGTGCTGGCGGCATTGCTCCGTGCGGTCTCTCCGGCTCTCCCTCCAGAGGGTCTTTGAGGAGCCAGAAGAAAGCAATGCCCATGGCACTGATCCTGCCATGGACACAGCCGTCCCAGCCTGCTGATCCCTTCCACTGCTCTGCTGAAGGACTCCGGGACAGTGGCTGAGGGTTTCCTCGACTCACCTGATTAATAAACATCCATGGTATCTCCCTCCCTGTGGTGGTGTAATCACGCAGGAGAAGAGAGCAAGGGCGGTGTCAAGGGCCATGTGGGAGGGATGCTGTGCAGGGAGCACATTAGAGCATGGCTTTCCTCCTCTCTCACGGGTCCTAGAACGCAATTCCCCAAAAGGGATCATGCCCCACAGGGCTGTGATCCCAAAATCCCCGTGGCACCTGGTGCCTGCATCCCACTGCGGTCTGATATCAATAAACATCATCGTGAACCCTGAGCTGCCTTTGCCCATCTCCCAGCTGTTCCCAGCTCCCTCCGGCTCCTGCTGCCAGCCGGGAATGTGGCTGGAGGAGGGGGACACTGCCATGGCTTGTGCTCCCTGGAGCAACCACGATCCCGAGTGCCCAGAGCTAGGCTGGCACCGGCACAGCCGGCACGGACAGGATGGCCCAGGGGCTCAGCATTCCCCCCTGGCTGCTCCCAGAGTGTCACACCAGACGTGTCCCTGCTCCCAAAGGCCTTTCATTTTTAATTTTGGGAGCCCGGTGCAAAGGACTCTCTGCCTTCAGGAATTCTTACTATCCACTGCCTTCAGCTGCTCCCTCAGCGGGCTCGGGTGGTGCAGCAGCAAGGAGAGGAGAAGGCCGTGGTCCTCAGCACGGCCACTCCCTTCCAGGAGAAAGGTGACATCCGTGTTTGTCACCACGGGCTCTGCGGGGCATCAGCCACCTCCCTCTGCCTTCCCTGAGGTCACCAGCCCCACCACATCCCACACCTTTAATCCATCCTCATCACACCCCACACCTTTTCTCTACCCCCACCACATCCCACACCTTCCCACTATGTCCAACACCTGCCCACAAGCCCCACCACGTCCCAAACCCGCCCCACAACCTCCCAACCCACTCTCATGCAGCCCACCCACCTCCCGTCCTTCCCATCCCTCCCAGATCCGTGCCTGAGGCTCCAGTGCCTCCCCATGGGCTGCTCACCCCAGACTGCCTCAGGAGGTTTTCGGGGACTGTTTCTCTGGGAGATCCCCTTCCAGAGCTTCCCCCGCAGTGTCCCGCCCCCCAGCCTCCCTTGGAGACGGACAAGAGGCGACAGCGGGATGTATCCATCAGCTTTTATTGGGGAGGAGGAGCGCGGAATGGCCAGGAGAGGAGACACTGCCGGGGATACCGGCTGCAGCGGGGCAGGAGCGCGGCTGCCAGGGGGGAAGGTGGCCCCGGGGCGATCCGGGACGGCAGAGTGCATCAGGAAATGTCTGGATGCCGGCAATCCCAAATATTCCCACCGGAGGGCAGCAGAGCCCGACCGGCCGCGCGCGGAGCGAACGCCAGGAAGGAAATCTGCGGGACGGGACGGGACGGGGATGGGGAGGGAGATGGGGATAGGGATGGGGATAGGGATAGGGATAGGGATAGGGATAGGGATAGGGATAGGGATAGGGATAGGGATAGGGATAGGGATAGGGATAGGGATAGGGATAGGGATAGGGATAGGGATAGGGATAGGGATAGGGATAGGGATAGGGATAGGGATAGGGATGGGAAAAGCTATGGGATGCATCCTGACTCACAGCTGCAGGAAGATGACCTGCAGACCTGGCTTGGAGCAAGACTGAGCAGCTGAGCATGAAGCTGGCGTGGGCAGCACGGCCAGTGGGACCACAGTGGCCTCTCAGTTGGTTGTTGTGGTGATCCCTGTCTCCTCAAAGACTCTACGGAAGGCAACCTGGAGGGACACGATGGAGCAATGCCTCCAGCAGCTCCCCACCAAGAAGTAGATGAAGGGGTTGATGCTGCTGTTGATGCAGGCCAGCAGGAAAACAACCTGGGAGGACACAATCACGTAATCGATCTGCTGAAGGAAATTCCAGAGGCTGAGGGGCACTCCAAAGATGAGGAAGAAGAGCACAGTGAGGAAGATAACAATGTAGAGCCTCTTAGGCTGACGTCTCTTGGAGACACACAGGACCTTGATGAAGAGGATCACATTGGAGATGACCATGGGTGGAGCAAAGATGAGGAAGTTGAGGGCATACATGGAGATGAGAGACACCTGGCAGTGCTCGTGCTCCTCTGACAGGCACAAGGAGGTCACCACCACCATGACAGCGATGGAGAGTGCCCAGAGCAGGGCACACACCACCCAGGACAGGCGCTTGGGACGGCGGCAGCGGTACCAGAGGGGGAAGAGAATCGAGGCACACCTCTCGATGCTGATGGCTGTCAGCAGGTACAGCCCCATGTTGTAGGAGAACAGGGACAGCAGGAAAAGGGACCTCAGGTACTTAAGGGACACAACAGTGGAGCAGGACACGTCGTCCAGCAGGTAGAGCAGGGAGGATGAGACCATGAAGATGAGGAAGGTGAAGTCGGCAACGGCCAGGTTGAGGATGTAGACGGTGATGGGGTTCCTGCGGATGCGGAATCCAAGGAGCCAGAGGACAGCCCCATTCCCGAGCAGCCCACAGAGGCAGATGAGCTGCGTGACACCTTCTATGGCCACATCAGTGACATCGATCTCACAGGAATCATCTCCTTCGGTGTCCATCACGGGAGATGAGGGAGGTGGGGATGTCTGGTTCAGCTCCATGGTGGAAGGTGGGATGTGGTCCCCAGCTGTGGTCAGAGCAGAGGGGGGTTAGTGGGACCCCAGGGGATCCCAGGACCGAGGGAGGGGTCCCGGTGGGGTGGTACAACAGGGCTGGGAACAGGGGGTCCATGGAATGGCTGGGGGGGTGAGGATGGAGGGAGGCTTGGATCAATCCAGTCATCTCGATAGAGGACAACCATGGGAGCAGTGAGAGGGGATTTGGGGACATCCAGGGAGACGCAAGCAGTACCCAGGGCTGGAATCTGGTCCCAGCCTCCTACCTTTCCTTGGGGCCAACCTGTTGGTTGGTCCGAGCTCCTTCCCTCCAGTCCTCTTCACCACAATCTTCTCCAGTGAGGAAAATTGGGGTCTCCACCTCCTCAGAAGCTCCAAGCCGCCTATTTGTCCCCAAATAAAGCTTCTTCTTGGGGCGTTTCTGCACAATCACGAGTCAGGCACTGAGAGCACGGCAGTTGCACACAGGCTGCCTCTTCTCCCGTCAAAATTCTGTTGGTCTTGCGGGAAAGGAAATGTTTTGCCCGAGCAAATACCCCAGAGGATGAACACTGCAGCATTTACATCTTTCTGTGAAAGAATCTTGATGCTTTTAGGATTCAACCTGATATCTCATTAGACTGGTAATTGCCACCTTCTTAATTGTTTGATGGTGCTCAAGACTCCTCTCCCCATCCTAACCCCGATGCTGGCATCCTTCTGAGATTGTTCATTATTGCGTGCATTTGCCTCCCAGCCTCCCAGCATGAGGATCCTTCTCCGACTCCATCCTCCATGAGGCCGGGGTGAAAATATGGAATTTGTTGTCTGAGCCATCACTTTGGATTCACTCCAACCGGTCTGGGGGGGTTCCAGAGCCCTCCTGGACTGGCTGGTAGCCACTGAGAGAGCCTGGAGAGACTGGTGGCAGGTGAGGGAAAGCAAACACAACCCCACATTCCTCCCTGCAACCCTGCACCAGAAGCATCCATTCACACCCACCACAGTTTTAGGGGGGCAGAAGAAGCCAGTGACTGGAGTGGACAGGCTCTTGGGGACATCCAGAAAGGAGCATGGGGGACATCAATGATAGAATGGCGTGTCCCAGAGCAAAGCAGGGTGTCACAGCATGTCCCACCTGTATTGGAATCACTGAAACTGGAATTGCTGATCTGGGCAGTGGAGACAGAGACTCCTGGCCGGGCAGGGCTCAGCATGGTACAGCAGGGGTGTGACAGCAGTGGTGGCAGTGACAGCGGGGCCGGGGCAGTGAGTCACCCCCTCCGTGCCTCCCTCCACCCCTGGACTTTGCCTCCCGCGGATGCTCACGGCAATAAATCTCGGTCTTGGAGGCGGGAATGGGGCGTCGGGGAGGACACAGGGGTCCCATCCCAGGGGTGTGGGGGCTGATCTGTGCAGGGGGATCTGCACGGAGAGTGCACGAGTGGGATCGGGATGGAGCGTGGCATCAGGAGCGGGATGGAGATGAGAGTGTGCCAGAGGCAGCGAGCAGGAGTGCGAGCGAGCGTCACACAGGCAGGCAGGACATGCAGGTGGCAGTGTGACGCTTGTGCGCCGCGAGGACCAGCCGGGAGAAGGTCACCTGCGTGCCAGGACACCTGTACGTGTGTCGCGGCCTCTGTCACCACCGCGGCCCCAGCCCGGCGGCGGGCGGGCCCGGCGGGCGGGTGACAGCCGCACCCTGGACCGGGCGGGTGCTTCCCGCCCCCCTGTCCCCATCCCTGTCTCCGCCGAGGCCACACGGGATCCGTGGCCTCACCGGACACCCCCATGCAGCAGGAGCGGGGCGGGCAGAGCCCAGGAGCCCCCGAAACCGAGGTCAAGGCTGTCATCGTAGGGGATGGAGGCTGCGGGAAGACCTCACTGCTGGTGGCCTTCGCCAAAGGGGACTTCCCCAAGGTACCAGGGTCCTTGTGATCTGCTGGGTGGGTGACTGTCCCCGTACTGGAGCGGTGACGGGCAAAGGGCGGCGATGGGACGGACACGGTGGCAGCAGAGGGACCGTTTGAAGCGGGACACGGGGACACGGGGACACGGGGACATGGGGACATGGGGACATGGGGACATGGGGACGTGGGGACATGGGGACGTGGGGACAGGAGACGGCCCAGTTTGGGGCTGGTGAGAGTCTGTGACACCTCTGCCTCTCTTGGCGGGCCACAGGGCGGGGAGCAGGGTTTGCCCCACAGTGAGGGCACTCAGACAGTGCAGGGAAGGGGGCAGCCAACGACACCCGTGTCCTGAATTCCGCTGGGTCATCCATGACGCTGTTGTGTCCTGGATGGGGGACAAGGGTGGTCCCCATCCCGCTGCCCCAGGGAGGAAGCACCATTTCCTACTCCCTGCTTCCCTCGCTGTGCCCCAATCTGTCCCCATTGGGGTGACGTCCATCGCTGCCCCCCACAGCTGCCTGTGTGACCTGTATCACGCTCTCCCTGTCCCCTGCCAGGTCTACGTCCCCACCGTGTTCGAGAAGTACACAGCGTCCCTCCAGGTTGCCGGCAAGCCCGTGACGATCCACCTGTGGGACACAGCAGGTGGGACAGGAGGGGACAGGGCTGGCAGTTGTGCCCCCCACTCTCCCACCGGGCGTTTCGGGGTGTCCCACACGCCTGGTCATGCCTTGGCGGGGTGTCCCCATGCCATGACCGTGGGAGAGTAGGGCTTGACCCACAGCCATCCCCACAGATGTCACTTTCACGCTCCCACGCTGGTGTGTAATGATTTCCTTTTCCACCCGGCAGGACAGGAAGACTATGACAGGCTTCGCCCTCTGTCCTACTCTGATGCCAACGTTGTCCTCATATGCTTCGATGTCACCGACTCCAACAGCTTCGACAACATCCTAACAAAGGTAACACGACCCCGGGGGTGCTGCCTGTCCCCTGTCCCCATCCCTCGGTGACACGTGCCCATCCCTGGGGGACATATCCCCTCACAGTGGTACCCGGAGGTGAACCACTTCTGCAAGGGGGTCCCGGTGCTGCTGGTGGGCTGCAAGACGGACCTGCGGCAGGACCAGGAGGGGCTTCAGAAGCTGAAGGACGGGCGGATAGAGCCCGTGTCCCGCCAGCAGGTGGGTGTCACCTCCCGGTGGGACGGAACGGGGCAGGGGTCGTCCCCAGCATGGGATAGTGCGACAGCGGAGTCCCAGCGGAGTCTGACTCTGCGTGTCCCCGCAGGGAGAGGCCATGGCCCGGCAGGTCCGCGCCGTGTCCTACATGGAATGCTCGGCCAGGTACCAGGATAACGTCGGGAACATCTTTGAGACAGCCTGCAGTGCCGCCATCAGTGCCGCCCGCCGGAGGCAGCGCAAGACGAGACCCAGGAGGGTCTGCGTGTTCCTCTGAGCCCCCCGGCTCGGCACAGCCCCCCGGGGATCTCCTGCTGTCCTCAGGCTCTGACCGCACCGCGGCTGCCGCCACCGGAATGCCGCTGCCACCCTCCCGACCCGGGGCTGGCACCGCTGGTCACCACGGGGTGACAGCAGGAAAGCATCCCTGGCATGAAGAAACTGTCACGCCTGGATCCCACAGTCCTGTCCCTGTCCCACCAGGAATCTCAGCATCCTGTCCCTGTCCCACCAGGAATCCCAGAACTGATTTGGGGGCTCCCCTTCCCGCTGGCAGGCCAGCGCCGGAGGGTGACACGGGGTGACTGCGGGGTCATCTTCTGCCATTAAAGTGACACAAAACTCGTCAGCGTGACACGATCCCTGGGGCAGGAGCAGCCCCTGCACGGCCTGGGGGCATCGGGGACGTGGAGTGGGTGTCGGGGACATGGGGTGGGTGTCGAGGACTCAGGGTCCCACCATGGGCCTGCGGTGGATGAGAGGCCACCAGGATGGGGTCACCTGCTGGGTGTGGCTTGAGGTGTGTGTGAGAATGTGTCCAGGTTGGTGCTGCACGTTCAGGTCTGTGGGGTTACCATTGATTACCACTTGTATAGTCGTATATATGTTTTTATATACCTGATAATACATAATGTATATGTAACAAAATGGTAAATTTTGAACCATCCATATCACTTAATTTGTTATATATACCAGTACATATAGTTAGGCAATAACTATCTATATAGCTATATATAGTTTATAAAAGCGTTGTTCATATCTGTAGTATAGAACTAAGGAGCTGTATGTAGTTACGTAGGTGTATGCAGGTACGTGCCCGTGTCTCTGCATTCAGACCCGGCACAGGCGTGCACAGCCGTGCGCGCAGCCCTGAAGCCCGCGGGGACGCGGAGGGGCCTCACGGCGGGTCAGGAAGCCCCCAAAATCCCACCGGGGCTCTGCCTCTGCATCCCCCCCGCCGGGGGCGTGGCCATGCGGAGGAGGGGGAGTGGTCACTCGGGGAGGCGTGGTTTGTGCGTGAGTGGGCGTGGCCGCTCCGAGCCGCGCGCGCGCGAGGCGGGGCCGGGCTGGGGAGTGCGCGGCGCACGCGCGGCGCGCGGGCGCCAGGAGGGGGGGGGTGCCGTGCGTGCGGCGCGTGCGCGCGGCGTCGGTGTGTATGTGAGGCTCTGACGGGTTCAAAATGGCGGCGGCGGCTCCTGTGTGAGGAGGGGGGATCGCGTCCCGGCCGGGGGGGCGGCGCTGGGGGGGCAGCGCGCAGGCGGGACGGGGCGAGCGGCGCCGGCGGAGCCCCGGCACTCGGCGGCGGGGGGGGGTGCGGTGGTGGTGGTGGTGGAGGAGGCGGCGGCGGTGGCGGGGGGACGCGGGCCGCGGCGGCGGGGGGCGGCCGGCGGGGCTGTCAGCGCCCGCTGCCCGCGCCGAGAGCGGCCGGGCCGGGGGCGCGACGGGTCCGGGGCGCGATCGCTGCTGACCCGGGGGTTCCTTCTCCTCTGTCTGTTCTGTTCCCCCCCGTGCCGGCGGTAGAAGAGGACAAAGGCGCAGGAGAGACCTGGTGAGCACCGCGGGGGTCACCGGCGACCCCCGAGTTTGAGCGCGGCCGGGCGGGAGCGGGCGCGGGCGGGTCTCCCCTTGCCGGGCCCCGAGAGGCCGCGTCGGGAAGTTGGGGAGGGGGCGGCGGGTGCCGGGTGACAGCTCCCCGGGGACCCTCCCTCCCTCCCGCCTCCCGTCCTGCCCCGGCGGGGGCGGGCTGGGGTGGCCCGGCGGGCCGGGGGTGGCCCCTTCCCCCGCGGCAGGGCGGGCGCGCTGCACTCCGGTTGTCCGGTTGTTTATAAACAGAGTTCAGCAAGTGTGGGGAAACTGCCTCTCTCGGCCGGGCCGAGAGTCCTGGTGCCGTGGTTCCAAGGGAGGCAGGGGTGGGGAAGGTGCTGGTAGGACTGGGAATGTTCTGCTGTCGAAGCCGGGGGTTGGGGAGGAGAAGAATGGACCAAGTTCTCCCTACGTGGTCGTAGCGGTTCTGTAACACTACAGGAGGTGGCGGATCCCCTTCCCCGATTCTCCTCCCCCTTAGCCATAGTCTTGGGGATTAAGAGCCGTGCCATACCCAGGCTTTGGTTGGTTTCTGTCCCTTTAAAAAAAAAAAGTGTAGGTGCCATCTGACGCCCTGGGAGGTTTTCCCAGGTTGGTGTGTAGTGTCACAAGGTGGCACATTTGGAGAGCTCAGCATTTAGGTCTCCTCCAGCCAGGAGTTATATCCCTAACTGCTTCCTTGCTTGGGTGCTGTATATAGGGGAGATCCCATATGCCTTCCCTGATCATGGGAGATGTCCTGTACCAGTGTAGTTTCTCCCAAGTGCCACGGTACAGGATAATCCCAAAGACAGTGATTGTGTTGTTTGGAAGAGTTGGCCCCAGTGTTTAATTTTGGGGAAGCCAGGGTTTGACAGCACCTTCCCTGGTTTTTATCCCACTGTGGGCCAGTGGAGCTGCTGGTGGTAGTATGGAGCCAAGGTGGGAGACCTGCAGCTCCTGTTGTGTTACAGAAGAGCTGGTGAAGTCATTTAGCTCATCCACTGGGTTCTGTCAGCCACCAGAGCGGGGTGGAGTTGGTCCCAAAAGAAGGGAGAACGGAGGTGAAGGGTGTGCCCTTCTTCACTGTTACCCTCTGGCTTCCAAGGAGGAAGAGGACGACGACAGCAGTCCTGGCGTGTCCTTCTCGCTCTCTTCCGAGGAATCGGAGATGGAGCCCGAGGAAGAACGGATCCGTTACAGCCAAAGACTGGTCAGTAGCGGCCTTGGAACAATCCTATTCCAGTCTTGGTTCTGTTGCAGCTGGAGAAGGGAAGGGCTTTTCCTGGCAGCAGGGTTAAACAACCCAAACAGGCTGGTGGTGGATGGATGCAGCCTGTGCAGAGGTGTGGGCTTGGCTTACGTGGCTTTGTGGGTCCTTTTGTATCACCAAGTTTGTCCTAATGAAGGGAATTTGACTGCTGAGCTCTGGAAAGGGGGATTGGAGGTTGAGGCTGGGGAAGGAGCTTTGGGATAGGAACATGAAACTGGTGTCGGTGTAGTTTCTGTCACAACAGGTTTTTTCTGTGTGTCTGTGACAAGCAGAGGACCTGAAACACTGTGTGTTAGCATTCTTGATCTGAGTGGCTGTGGAATCTGAGGGAACCAGCTCCAGCTTCAAACTCCAGTTTTCCTGTGCCTGTGTCTCTTCTCAGTCTTTTCTTTTGAATAAGCTGTTCCAGCATTCAGGTCCCAGTCAGGCCCTGTCAGGAGCTCAGGTGTTTGTGCTGCTGTTTGGTGGGAATGCATGAATCTGGGAACTGGGCTGTAACTGGGAATAGCTTGGGAGCAGGTGCTCTTAGAATCTGAGGTGATATTCCCAGAGATCTTGGGGAAGAAGGGAAGCTGCTGTCTCCCACGCTGTTTTGAGGCAGTTGCAACCCCCCCGGGGGGGCGGGGGGGGCAGGTGGAGTCAGAGTCACAGCAGTACCTGTACCCTCACCTTCAAGGTGCTGCCCATAAAGATAAATCCTTATCCTTTAATTCTCTGGAATCATTTGGTGTGAGGCTGTGTGGTTCTTGGCATTAAGCTTTGTCCTCAAGATGAGCAGTTCTAGGTGCTGGGGAGTTCCCAGTTCCTTCGGTGGATGTTTTAATTTGGCATCAGCAGCAGTCCCACCTCCTCCCTCATCCTGACACATTTATTTGCACAGCTGTGCAGGATGCAGCTCAAGGTGCTGGTTTGACTGAGGAGTGATCCAGGACTAACCCAGAATATCTGGATAAAGATATGGCAGGTGAAGGGGACTATCAGCCAGGCACTTGTCAGTTTAAAAGTGCTTATCATCTCTCAAATAAAAATCAGGAGGAGTTGGTGTCCTGGTGCAGGTGGGCTGGGCTCCAGCAGAATGTGCTAAGCTGGATAAATGCTTGCAGGCTGATGAGCTCCGTGCTTAAGGGGTTTGGAAAGGCACATGGGCAGCAGGGTGAGGCTCACCTGGACTTGTGTGGCCTCCTGTGCGTGTGTTGTCTGTGCTGGCCTGAGGCCCAGAGGAGGAGGCATGACCCCTGTGTGATGGGTCAGGCTTAATTCCTACCAGCCATGCTTTTCCTGGAAACTTCCAGCTCATTATGTGCTCCTGCTGTGTCAGTGATGCTCTCTTGCTGAAGGACCCTTAAAATATTATTTTTCTTCTGTCGAGCACGATTTGACTTACTTGAATATCCCACATATGCTTTGGACTTGGGAGCTGGGTTAGTAGGCCTAAATGAAAAGTTCTAAGTAGGGAAGCGGTGAGCTGGTAGTACAGTGTGTTTCTGCTGCTGTCAGCTGTGTTTCTGGTGTGTGACGGGGGCTCGACTAGCAAAAAATAAATGTATTTAAGAAAAAAACAATGCAGGTGTGATAGTAGTCCTACCGGCCAAACAACCTGGATGAGAATAGTTTATGGTGGTGAAGGAGCTGAATTAATTGTGTGGTTTGATGGTACCATCTGAGATGGCAGGGGAAGTTTGTTCTCTGGTGTGTCAGGTAATCACACCGACAGCATCTTTTTCCTGACTAGTTTCCATCAGGACAAAGAAAATCTTGAGTGTTCTGTGTTATTTTATTTAGTTTGCATTAATGTTGCCTTCTTCTGCTTCAACAAAAATCTGATATGTGTGTGTTTTCTGTATGAACTTATCAGTATTGGTGAAAGATCTGGGTTTGGTGAAGAAATTCACCTCTGCTTCAGGTGTAGTCATATTCCTGCAGGAATTCTCTGCCAGGTCACACATTGTGTGGCACAGTGACACTTTAATTAGGTGGGTTGCCCTGCCCTAACTGTACTTGCTTCCTAGTTCAGGCTCTGCATCCATGACTCCCAGGATAACACAGGCCTGGGTGAGTTGCTCTGGACTCAGGGATGTCACTGGGAGGATCCAAGACCATCTGTGGGATGAGCTGTGTCCTGGTGAGCTCTGGGAGGCTCACGCAGGCACTGGGTGATACTGAGTGTGGAGAGGACACAGAGGAGCAAGTTATGGGATATCCATGTTCCTCACCCATAGACTGGGAGCAGTGGAGATGGGACTTGCAGGCACTGTGGAGCAGTTTCCTGCTAATTCTGTGTGAGTGTTGTTCTGCCCTAACGAGGCAGTTCTTGGGGCTTGGGCAGAGGTGCCAGCATTTCAAGCTGGAGTTGCATGTTTTGCAGGCCCTTAACCGAGGAGCTGAAATGCTCTATTGTGTCCTGATCCTGAGTGACAGTCCAGCCCTGGCACTAACAATGCCACGGTCCCTCTCTGAGACTTGGAAGTCTTTTCTGGCTGTCACTGGGTGGTTGCACCCAGCCCATGTCACACCAGGCTGTTGGGCTCCCCACGAGGAGCCTGCACTCCTTAAAGAAAAAGATCCATTGACCTGCTGCTCACAGAGGCCCTTCTGCAGAGCCATCCTGCTATATTCCTGGGTGCTGGAAGTGTGAAGAAATCTCACCTCCTGCCTGCTCCCGGGCTCATTTTGGCAGGCCTGTGCCGTGAACTGAGACTAGCAAGGCCCTGTGAATTGCAAGCTGGGATTAGCACATTACCACAGTGCTGCCGTGTGCTTGCAGTGACAATGTTCAGGGTGAGAAATGAAGGGCAGCAGCACTGGATCACTTCAGAATGACTTGAGAACACAACAGGGGAGTGCCATTATCCAAAGGACAAATCCTGCTCATCAGAGTCTTCCCAACAGTCTGTATCTCAGGGTGTGGTTCCCAGTCAGGGTTGCTGGGGTGGCAGAGCTGGTTGAAGAGGTTTTCTCCCTCCCTCAGTTAGTGCCCCAGGAGCTGATGGTCCTGAGGTGAATGCTGCCTCAGGGCGTTGGGGATCATGCCCTGGATGGAAGTTGTTGGGGGGAGGCATCTAATCCCAGCTGTTGTCTGTGCTGGGGTTGTGAGCAAACCTGATGGGGCTGGAAGTCTTGAGATGGGGAGACAGGGTGGGGTAGGAACCTCTTAAACTGGCTCTGCTGCTGGAGAGAGCCCGAGGAGGGGCCTCACCCTCCCTGGGGGCTCTGTGGGCTGAGCCACAGCTCCTGCTGGAGATGTTGGGGGAGTTGGCCCCGAGTGACCATCCCTGGCTGGGTGCAGTGTCACCCTTGTTTTGGCTGTGGAGGGGTTGTGACATCCATGAAGGGAAATGGGCTCATGGAGCAGGAGACCTCAGTGCTTTGGGTGCTGGAGAATCTGGGAGAAGAGAAAGGAGCCGGGGAGTGAAGTGCTCTATCCCATGGCCTGAGGCAGTCTGTGTCCTGCCTTAGCACTGCCCTGCCTTCTGGTCAGATCCTTGTGTGAAATTTGAGAGGAGGCTCTGCCTGTCCCTACCAGCCTGAAGCCGAGGCCTCTCCTGTAAACAGCAGTTACCAGGCCTGCCCTTACATGTTGGTGTCCACGCTATCCCCTGGGAGAGTTCAGATGGGCTTTGCAGCATGTGGAGCCATCAGCTGGGGGATGAAGCCTGGGGAGTGTGCTGGACAAGGCTTTCCTTGCAGCCCTGTGTGCTGTGGAGTAATCCCAGCTCAGCCCATGCCTGAGGGATGGCACTGCTGGCTCTGGCCAGTGCCTGGAGTCCCAACAGCTGGAATCTTGTGGTTTCCAACTTGTTTGTGTCCTTTCTGCAGGATGGATGGGGTGATGTCAGTGCAGGACACAAGTCGTGGGGACAGGAAGGCCCACACATGTTGACAGGACACTTGTGACAGTTTTTCTCACAGGATAGGAATAGACTGAGGGAGAAACGCCCTCCAAGCTGAGAGAGAGAGGTGAGGGGGAGCAGGCTCTGGGCTACCTGTGTCAGGTAAGATAGGAAAGAGGAGGATGCAGCTTCCTGCCTTCTCTGTGTTGCTCCATCTTGAATGTTTCATGGTATCCCAACAGTGGGATGCAGCAATCCCATCAGGTTCAGCCCAACTTCTTGTTTGTCCTGTAAAGCTGCTCACTGCCAGGTAATGATCCCTGGAGATTACTGAGGTTTGTTACCCCCAGGTATTGGGGGGTGACAGAGGCCAGTCCTGCTGGATACTGGCTTTCCCAGGGCTGCTCCCACTGGGAGCATGGGACTCATGAATGTGCTGTGTTGACCCTGCTTTTGTTGCTCCCTGCAGACATTGAGCATGGGATGAGCCCCAGGCACTGGTGAGAACTTGGTTGTTTTTACATCACCTGCTCCCTCTTCCCTACGTTTGAAATGTGACACTGGCAATTCCTGTCAAGCCAGGCTCCTTCTTGGAGTTCCTCTGCACCCTGTGTGAGACCCAGCCTGGCCAAATGTCCCTGATCTGCTGGACACACCTCAGCTGCCCAGTCTAGACAGGACCCAGGCAAGGGGGGTAATTAATCTCTCCCACATGCCTCAAACTGGAGGCACTACAAATGAGTCATTCCAAATGACCCAGGTGTAATAAATGAGCTCTAAATAATTCAGGGGCTGTTCAGATTTGGTCTGGGCAGGGCTTTGGTGGAAGCTAGCAGCAACTGAAGGCTATTCTTGGAAAGCTTTAGAAATCCCTGTGAGTATTTAGATCCTGCCAGATGCATGACTGTGCTGGTCCCTGGGAGAATACGTCCCTGAAACCAAGTGGATGCTGTTCCCTGTCAGCAGAGGGATGCAGGAGATAAATATCTATGGGATTGTTACTGTCCCAAGCCTGGTTGTGCCCTTAGTGTGTCGTGGAAGCTGCAGTGGTGACTAAACAGCCAAACACCACAGGAGCACTTCAAGTTACCTGTGAGTTACCAAACAGTCTCTGCAGGCTTCACTTATGTTCCTATAATAACCAGGAATAAGTTTTCCCAGGGTTATCCCAGCTGGAGGTGATGCTGACAAGTCAGGAGAGCAGTCCCTGTGCCCCCAGTGCCTTTTTAGTTATGTCAGGAGCCACCCAGATTTACAGGTCCCTGCCTGGGTTTGGGGGAGACAGGGCACAGGTGGGAAAGTGGTGATATGCTCAGAAGGTGGCGGAACAAGGTGCTGCCCTAATCTTGTCCTGTGAAAATGTATAAAGGAAGCAATTCCCTTCAGAATGAGATCTCTGGTGCTGCTGTTGAGGGAAGAGTGTTGCTGATTCCAGAGGAGGATATGATGGCTGAGCCTTTAGGGGGATGTGAGGAACTTTGGTGGTGGTGTTCTTCCCTTCCCACGCTGACCTGCATTCCCTGTGCTGCTGATGCTCCCTGTTTACCTCTTTTCCCAGTTCTTGGGAGCCATGTGGGGAATGTTCACAGCTGGCTGTGGGTGTTGCTTTCTGCCACTTGAGGTGGTTCAGGTGAACCTGGTGGCAAAGTGTGTCCTGGGAATCCATGATGAGGAAAGAGGAGATGGAGCTGTTGGACAGGGGTTCTGTCCCATTCCTTGTGCATCTCTGTTACTCTAGCAACAGCACTGGGAGTAAACAGCAATGAGCTGGCTTTCCAGGGATTCTCAATCTCTCTGGAAGTTCCAGGAACTTGAATCAAAGAAGTTTTTGGGCTGAGATCTGCTCAGGGTTGCAGGGTAGTGGATTTTCCATACTTTAGCCATTGCTCTGTACACAAAAGAGTTTTAATAAATCTATCTACACACACCCTTTTAGGTCAAGGAAGAGGCTCTTTGAGCTTTGTTCATGCTGGTCCTCAGGGCTGGGAGCTGAGTGCACAATCCCTTTGTGTCTTAGCCAGTCCTGACAGAGTTTAGGAGAAAATACCACTTGAGAAAAGTCCTTCTAGTTCTTCCACGTACCCCTGGCTCCTGGGAGCTGTAATCTTGGGATCGAGCTGAGGCAGCTGGAAGTGGAAAGGAGAGGGCTGGCAGTGCATGCTCCTTTAAGGTCAGGCTGCCTCAGTGTCTTTAATTTGCTGTGCATAAATATTTCCATGTGTCACTGAGCCCCTTTGCCCCATTTGGAGTAAGGAAGGGACGAGTGCTGGGCTCCTTATGGAGGAGAGGGGGAGGGAGTGTGTGCAGGGATGGTGTAACAGCACAGAGTCCAGAGGAAATATCCTTCCTAGTAGCTGCATTCCCACATTGTCCATATTCTTCCCACTTCTGGGTTGTTTTCCCTCTCCCTGAGCATCCTCAGCCCTATAGCCTGCAATGCAGCCAACTTGCTGCTGTTCCCTTTAAAAAACAGTGTCAGCTGAGCAGGAATTGCAGTGCAAACCTCAAAGCTTCCTGTGTTTTTGTTATCCCAGTACTCCTGTGGTCCAGCTTCACTCAGGCTGGGTGATGGGACAGAACTGGCAACAGGTTTTGGCAGAGCTGGGTTGAGACATTGAGAAACTTGGAGGGTGAGCACTTCCCTGATTAAAAAAATCCAAGCTAGTCCTATGGTCTCTCAGTGTGCTGAGGACAGAGAGGTCCCCAGCAAGGAATGAAGTCACTCAGGGCTGACCTGCTGCTGCTGGATCAGCTGCACCTCTGAGTGTATAGGGCTCTGTCTGTCCCTTGTCCTGGGTCTCTGCCTCCTGGTCTGTGTGGGCTCAGTGGTGGGAATATGGATGAAACGTGTATAATTTTCAAGCCAGCCTTTTTTGGAGCAGTTTGGTCTATTTTGTTCCATTTGGAGGAGATTCTGTTGCCTTCTTGCACAAAGCAAAAGGAGGAGCAGAGCTGGTACTCCTCATCTACCTGACTGTGTAGAACACATGCTGGGTACACCTGGCAGGGAAAGGGCTCCACATAGGGTTTTTCCTTTTTCCCTTGGATTTTTTCTGATTGGGAAGGGGTGGGGTATATTTCAAGGGGCTTTCTCAGTCTTCTCCAGAAATGAGAAGGCTGAATATCAAGGGTTGGCTTTTAGCACTGAGGGTCAGTGTTCAGCCTTGAAATGGTGTGGAGGGTTTGATGATCCTTAAAGAACTTCTCCAGGCTTTCATGGAATCCAGGCAGGATTTGTACCGATGGTGGAAATGGGCAGTCTGGGGGTCAGCAGTGCCATCAAAGCCTGTTGGGACAGTGACTGTGTGTGACAGAGGCTGCAGGTGACTGGAGTGAGGAGCTGTATCCTTTCGTAGAAGCAGCGCTTCCTTTTTGGGACTGCTGCCAGAGCTGCCCATCTGTGATCTGATCTAGTGTGTTCCTCTGCCTCGTGGTTTTGCTGCTGTGGCTGGTCAGTGTGTGTTTTGAGAGTAGCTGTGCAGCATCCTTGACCCCTCCATGCTCCATCCCCACCTGCCTTGCTCCAATTCCCCAATTACTCCTCGTGTACGTTCAATTTTGTAACCCAAAAAGTGCAAACCAAAGCGTTCTCCCCGGTCATTCTGAAGTGCTGCCAGCCTTGCTCGTGATAGGAATCCCTCCTGGAGCCGGGAAGCCTGGAAGGGTTCCAGTTTTGTGTAGATCCTGTTTGCTCCTCAGTCTGGAGCTATGAGTCTTTGTCCAGGGATGTGCCACCTGGGATACGCCCATTCCACACTCCAGGTTTTGGGAGAAATGGGAGGTGGTGAGGGAAACCTGAGTTAAGCTCAGTGGTTCCTCTTTTCCTAAGTCTCTTGAGGGGATTGTGCCTGTTTTTCGGATCCTAAGTGGTGCCTCCCATATGTGGGGGAGCGGGGAGTCCAGGACTGGAGGTGAGAGAGGCACAGAGGGAAGGAACCTGCTTCCTCTGTGGTGTGCTTGTGCTCCAGAGCTTAGAGCCCAGCCCAGGGGCTGAAGTGGGAGGTGCAAACTTGGAGAGGAGAGAGATGCAGAAAGGAAAAGCTCTTGTGCTTAAGATAAGCAGTGACCTGGCAGGCTGCTGATTGGGTGTCATAATCTTGGTGCCTTGGTTCTTCACACTCTATCTGGAAACACTGGCAAGGAAGGATCTTCCCCACATGGCCCGTTCTGGCATTGGCACCTTCTGTGCCCTGGTCTGTCTGATCACAGCCTGGCTGCTCCCCTGCTTATCCATCCTCCTGTCAGGGTGCCTGGAGAAATGGAAGTTGTTCTTCCCACTTTGCCACTGCTAAAATTGCTGGGATTCTCAGCACGAGGTCTCAGAGGCAGAATTCTGGACTTCTCCTCGGGTACTCGCTTGGGATCAGAACACCCATCAAGAGATTTGAATGTTGAAGGTCTGGATTTATCTAGACAAGAGCCAGAGTTGTTTGCTGTAAAAATATGTGAGAAGTTAAATTTCTGAACTGAGTAGAGTTGAGCTGGTTGATTTATTATCAATCTGGGTGCATTTCAGCAGAGTAAACCTGCAAAGGGATGGGGTGAGGAAGAAATGCACTGGTAAGTCACACTGTTGTATGGATACGCTGGGAGCTGGGGGAAGTTAAAACCTGCAACAAGGGGAGTTTGGGATTGGAAATGGGAGTGAAACTTTCCTGCATTCTTCATATCCAAGGAGTAGAAGAGGGTTATGGAAGGCTTCACCAAGGACAAGCTGCTCTGGAAAGACAAGTAGCAGAGGGAGAGGAAAAGTGAGGGGTGCTTTGGTCTCCTGAGGGGGAAGGAGCTGTGGCATAGCAGGAAGAGGTTCCTGGTGACTGGGAGATGGAGCTGAGGGAGGGGATGGCAGCAGACAGGACAGGAAGTGACTAAAATACTGTGGTGTGTGTTGGTTTCACTCTTTAAATACATTAGATTCTTTCAGCGAAAGGACGGCTTGTTCTTTTTTTCAAATGTGACCTTGTACTCGTTCTTCCCTCAAAAAAACCTCACAGGAGTGGAGTTTTCTGGCTCTTTTCAGTTGACTGTCAGCTCCTTTGCTGTTGGAGGGAGCTGTGCTCCATGGAGGCAGCTCTTGCTGGTGGGAAGAGGTTTCCAAGGAAGGGTTTTTGAGAGTGCCACTGTGGAGCTTTCCCTGGAATCCTTGGGCAGAGGAAAATACAGATGAAAGAATCAGAATATCAGAAGAGGTAGCTGTCAGAAGGATGAATATGCATGCTTCCTACTTCCTTCATTAATTGAATGGTACCCAGGAAGGTCAGAAAGGAATGGTGAAGGACAGCTACCTTAGGTGGGAGTTGCCGCCTGTCTGGTCTTGGAGGATGAATAAACTGCCTTTATCTTGACCCTGCCTGACACAGAGAGAAAAGGTTTGGACCACTTGTCAGTTCTTCCTTAGTAAAACTGAGCAGGATGAAAAATACCTGAATCCTAAGAGAAATCTGGGAAAAGAAAGTGATATTTAAATATTTCTGCTTAATACTGAATGCTGAGGTTGTCTGGTAGATAATGTAATGTGCCTGACTCTCTGCCCTTGCTTCACTGGAGCTGAACTTTACCCAGAACATTGTCACAGGTGGCAGTTTTGGGGACATCTGCTGATCTCATTTTGGGAAGCTGTGTGTCCCTGACTGAACTGGTTGATACTGGAAGGGCTCCCAATAGTGGAGTCACTCCCAGAAAGAAGCAGTTCTAGTCTAAGAGTCCAGGACTGTGAGTTGCTGATGTTCTCTGGATGGGCTGTAGGAATGTGCTGGGAAGGGATACTCAGCCAAGCCCCTTCACTAGTACAGGCTGTGGGACAAGGGTAGCCAGCTCTTCCTGGGAAGAGGTCAAACTTGGTGCTGTCAGAAGGATTTGCACAGCTCTCTGTGTGTAACAGTGGGGAGGTGAGGTTGTCATGGCTTTGCAGGTGTCACCTGTACCCGGTTATTTATCCAGGCAGCAATTCCCTGTGTGGCACATCACAGAAGAAAGAGGGTCTTGGAGCATCCACTGAGTGCATCTGTCCTCATACAGAGACCCAGTTTGGGGACATGGGGTCTGTGGTTTGTGTCACTGTGCTTTGAGGAAGCTGCAGACTCCAGGAGAGGAAAACTCCTGCAGATAGATGCTGCCTCTCCCATAATGCATGCCTGGAAGCACAGAAGCCTTTCCTTCCTCCTGCCTGCTTTGGGGCCCTGAAATACTGTTTTTCCCCCACCCTCCCAAGACAACAATGACATGAAAGCCGTGTAGCCCCGGCCGGGTCCGATGGGATGGGAGCTGCTTGCACTGTGCTTTTGGGTCCTCAGCCACGGCTGGGATCCCACTCTCCTCTGTGCTGGGCCAATGAGGCCAGACTCTTCCCTGCCCATGGGAACAACAAAGCTGATCTGCCTGGGAGCTGGAGGGGGTTTGTGGCTGATGCTTTGCTGATGACAGGAGCAATAGACTTTGGAATTTGCTCAGCTGGAGGACACAATCCCCTTCCTCTGTGTTTTGCATCCCTATTTCCTCATTGCGAAGGGATTCAAGTTTAAGGTGTTCCTGGTGTTTGCACTTCTGTGGTGTGGCTGCCTTATCATGGAGTGGCTTGGGCTGAAGGTTCCAACCCGTTTGCTTTGAAGACTGTGCTGTGAAGAAGATCTGGGGAAAGAGTCTGAGCAGTTCCCTGATCCCACAGTGCATTTCCAGCATCCGCCCATGGCACCAATGGGATCCGAATCAGGCCCAGCCACATGGTCACATTTCTGTTGAATGAGCTTCTCTACACAATCCAGAGCTTGGCTTGGTGCCACTTCCAGAAGGACAGACAATGCCTGGTCATCGTGCCTGTGGCTGGAACTGCATTCCAGCCCAGATATCCCGAGGTTCATCCTCAAATGGGACTCACCTGAGTTCCAGCAGTGCAGTAACCCCTGCTCCTAGTTAAGTGTAGCCAAGGGAGTCATATATCTTCTGTTAAGGGATTGGTTTGGACGTAGCCTCTTGCCAGATTTTCCATGCCAAATCTTTTCCCCCAAAAGGTGAGGTTTTGAATGCAGCAAAGGCAAAAAAACTGCTTTTCCCCCTAAAGTGAGTGTCTGGAGTAAGGGAGCAGGTCTAAAAGCAGCCTAGTTCTGCAGTGAGCCACCGCCCACCTGATCTCAAAGCAGGTGAGATCGTGGACTGCAGAATCCTCCTCTTCGTTGTGCACATCCTCTGATTAATGAAAGAGAGCTGCCTGCTGGGATCTGTAGTCCTAGACTTGGCCTTGGATTGGGAAAAGTGAAACGTTGGTCATGCTGGAAGATGATTCACATCCTTGCCTGGCATAGGTGTGCCTTGAACTTCCCTGGTGTGGTTTAGTGAGGAATAGGATGAAATGGGCCTTTCTCTAAAATGCTGGGTTCTGCAGGAAACGCTGAGCATGTGGTTGGCTCGTTGGCCCTAAATCCTGCACGGGGCACAGCCCTCTCTGCTCCGTGCCCTCCTTTAAAGGTGAGTACCATGCAGACTTCGAGGATTCTGTGAGTTTTAAGGAAAAGTTCTTTATGAGGTGGGCTAATCATCCATTACAACACAGTCATAACACCTCTGCATCTCCAACTTCCAAGTCCTGATGTATCTCCTTGGAAAAGCCAGTCTCAGTTTAAAGGCAGAATGAGCATTTTGGAGTTCCAGTTTTTGGTGTGTGCCGCCCAGCCTTAGCAGTGTGAAATTCCAAGTGTTCCCAACGAATCGGTCCCTTCTGCTGGTGCCACTCCCATAAATCTGTGCTTTTTAAATGCATTTTCCTGCCTTTATACAAGTGTCTCTGTAAAAACCTGTAAGTAAAGTGAGTTTTTGTGTTGTTAAAAACGGGGAGAGCCTACTCATCTTTAGTGAATGGCATAAGACAAAGGACGGCAGCCCTTTTCCAGATTGTTTAATGCTCGGAGCTATTGGACAGACCGTGGTTGCAGGATCCTGAAGACTCTGCCTGAAGTGCCCCATTCAGGAGCCGCCAATTGTTCCTGCCTGGCTGATGAGGTGTTTGTGTCCCGATAGCTCAGGTTTTTGGGATGGGGGTTGGAAAGCTGAGTACAGTCAATGGGCTGTTAACAATAGGTGAGTGACTCTGTCTGATGGCAGGGGAACTCCTTGTGCATCCATCAGCCTGCTTGAAACTGGGAGTTAAAATTAAATGTTGGAGGGGGTGGGGAAAAAGCCTTTTTTTGTGTGTGTCCCTACATGCTCCTGTACTGGTTCATCTAATTAATTTTAAAAAATTATTTAAAGCAGTGCTTCTGTATGAGGGAGTCATTCTTCTTTCTCCAATGAGGTTATCACAGGCTGGTTCTGGTGGGGACGCTGCCCCTCCCTGCTGCAGGCAGGTGCCAGCAGCTGTGTCACCTCCTGCCCCATCCTGTCCCTGGCTGTCTGCTGGCCCAGCAGTTGGTGTGCACGCTTGATAATGGGAACATCTCGAATTAGGGGAAGGCAGCTTGGCTAATTCAGAGCAGGTTTGCCTTTTATCTGAGGGGATTTTGGGAGCATTCCCACGCAGGGCTCTGCTCTCTGGCCAGGTGGCCAACAGCTGGGGACAGTAATTTCTTCCAGATCCAGCAATGCCAGAAGAGGATGTCTGTCAGGAATCCCTGTACAGATGTGCTTACAAGACCCTCCAAGAAAAGTGCTCCTTCCACTCCGCTATTCTTCTCCACACAAACAAGGGAATAAATCAACTTTTTCGTACAGGCACAACAAAGATGAAAACTTGAGAATCTTTCTTTTATTTTTTTTTTTTTTTTTTTTTGTCGTTGGTGTTATGGCAAAGATTTAAACTCACTTTACCTCCAGTGCAGCAAAATAGTGATGTACCTGGGAAAGTGGGGAACTGATTCTTTGTTCTTTGCCTCAGTTACACTAAACTCTCTCCCCTCCTCCCGCGTTGTGTTGGAATTCATTAGGAGCGATTATCTGTCTCTCATACAGCCCAATTAGCACAAATCTGAATGGAGGAGGAGCAAAGCTGATGTTCCAGTGATATGTTTTGGGTTCAGGACAGACCTGGGCTCCCCTAGAGGCCGTGACTGAGCTGTGCTAGGTTGGCATGAGGCTCTGGTTGTTACTCCTCCATAGCTTCCCTTCCTGGTCCATAACTTCTGCCTTCCTGGTGTTCTCCCCTCAGCGTGGCACAATGAGGCGGCGTTACGAGGACGATGGCATCTCTGACGATGAGATTGAAGGGAAGAGGACGTTTGACCTCGAGGAAAAGCTGTCCACCAACAAGTTTAACTCTACCTTTGTGGTCTTCATGGAAGGCAAAGGTTTGTCTTGGAACTGCTGATCCCAGGGAGTGTGTGGTGGGAATGGCATGAAAGCTGCTCACTCTAGAAAGTCTGCAGCTTGCTGGGACACGTGGCAGCCAGGAATGGGAGGGTTTGCCTGGGTCAGCACCTGTAATTGCAGCCACATGTCTACCAGATCCTTAATTCAAGGACTGTGTGGGATGTCTCCCCTTCCTTTCACCACGCACACGGCTCCGTGGGATGGCTTTTCATCACACAGCCCCTCATGAGGATTTACTGGGAGGGAGGAGTGCTTCTGCAAGGCATCTCTTGCTTGACTTCCATGGGGAAGTGAGCACCAAAATCCAGGCTGTTCACCTGTCAGGAGCAGCCTGTGGGAGCAAACCCTCCTTAGGGGCCGTGTCTGAGGCTTGTCAGCAGCATTCACCATGCTGCCTCTCAGAACTGCTGCAAAGGAGTTCAGGATTTCTAAAGGAGTGTAGAAAAGTGAGGAACAGGGTTGGACTAGGGATCTCCAGAGATCCTTTTCAACCTGAGCATGTCTATAATCCTCTGAAGGAGTTCCTCCTAAACCTTCCCTCTTCTTATCTCCCCACACCAGACTTCACAGTTGAGTACATCCAGCGGGGTGGCCTGAGGGACCCACTCATCTTCAGGAGCTCGGACGGCCTGGGGATAAAGTAAGTGCTGGAAGCATGGAGTTTTGGGTAATTCTGGCCCAATTCCTTCATCTCTCCACACTGTGTGGGATCTGATCCTGGCTCTGCCAAGCTGGTTTGACTGTGTTGTGTCCATGCTGTTCTTTATGTGCAGTGGACAGGGAGAAATACCTTCCAGCTCCATTATCCTGTTCTTCCTAGTCTGTTTGGACTGAAAATGAGAGGACTGAATTGGCTGTAGGTGATCAGAATTCCACCAAATGTCTGGAAAGTCCCACTGCTGCTCTGATGCAACATCTGGCTGGGTTTCTTTCCTAGTAACATAGGCATCTATTGCCAGAGAATCAAATAATTTGTAGTATTTCTGGCATTTTCCAGAATTCCAACCTGATTTTCTGAACTTCTAAAACTGCTGTCTGCCTCTCTTGCTGCAGTACATCCATTGAGGTTTGCAGCTCTAAGTGTAAACTGGGTCAGTGTTTTTTGGGGTTGATTAATACAAAGATTAGAGGAATAAATGACCCCTCACAAACTTTCAGAGCCAGTACTAGCAGCACTGCTCCAAACTCCCTCAGCTGGCTGTGAATGGATGGGTGACATCTCATCCAGTGCAGGATGTTCTGTGCCAGGGTGAATTGGGTAGGAAGTCGTGCCAGGCTCAGTTTAACTGATGGGTGACTTGGGAGGGTAGAGACTTGATACTGGGGATTACAATGTGGCTGAAACTGGATTTCTTCTGGGCTTTTGGGTATTTCTTTGGGTCAAGAGCTGCTCGAATGGCTGCCAGCCTGCTCTGCCTATGACAGCAGTGTTTGTACAGAGAAAGGTGCCAGTACAAACATTGGAGTGGTTCTGCTGTGTCAGTGGAATATACTGCGTGTACTGCTCCAGCCGTGCCTTTGGATTGGGATAACTCACACGAGCAGCCTTTTAAAAGAGAGCTGGGATTGCATAGTTCAAGGCCTGCTGGCTCCTTTGCTAGAAGTCGGTGTACAGCAGCTCTGGAGATGGTACATCATATTCCAAGCCTGCTTCCTGAGCCAGAAGCTTGTCCTAGTGTTTCACCTCAGTCCTGTGCCCCCAGACATCCTGTTCCATGGCCTTCTCCAACACCAAAGCAGCACAGATGTACCTTCAGGGTGCAGATTCCTGAGTCACAGGGTGTGCAGCCAGAAGCACTTGATATTTTAGCCAGATGTTTGTCCCACAGGATGCCAGATCCGGACTTCAGCGTGAACGATGTGCGGCTGTGTGTGGGTAAGTGTCAGGGCCACCCTGCAGTCACTGGTGTGGTTGGGATCTTTGAGGATCTCACCTCCTGGAGTCCATGGTGTGCAGGGACAGTTCAGTGACGTGTCTGTCATGGCAGGGAGCCGACGGATAGTGGATGTGATGGATGTGAACACACAGCGGGACATCGAGATGTCCATGGCGCAGTGGGCGCGCTACTACGAAACGCCAGAGGAGGAGCGGGAGAAACTCTACAACGTCATCAGCCTGGAGTTCAGCCACACCAAACTGGAGAACCTGGTGCAGAGACCTGCTACGGTAAGCAGGGCTCTTCCTCCCACAGGGATCTGCTTTCCCTGGATATCTGGAGGCGAGGTGCAGCCTGGCATTGGGATGTGGTAAAAGAGGGGCTGCTTGGAACACGTGTGGGTTCAGCAGGGATGTCTGTCTGGAAGCTGCTGGAGCTGATCTCCCAGCCAGGCTGTGGTGACTATGGCCAAGTGCCTGGCATGTCACTCTTCAGTGAGATGACCTGTTCATTGGCTGTCAGCAATTAGAAACATGGAAATCTGAACTCTGCACAGTGTGGCAGGGAGGGTTCCTGATGCAAAATGCTGAAATCTCTGAGGGCAGAGGAGGCAGAGACTGGAGGTGTGCTGGAAGAGGGGCAGGAAGCTGTTTTGAGATGGGAAAATGAACTGTGGGAGGTGGGATGGGTGGGATGAGCATCCCGAATTCCCTCTGCAGTTAGCAGAGTGGAAGTGGCAGCTGTGTGGGGCCAGTTACTTCTCTCTGTTAACTGCAGAGGGAACCACGACATCTCTGGCTCTCCTGAAGCTTAGGGAGTTGAATCCCACCCTAGGAGATGCTGTCTGGCATATTTTTATGGAAGTCCAGAGCTGGCATCTGAACACCTGATCCTAAGTACTTCATGTGTAGGACTGTTCCAGTGGCACTGGGAAAGTTTCTGGGTGTGGGGTAGGACCAGAAAGGGGGTTTCCAGCCTCGGGTAGCAAAAAGTTTTGCTGTGCTACTTTTTTCTCTGCTCACCTATCCTACCTCTCTGCTATAGGTGGATTTGATTGACTGGGTTGATAACATGTGGCCCAGGCACCTGAAGGAAAGTCAGACAGAGTCTACCAATGCCATCCTGGAGATGCAGTATCCAAAGGTGCAGAAGTAAGTGACTTTCTGAGCTGTGGCAGGCAGCAAACAACCACTTGCAGGAAAACTGACCAAGGAAGCAGCAGTTTGTACCAAAGGGAAGGGGGAAGGAACAGTCTCCCAGCTTATTTTTGTGGGTGACTATGGTAAGGCCACTGCAGTCACTTACTTAATCCCCTTTAGCTGTGTGGAAGAGGGGCTGGGTTGTTCATGACACTGCTGAGACATTGGCCTGGGTTTAGGGGCCCCATTCCCTTGGAATGTCGTATCTTCTCCAAAGTGTGGATCACGATTCATTTTCACTTTTCCTCATCTTGTTTTCCATCAGATACTGTTTGATGAGTGTCAAGGGCTGCTACACAGATTTCCACGTGGACTTTGGTGGTACTTCTGTGTGGTACCACATCCACCGAGGAGGAAAGGTAGGTCCCTATTGGGACAGCTATAGGTGCTGTAGGAAAGCACCTTTTGGTCTGTTTTTGTGTAAATCCTTGAGGATGCAGCTCCCAGACAGCAAATAGCAATCTTTCCACCCTAAACTTACCTATAGTGCATGGAGCCAGACAAGTGCCAACCCCTAGTTCAGGCGTAGCTCTTAACATGGTAAATCTAACTCAGTAAATCTCCTGGTCACTCTGGTGGCTTTCCTGAGCTCTGTATTTCTTGACACTGATGTCAGTCATACCTTAAAAAGCATCCCAGGCTCAGGCTACCTGTGCAGTACTCAGTGTGTCAGGCTGGGAAATATCTTGCTTGTCCTCTCGAGGGGGCAGCTATCCAAGTCGTTTTGCTGGGAAGTTCACAGGGAGAGGGGCGAGGAAGAGATTCAGATGTTGGGAAGAAGCCATAGCTGTTCATTATGTGATGACTTACATAAGCGTGTTGTCTTTATTTGCAGATCTTCTGGCTGATCCCTCCCACACCCCAGAACCTGGAGCTCTATGAAAACTGGCTTCTCTCAGGGAAGCAGGGAGACATTTTCCTTGGGGACAGAGTGTCAGAGTGCCAGCGCATCGAGCTCAAGCAGGGCTACACATTTGTCATCCCCTCAGGTACCCTCAGGGTGGGCTGGGGCATTCTGGTCTTGGCCAGGTTGTGGCAACACTGAAACTCCTGGGACACTGGCAGGATTTAGCTCCCTTATGAGTCACTGGGAGAGGGAGATGTGATGTGGCTCTGTCGTCTTGCTTGCCACCTCCCAAAACATGCCTGTGATGGCATTGTAGATCCAGCCCAAGTGTTAGGAAAGCTGTGGCAGGCTCACATCACATTTGATTAATTATTAAAGGAGGTTTTCCCAGATCCTGTCATGTTGACACATGGAGCAGTGTAGGTTCAGGAGAGGCTGGCCCAAGGCAACTCCTCAGCTTCCTGGGTGTCTTCATGGCACCACTGCAGAGCTGTGGCTTACAGCAGGACCAGGAACAGAAAACACCAGGGATTGCACAACTCTCTCGAATCCTGTTATCACAACCGACACCTCTTCTGAACTGACTGGCTTTGCCTTAACCAAACCTATGCTGGAATTCCCCAGATGTTGGACTTGGCTGGATTGCTTAGCCTTGGAGATAAGGACTGGAACTTGAGTTATTTTGAAGGTGTTTGGAATTGGAACAGACTTTGGAAGGCTGTTTCCCTTGGTGCTAGGCCTAACGCAATTAGGAAACAATCTAAGATGACACTAGGGTGACAAAAAACTATGCAAGGTGGATCAGAAGGATTCTTCCAACTCTTTCTCCCTAAGGTTGGATCCATGCTGTGTACACTCCCATGGACACGCTGGTTTTTGGGGGCAACTTTTTACACAGCTTCAACATCCCTATGCAGCTCCGGATCTACAGCATCGAGGACCGCACACGGGTAAGGGACCCCTGCTGGACACTGGGCCAGACCTGGTGTGGCATCTGTCACCTGAGAGCAGCAGTGGGAGGGAGGCCTCACAGATCCTCTTGCCTGTTTTGCAGGTCCCAAATAAATTTCGTTATCCCTTCTATTACGAGATGTGTTGGTACGTGCTGGAGCGCTATGTGTACTGCATCACCAGCCGCTCCCACCTGACCAAGGACTTCCAGAAGGAATCCCTCAGCATGGGTAAGTCCAGCCCTTATTCCTTCCTCACCCCCATCCAACTGGCTTCTTATACCCTCCTGCTGGGGCTCTGGCTCAGCAGTGTGGCAGGCAGGGGAGGGCTAGGTGGGTTTTTTTTGAGCATGAAGTCACAACCAGCCAGACTTCTGCTTCCTCCTTTGGCCCTGCAGCAGCCCAGGTTCCTCACAGCTGTGAAACCAGTACACCACCAGTTCAGAGCCTTGCACGGAAGAGATGGGGGGAAGTTGCAGGGATCACCACGGTACTGTGGGCAGGAATTCTCTCTGGCTGGCCAGGGCCTTCTGCACAGAGGGTTGAAAGGACTGGCACAGTTACTTGGAGGGCTCAGTGACCTCATGATCCTGAGTGAGTCCACATCCTCTTTCTTGCACTATGAAGGCAGCATCAAGGTCCTGAGCCCTCAGTGGGAGATCCCAAGCCCTCCAAAGCAAAATGAGGTTGGACAGGGTTTTGAGCAGCATGATGCAATGGAAGATGTCCAGGCCATGGCACTGGGGTTGGACTAGAAGACAATCCAAGTCCCTTCCAACTCAATTCCATGAAATTAAGTCTAGGACATGAAATTCAGTCTAGCGCATTTGCTGTTTCTTCCTCTGGGACCTCTTTCCATATCTGGTTCCTTGCATTCCCACAAACAAACCAAGAATAGGATAGGGCTGTTCTTTTCCATCTTCTCTATTCCTTTTACCTCATACAAATCTGTTGCTCCAGCATCCCTCATGACAGGGGGGATCCCACTAAACACAAAACACTTTGTGATAGCACTCCCTGTTTCTCCGTCATGGCAGATATGGAGCTGAGCTCCTCGGACTCAGTGAACATGGAAGAGGAGGAGGAGGAGGAGGATGACGAGGATGGAGCAGGGAAGGAATCCCGGCGCCCCATGACCAGGAGGTCCATTCTCACCAGCCCCATCGCCAATGGTGCCAACGTGGACTATGATGAACTGGGCAAGAGCTGCAGGAGCAGCCTTCCAGGTCTCAAGAAGACCCCATCTATGGACTCCTCCGACTCCAGCCGGGGCTCCCAAAACGGCCAGGCCTGGGACCCGAGCGGGGGCAGCCCCCACAAGAGCAGGAAAGTGCACCTGACCCAGTTTGAGCTGGAGGGGCTGCGCTGCCTTGTGGACAAGCTGGAGTCTCTCCCTCTGCACAAGAAGTGTGTCCCCACTGGCATCGAGGACGAGGACGCCCTCATCGCTGACGTCAAGGTAGGCCTGAGCGAGTGCAAAGCACTTCCCACAAAGAAATTTGGCTTCACCCTCACCCTACTCCTGTCCTGGGGCAGGATTGGTGTCCTCATCTCCCTGTGTGAGGCTGATGTTACACCTGAGGGACAGCCCTGGGATTTGGTGTTGGGAAAGCGGGAGGGTGGCTGAACCCTGGCTGCATCCCTTATGGCTATCAGTGCAGGCATACTCGTTGCTGATGCAGTTCACTTCCAGGTTTGGCTGTGGACTCTGACAGTTGGAGACTTTTCCTTGCCCCAGGTGGATTTGGCTTTGTTCCTTTGAGTTGTTTGCCCAGGGTGTGACCTGGAGTTAAGAGAGTCAGTTAATTTGGGCTGGTGGGGGTTGTTTGGATTTTATTTGCCTCCATCTGTTGAGCTGACCCAATGAGCTTTGCTGTTTTAGCCTTTTAAGCACTGGAGTAGGAATGTCAACTTCACTCTATCCCCAGAAATCCATTCTAGTCCCTAAAAAGTTACCTTCTGCTCCCCTCCTTGCTGTTGGTGGTCTGTACAGCTATTTGTGTCCTTGTCTTTGCCATTGTTTTTATTTCCAAGTGCTGTCTCCTGATATTTTTTTGTGAGGTGTTCAGGTAAATCCAGAGCTCTGCTGTGTTTAGAGCAGAGGGTGCAGCTCTGGGGTCCAAGGCTCTTGGCTGAAAGAGGTGCTGTTGGGGGCTCAATTTCTGGTTTTCTGTGGCTTTTCAGGCATCCTGTCTGTGCTGTGACCTTTGAGAATGTGGCGTGTGTTTCTGAGCCCTGTATGGTGCTCTGGAGGAACCTGAGCTGTGGGCTCTGTTTCACCCTTGGACTGACAGAAAGAGGCTGATGTTGGGCGTTTTGAAGGCAGAGGTGTTGTTGGTGTTCAGTTGGAGTTTGAGATCTGATCAAAGAATTGGTTCATCTTTTGGAGGTGGTAAAGGTGTGCCTGTGGTTTTGGTGTGACTACCCACCCATGTGTCCCATTGTACCTCACAGATGAGCTGTGAATGGCAGCCTTTATGGTCCCAGACAACTTCCCTGAGGATTTGCTCCTTAAAGCTGGCTGTCCTTGGAGGTTTGGAAGTATCCTGAGCTGCAGGACTCCATCCCTCAGGACTGGCATCCTCAAGGCCTCAAGATCCTTAGTCACAGCCTGCAGTGGCTGGGGAAAGTGGGACAAACTTGTCCAACCACAGCAAAGCTCTGCTTTCAAAACCCATTTTCCATAGAGGTGATGGAAGTGGCCAGTAGGCTTGTAAAGCCTGAGAAGGGTTTAAGACATTGCTAGCTAAAACTTCTAACTGGGGCCACCCATGCAGCAGGTACTTCTGCCCTTTTGTCGCCAGGTAAGGTCATTGATGGAGCTGGGATCTGGCCAAGCTGGGAAAGCTGCACTTTGGTCTGTGTGCCCCACGGTCAGAACATGGTGTTTTCTCATCCAGACTTGCAGGCCTGGCACCTCGATCTGCCCATGCAGTGCCACCCTTTGCTATCCAGGCACACCAGGAGCAGGAAAATGCTGCCTTTTCCCACAGCCTCTTGTGTGGTGGTCAGGATTTCAGGGTATCTGTCTATTGGTTCTTGTGGAGGAATATGTATCCTGTCACGAGTTCATGGAGTGTCATGTGGAGGGATGTGACAGTGTTGTGTTCCAGTTCTGTGGCAGGAATTGTCTGAAAATTCTGAGTGTGGTGGGGGGTCATTGGAAGGATCATGGACAAAGAGGAAATTTCTGAGACGTCCTGTTGTCTTTTGACTGCTTCCATCCATGCTTTCTGACCCCTCTGTGGTGTGCTCGTTTCCATGACTGGATTTGACAGGAGGATGGTCATGAGGCAGCTGACAGCAGGTCTAAAGCCAGGCCCCTGTGGCCTGGCATAAACAGGTTGTATCTGCGCTCTGCATGGAGCTGTTGGAGCACCAAGGATTGTAGAAACGAGAGAAGCCTCTCCTAGAAGTGCTGATCCTGTCTCCAGGACCTCATCTCATAACCTTTGGTGTGGTATTGCTCACTACCTGACTAGGAGATGGGCACAGAGAGAATTTGGTGAGGAGTGGGGATGGTATCATCAGGGATGGGTGAGGAATTTCAGGGCTGCCTGTGAGCTGTGCCAGGAAGGTCTCCCATGGTGGGATGGCAGCGCTGGTCATGCTCCTGCCTGCGGGTGGGAGAGAGCCTGTGCCAGGGGCCCGAGGGTGTCACTGGTTACACAGCTGGTGACCGTCACGAGCCAGGTCGGCATGCGACTG
The DNA here is from genome assembly GCA_037013685.1 of Acridotheres tristis. Lineage (NCBI taxonomy): Eukaryota > Metazoa > Chordata > Aves > Passeriformes > Sturnidae > Acridotheres > Acridotheres tristis. Next base: position 5,466,718 of record CM072890.1, on the reverse strand, counting down.
GCTTCCTGGGAACACAAAACTGGAGTTGCCTGCAGATACTTTGGATGCATCAGAAGTGGGAGCAGCCGCTGCTCCCCTGTGCTGTTTGGCTTTATTTCAGGAGTTTCCTCCATTTTAATTGCGGTGTGTTGCTGGGGGGCATCTAAGGGGGGAGCTGGGATTGCTTGGGGACACCTTGATCGCCCGGTATGGATCTGTCCCCCTCTAGCGGTTTGGTCCCCGGTGCCTTTGGGAATGTGGCTGCTCCCAAACTTGGCTGGCGGGATGTTTGTCCCTCCAGGTCGGGAGTGTGGGGGTGCAAACCCTGGGGGGAGCTGCAAGGGAAATGACCCTTGCCTACATTCCAAAGCCCCGATCGCTCCAGCGGGGTCTCCCAGATCCCAAACCCGCCTCGGAGCAGACAAAAGAAAGGCGCCGGGGAGGCTGGGCCTGAGCGGGACGGGGTGAGGGCTCTCGGCCACGCTGTGCCCGGCCCCGGGCAGCCCGGCCGCGGCCTCTCGGATTGCGGCGGCGGAGGGAGGGAGGGATCCCGGGGAGGCCGGTGGGCAGCGCCGCCCGGACCCTGCGCCAATCCCCGCCGTCCCGGCCCCTCCCGGCGCTGCAGCAGCGCGGCTCTGCCCTCCGCTCCCTCGCTCCCTTTTTCTCTTCTGCCATCTTCCCGTTGCAAAGCATTGCTGGGAACCGCATGTGGGTGACGCAGCAGCATTGTCTCCGGCTCAGGAAGCTGCTGCCGCCGCTGCCCAAGGGCTCGGGAGGAGCACGCGGCCGCCGGTGCGGCTGCCGGGGGCGGGGAGGAGCCGGGGGCGCTCGGCGCGGGGGGCGCAGCTGCTCCCCCAGCCATGTCCCCGAACACCGGGGCTCCGGCCGGGGTCTGAGCCAGCCCCCGGAGGTGTCCGGGGAGAGGGGAGGGGGCCCCAGCCCTCGCAGTGCGGGCACCGAAACAAAGAGGGCTCGGCAAACTTCACCCCAGAGTCTCGGCAGCTCCAGAGGCGCAAGGTCAGGCAGCTGGCAATGCTCGTGGCGCGGGGAGCGGACGCGGGGACGCTCCGGTCCCGGACGGGGTGGGAGGGGACCGTGGGGGGGGACTCCTGCTTCTCCGGAGGGGTCCCTGGCTGTTGCTTGGGCTCACCTCTCCCGTCCCCGGGGTGCTCTCGCCGGCGCCGCTGCCGACGCGCTGCGGCCGCGTGTGCGCAGGGTCCCCTCCGCCGCGTCCCCCTGGCCACAGCGCGGCGGGGCACAGGGGACCTGCGGGCTGTCGCCCACCTCGGCTCCGAGCCAGATGCAGCCGCAGGACCCGGGAGCCCCCGCAGTCTCTCGGCTCTCTGACGAGTAGCGTGCCTGAGCCGCCCCCGCCCCGTCCCCGGTGCCACAGTCAGGCGGACGCTGCGGTCCCACGGATGTCCGTGTGGGAGCTCCGAGCCCTGACCTTTCCCTCGGCGTGTGCTCGTGGGGAGCCGGAAGGTCTGAAGGCGGCACGCTGCGCTCCCGGGGTGCCCAGTGGAGGCTGCGGCTTCCTGCCTCCCCAGACACCCGGAAAACCGGGCGGGGGGCACGCTGGGCACCCCTTGCCCTGGCCCTGCCTGGCAGCGGGAAGCACCGCCCGCCGGGATGCCGGCAGGAGGCTCCTGCCTGTGTAACCATGGCAACGTCAAGTAAATAAAGCACCTTTGCGATCGGCAAATTCGGTGGGGAGTGGATGTGGGGAGGGGGCTGCGTCGGAGGGTGCTGGAAGGACCGGGATGAGCACGGGAGCCCCGTGCACTGGGAGCGAGGGGCTGTCGTGCCAGTCTGGTCGGTTCCGAGGGATCTCTCCCTCTAAGTCAAAGCCGAAACCCCGAGGCAGTGCGGGGGAGCAGCTCTCGGCTACCGGCAGCTTGTGCCAGGCCACGGAGGGCGTGCTGGGGCATCACATCCTGCTGCTGCACCCTCCAAGCTGCCCCATGCCTGGGGAGCAGCTGGCAGCTGAGGGGGCAATGTTGGTGAATCCTCCCCCCAAAATCCCCCCAGACTGCTGAATCTTGGCACTCTCCCCCTCTACCACCACCCAGCACAGGGCCTCGGGGCTGAAATGCAGTTGATGAAAGCGCTGGTGCAGATCGACTCGACAGAGCTTGTCTGTCTCATGTGGGGAGGAGGGATGGTTGCTGGCGGGCGTAGGGAGAGGAGGGCTCATTCCCAGCCGCTTTTGAAGCATGCTGGCCTTGGCATCTGGTCGGAGCCTGCCTCGCTGGCGGGAGCCGTGTTTCCCTCTGCTCACACCTGTGCTTTTTGTCTCTGCTGTGTTCCCCCCTTCCTGTCTCTCCATAGCTGCTTTTGGAAGAATACGCGAACAGCGACCCCAAACTGGCACTTACAGGCGTCCCCATCGTCCAGTGGCCCAAGAGAGATAAGGTAAGAGCTGCAAGGAGGGGACCCAGACGGGTGTCACGGGTTGAGTCGTTTCCCAGGCGTGGGGTGTGGTGGCACCTCTTCCATACTCTCCTTGGGAGCAGTGCCAAAGTGGGATGTGGGGTGCAGCAAACCCGGAGGTCTCCCACCGTGCTGGTTATCCCAGCTCAGCTGATGGGTGGTAACCAGATCAGCCCCAGGTGCTCCATGTTCTCCAGCCCTTTGGATGTGCTTGGAGAGCAGGGAGCCTTGTGGGAGGAAGGGGCGACCCTGCTCTCCTGGGAGCTCTCTGGATTGATAGGGAGACCTGGATGGCCTGAGGAATGTTGTGTGTTAGGGAAGGCCTCACTGTGGCAGAAGTGGGTGAGGTGTGGGGTTGATGGTCAAGAGCAGTCCAGTCCCTCACTGTCAGGTGTACGTGTCCTTTGTGTCTCTGTTCCTGTTGTAGGATTGGGTCTTAGAGCCCCAAGCAAGGCAGCTCTCTCCTGGGAGTCTCTCCCTGTGGATAGCAGCCAGCTTTTCAGCAGTGGGACCTTTCCATGCATCCCTGCCTTTCCCTATCCAGCTGTGCTTATAGCACAGGGCCCACAGCTGGACTGAAACCCAGGCTGAGCTCACTGGTCAGATGGAGGCACAGAGCAGCCGGACTTCCCCTCTGCAGGCTGCCTTCCTGTGGCTTGCCAGGATGGCTCCCAGAGGTCACTTCTTCCTTCCTGGCAGGCTATGGGAAGAGCAGGACCCTCATGGGAAGGGTGGGTAACACCCTGTTTGGGAGTCTGGAGACAAATGAGCCTCTCACATTGCCCTTTGGAGGTGCTTGTCTCTGCTTGCCTGCCCTGCCCAGGGGATTCAGTGTGATCCTTGTGCAGCACAAGCATCTTGGGCAGCTTTTCTGGAAGAAGTGACCTGGAGATGTGTGTATGCTTTGGGTGCAGCACTCAGGCTTGGCACATCTCCATCCCCATCCTTGGGAGCCTGCCCTTCCCCAAGCCCATCAGCTGTGGTGCACATCCCAGCAGAGCCAATCCCAGAAGGATGCTGCAGCCAGCAGATTTCCTGTGAGGGCTGATGGGATGCAGGGTGACAGCTGGAGAGCTGTGCTGTCCTACCTGCGCTGTAAACAAGGAAGGTGTGGGTGTTCCCAGTGTGCCTCAAGCTCGAGAAAGAGCAACCAGAGCTGTCCCCTTGCACAGTTGGCAGTGACACAGAGAGGACAGCCTGCGTGGACCTTGTTACTCCTTGCCTCTGTAGAAAAGCATGGATGCTGTAGGATGATTTAGGGACTCAGCGGCCCTTTCCAGGCCCATTTGAGCCATTTGAGCCCTAACAGGCTGAGAGGAAGGGGAGCTTTTGGTGTGGGGTGGTGTGAGGGATTAGGGAGTGTCCTCCAGGAGAAGTGCCAGGTCAGCGCTGATCCAGGCGCCTTTGGCTGCAGAGCGCTGAGGAAGCAGAGCTGCTCTCTGGCACATTATCTGAAGTCGTAGTGCTGGATCCAGGGATCAGAGCCTTCCAGATGTCAGTGGAGCACAGCACTTCCCTCTCTTCACCCCATTCCTTCTCTCCCTGTTGCCAGCTAAAGCTCCAGGCCCGGCTGCGGGTGCGCCTGCCCACCATCCCCATCACCAAGCCGCACACCATGAAGCCAGCACCACGCCCGACTCCCGTCAGGTCCACAGTGTCTCCCATCGTGTCGGGCGCCCGGCGGAGGCGGGTGAGGTGCCGGAAATGCAAGGCCTGTATGCAGGGCGAGTGTGGCATGTGCCACTACTGCAGGGACATGAAGAAGTTTGGCGGGCCTGGCCGCATGAAGCAGTCCTGTGTCCTCCGGCAGTGCTTGGCGGTGAGTCCAAGTTGGATTCCTGGGGGATAGCTGTTGCTTCTCCACGGTTCAGGTAGTAGGGGAGGAAAGGAGGAGGCCCTGGTGTCAGCCCTGCTTTCCTTTGTAGCCCAGGCTGCCTCACTCGGTCACGTGTGCACTTTGCGGGGAAGTGGATCAGAATGAGGACTCACAGGACTTTGAGAAGAAGCTCATGGAGTGCTGTATCTGCAATGAGATTGTTCACCCTGGCTGTCTGCAGGTGAGCAGGGAACATGCTGGGCAAAGGAGGGCTCTGCTGTGGGGTTGGACTGCTGCTGACTCCCTCCTCTTGTTGCAGATGGATGGGGAAGGGCTGCTCAATGATGAGCTCCCCAACTGCTGGGAGTGTCCCAAGTGCTACCAAGGTGACGACACAGAGAAGGGCCAGGTAAGGAGTTGTGCTGTGGCAAGGATGGATCTGTGTCCTCCATTCCTTCCACTGCATCCTGCCAAGGATGTGTTCAACCAGCATGGGCTGGGGGAAGGAGAGTGCAGTGACCAGTGAGAATGAGAATCATGGGGATGCAGTAGCTGGGGGCCTGGGCACATCCTGCTGCAATGCAATCCTGAGATATTTCACTGTAAGAGACACTGGACTGTTGGGCATAGAGTGGACCCAGCCCACAAACTCAAGGGATGCCTCTTTTGAGAAGGGGTTAGGAAAGTGCTTGTTGCTGGTCCTGGTGATACTTAGCTGAGCTGTGAGGAAGAAACTACTTACTGTGAGGGTGGTGAGACCCTGGTAGAGATTGACCAAAGAAGCTGTGGATGACCTGTCCCTCGAAGTGTTCACAGCCAGGTTGGATTGGGCTTGGAGCAACCTGATCTAGTGGAAGGTGTCCCTATCTAACCCAAACCATTCTATAATTTCATTGGGCACTGCTGGTGCAGGTCCTGCCAGCACCATGGTGTTTTCCTGGGGAAGAAGAGAAAGGAAGAGCCTTCCCCAGGCCTCATTCCCGCTAACCAGCCACTCTCGTTCCCCGCAGAAGCGGAAGGTGGAGGAGAGCGATGATGACACGGCGCAAGCCAAGGTGCTGCGGCCCCTGCGGAGCTGCGAGGAGCCCCTGACCCCCCCGCCCAACTCGCCCACCCCGATGCTGCAGCTGATCCACGACCCCGCGTCCCCCCGCGGGGTGGTGACACGCTCGTCCCCAGGGGCCGGGCCCAGCGACCACCACAGCGCCAGCCGGGACGAGCGCTTCAAGCGCCGGCAGCTGCTGCGGCTCCAGGCCACAGAGAGAACCATGGTGCGGGAGAAGGAGAACAACCCCAGCGGCAAGAAGGAGCTGTCAGAGGTGGAGAAGGCCAAGCTGCACGGCTCCTACCTCACCGTGACGCTCCAGCGCCCCACCAAAGATGTCCACGGCACTTCGATTGTCCCCAAGCTCCAAGCCATCACGGCCTCCTCGGCCAACCTGCAGCACTCGCCGCGCGTGGTTGTGCGCCACGCGCCCGCCAGGATGCCCCTGCGGAGCGGGGGCGATGAGGAGGCGGCCGCCGAGGAAGAGGAGGAGGAAGAGGAGGAGGACGACGAGAACGCAGAGGAGGGGGGGGCGGCCCGGCTGAACGGGCGCGGGGGCCGGGGGCAGGAGGGCGAGGAGAGCTGCGTCCAGCGCGAGGTCTGGATGTCCGTGTTCCGCTACCTCACCCGCAGGGAGCTCTGCGAGTGCATGCGGGTGTGCAAGACCTGGTACAAGTGGTGAGTGTGGGGACACCCCAAGGGAGCAGGATCTCTGCCATGTGTGCACCTATCTCTGTTGTTCCCTTCTGCTTTCCTCCTGTCCCCTCAGCTGTCCCATGCCACGTCCTTGCGAGGTGCCAGTGCCCTTCCCTCGCCCATCATCCTGATGGTTCTTGCCCTTCCTGGCCTCCCTTGCTGCCTTGCCTCCCAGCAGGCAGGGAAGGCAGGCTGAGGCGGGATGGCTTTGCTGGCTTAAAAATGCCTCGGGGGGCAGCAGGCCTGAAGACAATGCTGGCACCGGGACAGCTGTGCATGGAGGGCTTGGGAACAGACGGGAATGGAAACTGGGAGGTTTCTAACAGCCGAGCAGCAGGGATTGCCTGCTTTGATCAGCAGCTGGTGGCAGTGGTGTGGTCGAGGAGTGTCCCCTCGCCTGCACCTTCATTGGCTCAGCTAATCTGCCATCAGGTCCTAGCTCTCCACAAACTCCCATGGAAGAGGAAGTGTTTGCTCCTGGCGAAGGAGTGAGCGCTGCTGGGGTGTGGGGTGGGACACACACAGTGGGAGTTTTATTTTGTGGCAGCAAAACCCTGCTGGGGCTGCACTGGCCTGCCCTGGGTGGCTGGACACCTTCGGCAGCCTCCCATGTTTGGGGAAACCTATGGAAACCAGGAGGAGCAACCTTGTTCTGTGGCTGGGGCCACTCCAGGGCTGGGCTCTTTCTGGAAGCCAGGCAACCTGCTGTTTGTCTATTAATCCGTGGAACTCCTGGGATTCAACTTTCAGCCTTGTCCTTGTCCCCAGGTGCTGTGACAAGAGATTGTGGACAAAGATAGACTTGAGCAGGTGCAAGTCCATCACCCCCCAGGCGCTGAGTGGCATCATCAAAAGGCAGCCGGTCAGCCTCGACCTCAGCTGGACCAATATCTCAAAAAAACAGCTTACATGGCTCGTCAACAGGCTGCCAGGTGAGTGTGGGCTGGGGAAGGTCCCTTCCTCTGCCACCAGCCTGCTCCAAGGCTTCCTGAAGGCTAGGTCATGGGGAGAGACACCCTGCAATCCCGGGAACTCCTGAGTGCCTGGGTCCCATCACCCAGCAAGTGTCCCACCCCAGGCAGGGAGGGGACCTGCTTCCTCACGTGCCTGGAAAAAGATGGTGGAGATCTGGGATGCCTGGGAGCTGACCAAACCCGTCTAACTTGTTACCTGCCTCCCTTCTGCCAGGCCTGAAAGACCTCATCCTAGCAGGCTGTTCCTGGTCTGCGGTCTGTGCTCTCAGTACCTCCAGCTGCCCCCTTCTCAGGACCCTCGATCTTCGGTGGGCAGTAGGAATCAAGGACCCTCAGATCCGGGACTTACTCACGCCTCCAACAGACAAACCCAGTAAGCTGCTGCTGCTGCCCTGGGGCTGGCTGGGCTGGACAAGGGAAGGTCCCCAGGGCATTCTGTCCACTCTCCGTGTCCTTCTGCCTGTGCAGGTCAGGACAATCGCAGCAAACTCCGCAACATGATTGATTTCCGGCTCGCCGGGCTGGATATCACGGACGCCACGCTGCGCCTGATCATCCGCCATATGCCCCTGCTCTCCCGCCTCGACCTCAGCCACTGCAACCACCTCACGGACCAGTCGGCCAACCTCCTCACCGCCGTGGGCTCCTCCACACGCAACTCCCTCACCGAGCTCAACATGGCAGGTGAGTGCCTTGCTCCAGGTGCTTCCTGGATTTCCCGTTCCTCCTGCCAGTGCTGGCTGCTGGAGGTGTCCCCCTCACTCTCCCTGTGTTCTTCCCCCAGGCTGCAATAAGCTGACGGACCAGGCCTTGCTGTACCTGCGTCGCATCTCCAACGTCACCCTCATCGACCTGCGGGGTTGCAAACAGATCACCCGCAAAGCCTGTGAGCACTTCATCTCGGACCTGTCCATCAACAGCCTCTACTGCCTGTCCGATGAGAAGCTGATCCAAAAAATCAGCTAGAGACCCTCCCCGGGGCAGACTGAGGAGAAGGAAAAGAGCCCATCCCACCCCTCTCGGAGAGCCGCTCCTCCACCTCCCCTCCTTGCCCTGCGTGTTCTGCCGCTTCCTCCCACCTGACTCGGCAGGCAGGGCCATCGCTGGCCTCGTTCCACTGTCCTTCCTCCTCCTCCTTCCCCGGGACTTCTGCCGAGGAAGATGTCCCGCCAGGCTGGCCAGTACTAGAGGAGGAACGGGCACATGGCAGGGAGCCTGGGCCCGGAGGCTGGCCGCTCCCGAGGCGGGGCTGTAACAGAGGCCTCTGTGCAGAGAAATGGGGCACCCTCTCCCCCCAGCTTTTCCTCTCCCCGTCGTCTCCTTGCCTTGAAACACTTGTCACTTCCCCGGTAGCACAAAGCTTGAGGGTCGAGGTCTCTCCAAGGAAGCAGGAGCAGAGCCAGAACACCCCGTCCCCCTCTGTGCCGCCACCAGCTCGGTGCTTCCCTGCGCCTTCCCCCCACTTCCCCTTCCCCTCGTCTGGCTGCAGGGACTGCTATCCATCCCCCTCCTCGTCCCACACATCGGGCGGTTCTTTGGGCGCCCAGGGCAGGAGCCCCGTGGCTGGGGTGTCCCGGGAGCAGGGGCTGGGGGAATGACTTGTCTGTCCGAGGGGATGGAGCAGGGGAGAACCCACAGGTACATCAGAGCTCAGGGAGGACTCGGGAAGCATCAGCCAGGGGTGAGTGAGCACGGGGCGGGGACAGGAGCTGCCTCCTCTTCCTCCCCAGCTCCCGGCACCATGAAGCACTCTGGGGCCGGAGGGGCGAGGGCTGCTCTGCAGCCTGGGACCGAACTAGCATCGTCCTCTCCTTCCACCCCACCCCCTTTTCGCTGCCGATTTTCCTTTGCAATGAATGGTTGGTCCAAAGAACCTCTCTCTAGGGCAGCAGAGAGCTTTTTGCACTTTAAAAAAAACAACAAAAAAAAAAAGACAAAAAAACAAAACAACAAAAAAAAGACAAGAAAAAAAAAAAAGAAAGGAAAAAAGGTTGGAATCTTCTTTTTCTGGGTCACTATTTTATTTCCCTCCCTGTCCTGCCTGTGCCTGGACGCTCCCCCTCTCTGTCCCCCCGGTGTCAGCACCCTGCTCTCTCCCTGGCAGCGTACCGATAGCACAATCCGGGGTGTCCCCTCCGTGCCACCACCGGTCCCCAGCCCCGCAGGGGTCCCTGGGGGGCAGCCCGCACCCCCCTGCTGCTTCAGAAGCAATAAAGGAGGAGAGGCGGCCCGCGGGGACTGTCCCCGCACGGGGACACGAGGGGACAATCCCGCAGTGCCTGGGACAAGGGGCAGCGTGGCCGAAGCGGAGCCGGAGGGCTCGGAGCAGGAAACCCCCCCCAGGCGAGAGGAGGAGCCTTCGGCCTCGGCCTCTCTCGGCGGTGGCTCCCGGGAAAGACGTCGGAAGAATTAAAGCTTTTCTTTTTCCTTTGGATTCCTTTTGAGTTTTGCAACGCGAAAGAAAAATTTCCAGAGCTGGGGTTGAGAGGGGCGAGATGGTCCCTCCTCTGCGGGGACAGCACCCTCTGCCCGCCGTGTCCCCGCCTCTCCAGCCGCAGAGACTCCAGCGTGCGACCCTCCTCACCACCCCGGCGTGGTGCAAATCCACGAGGAAGAAAAAAAGAGAATTATATATAATAAAAAAATCACTTAGTGATTTAAAACCAACCCAGCCTGCTCCCTAAAGACAACTCCTGCAAGCAAAGTCACTTGTTTAAGGGTTTGGTTGTGGTTTTGTTTTGTTTCGATCCCCCTTTCCCTCCCTTCCTCCTTCCCTCCCTTCCCCGGAGAAATATTGTAAATATCTATTTTTTTGTTGGCGATTTAGAGTCCATCTCTGATGTTTGTGCTTTAAAATTAAATGTAAGCATTAAGGGTAAAAGCAAACCAAGTCTTGCACTCTCTCAGCTGGGGTTGGCGGTTCTTGGCTGGGGCAGAGGGAGGGCACCTATTTGGCAAATGGGTTTGGTTTTCTTTTTTTCCTTTTTTTTTCTTTTTTTTTTTTTTTTTATTTTGGGGTTTTTTGCTTCCTGAGCCTTCTCCCATCCTAGATTTTTAGAGAGCCTCTTTGATCATACCATATTACCACCAGGCTGGGCGAGCTGTTGTGGGGGGAGGGAAAAACCCCAGCCTCCCAAGGGAAATATTTTTATTTCTTGGGGGTGGACTTTTAGAATTAAAAAAAAAAAAAAAAAAAAAAGTAAAGCAAAAAAAAGACCTACTAAATCCATGAGTGTGAGCTCTGCCCGTTTGTTTGTGAGGGAAGTGGAGGGGACAAGGCCAGGGCTGGGACCTCCTGTGTCCCCCCTGTCCCCAGCATTGGGGCTCTCTCAGCTGCTCGAAACTGGAGCACTGTCGGTGGTGGCAGCTGTCCCGGTGTCCCCACTGTCTCCTGGCAGGTGGTGGCAGCTGTCCCTGTGTCTCATCACCTCCTGCCAGGGCCACAGGTCCTCCAGAGGCCTCTGGGGCTTTTGCTTTCTACATCCCTTGGGAAACCTGCCCTCTCCCAGTGGATTCCTGGGCCACCAGGGTGACATTTAGTGTCCCCCACCCTACGGGGATGTCACGGCCCAGGTCTCCGCGGCAGCTGGGCTGTGACATTTGCGTGGAGGCACAGAGCAGGTGACATCATCCTCCACAGGTGGCTGAGGCCACAGTCACCCTCCTGTGCTCTGGTCTCCAAGATGCCACCACGTACCTCCCGCAGTGATGCACCAGAGCCAAGCGAATCTCAGCGCCCCAACCCCCTGCCTGTCCCCTCCAGGTGTCCCCTCCTGGCCCCGGGGACAGGTAGCCTGCACACGGTGCCACACGCACATGGTCACAGCTGCTGCCACGCATGGCACATATGGTCACACACTGTGTGGTGTGGAATGACACACACGATGTCGTACACAGACAGAGCCACTGTCACACACACCTGTGGTGTCTCACACAGTGTCACACACAAAGGCACACACACAGAGACGGTGTCACACCCGTGGTGTCACACCCCCACGCTGGCACACACACCCAATGTCACACACATACACCCAGTGCCACACACCCGGTGTCACACACATATACCCAGTGTCACATACTCGGTGACACACATATACACCCGGTGTCACACACAGTGCCAAACACACAGTATCACACACATATACCCGGTGTCACACACAGTGTCACACACCAAGTGTCACACACACGCATCCAGTGCCACACACCCGGTGTCACACACATATACCCAGTGTCACATACTCGGTGACACACATGTACACCCGGTGTCACATACAGTGCCAAACACACAGTATCACACACATATACCCGGTGTCGCACACAGTGTCACACACATACACCCAGGGTCACACACCCAGGGTCACACACACCGCCAGTGCCACAGCCGGTGTCACGGCCCCTCCCGGCCGGGCGTGGCACCGGCGCTGTCCCCGCCCAGCCGCGCTGTCCCCGCCCCGCTGCCGGTGCGGCCGCGCCCCGTTCCGCGCTCCGCTCCCGCCGCTCCGGGCGCTGCCTCCGCCCGCGTCCCGGCGCCGCCGAGCCCCTCCCGGCCGCTCCCCGCTCCTCCGCCCGGCTCCTCTCCGGCCCCGTTCCGCTTCCGGGCGCGGTTCCGGTTCCGGGGCCGGCGGGTCGGGTCGGGCCGGGGCCGGTGCGGCGCCGGCGGCGGGGCCGGCGGCGCGGCACGATGGCGGACCTGGAGGCGGTGCTGGCGGACGTGAGTTACCTGATGGCCATGGAGAAGAGCCGCGCCGCGCCCGCCGCCCGCGCCAGCAAGAGGATCGTCCTGCCCGAGCCCAGGTGAGGCCCCGCTGCTGCCCCTCCTCTTGTCCGTCTGTCCGTCCGTCTGTCCATCCGTCTGTCCGTCCGCCCCCGGCACCGCCACCCTCGGTCCCTTGGTCACCCCTTCCTGGCACCGCCCGCACGCGCCCGCGGGACATCGACACCTCCCGCACACGTGTGTGTGCCGGTCACACCTGCCCGGACACACGGATGTGGACACAGAGATGTGGACACACAGGGATATGGACACACGGATATGGACACACAAATGTGGAGACAGACAGGCACAGAGACGCACAGATATGGACGCACACGGATATGGACACACACGCGGATATGGACACACATGCGTCACGCCTGTTGCACAGACAGACACACGGACACACACACACATCCTGCCAGACACAGGGACACACAAACACGGACACATGGACACGGACACACATCCTGCCAGACACACAGTCCCACCCAGCTGCGTGTCCCCTCTGTCGCCGCTGTGTCACACCCATGTGTACACACACACACACCCCTGTACCCAGGTGTGCAGAGGGTCACGGTCCCCACTCGCCATGCCAGATCCCAGTGCCCCCCTGTGCCTTCACTGCCAGGCACCTCTGAAGCTTTTTAGCGGGGACACTTGTCCTAACCCTCCCTTGGGCCCCAGTGCGTGGGACACACTGTGATCCCGGCACCCAGCAACGTGCCACGCTTGGGTGGGGACACACAGGATGGTAGGACATGCATGATACCGGGGCTTGGGGACACGGGAGGAGGAGGAGAAGGACGGGTGGGGAGCAGGGTCCATCAGAGGGCATGGCTGAGCTCCTCCGGTGTGTCCCCAGCATCCGCAGCGTCATGCAGAAGTACCTGGAGGACCGGGGAGAGGTGACATTTGACAAGATCTTCACGCAGAAGATTGGTGAGCTGGGGACACAGAGGCTGTGGGGGACATGAGAGGCCACCTGGGCCAGCACCCACAAGCACGGGGCAAGTGTGGGTGGGCTGAGGAGCTGCACTGGTGGCCATCATCACAGCAAGAGTGGCCACGGGAATGGCAGGGGGGTTGTGGGGCAGGCTGGACACTGGTGCTGGGGGGCTGCGCCACGTTCCCCACCCTGTGTCCCCTGCCCTGTCACTTCCCCCCACACCAGCACAAACCGTCCGGGGCAGGAAGCGCCTCTCACTTCCTCCTGCCGGCTCCGGCGGTTTCCGGGCACGTCCGCCCTGCTCCGTGTGCCCGCCCGTGCCCCTGCCCCCACTGTGCCCCGCAGCAGCCCCCTCACTGCCCCGTGGTGTCCCAGGGTGCTGCTCCCCATGCCAGCCGTGTCCTTGTCACCCTGTCACCGTGCCAAGCCCTCACCGGTCCCTGCTTGGCACTTCCCCAAGCCTGGCACTGGGATGGCAGCAGGGCTGGGCAGGCCCAGGGGATGTCCCTGTGTCCCTTGGCTTGGGCTGAGGAGCTGTCACCTTTCACACTGTGACTCTGTCCCTGCAGGCTACCTGCTTTTCCGGGATTTTGCCTTCACCCAGGCTGAGGAGGCCAAGCCCCTGATGGAATTTTACGAGGAGGTGAGACAGGAGGACTCAGGGGACATCCCCCTGTGTGCACCAGGAGCGGGGTTGGTACCTCCATGGACACAGTGCCAGGAGCACCGCCTGAGATGATAGTGCCCAGGGAGAGCTGGAGATACTGTCCAAGGGGATGGGATAACCTCTGCCATGGGACATGGCACCCAGAGGGGCCATAATTCCCAGCATTCCACGTGCCCCTGTCCCCTCTCCAGATCAAGAAGTACGAGAAGCTGGACTCGGAGGAGGAGCGAGCTACCCGCAGCCGCTACATCTTCGACCATTACATCATGAAGGAGCTGCTGGCCTGCTCCCATGTGAGTGCCAGGCAGCAAGCTGGGAGGGATGTCCCCACTGTCCCCACAGTGTCCTGAGGGAGACAAAACCTCCACAGGCTCCATCCTGGGACCTACATCCCAGCCCTGTGGATGGGGGTTCCTCGTGCAACCCTGTTTGCCACTGTCCCTTCTGCCCGAGGTGACACGGTCCTGTCCCACTCACAGCCCTTCTCCAAGAGCGCCACGGAGCACGTCCAGAGCCGCCTGAGCAAGAAGCAGGTGCCCCCAGATCTCTTCCAGGTGGGCATCACCTGGAGCAGGGAAGGGGTCCTGGCCACCTATAACACTCAGAGAGTGAATCCTTAGAGGGGGCTGGGGGTGACAGAGTCTCTTAAAGTGGGAGGGGAGTGTCCCAGGAGGAATGGAGACCCCAAGAGATGGCCCAGAATGTTGTGAGTGAGGGGGAATTTCTGGTGGTCCCCATGGGGTGGTGGGAGACTGGGAGCTGGAGGTAGCAGGGAGTCCTCACAGGGAAGTGATTGGGACCCTGGATGTCGCCCTAGGGGTTCCCAGAGCTAGTGATGTTGGAATCCCCAGAGACTGAGGTGTCAGAAGCATCCCTGGGGGCCTGGAAGTGACAATGGGGGGATGTGAAATCCCAGGGGTGGAGGAGACCCCACATCATGGTGGGCTTGGGGTGACCTGGCCGTCCCTGGGGACCCAGCCCTGAGCCCCGTGTCCTCCCCAGCCCTACATTGAGGAGATCTGCCAGAATCTGCGTGGAGGCATCTTCCAGAAATTCATTGAGAGGTGAGTTGGGAGGAAATTCCCATGCACATTGGGGTGTCCCATCCCTCTGTCTCCCAGCCCAGAGAGGGACCAGGGGTCCCCACACTGGGGACTTGGGGGTCTCTTCCTTTCCCTGTGTCCCGGAGGGTGCTCCCTGTCTCCAGACAAATCCAGGGAGTCTTTGAAGGGTGTATTTCTCCAGGATCTCTACTCTTGCCCTCTTCCTTGCAGTGACAAGTTCACACGGTTCTGCCAGTGGAAGAACGTGGAGCTGAACATCCATGTGAGCAGGAATCCCTGCCCCTCACCTCCCAGGGAGGAGGATGTGCTTCCAGGGAACCTCTGTGTCCCTCACCTGGGAAAACTGGGGCAGGGGTTGGTGTCCAGGCTCATGCCAGTCTCCTCCTCACGCCTGCAGCTCACCATGAACGACTTCAGTGTTCACCGAATCATTGGCCGCGGCGGCTTCGGGGAGGTCTACGGCTGCCGGAAAGCAGACACGGGCAAAATGTAATGGGAATGCTCCAGCATGGACTGTCCCGTGGGCTTTTGGGGTGCTGGGGGTCCCAGTGGTGTTGCTGTGGTGACACCTTGCAGGGAGGGCTGTGGGAATATTGTCATGGCTACAGGCGCCCAGGGCTGGCAGGGAGGTCACAGCTGTGGGCAGGAGCTGGGTGCTGGCCCTGCTGTTTGGACATGGTGGCTGCAGGGACTCTGTGTCCCCTCCCCAGGTACGCCATGAAGTGCTTGGACAAGAAGCGCATCAAGATGAAGCAGGGCGAGACGCTGGCCCTCAATGAGCGCATCATGTTGTCCCTCGTCAGCACTGGGGTGAGGAGACAGGGGTGCTGGGCCAGGGGACAGGGACAGGGACAGGGACAGGGAGGGTGACCCAGTGTCTCCTTGTCCTGCCAGGACTGCCCGTTCATCGTGTGCATGTCTTACGCCTTCCACACGCCTGACAAGCTCAGCTTCATCCTCGACCTCATGAACGGTGAGACCCTGGCCCTGAGCCACTCCCAGGGCACAGAGCCCCCTGCCCACACCTGCTCTGGGTGACAGCTGGTCCCTGTCCCCACAGGGGGGGACCTGCACTATCACCTGTCCCAGCACGGCGTCTTCTCAGAGGCAGAGATGAGGTTCTACGCGGCTGAGATCATCCTGGGCCTGGAGCACATGCACAGCCGCTTTGTGGTGTACCGTGACCTCAAGGTGACTGTCCCCACCTGCAGGGACATCCCCAGGCTTTTAGAAACCCCTTCTGTGGGCACCCACAGGTGTCACAAACCCTGCAGCAGCCCTCAGAACGCTGCGGGCACTCACCAAGCCCAAAGGGCACGCTCAGGTCTAATGGAGACCCCAACGGCAAAATCCATGGGCACCCTGAGACTTCAGGAGCCCCAAATCCCACAAAGCCCCCCACGCTCACCACCCCCATCCCCATGGGCCACTCTGGGGCTCAGGGAGTCACCTGGTGTCTCTGCAGCCAGCAAACATCCTCCTGGACGAGTTCGGCCACGTCCGCATCTCCGACCTGGGCCTGGCCTGTGACTTCTCCAAGAAGAAGCCCCACGCCAGCGTGTGAGTGTGCCCACACCCCTGCCCGCCTTGCCCCCCCGCCCGGGGCGGCCCCTGACCCCCCTGTGCCCCCTCCCCAGGGGCACCCACGGGTACATGGCGCCGGAGGTGCTGCAGAAGGGGGTGGCCTACGACAGCAGCGCCGACTGGTTCTCGCTGGGCTGCATGCTCTTCAAGCTTCTCCGGGGGTGAGTGTGGGCTCAGCTGGGCACAGCTGGACACAGCTGGGCACAGCTGGGCTCTGCTGAGCCCCCTCTCCCTCCACACCACAGGCACAGCCCGTTCCGGCAGCACAAGACGAAGGACAAGCACGAGATTGACCGGATGACCCTCACCATGGTGGGTGGGGGCAGTGAGGGGGCTGTGGGCATCCCCTGGCCTGCAGGCACACACAGGGCATCAGGACAGCTGATCTTTGCCTGGAGCACACGTTTGTGCCCATCTGTGTGTCAGTGTATGTCCCTGTCCCCGCTCACCAGTGTGCTCATGGAATGTCCCGCAGGCCGTGGAGCTGCCGGACTCCTTCTCCCCGGAGCTGCGCTCCCTGCTCGAGGGGCTGCTGCAGCGCGATGTCAACCGGCGCCTGGGCTGCATGGGGCGAGGGTCAGTGTCCCCCAGGCCCCCACGGGACGGGGCAAGGTGTACTGGCACAGCCCCCCTGCGACCCCCTCACCTGCCCTCCTCCCTCCACAGGGCACAGGAGGTGAAGGAAGAGCCCTTCTTCAAGGGCCTGGACTGGCAGATGGTGTTCCTGCAGAAGGTGAGGGGTGTGTGCCCATGGCTGGGGACAGGGACAAGGACACCGATGTGGGCAGTCACCCCTCTGACCCCCATTGCTGCCCACAGTACCCGCCGCCCCTCGTCCCGCCCCGTGGCGAGGTGAACGCGGCCGACGCCTTCGACATCGGCTCCTTTGACGAGGAGGACACCAAGGGCATCAAGGTACCGGGCACAGGGGACAAGCGTGGGGGCGTGGGTTGTCCTGCAGCGTCTCATCCCGGCATCCCACCCTGCCCAGCTGCTGGAGAGCGACCAGGAGCTGTACCGCAACTTCCCACTCACCATCTCGGAGCGCTGGCAGCAGGAGGTCACCGAGACCGTGTTTGACACCGTCAATGCCGACACCGACAAGCTGGAGGCTCGCAAGAAGGCCAAGAACAAGCAGCTGGGCCACGAGGAGGGTGAGTGGGGCCGGGGACCCCCACCCTGAACCACCCCTGGGCACATCCCAGGTGCTGATCCTGCCTCCCTGCGATCCCAGAGTATGCCATGGGCAAGGACTGCATCATGCACGGCTACATGGCCAAGCTGGGCAACCCCTTCCTGACGCAGTGGCAGCGCCGCTACTTCTACCTCTTCCCCAACCGCCTGGAGTGGCGTGGGGAGGGCGAGTCACCGGTAAGGAGGGCACGGCACGGGGGGTGAGGGGTGGGGAGCACCTGGAGGGACCCTGGTGGGGGCACGGGGACCGGGCTGAGCCTGTCCCCCCAGCAGTCCCTGCTCACCATGGAGGAGATCGACTCGGTGGAGGAGACGCAGGTGAAGGAGCGCAAGTGCATCCTGCTCCGCATCCGCGGGGGCAAGCAGTTCGTGCTGCAGTGCGACGTGAGTGTGTCCCCCATGCCACCTCTGGCTGCTGGCCACCTCCTGCTGCCTGCTAGCCATCCCCTCTGCTGGCTACCAGCCGCCTCTTGCTGGCCACTGGCCCTGCATGTTTAGTCCTTCAAGTCGTGCCAGGGCATCAATACTGAAAACGTGAGGCAACCCCACACCCTGGGGAGGCCCAACCACCCTGTGCCTTGGCCCTGTTCCCCGTCCTGACCCAGTTCCTGCCCCGCAGAGCGACCCCGAGCTGGTGCAGTGGCGGAAGGAGCTGCGGGACGCGCAGCGCCAGGCGCAGCAGCTGCTGCAGCGGGTGCCCCGCATGCAGAACAAGCCCCGCTCGCCCGTGGTGGAGCTCAGCAAAGTGCCGTTCATCCAGCGCTCTCCCAACGGGCTCTGACCCCTCCCCGCGCCCCCTTCCCCCTTCCCACCCCACCTCTAATTTATTGGGTTGGGTTCCCGCGTGTCCCCCCGCTCTCCGTGTTCCCGGGAGGGGCGGGGGGGAACACGCCCGGTGCCGGTGTCACCCGGGGGCGTGGCTGCGGTGACACCTGCGGCACCTTCTCCCCGGTGTGCCCCTCCGGTCCTCCAGGAACTCTCCGGCTCAGATGAAGGCAGCCCCCGTCCCTCCCGCCCGCTTCCCAGTGCCGTGTGTGCCAAAGGGGCCGGCGGGGACTCCCAGCCGGCATGTCCCCTGCTCCCTGCGCGGCTGTGCCCATCCCGTGGGTGACAAACCCTCGTGTGTGTGCGTGTGTGGCTGTGTGTGTGTGTGCCCAGGGGGACCCCTTGTAAATACTGTGCCACGGGTCCCCTGCGCCCCTGGCTCTGCCACTGCCCCTCCTGCCCCTCCCCAGGGCACCCCCAGCCCCCTGCCCTCCCTCCTGAGGAGAAAGGAGCAGGTGGGACCCCCCTTAAATCAGCCACAGGTGGGCCTAGGGGTGCCCCCTGCCCCCCAGTCCCCGGCAGCATTTGTAAATATTGGTCTCTGGTCGCTCTGCTCCCGGGGCTGGGGGGGCACCGGGCAGGGGCGGCACCGAGCAGGGCTGGGGCAGTGGGTGAGTGAGGTTTTCATGAGCAGAGATGTGAGAATGCCAAAAAAAAATAAGAGTTTTTATAATAAAAAGATAAGAAAACATCATCCGGCTCTACCTCACTGCGTGGGGGAGAGATGTCTCCTTGCCCGCTGTGGGTGGCAGGGAGTCCTTGTCATCTCCTGTGGTGTGGGAGCTTCCTGTATCTCCCCTATGGACACACCAGCACTTTGGGGACATCCCGGAGCATCCCCAAGCCCCACAGGATGGGGGTCCCAGGCCACCGTGGGCTGCTGGGGCTTGTGTGCCCTGTTGCTTCGCTGTGCCCAGGGATGATCTTGGCTGTCACTTGTCACCAGGCAGTGCAGGTGCCACCTCTCCTGCCCACACTCTGCCTGCGGGAAGCGCGTCAGGGCGCGACGCAGCCGGGCTGGTGCTCCGGCATTCCTGGGGAGCGGCTGGGATGGGATGGGATGGGATGGGATGGGATGGGATGGGATGGGATGGGATGGGATGGGATGGGATGGGATGGGATGGGATGGGATGAACTCAGGACTGGATGATCCTGAGCACCAGGACCCACTGACGTTAGGATGTAAAAGGGGTCAAGGGAGCCCTGCGCCCCCGCAGGGTGTCCAGCAGGAAATGTTGGGCACTGGCAGTCCCAGCTGGGAACTAGTGGGTCCCTGGTTTCAACCCCGATGGGAGGAGGTTGAGAAGGGGCGGCCCCAGCCTGTGTCCGGTGCCGGTTCCATTCCAGACCCATTCCTGGTGCTGCTGAAGTGGCGGTGCCCACAACCACGGTGCCTTGTGACGTTGCCATTCCCAGTGCCTGCTCCCGTTCCCGATGCCGATAACGTGTCAGGTGCCCCGCTCCCGACACCTCGCTCCCTTTCCCGCTGCCCGTTCCCTTTGCCGGTGCTCGGTGCCAACGCCCGTTCCCTTCTCCTGTTCCTTTTCCCGGTGCCCGTTCCGGCTGGCGATGCCGCCCCCTTTTCCCGTTCCTTTTCCCAGTGCCCGCTCCCGGCGGCGATGCCGTCCCCTTTTCCCCGTTCCGGGTGGCGATGCCGTCCCGTTTTCCCGCTCCCGGTGCCGCTGGCTGTTCCCGGTGCCCGGTGCGGCCCCGCCCCGCGCCGCCGCGCTGCGCCGCCGCCGCCCCCGCGCAGCCATTGCGGGCAGGCCCCGCGCTGCGGCCCGGTCCGTCCGCCCCGGCGGCCCCGGGGACATGGTGCCGGGATGGCCCGGCCCGCCGAGACCTTCCCGCTGCACCGGCTCGTCTGGCACAACCGGCACCAGGCGCTGGACAGCGCCCTGCGCGCGGGGACGGTGGGAACGGCGCCGGGAGCGGCACCGGGAGCGGCGCCGGGGAGCGGGCACCCCCCACGCACCGGCACCGGGAACGGGAGCGGGAGGGGAGGGGATGGGAGGGAGAACGGCTGGGCCCGCAGCGCGGGGGTGGGGGGACTGGGAGCGCTGGGAATGCTGGGGGGAACTGGGAGCGCTGGGGGAAACCGGGAACGCTCTGCGCGGCGGGGGGGGGGGGGGCGGGATACTGGGAGAATGGGAAGGACCGGGAGCACTGCTGGGACTGGGAGCACTGGGGGATATTGGGAGCACTGCGGGGACGGGGAGCCTGGAGGGACTGGGAGCACTGGAGGGAGATGGAGAGCATTAGGGAAAGCTGGGACACGGGGCACTGGGAGCGCTGGGGAGAAGACTGGGAGCATTGCAGAGGGACTGGGAGCACAGGAGACTGGGAGAACTGGGAGCACTGGATGGAGCTACTGGGGGCATAGGGAACTGGAAGGAGGCTGGGAAGACTGGGAGCATGGGAAGCTGGCTGGGACAGTACTGGGAGCATTTGAGGGGAGTGGGAGTGCTGGAGGAAGACTGGGAGTGGTGTGAGGACTGGGAGTACCAAGGGAGACTGGGACTCAGGGGACTGGGAGCACTGGAAGAACTGGTGGCACTGGAAGGACTGGTGACACTAGGATAATAAGGGACTGTGGCACCACAGGCCTGGAAGCAACTGGGAGCACTGGGGATAAGGGGGGCTGGGAGCAGCAGGCCTTGGGAGCATGAGGGATGCAGGGGGAGCACTAGGGTGGCACGGGGAGGGGACAGTGACCCCAGCACCCTTCCAGCACGACGTGGAGCTGACAGACCCGCGTGGCCGGACGCCCCTGGAGCTGGCCGTGTCTCTGGGCCACCTGGAGTCAGTGCGGGTGCTGCTGCGGCACAACGCCAACGTGGGCCGGGAGAATGCCAACGGATGGACGGGTACAGGGACACCACAGGGACTTGGGGACACCATCCAGGGGTGCGGGTGGCCTCTGGCTGATGGCACCCCGTGTCTCCAGTGCTTCAGGAGGCGGTGAGCACGGGGGACCCCGAGATGGTGCAGCTGGTGCTCCAGTACCGTGACTACCAGCGGGCAACGCGGCGCCTCGCCGGCATCCCCGAGCTACTCAGCAAACTGCGGCGGGTACAGCCCCCCCAGAGCTGCACCCTGCACCCCAAAGCTCCCCAGGGACACCCACCAGCCCCATCATTTCACTCAAGACTCCCCACCTCTCCAGTGACTCCAGCAGAGAGTCCCCAAGCCTCCTCCATGACCCCACTCTTTCCCCAGGGACACACTACCTATCCAGCCCCACTTCCCCAGATTGCCCTGATCCCCACCCAGTACCCCAATAGAGATCCCCATCCCTGCTCTTCCCACATCCCCAGTGGTCTGAGAAGGGACCTCCAGTCCTCCTCAGAAGCCCCCATTCTTTCCCTGGGGAGCCCCTGCTTCTCTTTTTCCTCTGGGACTCACTGCTTATCCTTCCCTGTGGACCCACACTAATGACTGCACTCTCTCTGATCCCCACCCAGGACCTCAGTAGGGACCCCCATCCCTGCTCCTCATACTCCCCCCCTCCCCAGTGACCCCAGCAGGGAATCCTGAGCCCCTCCATATCCCCCACCATGTTCCTCATCCCTTCCAGGCATCCGACTTCTACGTGGAGATGAAGTGGGAGTTCACAAGCTGGGGTGAGCGTGGCCGGGCTGGGCGGGGCAAGGGTGTCCCCAGGGCCCCCCGGGCTGCAGGGCTGAGGGGGTTTTGTGCCCGCAGTGCCCCTGGTGTCCAAGGTGTGTCCCAGTGACGTGTACCGAGTGTGGAAGCGCGGGGAGAGCCTGCGGGTGGACACCACCCTGCTGGGCTTCGAGCACATGACGTGGCAGCGCGGCCGCCGCAGCTACATCTTCAAGGGGGAAGGTCAGCTCTAGTCCCCCCGCGGCCCCTCTGTCACCCTGGGGAGTCCCCAGGCCCCCTGCACCATAAGTGCACCCCTGTAAAGACCTGTCTGGGTTCCCTGGAGCCCTCCAGTCTTTGTGGGGAGCCACAGATCCCCTGCACTATAAATACACTCCTGTAAAGACCCCAGCTTCCTTACAGGGACTCCCCTGGAATCTTCCTGACCCCCTGCACTATAAACACTCCCATAAGGACCTCCCAGATGCCGTCTAGGGACCACAGGGTATTCCAGTTCCCCCCTCCCTAGGGGAACACCTCAGTTCTTTTACATGTATCAGGGACCCCCAATTCCCCAGATCTCCCAGGGAAACCTCAGTTCCCCCTTCCTGAGGGAACCACCTCAGCTCCTACATGTATGAGGGACCCCCAATTCCTCCAGATCCCCAGTGTCCCCCAGCTCAGGGGTTGTCACAGGGGACTGAATGCTGACCCCTCTGGTGTCCCCACGCAGATGAAGGGGCCGTGGTGATGGAGGTGGACCACGACAAGCAGGTGGTGTATACGGAGACGCTGGCACTGGCCCTGCACGAGCCCGAGCTGCTGCTGGCAGCCATGCAGCCCACCGAGGAGCACGTGGCCGGCCGGCTCACCTCACCCATCGTCTCCACACACCTGGACACCCGGAACATCGCCTTCGAGAGGTGGGACGGGGAGCGCTCAGCGGGAAGGGGAAGTGTGGGCGAAGGGGAAGGAAACGCTGGTGCAAGAGGGGGTGACTTGAGGCCTCCCCTCTCTGCCAGGAACAAGTCTGGGATCTGGGGCTGGCGATCAGAGAAGATGGAGGTGGTCAGTGGCTACGAGGCCAAGGTGAGCATGGAGCCATGGGGGAGCACTGGGGATGCCCTGGAGTGTGGCAGGCCTGACGGTGTCCCCACACAGGTGTACAGTGCCAGCAACGTGGAGCTGGTCACCAAAACCAGGACGGAGCATCTCTCTGACCAGGACAAGTCACGCAGCAAAGGTGACAGCCCTCTCAGCCAGTCGAGGGCCCTATACACAGTGGGGATGTGCCACTCTTCCCGGGTGGCACAGATGTCAGGCATGGGACACTGTGGGAATAATGTAACAGGCATGGGACAGCATGTAAGATGTCAGCCATGAGGGATGTGACTGGTGACAGCCCTGGGAGTCTCTCCTACTGCCCACACCTCACCCCTGCACCCTCTCTCCCCCCAGGCTCCAAGACCCCCTTCCACTCCTTCCTGGGCATCGCACAGCAGCACGGCACCCACAA
Organism: Acridotheres tristis; assembly: GCA_037013685.1. NCBI lineage: Eukaryota > Metazoa > Chordata > Aves > Passeriformes > Sturnidae > Acridotheres > Acridotheres tristis. Next base: position 5,443,620 of record CM072890.1, on the reverse strand, counting down.
TGGGGTGAGTGGCCATCCCAGGGGTCCCTGGGGAAGCTAGGGGTCTCCAGGGGGGCTGAGCAGTGCTGCTGTCCCCACAGGCACCTGTCCTGCAGGCTGCCAGCCCCACCAACCCCACAGCCATCACCCCCGAGGAGTATTTTGACCCCCACTTCGACCTGGAGACCCGCAACATCGGGCGCCCCATCGAGATGTCCAGCAAAGTGCAGAGGTGAGGCCATCGCCTCAAGGTCAGGACCTATGGGATGGTGACAGGGTCCTTGAGGCCGTGCCACTGTTGTCCACATCCCAAGGGTGTGGCCAGGGCGCCAGGGCGGTGTCACTGGGGTGGTGCTGGTGGCCGGTGGCCCTGCCAGGTCCCCGTGCCCACGGTGGTGCCTGGGCAGATTCAAGGCGACGCTGTGGCTGTGCGAGCAGCACCCACTGTCACTGGCGGAGCAGGTGACGCCCATCATTGACCTCATGGCCATCTCCAACGCCCACTTTGCCAAACTGCGCGACTTCATCACCCTCAAGCTGCCCCCTGGCTTCCCCGTCAAGATCGGTGAGAGAGAAAGCTGGATTTGGGGTGGAATTCATAGGGGCAGGAATTCATCGGGGCCTTAACTGACCCCTGTACCTGCAGAGATCCCCCTGTTCCACGTGCTCAATGCCCGCATCACCTTCAGCAACCTGTGTGGGTGTGACCAGCCGCTGGGCTCCGTGCGGATCTGTGCCCCTCAGGAGCCCTCCGGTGCCCACCCCCCTGGCACCCAGCCCTCGGGACCCAGAGGTGAGGCTGGGGGGGCCAGGGGGATGCTGGGGCCGGGGGGTGCTGGGACTCTGTGGAATGGGGTGGGGTGATGTGGGGTGTCACAGGGTGCTGTGGGGTGGGGTGAAGTGCAGTGGGCGCAACGTGCCACAGCTATGGGGTGCCGTGGAACGCTGTGGGGTGCCATGGGGACACCCGAGGGTGCTGAGGGCTCTCTGTGTGTGGCAGCATGGCCGTTCCCGTGTGAGGTGGAGGCGGGAGTGTTCGAGGTGCCAGCAGGGTACACGGTGCTGGGCGCAGGGCGCAGCGAGCCCCTGCGGGATGAGGACGATGATCTGCTTCAGTTCGCCATCCAGCAGAGCCTGCTGGACGCCGGCACCGAGACCGACCAGGTGCTGCCACGCCCCCTCACCTAGGCACGTCTCACACTCACCTGGACACATCCCTAACATGTGGTCACACCCCACAGGTGACCATCTGGGAGGCGCTGACCAACACCCGCCCCGGCGCGGAGCCACCGCCCTACGATGAGGACCTGCAGCTGGAAAGGTGAGGTGCCATCCGTGGGGGCGTGGCCTGGGGTGCCACACCCGCCTCACCTGGGCGGGGCCAAACTGGGAGGGGCAGGGGTTAAAGGTGTCAGGGTGTGGCATGGGGAGGGGCTGGAAGGGAGGAGTTTCTTACTGCCCAGTGGGTGTGGCTACCCACGGGTGTGGGTGTGGCTAGCAGCTGGGCAGGGCATGTGGGGAGGGGCATGGCTCTCCAGGTCATGAAGGAGGTGTAGCCACCAGGGGTGCGGCACAGGTGTGCCAGAGGGGGGGTATGGCTTTTATGACAGGAGCGTGGCTCTCATGTGGCCCCGCTGCTGTCCCCTCCCCAGGGCCCTGCAGGAGAGCATGCTGCTGCAGGCTGGGCCCAGCGCGGAGCCCCCGGCCGCCGGGAGCCCCCCCGGAGCGGGCGGCGGGAGCCCCCCGGGCCCCCCCGGGTACGGCAGCTTCGCGGAGCAGCTGCGCCTGGCCATGGCGCTGTCGGAGCGGGAGCAGGAGGAGCGGGAGCGGCGGCGGAGGGAGGAGGATGAGGAGCTCCAGCGCATCCTGCGCCTCTCCCTCACCGAGAAGTAGCGCCCCGGGGCGCTCCACACCGGCACAGGGACGTCCCACGAGGGGACAGGGGTGTCCCATGTGGGGTCACCTCACGCACGGACGCGGATGTCCCGCGTGGGGACACCCCTTGCAGGGATAGGGACACCTCACCCAGGGGACACCCCAGTGTGGGCACTGTCCCACACCAGGGTGCCCCAGCACGAGCACAGCCTTGCCTGGGGAGCAGCCGGTGCCGGGATGGCCCCCCCATGATGGGGACCCCCCTGATGTGGGCACAGCCCCCGCACAGGGAATCTGATCCAGGGATCCTCCTACCCCCGGGACCCCCAATCCAGGGCTCTTCTCCCACCAGGCTCAAACCTCAGCCCCGGGACCCTCACCTGGGGACCGCCCCTCCAGGGATAACCCTGTGCCCAGGACCCCTCCCTAGGGACCCCCTCCTCTTTAGTGTTGTACTGTGACCCCATGGGGGGCAGACGGACCCGGAGATCCCCGTGGGATGCAGGTGACCCCTATTTTATGGCACTGAAGTGTGGGGGGACTGCTGGGGGACCCCCAGGCCTCGTCCTTTGGGGCAGTCGGGGGGCAGGGGGGCCTCGAATGTCTGTACATATACATATACATATATTATATATATATACACACATGTGTGTCTGTGCCTGGGGGGTGATGGGTGGGGTGTCCCAGGGGTGGAGCCTGGGAAAAGGGATGTATCCTGCTGGTAGGGTGGGGCTCAGGTGATGGGGCTCATCCAGTAAGCGTGTGGGTGGCACTAGTGGGCTGCTCTTCTTCAGCTCGCCCTAAATCTGGCCCGGTGCCCCCATTCCTGGTCCAGGGATTGATTTATTTTGTTTATATTACTCAGGAAAAGACCCCTGTCCAGGGAGGGGGGGCTTGGCTGAGGACCATGGGGTCACAAGGGTATTTTTGGAAGTGACCTGCCGAGGACACTTGGGGCATTCCCACCAGCTGAAATCTGGGGTGTCCTCGGGGGTCCACAGTTTCTGGGGATCCTGGGAAGCCATCACAGGTTCTGGACGCCTGGGGAAGGGTCCCAAGTGCCAGGGACCCTCGGAGGATTCCCACTTTGGAGGAAATGGGGGTGTCTCAAAGGCTGGAGTGTCAATCCTGCTTTATCCAAAGGGATGTGGGGCCCAGGGGGCTGCGGGGCACCGGGGACGTGCCGCTCTGAGGGAGGGCGGTCTGGGAATCCCGGCTGCGGTGTTTCCGTGGCGGGGGAGGCCGTGCCGCGCCAGGACGTGCCCGGGGCCGTGCCCGCTCCCGCTCCCGTTCCCGTTCCCGTCCGGGCGGGGCAGCGGCGGCGCTTCCTGGTGCGGGGGGGGCGGCGCGGCGGGGCATGGCGCTGGTGACGGTGCGGCGGGCGGGGGGCTCCGCCGGGGGCCCCGCGGTGAGTGCGGTACCGGGACGGGAGGAGACGGGGCATCCCGGCCGGGATGGCACGGGGGGTGGGCGGGGGATCCCGGAGCCCCGGGAGGTCCCCGTGCGGGCTGGCATAGAAGATCCCGAGGGAGCACGGATTGTCCCAGAGCCTCGGGGGGCCCAGTGCGGGGAGTACGGGGTTGGCCTGGGGATCCCGGAGCTCCTGCGGGTCCCGGTTTCCTGAGGAAATGGGCCGGTTGGGGGATCCCGGTATGGGGAGTAGGGGCCACGCGGGGGTGTCTCGGAGCCCCGGGGCTTCCCGGTGCTCCGGAAAGTCCCAGTGTGGAAGGTCCCGCTGTCCCGGGGGTGCCAGCGCGGGGGTGGAGGGGTGAAGGTTGCTCCGGTCGCTCCCGGTGCGGGGTCATCCCAGGCGCTTCAATGGGACTTTACTAGGAGTTTACTGGGAGCTGAGTTGCCCTCAGCACGCGCTGGAGTTTCCTGTGCTCCCGTCTGGGGTTTCCCCATAGTTAAGGGAGGAATATGGAGGTGTGGATGAGGGGGTGGTTGTTCCAAGTTGCTCCCACTTTCCTCATCGGTCCCAGTCCCTTCGTTGTCCCGGTGTCCCCCAGTGCCACCCCCTCGTCCCGTAACCACTGGGCCTTTTCATCCCAGGCCCTCCCCTTCCAGCACTTTCACTCCGCCAGGGATGGGGGGGCAGAGGGACGGGACACCCTCCCACCATCCCGAGGGGTGTCCCCATCTCCCCAGTGGGACCCCCAAAGGGTCCCGACGCACCTCGTTGGGCCCACATTATTTGGGGAGGGGGTTTAGGGGGTCACTGGACTGTCGTGTCCATGCTGGTGGGAGCTTGTGGGACCCTCGAGCCTGGTCCATACCCTGGGGTCACATTTCCCCCAGAATTGCCTCCCAATTTGCAGGAGGAAGATGTTCCCAGACGTGGCCAACTGCAGCGACGGTGAGAGGGGGTTCCAAACCTCGGGGTGGGAGACATTGCGGTGGGATGGGGACAGTTTCCCCACCTTGGCGGCACTCTGGGGGTGCCCTGGGTGCTCAGGACCCTCTTGCCCCCCAGGCAGAGCTTTGTCATGGTCAAGGGGGCCGCACGGCTGCTGCCCGCGGAGGAGCCGCCCCCGGCCGATCCCCCCCCGGCCGAGCCCCCCTGCAAGGCCCCGGGACAGCAGGAGCAGCACCTGCACCTCATGATGCAGCTGCTGCGCCCCCAGGACGCCATTCGGCTGGTAGGACATGGATCCCACCTCCAGGAATGTGGGGATGGGATGGGGGCAGGGAAAGAGATGGATGGGGATAGGAGCAGTGACAGGATGGGGATGGGAAATGGATGGGAACAAGATAGGGAGAGAAAATTGACAGAATGGGACAGGATGGGGTGGGATGAACATGGGGACACGATGGGGATGCAAACAGGAACATCGAGGAAGGGTATGGGAATGCGATAGGGATGGGATGGGGACAGGGATGGAATGGGAAGTGATGAGGAGGGGACATGGCCCAGCCTGATGCTCCTTCCTGGTCACTGGGAGTACTGGGAAGGGGCAGATCCCTCCTCCGATGCTCCCCTTTCGGCAGGCGGTGCGGCTGGAGTCGGCGCGGCCGCGGCGGGTGCGGTACCTGCTGGTGGTGCGGCCGGAGGAGGCGGGAGCCGAGGCAGAGACGGCGCTGCTGGGAGTGGATTTCGCCCACGAGGGGTGAGCGGGGTGCGGGGGGGGCCCGAGGGAGCGTCGGCACCCCCTGACCTCTGCCTGCCCCAGGGCCACCTGCTGCACCCTGGGCATGGTGCTGCCCCTCTGGAGCGACACCCAGGTGTTCCTCGACGGCGACGGGTAAGGGTGGGACGGAATTTTGGGACAGGGAGGGGCTTAGAGGGGTGGGGGTACCCACCCTGACCCACGTGTGTCCCCGTCATGCCCAGGGGTTTCAGCGTGACATCGGGGGGACAGACGCGCATCTTCAAGCCCATCTCTGTACAGACCATGTGGTGAGCGAGGCCCGAGTGTGACCAAGGGGGGCCTGGGGAGCACCCTGGGCACGGGTGGTGTGGGTGGCATGATGGGCACAAGGGGGGTGGGCACCACCTCGGGGATAGGGGACGCAGGCACTGCCATGGGTACAGGGGATCTCACCTCCACAACGGACTCGGGGGATGTGGCACCTCTGTGGCACCACGCTGGATACAGGGATGTGGGCACAGGAGATTTGGGTATCGCCATGGCCACCACCTTGGGCACCTGGGCACAGTCATGGGGAAGGAGCTGGGGAGGGTTTGGGTGGCACCCACACGCTGGGGACAGCCAGTGAGGGGGACATAGATGTCGGGGTGGCGCCGGGGTGGCGGTGGCAGTGCAGGGGTGGCAGGTGCTGTGCGGCAGGGCCGTGCTGCAGGAGCTGCACCTCGCCTGCGAGGACGCGGCCCGCGGCGGGCACATCCCCGGCGGCCCCGCGCTGGCCTGGGCCCGCGGCTACGCAGCAGCGCTGGGCTCGGAGCAGAGCTGCCTCAACGAGTGGCTGGCCATGGCCGACCTCGAGTCCGTGCGCCCCGCCTCGCCCACGCCCCTGCGGTGAGCTCCCTGCAACGCCCCTGCCACACCCCACGGCCTGCTGGCCAATCGCTGCCGCGCCTGGCAGGGCGTGGCATGGGTAGGGCAGGTGACACCAGTGACAAAGCGGTGCCACTGCCAGGCCGGCGATGCCGGAGCTGTCGGAGCAGGCGGTGCGGGCGCTGCTGCGGGAGGTGATGGCCGCTGCTGACCTGGAGAATGTCACGTCCAAGGAGGTGGGTGGCACCGGGCAGGGTGTCCTGGGCACGGGCAGGGCCGGGCAGGGCTGTCCCTCACCCAGGTTGGTGCCCAGGTGCGGGAGGAGCTGGAGCGGCGCACGGGGCACAGCCTGGCCGAGCATAAGGATTTCATTGACAACGAGATGCTGCTGGTGCTGGCGCAGATGGATCGGCCTTCCCGGGTCTTCCCGCACCTTTTCCTGGTGGGCAGCGGGGCAGGCAGGGAGGGCGGGGCGGGTGGCAGTGTCCCCTCCCCTCACCGCTGTCACCGCACAGGGCTCCGAGTGGAACGCAGCCAACCTGGAGGAGCTGCAGCAGAATAAGTGAGCATAGGGTGGCAGTGTCGTGGGGTGGCATAGGGTCATCATGGGGTGCCCCTGGGGTGTCACTCGTGTCACCGCAGGGTCACCCACATCCTGAATGTGGCGCGGGAGATCGACAACTTCTTCCCGGCGCTGTTCACCTACATGAACGTGCGGGTGTACGACGAGGAGGCGGCCGAGCTCCTGCCTCACTGGAATGACACCTTTCTCTTCCTCTCCCGCGTCCGGTCAGTGGGCATGGGGGGTGACACCACGGGGAACATCGGGGGCACAGAGGGGCAGCAGAGAGGGGGACATGGGGAGAGGTCTTGGTGACGGAGGTGCTGAGATGTACTGGGAGCTGGGGAGTGCTAGGGCATGGCATCCTGGGGAGCAGTGGGGTGGCTGGGGACATGGGGAGTTCTGGGGTTACTGGAATGGCTGGGGGACACTGGAAGCCCTTGTGGACACGATGTCCCTGAGGACTCCAGGGTGGATGGAGGACACTGGGAGCCCTGTGGACACAGTGTCCCTGGTGACTCTGAGGTGGCTGGGGGACACTGGGAGCTCTGTGGACACGGTGTCCCCGAGTGGCCCCCATGCCATGGTGGCAGCAGTGGGTGCTACAGGGCGGCGGGAGGCCGGGCGCTGGTGCACTGCCGGATGGGGCTGAGCCGCTCGGCCGCCACGGTGCTGGCCTACGCCATGAAGGAGTTCGGGTGGCCCCTGGAGCGGGCGCTGCGGCACGTCCGGCACTGCCGGCCCGGAGTCCTGCCCAACCCCGGCTTCATGCGCCAGCTCGACTTCTACCAGGGCATCCTGAGTGCCAGGTGAGTGGGGACAGGGTGGGGACAGGTGGGTAGGGTCTGGCATAACCACACCCCTAAGGGATAAGAGGGTGTGGCCTGTTGGTACCACACCCCTTTATATGGAGTGGGTGGTGCTTATGTGGCCGCGCCCTACCCGGAAAGGTGTGGAATTTTGTGGGGGAGGAGCCTTTGGAAACACCACCCTGCCGAGTGGGTGCGGCTCCCGGGAGGCGCGTCCAGGCGCTGATTGACAGGTCTTTGGCAGCCGGCACAGCAGCCTGTGGGAGCCCCGAGCGGCCGAGCAGGCGCCGCACCCCGAGGAGGACACGGCGAGGGACTCGAGTGGCCTGTCCCCGCTGTCCTCCCCGCTGTCATCCCCGCAGCCCTCCGAGGAGGAGGCGGCTGCTGGAGGCCTGCTGGGGGCTTCCCGGCGCCCACGCATCTCCCTGTGCTCTGTCATGCGAAGCATCAGCCTGCTGGAGACCCCCGAACCCCCCGAGCTGCTAGGGGAGCCCCACGCCGGGGAGGTGAGCAGGGGTCGGGGAGGGATGAGGGGTCCAGCTGTGGGTGACAACAGCATGGGATGACCCCGCTGTTCCCCCTCAGGTGTTTGAGGCCACGGAGGAAGCAGAGGGTCCCTCGCCGAGGTCACGACCCTCGTCCCGGCCGCGCGGGGTGGTGCGCCAGGCCAGCCTGGACGGCGGCCCCGCCCCGTTTGGTGACCACACCCATAGTGGTGACCACACCCATGCGCCTGGCCACGCCCACACTGATGAACCCACTCCTTAATTGGGGGGGCACGGGACAGCGCCTCCTCACTGCCATGGCAACAAGGGGAGGGCGTGGGCTGCTCATGGGGGCGTGGCCAGCGGGCCGGCACGCCCCGCCCACGCCCCGCCCGCACTCTGGGGTTTGTAAGTGCCTCTGCCTCAGCCCCACACGCACAAACACTGACACCGCTCTTGCACTGGCAATAAAGTGTGGAAATGGCAGCCCCTCATGGCATTGTGACCCTGAACACCTGGAAAGTTGGGGTGCTGTCAGTAGGGACCAGAGTGAACGCTTTGGGGGCACCGGGCGGGTACAGGGACTCAGCGGCGCCATGTTGTGCGGCACGGAGGAAACTACAACTCCCGGCGGCCTTTCCACGAGAAGCACAACTTCCGGGTTGCCACGGCAACCGTCGCGGCCTAGGCCTGGACTGGCGCCTAGACTGGAATCAGGGCTGGAATTAGTGCTGGAAGCGGGACCGGGGCAGTCCCGAGGCCCGACAGCGGAGGACTGAAGCCCACAGAGAGCCCGCAGCTCGCTGTGGCCGTGGCAGAGGGGAAAGCCGGGTGCTCCCCCCACAACCCGTGAGATGGCATCAACCCCCTCCCACCATGGTGTCCCTTCATATTGCGTCACCCCTGACCTACAGGACACCTTCCACTAGCCCGGGTTGCTTCATCCAGGCCTTGGACACTTCCACGGATTGGCAGCCACAGCTTCTCTGGGCAATCTGCCATGGCCTCACCACCCTCACAGGGAGGAATTTCTTCCCAAAATCCCATCTAAACCCACTCTCCCAGGGAAGGAGCTTCCTGGCTGGAACTGCCCCTGAGGCTGCTGCTGTCCACCTCCTTGGGCTGTTCCTGCGGCTGGAGCCATCCCAGACTTTTCCCCCTTTCCTGGGACACCCACCATACTCCCAAGGAAGCAGCATGGGAATCTCCCTCCTTCTTCCCACCAGGAGGGCACAACCCTGGGTTGGCTAAGTGTAGGGTGCTTATTTTTTGTGGGTCCACCTAAGCACCTCCATCCTGTGCCCAGCAGAGGAATTATGTCCTTGTAGAAGACATCCAAGGGACTGCAGCTCCAACAGCAGGACCAGATCTGTCTGGCTAACACGATCCAGAGGGTCAGGAGCTTGCAGTGAGAGTGGGATGGGAGTTGTGGGTGGTCCCCCACCCATCCCACCTTATCCCAGGTTACTGCCAGGTCCAACGCTTCATTGCAGCCTTGGGATATAAACAACTTATTTTATTGATAAAGCAACAGAAAAAGCTGGTGAATTGAGTCATCAATAACCTGAATAATTAACAGACACATCCTGTTATTTATGATTCTGCACACAGCAAAGCTGCTGATTAGGGTTGCTAAACATATAAATCCCACAGACACTGTCACTCTTCCCACCCCACTGCAGGACATCCCCACAATCCACAGCCACTTGCCTCACCACCCCATGATTACTTTCACCTGATTTATTACCTCATTCTTCATTTTTTCGCCCCTGTGGGAGGGCGATTTTTTTCTCCCATTCCAGGGAGAAAAAAATCCCATCTCCCCTTCTCCATCCAAGAACAGATTTTTCTCCCTGGGTCCCAGTTGGGTGGCATTAAACCATGTGGCTGGACACGCCACCTGGCTTTTTTTTGAAGGGAATGCAACTCCCTGCCCTCCCCTTGTACCCCAAGAGCTTCACCCCACCCCGTGCCCCCCCAGACAGCACACGGCACCCCTTCCTTCGCTCACACCAGGTTTAATCCTCCCGGTGTCCCTGGAACAGGGTCTGGGTGTGTCGGGAATGGTCTCCCCCACTCCCTCGGCGCAGCGGCTCAGAGCTCGTACTCGTGCCAGAGGCTGCGGGGGCACAACGGGGGTCAGCGGGCAGGGCGGGGGGCACCGGGAGAAGATGCCCTGTGCCTCCCACCCACCCACCCATCCTTTCTCCTATCCCACACCCACCTGTAGGTGACATCGGGGTTGTCCCGGTGCTCCAGCAGGGCGTCACGGATGGTGCCGGGGGGGCTTAGCCCCAGCTCTTGTGCCCGCTCCCAGCGCTGCAAGCGAGTGATCCCTGCGGGATACTGGGGGCTCAGCGGGGCCGGCGGGAGCTCGGGGCCACCGGGACAACCGGGGGTGCTTACCGGTGCAGGGTCCGTATTCCCAGGAGAGGTCGAAGCGCCGCAACATCTCCAGGAGCGCCGGGTCCAGGGGGGGCTGCGAGGGGGCGCGGGGACTGTCCCGCACCTTCACCTTCACCTTCACTTTGTCCTTGTCCTTGTCCTTCTTGTTCTTGTCCTTAAGCCTTCCCGGGGGCCGCCCCGGGCCCCGCCGCCGCGGGAAGGAGTCGGTGATGCGTCGGGGCTGCTCCATGGCCCTGCGCGACATGGAGCTGGCACGGCCCCGCCAATCCCGGGAACCGGGCGGGACCCGCCGCTACCGGGAACCAGCGGGAGGGACCCAGGGAACCCGCCCCTGCCCGTGGCCGGGCGGAAGCGGCGGGGCCGGGCTGTGGCTGCGGAGCCTGCCACTGCCACCGTCGGCCACTGCCGCCCTCGGCCACTGCCACTGTCGCGGTGGTCCCCGTCCCTCGCGCCCTCCGGCACCCCCCGGCTGTCCTCGGGTGCTGTCACCCCCCAGTTGTCCGTGCCACCAGCCGCACTGTCACCCCCGCGGCAGTTCCTGTCACCCCGAAGGCGCTGTCACCTCCATCCCAGTGTTCCCTGTTCCCCTGGCACTGTCACCCGTGTCAGTGACTGTCACCCCAGGCACTGCCACCCCCCTAGTTGTTCTCACTACTCTCCGGCATAGTCACCCCTGTAACTGTCGCTATCACCTCAGGCACTGTCACCCCTGTGGTTCTCCCTGTCCCCCTGGACATTGTCACCCCCACGTGGACACTGTCACCTCCCTGTCTGTCCCTATCAGCCCCCCAAACCACGACTCACGCTGTGACACTGTCACCCTCTGCCCTGTCCCACTCTGTCCTGTGTATCACTGTCTGTCTCTCCAGTGCCTGCCTGTCCCACTCACTGTGGTTGAGAGGGTAACACTGCAGGTGCCACCGGTGTAGATTTGCCTGAGGCTTTCAGGCCTCCCTTGGGGAACTGAGAATAACTGGGGTGACTCCCAGGGGACCCTGCTGTGTGCCTCAGTGGTGACACGTGAGCCACCAAGCTGTGTCACCACTGTAACGGTCATTGCTGGGGGGGACACAAAACCCAGCAGCCGCCAGAGACTCCACATCACTGTTTAATTTGAGGTGGGCACAGAGAGGGGACAGCAGGGCCTCAGGGCCCGTCCCTATCGAGGCTGGGATTGTGCAGGATGTAGCTGCAGATCCCAGGCAGGCGCTGGTGGCCCAGCAGCTCCTGCAGCTGCTGCATGGGCTGGTTCCTCAGCGCTGTGTGCCCGAATGTGGGGAACCCGCGGGCGTGTGCCCTCTGCGCCGCCACCGTCAGTGCCACCTGCATGTGGCCGTGCCGCCGGTGCTCGGGCAGAGTGTAGCTGTGGGTGCCCGTCCCAAAATGATCCGTCAGCACCCAGGCCACGGGCTGCCCGCTGCTGTCCTGCAGGCAGACTTGCGGGAAGCGCCCCAAAAGCTCAGCCAAATAGCGCCGGCTGCGGGCGTTCCCCCCGTAGGGCCACGTGTCGTTGAGCAGGTCCACGTGAGAGGGGCTCAGGGAGCCCAGGCGCACCCCAGGGGCTGGCCTGAGTGAGGCAGGGGTCAGTGAGGGGCTCAGGGGTGTCCCCATGTGCGGACAAGGGTGGGGGCTCTCACCGGGGCTCGGGCATGGTGCTGGGGTCAGGGTGCCAGTAGGAGTAGTACTCAACAATGTCCAGCTCCACACCCTTCTTCCCCGCCAGGTCCTGGGACACTGTGGTCACCCCGTCCTGTAGCCCTAGAGATGGGGATGTCAGGGGGTCCTCTTCCCGCTGTGCCCCACCATCCCTGTCCCCAGCCCCTCCATGTGACCTCAGTGTCCTCCTCAGTGTCCCCAGGGGCTATCTGCAACCCCAGCCTCTATTCCCAGCGTGCAAATCCCCACTTCCAATGTGCCCAGTACCCCAGTCCTGCCCTCAGCGTCCTCAAATCCAACCGCAGTGCTCCCCAGTATCTCCAAGGACCCACAGATCCAGCTGCAATACTTCCCAGTGTCCCCAGCACCCCCAAGTCCAACCCCAGTACCTCCCAGGACCCTGCTTCCAGGGTACCCAACAGTGCAATTCCCTAGTGGCCTCCAGCACCCCCAAATCTAACCACGGTGCTCCCCAGCACCCTAAATCCCACCCCAACACTTCCCACTGGTATCACCCATCAAACCACTCCCCAGCACACCAAATCAGGCCTCCAGTGCTCCCCAGCACACAAACACCTATCCCCAGTGTCCCCCAGCATACCCAATTCCCTCCACCAGTACCTCCCCGTTCCTCCAACAGCTCTCTCCCATGTCCCACGCTCCCAGTGCTGCTCCCCACCTCTCAAAGCATGCCCAGTCCCACCCCAGGACCCCCCCAGGACCCCGGTGTCCCCAGGCCACCGATGAGGGTGAAGGCGGCATTCCAGGGCAGGCACCCGGGGGTCTCCACCAGCGCCCGGTACGCCCCCAGGTCCCGGTAAAACGCTGCCTGCGTGTTCCAGTAGCCATCATTCACTGGCACCTGGGGGCACCCATGGGAGCTCTGAGCACACCTGGCACATGCCAGGGCACCGTGTCACTCCCCTCCTGCAGTGCCCCATGTCCCCATTGGCCACCTCTCCACTGGGCCGGGCCAGCACAGCGCCGAATTCAGGCCACTTGTCCACCAGCATCTCATACTGGCCAGGGTTACCCTGGTTGATGTTCAGCACTGCACCGAAGACCTGGGGGAAAAGGGGGTCAGCAATGAGGGACAAGGAGGGGACAGATGTGGGTCAGGGATGGGGGCTTGATATGAGGGCAGATGTGGAGTCAGAGCTAGGGGGATTGTGGGAGCAGATATGGGGCCAGAGCTGAGAGGAGGGGGCAGATGTGGGGGACAGTGTGGCAAAAGACACGGAGGTCCCTATCACCGGCAGGGCAAGGGGCAAGCTCTTCCTCAGGATCTCCTCCAGGCGCTGCAGCTGGGCTGGGCACGTCAGGATCTTCATTGTCCTGCCGAGAGACCCTCAATAACATGGGGACAGGACCACCAGTCATTGCCTCTGTCCCTTTCGCCACCCCTTTCCCCACGGCCCCCAGCTCCTCCAGCACTCACCCTGCAACAGTCCTGAGTCTGTGGATTCCAGGGGGCCGTGGAGTGGGAGTGTGGAGACTGTGTGGCACTCTGTGACAATGGTTACCACCGGCTGTCATGGGCCAGCGAGTGTCCCCTGCCTTGGGGGCAGCGGGCAGGGTCCATCCTGCTGAACACTGGGCACTGGGCCAGCCCTGAGGCCGTCTGGGGACGGGTGCTCGGCTGGGACACTCTGGGACATTGCCCCAGTGCCACCAGCTCCCCACGGATCCTCGGTGTCACTGCCTGCCACAAAGTCACAGAGCCATGCTGATCCTGAGGTGTCCAGCCCAGCTGCAGCTCCTGGAGGAGACCCTACGGAAGAGCCTGCCCACCACCCTGCCGGTGACAGGGACCCCAAGGATCCCTCTGTCCCCTCTGCCCTGTCCTGCTGGTGACAGAGTCCCTGGGAACCCCTCTGTCCCTCCCTCCCTTCCTCTCTGTTGATGATGAGGACCCTGGGGACTCCTTTGTCCCCTCACCCTTGCCCTGTCAATCTTGCTGATTCCCAGGACCCATCTGTCCCCATCCCCTGTCCTCTCTCCCCTGCCTTGCCAGTGATGAGGACCCTGGGACCCCTCTGCCTCCCCACCTGCCCTGGTGGGTGACAAGAACCCCTCTGTCCCCTCTCCCCTGCCCTGCTGTAGACAGGGACCCCGGGGACTCTGTTGCTCCCTCTCCCCTGCTGATGAGGGACCCCAGAGACTCTGGGCACCCCTCTGGCCTCTCTCCCCTGTCCTGACGGTGACAACGACCTTGTCGTGCAGGTCCTGGGGACTGTGATGACGGTGGCCAGGGGGAACCCGGCCTCTCACGAGGTGCTGGTGGACACCTGGCCCCATTTCAGCATTGTCCTGACCCGCCTGCGCCCAGAGGTGCTGCCCCGGGTGCCCCTCTCTTGGCAGCAGAACCCCACACCCTGGGGAGCTGGGAATTGGGGTGCCAACCTCAGCTCCATGTCCCTCCCAGGACCACAAGGACCCCAGGGACTACTACGCCAACCAGCTGTCTGTGTTCTACCGGGACAAGGGAGCCCTGCAGGCACTGCTGGAGGGCACTGAGGCAGTGACCCAGGGAAGAGCCTTCCAGATTCTGGGTAAGGATGGCACTGGGGACAGACACAGGGCTCCCCTACCTTCCATCTGGGTCCCCTGTCTGGCTGACAGGGTGTCCCAGGGATGCAGGATGGGCTGGACGAGGCCGTGCAGGAGGTGGCCAGTGCCAGGGGGCTGAAAGTGGAGACGATCCAGTACTGGGCATTGATAAGCCCCAAGCCTCCCCAGCCCCGCAGCCAGTGAGTATGGGGCACTGGGAGGACATGGGACACTGAGGGAACATGGGACATTTGGGGGACGTGGGCACTGAGGGACCAGTCACATCCCTGGGTGGCACACGGAGACCTGTCACATTTCTGGGTAGCACAAGGGGGTCATAGTCACATCCCTTGGTGGCACAGGAGTCCCTGAGCACGTCCCTGAGAGGCACAGGGTGACATGAATGGGATCACTGAGCACTCTTCTGGGAGGAATAGGGGCCCCTCAGCACTTTACTGAGTGGTACAGGGTTCACTGGGTGACATGAGTGAGTTCACTGAGCAGACTCCTGGGAGGCACAGGGGCCCCTGAGCACTTGCCTGAGTAGCACAGGGTTCACTGGGTGACATGAGTGGGTTCACTGAGCACATCCCTTGGTGGCACAGGGGTCTCCAGTCCCACTCCTGGGTGGCATAAGTGTTCCAAATCCCATCCCTTGGTGGCACAGGGGTGTACCCAATCCCATCCCTTAGGGAAACAAGGGTCCCAGATTCCATCTCGGGGTGGCACAGGGGTTCCCAATCCCATCCCATCTGTTCTCCCAGCTGGGAACAGGGTTCAGCATTCCCCACTCTGCCATGCCCTGTTGCAGGATGCCTCCGGGCCTGCGCCTGGCACCCGTGTCCCCATCCCACATCCCTCTGCTCAACGCCACGTGGGCCCTGGGGGGCAATGCCCGCAGCCGGGCGTTCCTGCTGGGGCTGGTGCGGACGCTGCCCTCCGCCTGCCTGCTGGACCAGCGCGGCCGCCCGGTGTCCTGGAGCCTGCTGGACGGGCAGGGCTGCCTGCGCCACGGCTACACGGTGCCCGCCTGGCGAGGGCACGGCCTCACCGGGGCCGTGCTGGCCGTGCTGGGCCGGGACCTGCACGCCCGAGGCTTCCCCATCTACGGCGCCGTGCGGCCCCACAACACGGCCTCGTTGCATGCTCTGCAAGCCACTGGCTTCGTGCTCCAGCCCGGAACCTTCTACATGATCCTGGGCACCCCAAAGTAGTGCCCAGCTTGGAGGTGGGGTTACCTGGGCCCAGGGGGGCCTGGATCCCCACCCTGTGGGAGAGGGGAACACCCCAGTTCCCATACTGAGCTCACTTTGGAGCCGTTCTCTCTGGTCTCTACTAACGGCACTGACGAGAATATCCCAGACTCCATACTGAGCTCAGAATGTGGAATGTTCATTGGCCCCTACTGATGGCACTGACGGGAACATCCCGAATCCCACTGTTCTCTCCGGTCCTCAGCAGAGTGCGGCACGGCCGAGGCGGGGGGCTGGAGAAAGGCTTTTATTCGTTCATACAAGAATAGATCTTCTGCAATAAATACCCCAATAAATAAACATCTCCAATAAATAAACACTCATAGACGCACCGGGACAGCGGCCGCGCCCCATGGCCTCGCCCCACCGCTGCATCGATGGGCAACCATGAGGGAGGCGGGGCTTGGGTAAATGGGTGGGGCCTGTTCTGGGAGGAGGCGGGGCTTGCTACGAGTGGGCGGGGTTTATTGCCATCTGGGGCGGAGCCTATTGCTCCAGGGGCGGGGTTTGCTGCTGGCTGGGGCGGGGTTTATTTCTATGCTCAGAAGGCGTTGGTCCTTTTTGGGATGAGGGGGTTTGCACCACTCTGGAGATTTTAGGGATGGGGACAGGCACCCTGGGGGCTGGGGACACCATGAGGGGGGCACTTGGGAGTCAGGACACCTGTCCCTTAAGACACAACGTAGTGACAATGGGGCTGCAGGGTGACTGTGGTGGCACTTTGGGGTCAGGAACTCTACCCCTTTAGGCACAGGCAGGTGATGAGAATGAAGGGTGGCTTTGGCAGCACTGTGGGGTCAGTTTTGGAGGGACACTGGTGGTGAAGAGGGGACATGGAGAGGCTTTGGTAGCACTTGGGGTCAGGAGATGCGTCCCTTACAGCAGAGTGTGGTGACAGAAGGGATGTGAGGTGGCTGTGGTGGGTGTCACTTGGGGTCAGGAGCCCCTCACTTAAGGCACGGTGATGAAAGTGGAATTGTGACGTGGCTGTGGTGGCACTTGGGAGTCAGGAACCTTATTTCTCAAAGCACACTGGTGGTAGACAGGGGACATGGGGTGGTCATGGTGGCACTTGGGGTCAGGAACGCTGGTCCTTAAGGCACAGTGTGATGATGATGACGGAGGGGCTGCAGGGCGGCTGTGGTGACGCTTGACATCAGGAGCCCCTTTCAGGTGATCTTTCAAGGCACTGCCAGGTGATGATGAGGTTGTGGGGTGGTTTGGGGTCAGGAGCCCCGTTTCTCAAGGCACACTGGTGGTGGAAGAGGGGACCTGCATGGCCGTGGTGGCACAGTGGGCTCAGGAGCCCAGCAGGTGCTCAGAACCCCCTTGCCTCCAGCCGCAGGGTGACCACGGCAGGCGGCACCTTCTTCTTGAGGCGGTTGAAGTCCTTGGCCGAGCGCCAGAGCCAAGTCTGCAGCTCCTTGAGCAGCCAGAAATCATCCATCTTCTTCAGGAAGTCATTGGGGGCCGCGGGAGCGCCGGGGGGCGCGGAGGGCCCGGCGGGGCCAGTGGGCAGCGGGTACCCCAGCGAGGACATGACGCCGCCGATGCTGAGCACCAGCCCCTGGAGGCTGGCACAGAAGTGGGCGAGGCGGTGGCGCAGCTCAGCCGTGCCCACCTGCCCGTCCAGCACCCGCAGGTAGCAGAGCAGGCGGCTGTAGGCCCGGTAGTTGGCGGCCAGGCGGGCGTTGTCCGTCAGGCCCCGCCACAGGTCCAGATCCACGGTGGCGCTGGGGACCCGCTCGGCACGTGCCAGCCGCGGGGGGTTGAAGTCGGGCTCATTGAAGGGGGGTCCCAGGTAGTTCAGCTGGAAGGGAATGGGGGTGCCAGGGGTCAGGTCTCCACGTCCACCCTGTCCCCAGTCTCCGCATCCCCCCGTGCCCCCAGCTCGAACAGATCCCGCTCATCCCAGCTCTCCCTTCTCCTGTCACATCCCCCTTCGCACTCTGCCCGAGCTGGATATTCCCGGTACAGCCCAGGCAGTGCCACCGTCACCGCTTGGCACCCAGCCTGCCGGCACCACCGAGGGCACGTCAGGGCAGGGACGGGGAACCTCCAGGTGAGTCGGCGACGCCGGCGGGGAGGGAGAGGCGGATGCCCGCGCCCATGACGGAATCACGGGCCGAGGGGAGGGTGCCCGGGAGCCGCCCTGCGCCCGAGGGGCGATGAGGCATTTCCGTGACCTCCGGCGTGGGAGCAGCTGGGCACGGGGTGGATATCACGGGGGGTGCGTCGGGGACTCACGTAGGTGCCGGCGAGGGTGCGGAGCTGGTGCTCCAGGTAGCGGGTCAGGTCGTAGGTCTGCTGGATGGACTGGCCGGCGCCCAGCTCCTCGGAGCAGTTCAGCGCCGGCAGCGCCGGCAGGTTGCAAAGCGCGGCGCACAGGAAGGTGAAGATCCCCCAAGAGTCACCTGTGGGGGACACACAGCACCTCAGAGGGGGGTGACAGGGACACTCCGTGTGTGCGGCGCTGAGCCTGCAGAGTGTCTCTGAGTCACTCGTCTGAGCGCGGGGAAACTGAGGCACGGACGTGGGGAGGGTGGGGTCTCCCTAACCTCAGCACACCCCTGGAGCAGTAGGGACCCCCCACCTCAGCGCGGTGACCCCCGGCTCCCCTCGGAGTGCTCCCGCCCGCGGCTATACCAACAATCCTTTATATGGTCTGGAGCAGCACGGCCGCGGCATTCCCGCCGGGACACACGCCTGGGATATTTTTGGGCACTGCCAACGCCAGAGCGGGCCAGGCACCCAGCGGGGACCCCCGCCGAGGGGCCACCGGGAATGCGGGTGAGGGGGGTGGGACGCGGCTCCGAGGAGCGGCCGGGGCGCGGGGTGACCTTTGCGGAGCCACCGGAAAGCGCCGGCGGGGTCCCCGTCATCGGCCCTGACGTCAGGGCGGCCCGGGAGCGCGGCCCCGCCGGCCAGCGGCCGTGCAAAGGTCACGGCCCGCAGCCAGGACTCTCCGGCCAGCTGGCACCCCCAGCTCGCCACTGCCGGCCTTCCCGGCAGCGCCTCCCGGAAAAGATCGGCCGCTGGCACGGCTCGGCACGGCGGGGCTCCTGCTGCGGGCAGCCCCCTGCGCCCCCGCGCGTCACCGCTCCCCGTCACCGGCCGCCCGTGACGCACGACGGTCCCCGGGGACACCCAGGCTCCGGCCGCAGGACCCACCTCACCGCCGTGGGTGTCCTGCAAAGGGCGAGCCTCGCTGTGGGGCATTCAAGCGCCCTGTGGGTGTGCAGGACACTGTCACACCTGGAATACACCCCGGAGGTGTGCAGGACACTTGTGACAGCTCTGGGATGCGTCCAGGACTCGACTGGGATACTCCTTGTGTATGTGCTTCACACAAGCGTGGGGAACACTACACTTCCCAGGCCTGTGACACCGTGCACGTGTGACAACGTGCACGTGTGTGACGCACCACACGCATCCAGATGTGTTACCTACCACACGGGCGTGTGGCACGTGTGGCAGTCACAGGACATGCCGGGCAAGTGTGCAATGTGCTGTGCACATACCCCACGGAGGAGGGGGGACACTGAGATACGTGCCACCCGCGTGTGACACCCCGAGTGACCCCGCGTGCCCCCGTGCCCTCCATCCCGTGCGTGGCCGCCCCTGCCGGCCCCGGCTCGCCCGGTGCCCCGCGGTGGGCACGTGCCGCCGCTTGCCCGCGTTCCGGTGCGTTCCGTGGAGCGTGCGGCCGGCCCCGCGTGCGTGCGAGCGTGGGCCGGGGGGGGGCCGGCGGGGGGGCCGCGGTGACTCACACCGCACATACCCTCCCCTTCCCGGTGTTTGCTTTGGCCGGACCCTCGCCCGCCGCCGGCTCCGGTTTCCAGGCGGGATTTACACCCGCCCCGGCCTGGCCGGTGCCAAACCAAACACAGCCGGGGAGCGGGATGAGGGGGGGATGGCAAGGATGTGAGATTGGGCTGGAGCCACGGTGGTTCCTGGGCAGGTGGCCCGGACATGAGGATGAGGATGATGGAGGAAGGGGATGGAGGTGGGTGTCTAGACGAGGGATGGGAATGGTGGGATGCACAGAATGGATGTTACTGGTCAGTAGTGACCATGGCACAGCAGTGACAGTGACTGGGGCACAGCACTGACGGTAATCATGACACACATGACACAGCAGTGACAGTGGCTGTGGCACAGCAGAGACAGTGGCCATGACACAGCAGTGACAGCGACAGTGACAGTGCACAGTAATGAGGGTGACCATGACACAGCAGTGACAGTGGCCGTGGCAGAGCAGTGATGATGACAATGGCACAGCAGTGACGGTGACCACGGCACAGAGGTGACAATGGCCCAGCCATAGCGGGTGCCCCCGCTGTCCTTTGCCCACTCCTGTCTCAGAGGCTGGCGCCGGGCACCCACCGGCACAGACAGTGGAGGAGGGAGGCTGCAGCCGGCACAGCTGGATCCCGGTGACGTCGGAAAGGAAGAGCCCGAGGGTTTCAAAACCGGCCCTGGAGCGCGGCCAGGATGCTCCCAGCCCACGTAAGCAGCTCATGGCGTGCCTGCCCAGGGTCACCCGCAGGGCCCTGGGGACACCCGACGAGCCGGGGTTATGGGGGGCCATGGGAGCGGGCACCCCCTGCTCTTCCAGCAGCACCCTGGGACACCCATGCCTGACACACCGGTGGTGCCACGGACACCCCTCGCACACGTGGCAGTGAGGACGTGGCTCACTCGCCTTTGGGGTGACACCTGGGACCCCTGGCCTGCCACCCGCCCAGCGGCTCAGGCGGCGGTGCTGGCCAGACCTCCCGGCCAGCGGCCGAGGCGGGAATTCGGCCACGGAGACGGTGAGCTGTTCCCTGGGCATGCTGTGGGCAGAGCCGCCAAGGGCTGAGCGACCACAGCCCGCCCAGAGCTGTTTTCCCGAAACCCTGGTGGCGGGGGCGGCAGCCGGGAAGGGGAGACCCCCTGGCCCCGGAGCCCCTGGCAGCGGACGGAGCCGAGCCGGCCCCCGACGCTGCGGCGGGAGCTGCCGTATCTGATGGGCCGGCGTCCAGCGCCGAACAGAGCCCCATCCCACCCCGCAGCCCCATTCCTGGGGCCAGCAAGGGAGGTCTCGCGGTGGCCAGGCATGACTGTGGCACTGAGGACAAAGCAGCCCTGTCCCTGCTACCCCAGCCACTGTCCTGGCCCGACTGCCACCACTTAACCCTCCACGCGGCGTTTCCCAGCCCAACTCCAAGGGGCTTGGAGTGGGTGATACTCAAGGGCTCATGGGCAGACTCCTCTGTGTCCCCACACTGCTGGCATTTAACCCCACTGTGTCTGGGGAGGTGACACCATAGCACAGCAGTGTCCCTGTGGAGCCAGCACGGTAGGGACACAAAGATGCTCACATTCCACACCCAGATATCATGAACCCAGCATTCCCTGAGTTCCAACAGGAAGAACACGCGTGCCCTTGCCCCCCAACAGCACCCACGGCCACCACAGTGGGATCCCTATCCCATCCATCCCATTCTACGGCACTCCATGCCATCCATCCCATCCCTCCCATCCCATCCATCCCATGGCGAAGCCGCCGTGCCAGGAGCGGGTGGTGGCACGGGGGCTGCGCGTCCCCCCAGTCTGGGCCGTGCCTGTGCTCGCGGCGCTGAGTGTTTACATCCTGTCTCCTCCGTGTGTTTATAAATGCGGCCGCGCACGGGAGACTCCAGCGAGGCCGTAATTAGCTGGGCCTGGATTTCCCATCCAGCTCCGGCCCCAGCCAGCGGCACGATGGAAACACCCCCGCCGGCGAGGGGGGCGCAGGCCCCTAATCCCAACCAGACCCCGCTGCCCCGCACGCACTCCCAGCATCCAGGAGCCACACGAGGCACCTCGATCCCTTCCCTCCACTCCTGGTGCAGGACATGGAGCCACACAGCCCTTCCCCAGCACGGTTCTGGGGCACTGGCACAGAGCCGGGCTGGCTGGTCTCCAGCGGGACGAGGGACCCTCAGTGCCAGCCCGCGTGGCACTGCAGAGCCCTGGGTGACACGCCCTGGCACCTCCAGACCTGCACCACTGGCATCGCCTGCACGGGGACAACTGCCTTGCTGGGTCACTGTGAAACCAGCAGCTCTGGTGGGCACAGCCATGCCCTGATGTCCCCACTGCACCCTGCTGAAGCCCGGGACGCCTCTGTCACCCACAGGCCATGTGCCAGACGCAGCCACAATACTGCTGGGCCAGCTGCTTCCCAGATTTCCCAGATACCCCATCAAGGAGTGCATCACCGTCAGCCTGCCGGGACGCTGGGACGGTGGCACAGGGACACTGGCGCTGCAGCCCCGGGGTGGGGAGGGGGGTGCGGGGGGATGATTTATGGGGCTCGGTGCCACTTAGCAGGGCATAAATCTCCCCCCAGCGCGGCCCTGTAAGCAGAGTCCTCCGCATTTCCCTGCGGAGCCTGCGCCTAATGCAGCCCAGATGTGCGGCCGCCACCGTGCCCTCGCACCGCCTGCTAAATAGGCACGGGGACACCGGGGATGTCAAGAGTCCCCGAGAGTCCCCGAGAGTCCCCGAACCCTGCCGGGGACACTGCCTGGGCAGCCCAAGCGTGGGGATGTCCCAAAACGGGGAGCGGGGTCGTGGCGGCCGAGCTCCAGCCCTGCGGCTCCTCCTCGGCGTCCCCTTCCCCGCCCGTCCCGGCAGGCCTCGGCACCGGCTGTGCCACCGGTTCGGCCACGTCCGCCGGGCCCGGCGGCAGCGGGAAGGGCGAGAGGAAGGGGCGAGGGAGGGCGATGGAGCCGCCGGGGATCCCGGCCTCGCTTTTCCGGTTCCCCGGCTCTCGCCCCGCTTCGCCCGTCCTGCGTCACGCCGGCACCGCGGGAGCTGGAGCCGAACCCGGCGCCGGCCTCGTGCTGCCCCGGCCCCGGTCCCGCCGCCCGGGACCCCGGGGAGCCTGGCGGCGCCCACACTTTGACCTTTTAAGGGTGTTTTCCAGCATTTTCCGGGCGAGGAGCCCCCGGTCCCGGTGTGCCACCAGGCCGGCCGGCCCCCCAGCAGCCCCGGGGGTGCTGGTGCTGCTGGGGCCGGGGAAACAAAGCCGTCCCCTCCCCTGCACCCCAAAATCCCGCTGCTGTGTCCCGGAGGAATCTTGCCTGCTCCAGCAGTGGCGTTCGGTGTCAAGCCCCGAAATCCAGCCCCGGGCAGAAAACTAACTCTTCCTGCCCCCCATAAATCCCACCGACTTTCCTTTTCCTCCCCTCTGTCAGTCTCGGGGTTTAATTCTCCGTGCTCAGCGGCGGTTCCCTCCCTGGTAATCACAAACATGCATGGAAAAGAGGGAACGAGGGAAAGGGGAAAAAAAAAAAGAACAACAACCCAACCTAGAGAGGGGAAAGTCTTAAATCAATCCCAAAGCCAGACAGACGTTTTAATCACATCAAATTAAAATCAGCAGTCGGTTTGGAAAAGGGAAAAAAACTCCCGGCAGATGCAGGCAGGGGAGTTGGGGCAGCCCCCCGCCCCGCACCCAGCGCCGCGGGCTTACCTGAGAGCTCCCCGGTTACATTTAGCATAGTCGGGGTGCAGGGAGATTTTGGGGGGCTCGGCTCTTGCTCGGCGCCCTGAGCCCGCCCGCTCGCCTCAGCCCTGGCTCGCTGCTTCGCTCGCGCTCAGGGTTGGGTGGTGGTTTTTTTTTTTTTGGGGTTGGTTTCTGGCTTTCTTTTTTTTTTTTTTTTTTTTTTCTCGGTCTCTATTTGTTTTGGTTTGGGCTCGCTTGGGTGTTAGGTGGAAAAAAAAATCAGGGCGGGTTGGGTGGGTTTTTGGGGTGTGGAGGGTTCGCACCGCGCTCCGGCTGCCTCGCTCGCCGCCGTTCCCCCCTTCCACCTCCCTTGATTTGCTCTTTTGATTGGGGTCCAGGAATGCAGGAATAAAAAAAAAAAAATAAAAAAACAAAAAAAAAAAAACAAAAAGGGAAAAAAAAAAACTGGAACTCGCATCCACCCTCTCCAAGCTGCTGCCTCCTTCTTTCCTCTTTTTTTTTCCCAATTCAAGTGTTAAGCAGAACCAGGTTGCTTTCAAGAATGTATTTGATGCAATTGTACACAAGAGCGGGCTCCATTCATTCCCTCCCTCTCCCCCCCGCCCTGGCTTTATCCCCCCTTTCCCCATGTCCGTCCCCATCCCCGGGGTCCCTGCACCGGGCAGAGGTGGGGAGGCTGGAGCTGAGCCCCGGAGCTGCGGAAGGCGGAGGGGAGGGAAGGGAAGAGGGGGGGTCCCCCGGGGTGCCGCTGGCCGGGTAGGAAGGGGGGGACCCCCCGCTTTTCTCCCTCGCTGCGCCCCCCGTGCGGTTCTGGCTCTCTCCCGGCTTTTGTTAAAGTGGCAGCGGCGGGGCCGGTGCGGGGCCGGTGCGGGGCCGGTGCGGGGCTGGTGCTGCTCGGAGGGGGGGTCTCCTACCTGCTCTCAGCTCCATGCGGGACAGGCGCGGGGCCGGGACGCTGGATGCGTGCTCTGGGGTCCCCGGGCGGGCAGGCAGCGGTCCCGCACACCGGCCCGGGACTGCGGCTCCCATTTGCCGCTCCGAGCCCTCTCGCCTCTCCTCCTCCCCGCGCACAAAGTCGAGAGCCCGGTCCCGGGGGGGGCACGGGGGGGACGGGGCGGAGGGGGGGTCCGGGAAGGGGAGGACGGGGGGGGGGGGGACGGGGCGAGGTGCGGCAGAGCGGCTCCTCTGGCGGGGCCGGGGCCGGGGGGGGGGCGTGGGGGACGTGGGGTGCCAGCCTGCCCCCTCTTCCTTCCCCCCCCGGGGCAGCGGGGAGGAGCGGCGGAGGGATGGGGCCGGCCGGTGCGGGAAGGGTGGCGGCGGGGCGGGGAGGGGGGGGGTCCTCGGCTCTTCGCTGGCACGGCCAGCCCCCTCCCCTCCGGCCGAGAGAGGGGGTCCGGGGGCCGAGGACGCCCCCCGGCTTGGGGACCCGCAGCGCGGCGGGTGCTGCCCCGCCGGGACGGCGGCAGGTGAGCGGCGGAGCGGGGGGAGCGCGGCGGGGTCCCGGCGGCACAACCGGAGCCTCTCGGAGCGGCGGCGGCGGCTCAGCCCCGGGGGACCCTCCGTCTCGAGGGAGGGCTTCGCTTCTCACGGGGCCCCCCGTCGACGCGGGCACGGGGAGGGACCCCCCCAGCCTCTTTCCTCCGGGTGCCAGAGCCGCTTTTTTCCCGATTATCCTCCCCCGTTAGAACAACCTCCGTCCCGGCGCCCGCGGGGCCTTTGGCAATGACCGTGGCGTTCCCCGCAGTCCACCCGGGGTGAGTGGGGTGGATTGGGGGTCGTGGGGAGAACCCCCAGAGCCAAGTGGAGCCGCCGCCGGAGGGGAGGGGGGCGACGCAACAGCCAGAGCCTCGTCCCTTCCCCTCGTGGCTCTCATCCATGAGTGGGTGCTGCCGCGGGGGCTCTCTCGGCGGGGAGAGGAACGTCCTGGCTCCCCCCAAAAAAAGCTTTGTTTAAAACAAAGGCGCTGGGAGCGCCGGGAAGGGCCGGGAGGTAACAGGCGGATTCGCTTCCACTCCAGACCCCGGCCCTGGCCAGGTCCGAGCCCTCCCAGCTGCGATCGCATCCTCCCGGCTTTCTCCGGGACACGGGGTGCCTGCTCGGAGCACAGTAGGACCCTCTTTCCCCAAATCCACCGGGACACTGGGTGCTGAACTCATTAGCTCCAGTCTGGGGACGCCCCGTAGGGATAAACCACACACGGACGTAGTGCTGGCTGATTTATTGCTTGGGAAGTGCGAATTCGGTGTCGAATCCATGAGGACGCGTCCAATAGACATGTCAGGGGTGACGAGGGGGGCTCTGGATCCCCTCCCCCGGGTAAATGGGAGATACTCCGCAGCCCTGAAGATCCGGAGGGGCTGCGGAGGTGTCGGACGGAGCTGCCCAAACCATCCACAGCTGGACGGAGCCCCGGCCCGGTTCCCGGGCAGCGAGTCTGGGGGGGTCCGCTTGGCGTGGGGCCGGCTTCGCCCCCCCAGCCGCAGGGCAGGGTATCTGGTTTCCCCCCCGAGCCAGCAGATCCCGCCAGCAGCGCTGGAGCAGTTGGGAAAAGCCGCCGGCCCGTCCCCGGGGGTCTCCAGCCTGCCGAGGCGGCGGGGCTGTCCCTCGCTGCCTTCTCCCCTCCCCGAAACCCAGCGCTGCGGTTGGGTTTGGGGACTTTTCCAGCTGCCACGGCTCCCGCTGGGCCAACACCTGAGACAGGAGAGGAGGAGGATGGGGAGGGAAACGTGTCCCGGCGGATGCGGCTCCCGGATTCCCAAGCCCCTCTCCTTGTGCCAGCCAGCGGTAACAGGACAGAGCCCCCGCCCCAGGACAAAGGGGGCACAAGGATCAGGCAGGTCAAACCGCTGGGAAGCCTCATCCCCACATCCTGTTCCCCCTCCTCCTCCTCCTTGCCCGGTGCCCGCAGCGGCTCCGCGTGGGTGAAGCCGTGCCCGCCCTGCCCTCGAGGCCACGTCACCGGGCAGCTGAGCTCACCTCCATCCCACCCCGCGGCCGCGGGTCCCCCGGCCGGCGCCAGGGCCAGCCCGGCCTCCCACTGCTGACCTTTGCGGCCGACAGCCGGAGGAGGGAGAAACGGGGGGCTGCCCGGACCAGAAATCCCGGCTTTAGCCCCAAACCGCCCTTCAGGCGCGGGCTGAGATTCTCCGGCAGCGCCCTGCTCCTTGGGGACACCCCTGGGGCGCAGGCAGGGGCACGGAGCAGCCATCCGGCTCGGCGTGTCCCCTCCTGCCGGGCTGGCAGCAGGAGCCCAGCTGTGGCCGTCTGTCTCCCCGATCCGCTGCCTGGGCGAGGGCGCCGTGCCATGTGCCGGGAAAGAAGACGGAGGAGCGGGAAGGACGCTGGGAGACAGCCCCGAGCCCAGCGGGTGCGAGGGAACACCCCTGTCACCTTCCCTGCCATCTCTGCCATCATGGATCTCTCCCGGGAAAGGCAGCACAGGCACAGCTGAGCCTGGGGATGTCGGAGCCCCCAAAGGGCTGCCAGGCTCCTGCACCCGGCCCGTATCCAGCCCATTCCCTGGTCGGCTCTGGTGGGAAGAGGGAGTGGTGGCCTGGCCCTGGCCCCCGCTGAGGTGTGTGTGTCACGACCGCAGCCAGCTGCGTCCTCTCCGCAGCCCCATAAAATGCCGAGCCCCGAGGCCAGAGCCCCTCCTGGGGATGCCGGCTCCAGAGGAGCCCGGCTGCTCTGCCAGAGCTGGAACGGACGCTCGCACACAATCCCGTCCTCCTCCTCCTCCTGGGAGGAAGGGAAGTAGCCAGTGCTCACCCCAGGAGCGGAGGAGCCAGATCCGGCTGGACCCCGAACCCAGGCCAAGGCAGGCCTGGGAGTCCCTGGAGCGCCGTGCTGGCGATCCCAACACAGCCCTGTACACGTGGCTCGGGCCATGGAGCCCCCAAAAAGGGCAGAAGTTTGTGTACCTGGAGGGGATGTGGTGAGTAGGCTGGGTGTGAAATCCCGGATAAAAGGCACTGAGCACACCAGACAGGGAAAGGAGAAGGAGGAGGAGAGGCTGTCACCATGTCCATGAGAAAAGGGCTCTGCAATCCCCTTCCCATTCCCCTCTGCTCAGGTGCCAGCCCTACTCCGCAGCGGGGCCCCTCGGCTCGGGCTCCACGGCCACCAAGCCCGGGAGGAGGGACTTGGGGAGCGGCTGCTCCAGCGGCAGGCGGGAACCGGCTGGGGGACCCTGCTGTGAGCACGACTCGAGTTCCTCACAGCCACATCCCCCCGGCTCCCTCGAGGCCACAACTCCAGAGCCTGTCGCTCCAGGCTGGCTGCAAACACAGGCTTGTTGGTTGAGCCAGTGTCACTTCCCTGGAAGTGCTCGTGGCCACACTGGAGGAACTGAGCCAGTGGGAAATGTTCCTGCCCATGGCAGTGGGGTGGGACAGGGTGGGCTTTAAGGACCCTTCCAACCCAAACCATTCTGGGAGTCTATGGACGACCCACGGATACACCTGGCCAGCCCAGAATTTACAGTGTACCCCCACTGGAGAATTCTAGGACACTCCCAAAAATCCATCCCTGGAAGTGTTGTTTGGAGCAATCTGGTCTAGTGAATGGTGTCTCTGCCCATGGCAGGGATGGAACTGGATGAACTTTAAGGTCCCTTCCAACCCCAACCATTCCATGATTCTATAGGATGCACAGCCAGCAGCACCTCCAGCATGGAGGGAGACCATCGAGCACTACCTTGCAGCACCCCACTTCCCCTGTGCCCCCGGGAGATAGGGATCCCCAAAACTCCGGGATCTCGGGAAGCACTGGAGCAACTCCAGGGAGCTGCAGCCCTTCCTGGGGAGCACCGGGAATGCTGGAAGCAGCAAAGGGATGGGGAGGCGCAAGCAATGCTACGGAAGGGCAACCTCGCCCGGGATGCTGCCGGTAATGAAGCGAGGATCAGGGTTCTGGGAAGCACAAGCACAGACCGACCCCGGGAGAGTCCCAGGATGGATCGGGAGGCCCCGGGAAGGACCCGGTGTGGGGATGAGCGCCGGGAGCCGAGCGCCGGGAGCCGAGCTGAGGGGCGCGTCGAAGCCCCATTGGCTGAGCCGCACGTCACTCAGATCGCTACCCAATAGCGCTCTGTGGGAGGCGGGGCTTACCGGCGGGACAGCCCCGAGAGCCGCGGGGCCGAGGCCCCGCCCCTCCGACCGGTCACGTGAGGCCATCGCTCTTGCCGTCACGCACCCCTTCAGCGCGGACCAATCGGCTGGCTGCGGGGGCGGGACAGAGCGGCGCTTCCGGCCAATGGGGAGGCGGCCTGGGAAGGCAGGCGCGGGAAGTCAGGAAGGCACCGGCGGGGCGCGGCGGGGAAGAGGCCGGAACCCCCGGGAAGGGACGGGGCAGGGGGGCTGGGGGACACCACTGCGGGGCCGCTGCGGAGAGACGGCACCAGCGGGACGGGGAGGGAACGACAACCGCGGCAGGGGTGGCGGCGAGGCCCGTGCAGAGCCAGCTGGGGGGCGTGGCCTAACCCGCAGGCTCTGCTCGGGGGAGTGGTCTCTTGGGGAGGGCGGGGCCCGGGGGCGGCGGGCGCGAAGCCCCCACGTGCCCGCCCGGTGCCGGTCCTGGTCCCGGTGCCATGAAATGTGTCATCGCCGGAGGCAACGTCAAAGGTGAGCGGGGCCTGCGGGCCCGGGGAGTGCGGCATGGCCAGGGAGCCCTGCCTCACCCCCACTCCCTCTCCTTTCCAGTCCTCGGCCGAGCCGTGCACTCCCTGTCCCGTATCGGCGACGAGCTCTACCTGGAGCCCACCGAGAGCGGGGTATGCAGCATCGGGGGGGGCTGGGTGGAAGTGGGGGCGCACCTGCGCCCCCCTCCCTCCCTGCAGGCAGTGCCAACACTGTGGCTGTGTCCCCAGCTCTCCCTCCGTGCTGTCAACTCCTCCCGTTCTGCCTTCGCCTCCTTCCTCTTCGCACCCCTCTTCTTCCAGCTGTACGAGCCGGGCAGCGCCGGGCCCGACACGGAGCTCTTCCGATGCAAAGTCCACATGAAGGTGCAGTGCCCTGCCTAGGCCCCCTCAGAGCTCCTCGTTGTTCCAAGGGCCCCAGGCGGGTGACAGTATCCCCGTATCCATCCCCACAGTCCTTCCTGGGCATCTTCCGCTCACTGCCCTCGCTGGAGAAGTCGGTGGGGAAATGCCTCATCCTGTTCAAGCCCCGTGCCAGCCGTCTGGTCCTGCAGCTCCACTGCAAGTACGGTGAGTACCAGCAGGCACACGGCGTGGGGAGTGACACGGCACAGTGGGGGACAAGCTGGCATCGCACCCTGCCCCGCTGAGCCGCTGTCCCCCCTGCCAGGTGTCACCAAGACACACAACCTGGCCTTCCAGGAGTGCGAGCGGCTCCAGGCCGTGTTCGACACCAAGCGCTGTGCCAGCCGCCTCTGTGCCCCAGCACGGTAAGGGGGGCACTACGGGGGTGGCACTGGGCTGGGCAAAATGGGACGAGGGCGGATGGAAGGAAGGACCTCGGCCGGTCCTGCAGGATTTGGGGTGCTCAGCCCCCTCCTGTGTCCCTCAGGGTGCTGGCAGAGGCTGTGGTCCACTTTCCCCTGACGCTGGCTGAGGTGACACTGGGAACCTGCCCTAGTGGCAAAATCAGCCTGCGGAACTATGTGGAGGAGGCAGGTGAGTCCTGCAGAGTAAGGAGGCCCCCTCCCCACTTTGGGG
The DNA here is from genome assembly GCA_037013685.1 of Acridotheres tristis. Taxonomy (NCBI): domain Eukaryota; kingdom Metazoa; phylum Chordata; class Aves; order Passeriformes; family Sturnidae; genus Acridotheres; species Acridotheres tristis. The sequence goes on along the minus strand of CM072890.1, from coordinate 5,413,912 downwards.
TGCCCTCCAGCCCCCCACCCACCCTGTTCCCACCCTCCAGAGCCGAGCAAGACGATGGTGACGGAGCTGTGGTTGGCTGAGGACGAGTTCCAGTCGGTGGCTGTGGCCCCGGGCTCCCACATCACCTTCTGCCTCAAGGAATTCCGTGTGAGTCCCCACCCAAGCACCCCAGCTTCGCGTCACCCCCTGGTCCCCCTCACCCTCACCTTTGTCCCCAGGGGCTGCTGAGCTTTGCCGAGGCCTCCAACCTGCCCCTCACCATCCACTTTGACGAGCCTGGCAGGTAGGAGTGGTCACCACGTCCCCACCCTGAGCCAGCCCTGACCCTGGCACCCCCTCAGCCCCTCTCTGTCCCCAGGCCAGTGATCTTCACCCTGGACGACACTGTCCTGGAGGTTCACCTGGTGCTGGCCACCCTCTCTGACCTGGAAAGCAACTCCCAGTCCCCTTCAACCAACGGGTAAGTCCCAAATGAGCCCTCTAGCTGCCGTGAGCAGGGAGCAGAGTGAACATTTCCAATCCTGCTCTGTCCCCATCAGTGTGTCCCACCTGCCTGCCCCGTCAGATGACTTCCCCGACGACCTGGAATCCTACATGGTGGCCATGGAAACCAGTGAGGGGGGCTTTGAGGGGCCCCCCAGTCCCGCCTTCCCCCTGCGCACCCCCCAGCCAGCCGAGCGTGAACCCGAGGAGGAGGAGGAGGAAGGAGCTGTGCCAGGGACCCCCCCGCACAAGAAGGTGAGGGGTGGGTGTGCCTGGGGGCATGGGGTGGGCAGAGCTTCCTCCTGACCCCCCATTTCTTCCCACAGTTTCGCTCTCTGTTTTTTGGCTCGGTGATGACACCAGGAAGGCCCGGCCCAGCCACCATCCAGGAGGTGCTGGCGGAGGACAGCGACGGAGAAAGCTGAGCCCCGAGTCACTGCCACCCCCAGCCTCCATCCAACCACCAGGACAGGCACCCCCCTGTGACCCATTACAAGTTTATTCCTCAAAAAATCCTCCTGCCCCCCCCTCCGCTGCCACCCCAGGGCTGGGCTCTGGGCTGCGGGCTCCCCCCTCGCCCCGGCACTCCCTGCCCTGGGCCTGGATTTGCTTTGGTGGAGCGTGGCGGGGGGGGGGGCAGGATTCTACAAATAAAAAAACGAGTCGAAAGAAAAGCGACCTGATGCTGGGGCGGGGGGCTGGGGGGCGTGGGCAGCACAGGGGCGGCTCCCAGCTCATTTCTTGGCTTTGGCAGAGTTTCGGGGAGGGGTGACAGGGCGGCCGGCAGGGTTCAGCCCGCTGAACTGCCCATATTTGCCCTTGTTCTTGTCAGCCGGCTTCAAAATCTGGGGGGGGAAGGGGGAAAGAAATCAGTGAGCTCCCGCCTCAGCTCTCCACTCCCCTGGAGGCTAGAACTCCCTGCAGCCCTCCCAGCAGGAATTGAGGATGTTTCTCCTCCCTGGGCTCACCTGGAAGGAGCACATGAGTGTCTCGTCCACACTCATCATGGCGCCGGCGTTGTCGAACTCGCCGCAGTAGTTGGGGGCCGAGAAGAGGGTGACGAGCTGGCGCTTGGCGAAGAACTCGTAGCCGTCCTCCACCACCTGGAGGGGGCACAGGGTTGGCAAAAAATCCACCCCCCTGGCCAGTATCCACCTGCCCTGGCAAATTCCCAGTCCCCCCAGGCTGAATATCCAGCCCTCTCTACCACGGTGAATACTCCCTTCCCTGGAGCAAATAGCCATCACTGGGACAAACACCCACTGCCCCAGGGTAAATATCCATCTCCAGAGTGATTATCCAACCTCTGGGAGGAACACCCATATCCAAGGGTGACTGTTCATCTCCCCAGGGCAAATACTTTGACATCAGAGCGAATACCCAAATGCTGAGATAAATACCCAAATCCCAGGGCAAACACCCCCAGAATTCCAAACCACACACTCCTGGAGTACACACTGCCTTTGAAGGGGAAATACTCGGGGTAGAACCACCTGACACCCACTGGAGACCCAAACCCAGATGTTCCCAATATTTGGGGGTCCCGGTGGTACCTGGTGTGCCCGGCAGATGAGGTCCAGGTCATGCTTATGCAGGAATTTGGCCACCACCTCGGCCCCGAAGGTGAAGGAGACCCCACGGTCGTTCTCCCCCCAGCCCTGCACATCCTTGTCGGGGTCGGACCAGAGCAGGTCACAGAGCAGCCCCTGATCCGGGACATCCGTGGGCCGCATGATCCGCCGGATCTGCTCCATCGACTGCAGGTCTGGGGACAGCCCTGCGGGAAAGGAGCACCCCCAGAGCTCAGCAGAGAGATCCCACCCCTCCTCCAGCCCTCCCAAATCCCTGGGAAGGGCCATTCCCACCTCCGTGGCAGCAGAAGATCTTCTCATCCACGATGGCGGCAATGGGCAAACAATTGAAGCAGTCAGTGAAGGTCTTCCAGAGCTTGATGTTGTATCTTCTCTTGCCTGCAGAGAACAAAGGACACTTGGAGGTGTCCTTGGGGACAGCGTTGGGGTGGGCAGGACATGGAAAGGCAGAAGGATACAGAGGAAGGGCAAAAATGAAGGGAAGGAAGGAGGTCACAGGCAGGGTCAGTGTGGGACAGCACGGGGAGAAGACCGGGAAAGGGGAGCCCAGGGATGGCAGCCGGGTTTTGGGGGCACAGCCCAGACACTCACACTCATCATAGAAGCCATAGATGCGGTTGATGCTGGCACACTCATGGTTGCCCCGCAGCAGGAAGAAGTTCTCGGGGTACTTGATCTTGTAGGCGAGCAGCAGGCAGATGGTCTCCAGAGACTGCTTGCCCCGATCCACATAGTCCCCCAAAAACAGGTAATTGCTCTCAGGGGGGAAGCCCCCGTACTCGAAGAGCCTCAGGAGGTCGTAGTACTGCCCGTGGATGTCACCTGGGAGAGGGGGACACAGGCTGTGAGTGGCACCCTGCAGACCCCCCGCCCCCTCACTGCTGCCCAGCAGCCATCCAGGCCTCACCGCAGATCTTGAGGGGTGCCTCCAGCTCCAGCAGGATGGGCTGGCTCAGGAAGATCTCCCGGGATTTGAGGCACAGCCCGCGGATCTCGTTCTCAGTCAGCTGCACGTTCTTCCCCGGCCGCGACCCTTGGACTGGTCCCAGCACAAAGAACAGGATCAGGGACCCCCAAGTGCTCCGGGACACCAACAGCACCCCAGGAACCCCTGCTCTACCCGCCCCAGCCCTCCCTGCTCATATCCTCCAGGCCCTCCAGGCTCAGCTACAGCCCCCAGACCCTTCGGGGCACCCCAATACCCTCCGGTGCCCCCCTCCGCGGAGTACAGACTGTTTGGGGACCCCCTATTTCCTCCAGCTCCCTCCCGCGGGGTACAGACCCATTTGGGATGCCCACCTCTACCCTCCACGTCCTCCGGACTCATCTCCAGCTCCCCAGACCCCATAGGGACCCCCCCAAAACACATCCCAAGCCTGACCCCCCCCAAACCACCGCGGCCTAACCCGCCCCCGCCAGGCCCAGGCCGGGCACCCCCCCCACGGCGTTGGGACACAGCCCGAGCCGGTCCCGAGAGGTTCTCCGAGCGGAGGGAGGGAATCCGGGTGCTCGGGGGGGCGGCGGGGGTCGCTCACCCTCCAGGAGGCGGCTGATGATGGAGTCGAGGTTGAGCTTCTCGGTGTCCGCCATGGCCGCCCGCGCGCCGCCCCGCCCCGCGCGTCGGCCCAGAGCGGCCCCGGCGCGGGTGGCGCCCCCTGTTGGCCTGGAGGACTCTCGGCAGCGCCTCGCGGGCGGGGCTGTCCCCGTGTCCCGCTGTCCCTGTGTCCCGCTGTCCCCCTGGTCACGGTATCCTGGCCCCGGAGATGCGGGAAGTGGGGACAGAATGGGGGAGGTGCCGACAGCAGGGAGCCACGGAGGTGTCACAGAGGCAGGGGGAGAGCCCTGGAGATGGGGCATGCCCCAAGTGGGGGACATTCCTGGCAGAGGGACATCCCAGGCAGAGGGACATGCCTGGAAAGAGAAACGTCCCGGGAAGGGGATACTGCGGGAAAGGCGATAATCCCCTGCAGGGGGCCTTCCCTGGAAATAAGAAGGTCCCGGGAAAAGGGACTTCTCGGGAAAGCGGACATTCCGGGTGTTATAAATGAGAGACAAAAGTCTCGATATTCAGCAAAATTTTAGATTACTTTATTTGATATAGAAAGAGCAAGCAGCGCGCTGGGGAACGCGAGGAGTCACCGCCCACTCCACGCTCCACCGAACCTTGGTTTGCAGCCTCTTCTTATACTGTGGTTTCTCATTGTAATCAATAAGTTTTGGGGTTTTTTTTTGTTGTCATAATTTTGCTAGGTAAGCAGTGGTGGTCGAATAAACATCCTTACACAAATTCACAAAGCCTCCGGGCGATAATCAGTCACAGATAGCCATCTGGTCCTTGTAGATAACCACCAGGGAAGTTCTGGGAGTCTGGTTTTTGGGATAGGCAGTATTGATCCAACAAAGGCAGGAAGGGCTTTTTGGGAAGTCCGATTTTGCAAGCTGGTAGCCGATACAACTTATTTGAAAAACATAACATAATATAATGTAATGTAACAGAATACAACATAATATAACATAACAAGGTGATTTTAAACAGAATTATTTAATCATATAATTTCCTTTATCTAGTGTCCATGCTTCACTTCAGAGCATAGTATTCTGGTTTATCCAAACCCCAATGCTTTTGTGATTAACACGAATCTTTTATTAATTGTCACATGGGCAAGAGAACAACCCTAGCAGGGGGACACGCCGGGCAAGGGGTAGAGCTCGGGCAAGGGGACACAGGGGACAGCAGGAACATGGACTCGTATCCTGGCCCTGGGGACACAGTGATAGAGAGGAAGAGGGAGAGGAAATAGCCCCGATATAGATAGGGGTTTCCGGGAATGAGAGGGGACAGGAGGGGACACGGAGTGAACCGAGGATCCGTATCCTGGTCCTGGGGGCACAGGGACAGCCTGGGGACTCGGGAGGACACGAGGGGACAGGATGCTTGGCAAAGCCCAGGGATATCCGGGTACTCTGGGGACACCGTCGGGAGCAGCACCGAGTGGTTGCCGGGACACTGTTGCCATCCTGGGGTCTCCGGGGACACCTCGAAGGCCAGGCTCCCACTGGGGACACGAGGGAGGGTGATACATCTGTGCCACCGCTCAGGGCTGGCAGTGTCAGGGGTGCGGATATGGCTGTCCCTTGTCCACACTGGCTGTGCCATGCCTTCCCATGCCATGCCATTCCCTATGTGCCATTCCATGTGTGTCATGCCATGCCACGCCATGCCGTTCCCTGTGTCCCATTCCATGTCGTGCGGGGAGGTCGGGAATAGCTCCCGGGGCCTGCCCTGACATTTCTGCTCCGCGGTGTCAGTTTTACACCCGGCCCCGGGTGACCCCGGGCTGGCCCCGTCCCTGCCCCCGGTCACTTGTCCCCTACCCCAGTCCCTGTCCCTGTCCCTGTCCCTGTCCCCGTCTCTTGCCCCGCTCCGTACCTAGTCCTCGTCTACCAGAGGTGGCATCCCAGCCCGCCACCCTCGCCCTCGTTGTCCCCTTCGTCCTGCCACCCCCTTCGGTGTCCCGGTCCCCCCGGTGCTCCCGGTGCCGCCCCGCCCCGCCCCGCCCGAGCAGGGAACGGCGGCGCCGCCACTGCCGGGACCAGAGCGGGCAGAGCCACTGAAGGGGCCGCGGCAGCACCAGGACCGACACGGCCAAAGCGCGACAGACCCCGACACTGCCGGGATCGGAGCGGGCAGAGCCGCTGCCGGGTGCGACAACACCAGGACAGACCGACACCGACAGGCACCGACAACGACACCGGCACCGCCGGTAGGTGCTGGCAGCAGTGGGGGGGTGTGGGTGGTTTTGGGGGGTGCTGGTGCCGGGGAAGCAGGAGCAGCGGGATGGGGGTCGGGGCGTGTGTGCACACTTGTGACAGGGTGCAGGTGACAGGTGGGTGATGACATTCACGACACGGTGTGGGTGACATGGTTCAGGTTACAGTGCAGTAGCATGGTGCAGGTTATGTGATCTGGGTGGCAGTGCGGGTGACAAGGTACAGGTGACAGGTAGGTGATGTGCATGACAAGTTGTGGGTGACAGTGCAGGTGACAGGGTGCTGGTGCTGGTGTAATGTCACAGTGTGGGTGACGGCGTGGGTGACAGGTACAGGTGACAAGACGCTGGTGATGGTGCAGCTGACGGTGTGTGCACAAGTTGCGGGTGACAAGGTGCACGTGACAGTTCAGGTGACAATGAGGGTGGCAGGGTGCAGGGAGTGGTGCGGATGACAGGGAGCGGGTGACAGCGCGTGCAGGACCCTGCGGCGCGGCAGCCGCGCTGGTGGCCCCGTGCCTGCCGGTGGCGGTGACGGTGACAGTGACAGTGACGCCGCGGGCAGCTGGAACTAAGCCGGGGGACGTGCGGGCTGGCAGCTCCGCCACGCTGGGGACAGGGGGACAGGCCGAGGGGGAGGACGAGAGGCGTGTCCAGCCTGGGGACGCAGGAAGGGGGACAGGAGAACCCCGTCAGGCTGAGCCACCCCCCGGGTCCCGCTGAGGCAGCTCGCTAGTGACGGGGACAGGGACACGGACAGGGGTGCCAGCGCCTGGCGCGAGGTGGCAGAGGGGACAATGGGGCTCTGTGTCGCCTAATCCGGGGCACGGGGCCGGGGGTTGGCACCTCGGAGTGGCGCGGGGGGGTTTAAAGGCCAGACCGGCCGGTGTCCCCTGTGCCAGGCGTCCCCGAGCCCTCGTCCCCTGCGCGCTTCTCAGGCCACGGCTCCCACCCCAAGGTACCAGGCGACACAGCTGTCTCAGCGTGGGGACAGCCGCACCACCTCCCAGCTGGGGATGGAGGGGAACAGGGTGGTCCCGAGGCTGGGCGGGACGCGGATCTTTAGGGACCCCAGTGACTGGGTTTTGGGGGGTCCTTGTGCCACGCCACCGAACCGTGTGTCCCCTAACCCTGTCACCGGTTATGGGGATACCCTGGCTGCCAGCGGGCACCGCTCGGCTCCGTGCCTCAGTTTCCCTCTTTGCCCAGCTCTGCCGGGCACCTGCTGGGAGCGAGGGCACCCGGGGGAGTGGGGACACCCCGGTCCCTTGGTCTGCACTCTCAGGGCACCTTGGCACCCCCGACATGGGGAGGTGCCCCCGGCTGTGCTGAGCTGGCACAGGATTACACTAAGCCGGAGGTGCCGGGGCTGGCACCGAGTGGCCAACCTGAGGCCACCGTGACTGGCACCGAGGGGTCAATCTGGGGCCACCAGACCTATCAGCGAGGGGACAAGCTGGGGCCACAGGGACTGGTACCGAGGGGTTAGTCTGGGGACACAGGGACTAGCGCTGAGGAGACAACATGGGGACACTGGAGCTGGCACCGAGGTGTGTCCCAGAAGTGTGCCAGGCTCTGGTAGGTGCTGTAGAACGGGTCCCCCCAGGGGAACTGGTGTTGGGGTTCCCAGCAGCGGCTGGGAGTGGCCGGGAAGGGGTGGCAGGTCCCCAGGGAGCCGCGCTGACTCTGCCTGTGCTTCTCTTGCAGCCCCTCTGTCACCAGGATGGTGAGTGGCCCCCGGGTGGGGGGTCCGGGCGGAGGTGGGTGCCCCATCCCGGGATCCCGGCGGTGCCGGGCACTGGCGCGGGGCAGCAAGCAGCATGGCGTGCTGTGCCCACCCGCCGCGTGACCCCGCGGGGACAAGGGGACGCTTTGTCCAGGAGCTGGCGGCCCCGGCGACTGGCACTGCCCTGATGTCCCCGAGGCGGTGGCGCCGTGCCCGGCGCCCACAGCCCCCCAGCACCCTGACGCCCCCTCCCCACGGGTGGACAGCGGCTCCTGTGCCCCCCTCTCCTGTGCCAGCCCCCCCGTGTCTGCCCCACGTCCCTCATGCCCACCCGGGGTCTGTCCACATGCCAGCTCCCTGCCAGACCCGTGATAGCCCCTTGCCATCCCCTTAACCCCACGCCAGCCCCACACCACCCCCTTACCCTCGTGCCAGCCCCGTGTCAGCCCTGTCCCTGCTCCCGCAGCTCTCCACGTCCCAGCCGAGCTCGGAGCCGATGCCCAGCCCGGAGGAGCAAGAGTGGGCAGGGCCCGAGGCTCTGTGCCCGGGCTGGCTGGAGGACGAGGCTCCCGATGGCGAAGTGCCCGGGGACAGCGGGGACCCCGACTGTGCCACCCACGCCTACGAGCGGCTCCAGAGAGCCCTGTGCCAGGAGGGGCTGCCCCCCACGCTGGACTGCTCCGCAGAGCCCCGCACGGGTTGGGAACATGGGGGAGGGGGCATGGTGCCAGGCTGGGACACGGGGGTGGCAGGGACTGGGGTGGTGATGAGGGAATGGTGCCAGGCTGGGGACACGGGGGTGGCAGGGAGAGTGATGTGGGCGCAGTGCCAGGCTGGGGACACGGGGGTGGCAGGGACAGTGATGTGGGCGCAGTGCCAGGCTGGGGACACGGGGGTGGCAGGGACAGTGATGCGGGCGCAGAGCCAGGTTGGGATAGGGGCATGGCAAGGATAAGGGTGGCAATGGGGATACGGTTTCAGGCTAGGGACACGGGGGGTTTGGGGGCTCTCAGCCACATTCGGGTGCCAGGGGCAGCGTGGCGCCAGGGTCCCCATCCAGGAGCTGTTAACCCTTCCCTTCCTGGCAGGATTTGGCCCTCTGGACATGACCGTTTGCATCCTGGGCTCCCCCACCCCCTTCCTGCCTGTCCTGCTGGAAGGTGGCACCCGCTGCCCAGGTGGGTGCCATCCCCTTGTCCCCACGCCACATGAGACACCCCTGAGCCAAACAGCAGGGGTCCCCACATCCGCCTGTGCTGCCTGACCAGGACTGTGAGGGAAACTGAGGCAGGGGAGAAGGGTGGCAGCAGACCCCGTGTATTAATGCCAATACACACCAGTTCAGCAGCAAATTCTCGCCTTCCCCTCCACGCAGCACCCCCCCCCCAACCATGGGGGACAGTTTGGGGCAGGGGGTGCGGGGTACCCACCGTCCACCCCCCTGCCCACCCGCAGGTGCCATGGTGCTGTGCCTGTCCCCCACCTGGGCAAGCCGGGTGCCATCGGAGACGTCCCCAGGCGCCTGGTCCCTGCTGCTCTCCCGGGGCGTCTCCTTCAAGGTGGGGGGACACAGCGCCCTGGAGACCTACGTGCCCCCCCGCCGCGCCAACTACGTGACGGGCACCTTCGCGCCGGGGGACCCCGAGGGCGGCTGGGTGGGCGAGCTGGCCCGTGACCTCGACTGCCCCACGGGGGGCTCAGTCCCGCTCGCCCACCGGCTCCAGGACACGCTGGTCGCCCGCTGGGTGCTGGCGGCTCGCGCCAACCTGCCTGTGCCCCCCACACTGGCCTTTGTCCTGGGGGCCAGGGGGGACCTGCCCTCCGAGCCCGTGGCCCCCGGGGTGAGGCTGGTGCGGCTGGAGGACCCCCAGGGCCAGCAGAGCCTGGTGCAGGAGGAGGTGGGAGCCTTCCTGGGGGGCACCGCCATGGAGCCCTACAGCCAGGTGGGCACGGGAGGGGTGGGCGGTGTTGGTTGGGTGGCACTGGGGGGCACGGAGAGGCACAGGGGTGCACGCAGGGGTGGCTATTCGGGTGGAAACCAGGGGGCACTGGGGGACACGGGGGTGCGTGCAGGTGGTTGGGTGGCACAGGGCGACACAGGGCTGCACGCAGGTGGCGGGCTGGCTGTTGGGGTGGCACCAGGTGGCACGGGGTGACACGGAGGTGCACGCAGGTGGTGGTGCGGCCGGCGGGGTGGCGGTGGTGGGGGACAGGCACCCGCAGCACCCACAGGAAGGAGGAGGGGGCGGCGGTGGCGCAGGCGGTGGGTGCCCGGCTCCGGGGGCTGACGGAGGAGGACAGCGTCCTGCTGGAGGCCATGGTGCCCACCGCCCGCCTGCCCGTGCCCCCCCCACGTAAGGCCCCCGCCCTCGGGCGCCCACCACCCTGGGAGGGGGGGAAGAATCCCCCGGGGTCCCACGGGTCCCTGCAGCTCTGCCAGCCACGTGTCTGTTCCCTAGGGCGGGTGGGTAGGGGCCATGGGGTGCCCAAATTACTAGGGTCCTGGGGGAGGGCATGAGGGTCACCATGGATGCCCACAGTCCCCCGGGTTAGGGTTGGGGGACAGTTTACCACCTTGGACTCCCACAGACCCACGGGGAGAGGTGGGGAAGGTCACCCTGGACCCCCAAGGCCCCCTGTGGTGGGGAGGAAGTCACCCAGGACCCCCACAGTCCCCTGGGAGCAGGGCAGGGTGTTGGAGTGACCCCCTCTGGCTCCTGAAAGTCCCGTGGGGCTGGGGATGACAGTGGCCATGTTGTACCCCTCACTTGGGCTTGGCCGGGGCCACCATGGTGCCACAGGGAGTCCCAAAAGCCCGCAGAGGAGGGGGAGGTCGGGCAGGACTGCCCCGTCCCCACGTGGTGGCCGTGCCTGCCCTGTCCCTTGCCCCCCAGGCAGCCCAGCCCCGCGGCTGCCCATGGCCCTGCGCATCTGCACCCTCGTCTGCAGGTCCTGGGGGGACCGGCCCCAGCTCTGCCAGGTACAGCATGTCCCTACACCCTGGTCGCTCTGTGTGTCCTCAACCTATGATGGCTGTCCATATCCCCCTGTCCTGGAGGCCCTGTATGTCCCCAAGCTGTGGTGGCAGTGGCAGTCTGTGTCCCCAGGCTGTGGTAATCTGTGTGCCATATCCTGTATGCCTGCCCATGTCCCCATGCCCTGGTGGCCCTGGGTGTCCCTAAGATTGGTGGCCATCCACATCCCATGTCCCTATGCCCTGGTGGCAGTTGCGTCCCCAGGCTGTGGTTTGGCAGCCGATGTCCCCATACTGCGGTGGCAGCTGGTGTCCCCACACACGTGGGTGTCCCCACAGGTGGCCTGCGCCGTGGGACGCGCAGAGAGCCCGGTGCGTCACGGCGCGGCGCTGCCCCAGGGCCTGGACTCCAGCCTGCAGCAGTGGGGGGTGGTGGCCCCCAGCCAGCGGCAGGCGCTGGCCACGCGGCTGAGGGAGGCCACCGAGGCCGCCATGGCCGCCCTCCTGGCCACCGAGGCCGAGCTGAGCCCGCAGCAGCGCGGTGGCACCCGTGCCCACACCGACATCCTGGGTGAGTATGGCGCGGGTGGCCCCGCCGGTGCCCGCGGCCACCCCGCGGTGCTGAGCGCGGTGTCACCGTCACCGTCCCCAGGCGTGGACTTCCTGCTGGCGTGCGTGGATGACGCGCTGGAGCTGGTGGCCTTGGCCACCAACAGCCAGCGGTGCCTGGAGACCTGCGTGCTGGCCGAGGCCATGGGGCGCGGCGTGGGTGAGCCCCGCGGGGACCTGCCGCGGCTGCTGGCCGAGGCCATGCTGCACCGGGCACAGTGTCACCTGGTCGAGGGCAAGGACATCCTGCTCATCGGGGCCGGCGGCGTCAGCAAGAGCTTCGTGTGGGAGGCGGCCCGCGACTATGGGCTGAGGGTGAGTGAGGAGTTCGGGCCACCAACGGGCTCAAGGTGGCACAGCCGCGGTGCCAGGGCCGGCTGTCCCCCGGTGACGCCTCTCTGGGCCCGCAGATCCACCTAGTGGAGTCGGACCCGGAGCACTTCGCGGCGGGGCTGGTGCAGACCTTCCTGCCCTACGACAGCCGGGAGCACCGGCGGGACGAGGAGCACGCGGAGCGGGTGCTGGAGCTGCTGCGCTCCCGGGGGCTGCGGCCCCACGCCTGCCTCTCCTACTGGGACGACTGCGTGGTGCTGGCGGCCCTGGTGTGCCAGGGCCTGGGGCTCCGCGGCCCCGCGCCCGCCGCCGTGCGGGTGGCCAAGCAGAAGAGCCGCACGCACCGGCACCTGCAGGGCTGCCGCCGCGGCCGCCCGCCGCCCGCCGCCTTCGCCGTGCCCTGTCGCCGCCTGCAGAGCCACGGCGACGTGGAGCGGGCGGCGGGCGCCGTGCCCTTCCCCGCCGTGGCCAAGCTGGAGTTCGGCGCGGGCGGCGTGGGCGTGCGGCTGGTGGAGAACGCCGGGCAGTGCCACGCTCACGCCGCCCGGCTCTGGAGGGACCTGCGCGACGACGCCGATCACCCGGGCATCGGGCTGGGCTGGGGCAACGCCATGCTGCTCATGGAGTACGTGCCGGGCACCGAGCACGACGTGGACCTGGTGGTCTTCGAGGGGCGGCTGCTGGGAGCGTGGGTGTCGGACAACGGCCCCACGCGTGTTCCCGCTTTCCTGGAGACGGCGGCCTGCCTGCCCTCCTGCCTGCCCGCCGACCGGCAGGCGCAGCTGGTGCGGGCGGCCCTGGAATGCTGCCGGGCGTGCGGGTTGCGGGACGGCGTCTTCAACGTGGAGCTCAAGCTGGGGCCGGCCGGGCCGCGCCTGCTGGAGATCAACCCTCGCATGGGGGGCTTCTACCTGCGCGACTGGATCCGCGAGGTCTACGGCCCCGACCTGCTGCTGGCCGCCGTGCTGGTGGCGCTGGGCGTGCCGCCGGTGCTGCCCGCTCGCCCCGCGCCCCGCACGCACTTGGCCGGGGTGATGTGCCTGGGCTCGGAGCACGGCGAGACCCTGGCGGGCGGCGGGGGCATGGAGGCTCTGCGGGAGCTGCACGGCCGCGGGCTCGTCCGCCTCAACCGGCTCTTCGAGGAGCCCGAGGGGGCCGGCGAGTACGAGGAGCCGCTGCTAAGCGTGGCGTGCGCTGGGGCCACGCTGGCCGAGGCCTGTGAGCGCCTGCTGGGGCTCTGCCAGGGGCTGGGCATCGACTCCCAGCGATATCCCGTGGAGCATTTCTTGTCCCACTTCAAATAGCGCCGGGCAGGCAGCGGGGAGAGTGGGGGAATGGGTGCCCCGGCACATCCCGGCACCCCCTCCCGCCGCCCCGCCGCCCCTCCCCGGCATCCCCCCAGCACACCGTCCCGCTGTCCCCCCCCATCCCATGGCCTGGCACACCATGTCCTGGCACACCCGTACCGCCCTGGATCCCAGTCAGCTGCCCTGCCACCCCATTGCCTGGCATTCCCCTTCATCCTGGCAGCCCATACCCTGGCATCCTGACATCCCACCCACTGGGATCCTCCTATTAACCTGGCACTCCATCCCCTAGCATCCCTCGACTCTCCTGGTGCCCCATCCCCTGGCATTCTAAAACCCCGTCTCCTAGCATCCCCCCACTACTCTGACACCCCAGTCCCTGGCATCCCCTATGTCCCAGCACCAGATTCCCCGGTATCCCCTTCCATCCTGGCATTTCATCCTTCTATCACAGTGACACCTTCACCCTAAGATTCCCCCTCTCCCAGTCCAGACACCCCACCCCCTGGCATCCCTTCGTTACCCCAGCACCCCATCCCCCTGCCCTGGCACACCATTCCCTACTTCCCCCCTTTCTCCCTTGTCCCTCCCTGCCCCCTCTGCCCTGTCCCTACAGTCTGTACCCACAGTGTCCCCTGTCCCTGAAGCTGGGGGCCCCATGCCTGGGACACACAGGGGGACACTGACTCCTGCTGTCCTCGTGCCATCCCCAGGGTGAGGGCAGCCAGGACCTCCCCGAGGCACCCAGGCCACCCCGTGAGAGCAGCAGGTGAAGCCTGAGGTGTGTTGGCACCTGCTGGCATGGGGAGACCCTACAATACCAAACCATTATGGGGATACCCCATAATGACAGAGAATTATTCAGACATCCCATAACAACAAAGACACGTGGGGAGGCCTCACAATAACACACCAGCAAGTGGAGACCCCACAGTAACAGACTGAGGTGGGGAGACCTCAAAATGATACCCTTGAAAGGAAGACCCTACAATAGCAAACTGGCATGGGGAGAACCCACAGTAACAAACCTGTGTGGGGAGACCCTACAATAGCGTACCTTGAATGGGAGACCCCACAATAACAAACTGGCATGGGAGGACCCGACAATAACAAAGGAGTACCCAGGAATTCCCTGGAGCAGCTTAGAAAATCCTCTGGGAAGAGATTTGTGTGATATAGGGCTGTCACTGGGGAGGCCCTACAGTAACACCATTGACTTTACACTAATGCCGAGCCCCTGTAATGTCTGGGATACTATAATAACACCAGGCACCCTGCAATAACACAAAGGTCCTGTAGTGCTCCTGACCCTACAATAGCAGCAGTGACCCTACAATAACACCGAGATCCTCCAGCCCTCACGACCTTACAATAACACCAGAGATCCTACAATAACACAGAGCCCCCGTAGTGCCTGAGAGCCTACGATAACACACAGCCACTTTAGTGCCTGAAACCCTCCAATAAACCCCAGTCCCTGTAGTGGCCCTGACCCTACAATAACACCAGAGACCCTACGATAACACCAGACACCCTTCAATAACACACATCCCCTGTAGTGCCCCTGGCCTTGCAATAATACCCTACAATAACACACAACCCCACAATAACAGCAGTGACCCTACAACCACCCCAGTGCCCCGCAGCCTCATTCGTACCCTCCAACCCCGACCGGGATCTCCGCATGGGGTCAGTGGGATGTCCCCCCATCTTCCCGCCCCGTCCTGTGACGTCACGGCGCTGCCGCTGACGTCAGCGCGGTGCAGGGGGGCGGGGCGGGGCCGGGGACCCCAGTAAATGCTGTGAGCGGCCGCTCTGCCTCTGTCCTGTTCCTTGCGCCACCCCCGGGCACCCCCATGTCCCCGTGTCCCCTGCGCAGGGGACACCCCGGTGACGCGCGCGTGGGAGGGGCGTGGCCGGCGGGAGGGGGCGTGGCAAGGGCGTGGTCATCGTGGCGGGTTCCCCGGGGTCCCGATAAGGCGGTGTCACGGGGGCGTGGCGGGGGCGTGGCCGCCATCGGGGGCGTGGCCATCGGGGCGGGTCCCCGGGGGTCCCGGCACGGCGCCGTCATGGCGGGGGTGTTCGACATCGACCTGGAGACCGAGGAGGGCAGCGACGGGGACGAGCCCGAGCTGGGCGCCGTGAGCCTGCAGCGGGGCGCGGGGGGAACACCGGGGCTGCCACCGGCAGCGGCGGCTGGGGCGGGGGGCGCTGCGGGGACGGGGGGCACCGGGAGCGGGACGGGCGGTAGAGGCGGTGAGCGGCACCGGGGCGCGGTGGGGACAGCGGGGCCGGGAGTGTCGGGAGTGTATAGGGAGTGTATCGGCTCGGTGCTGGGAACGGCGGGCAGGGGCTTGGGGGGACAGCGACAGGGGCAGTGACAGGGGTCCCGGTGCCCGTGGCGGGACAGAGGTGTAGCTGGGCTGTCGGCGGGGACGCGGCGCCGGGACACTGGGGGCAGCCGCGGATCCTGGGTGGGCAGCGGGCGGCTCCCGCTGGGCAGGGCCCGGCCTCGGCCCCAAAACATCCGGCTGGGCCGGCTCGGCGCTGCCTCGCCCCGCGCTGCGTGTCCTGCCCGTGTCCTGCCCGTGTCCTGCCTGCGTCCTGCCTGCCGTGGGTCCCCTCCTCGCCATGTGTCCCCTACCTGCCGTGGCTCCTCTCTCTGTTGTATCCCCCCTTCCTGCCGTGTGTTTCCTCCTTGCCATGCGTCCCTGCCCGCTGCTCCCCCCCTGCCCACCTCTGACCGCCAATTCCTTCCCGCAGGAGATGGAGCTGGAGCCCCGGGGGAACGGCCTGGAGTAAGTGAGGGACAGCTTGTCGGGGGGTGTGCAGGCAGGGACAGGCAGGGGACAGGCAGGGGGCTGTCCCCACTCACTCCCTCTCCCGCCAGGCCGGTGGGACACTATGAAGAGATCGAGATTTCCGAGAGCAGCGTCAACAATGGCCCCGAGCACATCGGCCCCCACTGCTTCGAGCTGCTCCGTGTCCTGGGCAAGGGTGGCTACGGCAAGGTGGGGACACGGCAGGGCTGGGAGGCTCTGGGGGGATTCAGTGCTCCCTGACGGCATCCTCAACCTTACCTGCCTGTCCTTCCAGGTGTTCCAGGTGCGCAAAGTGCAGGGCACCAACACGGGGAAGATCTTTGCCATGAAGGTCCTGAAGAAGGTAGGGCCGCCCTGGCCCCCCCACCCCCCTGGGGACCCCCCCCCCGCTCACCGCTTCCCCCCCAGGCCAAGATCGCCTGCAACGCCAAGGACACAGCGCACACCCGGGCAGAGAGGAACATCCTGGAGGCCGTCAAGCACCCCTTCATCGTCGACCTCATCTATGCCTTCCAGACGGGCGGCAAGCTCTACCTCATCCTGGAGTGCCTCAGCGGTGCGGGATGGCTCGGGGGTCCCAGGAATCACACAGGGGGTCCCACAAGTTATCCCAGGGTTGGCTAAAGGGGTTCCAGGAATGGCTCAGAGTGTCCAGGGATGGTTAAAGCATGACCTGGAGTGGCTACAGTGTCCAGGGAGGGTGTCCAGGGATGGCTCAGGAGGTCCAGGGGTGGTTTAAGGGTGTCCCAGGATGGCTCAGATGTTCCCAGGGGTGATGAAAGAGTGTCCAGGGATGGCTCAGGACGGTCCCTCTTGGGCTCTCTATGCAGGTGGAGAGCTCTTCATGCAGCTGGAGCGGGAAGGGATCTTCCTGGAGGACACTGCCTGGTAGGGATGTGGTGGTGGTGGTGGGTGTGGATGAAGTGGGCACCTTGACATCGCTCACAACGTCCCCCAATCCTGCTGCAGTTTCTACCTGAGCGAAATCACACTGGCTCTGGGTCACCTGCATTCCCATGGGATCATCTACCGGGATCTTAAGCCAGAGAATATCATGCTCAACAGCCAAGGTGGGCTTAGGGGAGAAACTGGGGATCTTGGGGGGTTTTCTGGGGGCAGTGCTGAGCCCCGCATATCCCTCAGGACACATCAAGCTGACAGACTTCGGGCTGTGCAAGGAGTCCATCCATGATGGAGCCGTCACCCACACCTTCTGCGGCACCATCGAGTACATGTGAGGTGGATGCAGCATTGGGGGGGAGTTTGGGGAGGGGTCTGTCTTGGCCCCCCACCCGCTCAGGTCCCCCCGTGCACCCCCCAGGGCCCCCGAGATCCTGGTGCGGAGCGGGCACAACAGAGCGGTGGACTGGTGGAGCCTGGGCGCCCTGATGTACGACATGCTCACCGGATCGGCAAGTCCCACTGCTGCTCCTTCCTCCCTCCCTGGGAATTTGGGGAGCATCCTGGGGTGGCTGGGGGGTTGACCCCGAGTCTTCCTGGCCCGCCTGGTTCTTCATGGCCCCCCGGTGCCCCCCGCAGCCACCGTTTACCGCTGAGAACCGCAAGAAGACCATCGACAAGATCCTCAAGGGGAAGCTGGTGCTGCCGCCCTACCTGACACCCGACGCTCGGGACCTCCTCAAGAAGGTGCCGCCCCCAAAATGTTCCTCACCTCCCCCTCATTCTTATTTATGTTGGTCCTCCCCCCCATTCCCATCTTTATCCCTGTTTCTCTTCCAGTTCCTCAAGCGGAACCCCAGCCAGCGGGTTGGGGGGGGCCCCGGTGATGCGGCCGATGTGCAGGTACAGGGGTGGGCAGGGGGTGCCAGGGGACACCCCCCAAATCCTGCCTGACAACCCCAAATCCCACAGAAACAGCCCTTCTTCCGCCACATCAACTGGGAGGACCTGCTGGCGCGCAGGCTGGACCCCCCCTTCAAACCCTGCCTGGTATGGGGGGTTTGAGTGGGGAGGCTGCGAATGTTTTGGGGGGCCCCGTGGGAGCAGCTGCCGTGTTCCCTGCAGCAGTCGGAGGAGGACGTGAGCCAGTTCGACACCCGCTTCACCCGCCAGACCCCTGTGGACAGCCCCGACGATGCTGCCATCAGCGAGAGTGCCAACCAGGCCTTCCTGGTAGTGGGGGCACAACTGTGGGGGGGGAGCCCTGGCACCCCCAGGCCTCCCCACTGACACCCTCGAACCCGCAGGGCTTCACCTACGTGGCCCCCTCTGTGCTGGAGAGCATCAAGGAGGGGTTCTCCTTCCAGCCCAAAGTGCGCTCCCCCCGCCGCCTCAACAGCAGCCCCCGCACCCCTGTCAGGTACTGGGGTACAGGGGGTGCTTTGGGGTGGGGGGCTTTGGGATGGAGGTGTTTTGGGATGGGGTTTCAGGGTGGACAGTGGTGAGGGTGCCATGGGGGGGTTGCATAGAGGGTGGAGGGGCTTAACCTGCCCCATCCTGGGAGTACAGAGAGACTGTGAGGGATTGAGATGAGGGTTTGGGGTGCTTTGGGTTGAGGGAATAAGAGTGGGCCCAAAGGGGGAGAAGAAGGAGTATGGGAGGTTCGTGGAGTATGGGGGGAGATGGGGCCTCCAGGGGTGAGGAAGGTGCTCTGTGGACACTGGCTGCCCCCCCTTCCTCGCCCTCTGTGGGTGCCCCACTCACCCCCTCATGTGTCTCCTCCCCAGCCCTGTGAAGTTCTCCCCGTTCGAGGCGTTCAAGCCAGTGGCCCCAGGCGACCCCATGGAGTTGGGGCCCCCCCAGGCTCCCCCGCCCGAGGGCACGGCCCCCTTGCCCATCAAACCCTCGGGGGGGGCCAAGAAACAGAAGGGGGGCCGGGGGCGGGTGCCCAGGTAGGGGTGGGGAGGGTGGGGGGTTTTTTGGGGGGCCTGGTGCTCCCCATGGGGTGGGGGGGACCCCACGGTGCTGCTTGTGCTCTGGGGGACTCATCCCCCTCCGGCACAGCCCCCTTCCCGCTGGGTTTGGGGGCACAGGGAGAACCCCCAGGGGCGTGGCCCCCCAGGGATGTGCCCCCGTGGGCGTGGCCTTTTGGGGTGTGGCCCCTCTGGGGGCACGGCCTTTGGGGTGTGTCCCCCTGGGCACGGCCCTGCTGCTGGATGTGTGCCAATTAAAGGACTTGCTGAGGCTGTGGTGGTGCCTGTGCTGGGGCTGGGAGGGCCCACGGAGTGGGTGGGCGAGTTGCCCCTTGACCAGGCGCCTCCCACTTGCCACACCCTTTGTGTTGGCTCCGCCTACTTCTCTGAAAGCCACGCCTCCTGAGCCGGGCAAAGCTGCTCTTTTATTGGTCAGTGCTCAGGCCCCTGCAGCCAATCAGGAGTGTCAACTGAGGCAAGGCAGTCACTTTGGTGGCAGGGCGGTGCCACTACAGGGAGGTGACATTACAGGGAGGTGACACTACAGGGATGTTCCACTACAGGGAGATCACATTACAGGGAGGTGCCACTACAGGGAGGTATCACTGCAGGGAGGTGACATTACAGGGTGATGACATCAAAGGGTGATGAGTCAGGACGATGATGTCACAAGGCGGTGACGTGTGGCCGCGTGTCCCCCCAGGCCGCTGTCCCCGAGAAGGCGTGCAGGTCACTGAGCAGGGCCTCGGCGCTGCCCCCCGCCACATCCCCCTCACTCAGGGGCCTCTCCCCGCCCTCTGCCGCTGCTTCGGCCTCTTGCTCATCCTCCTCTTGCTCATCCTCCTCTTGCTCATCCTCCTCGTCCTCATCCTCCTCCTGCTCATCCTTCTCTGGCCGCCGCTCCAAGCACCAGGGCATCAGCTCTTCCTCCTCGTCCCGCACGGCCACCACCTCTCTGTCACCGTCCCCGAGGGCCACGGCAGGGTCCTCCGGTGAGCGCAGCCGGTGCCACTGTCCCCGCAGCAGCTCCAGCGCCCGGCGGCCCAAGGGCCGGGGGTGGTAGCGCCCGGCCGAGAGGCGGCACAGGTGGTGCCAGGCCAGCGCCAGCCCCAGCGCCAGGAACAGCAGGAGCCCCACCAGCGCGCCCACCGTCCGGTCATTGCGGGCCACCGCGGGGTCCCCGGCCGCCGCCGGCCCCGCCAGCGCCAGCAGCACCGGGTGCCACCGCGGGCCAGCCTGCGGGAGAGGGCAGCAGGGTCAGCTCCGCGCCCTGGGCACGTGGCTTCCCGGAGCTGGAATGCGGGGAAGGGCGGCGGGGACAAGGGGCAAGGTACAGGAGCAGAGGACAAGGCCAGGGAAGGGGAGGTGGCCCCCCGGGGACGGAAGGCGTGGGTGACGGGTGCAGCAGCACCTGCAGGTGCTGGGCGAGAGAAACCGGGTTCTGCTACCCCACCCACATAGCTGCACAGCCCCCCTGCCCGCAGGGCTGCAGCCCCATAGCACCCCCTGCCAACGCCACAGGGACCCCCAAACCGGGCAGGTTTCAATGTGACTGCCCAGCCCCCAACCCCACCCCAATACCTGACCCCCCCCAAGTCCACCATGCCCCCCTGAGCCCCCCCCCTCCTTCTCCCCCAACCCCACTGTGCTCCTCTTATCTCCCAGCCTTTCCCCCAAACATTCCATACTCCCCTTACCCTCCCGCTCCCCGCAACCTCACGCCGGTTCCCTGATCCTGACTCCCCCAACCTGTCCCCTAGCCTCCTGGCTCCCAATTTCCCACCTTGCCCGGTTTTAGGGTGCTCACCATGCTCGGGTGCAGCCAGAGCGGGTCCCGATGCCGCGGGCGCGCTCTGAGATGGGGGAGCCCCCCCCAACTTCCTGCCCTCGCACAGCGGATGTGCCAGAGCGGGGGGAGGCCGAGTGCTGCACCCCCCCTCACCCCTGCTACCCAAAATGCCGCCCTGTGCCCCCCCACTTCCTGCCAAGGCGCTGAGCTCCCACCCGTGACCGCCACACTTTCCTGCCTCCACTTCGTCACCCCCCAGGTGGCCCCTGCAACCATCGTTTTTCTTATAAATCCTTTATTTGGAGTGAAAATATAGTTTTTGAACCTGCACTGGAATGAAGAGGAGGGACACAAGGAGAGGGAGGGGAGGAAAAGCTCCCAAAATATATGGAGGACAGTATCTCACAGTTGAGGAAGGCAGATCATGCCCTGCCCCACAGAAAGGGGGGAGACCCCACACAGGAATTGGGCGTGTAGGGGGTATTCTTTGATCCCAGGAGCAACCCCCAGCCCGAGGAATGGGGGCAGAGGTGGAGAATGGTCCATGATTTGGGGGGGGCAGCACCCAGTAAGGCAATGGGGGGAAGCGGGGAGCTGCCAGAGGGGTGGCCAGCCCCCTAATGGGAGAAGGGCCCGAAGCAGGGCAAGGGGGGGCACCCCAGGAGGGCGAGATGGTTCAGGGGGGTCCCTGGGGTGCAGGCGTGGTCCCTGGGGCGGTGGTCCCTGAGGGGGTCCCTACACGTGGCCGTTCTCCAGGCGGCTGAGCTGCTCCTCCAGGCGGGAGATGCGCTGGCCCTGCTCCGCCACCAGCGCTCGCAGCGCCGCCACCTCCTGCAGCACCTCGTCCAGGCGGCCCCCCTGGGGGACAGCGACCATCACACAGAGCCCCACCCACTGCCCCACCCGCTGCCACACCAACAGCGGCCACACCCCTCTGTCCCTTTCCCCCTTGTCCCCTTACCGTGGTGGTGCCGGAGCCGAGCACCGGGGGGGCACTGAAGCGAGTGGACGCAGGGACTGCGGGCGGCGTGGAGGGTGGCGTGGTGGCCCCGGTGGCGGCGGTGGCACGGCTGTCGTGTAGCAGCGTCCGCCGGCTCACCTTGAGGTCCCGCTGCTTGCTGGGGACGTAGGCCTGGCGCAGAGACACCAGCACGGGCCCCGCCGTGCGCCCCGCCACCCACTCCTCCGCCTCCATAGCCGCCTCAGGGCCAGCCGTGTCCGGGTACAGGTCGTCCTGGAACAGGTCAGACTGCCCCCAACAGTGTCAGAGGGGTGGTGTCTTCAGGGGACCCCCAGAGCGACACAGCCTCACTGGGCACCCCCGCGTTGCTGTCATGTCCTACTCAGAGACCTCACACACACACTCCATAGGGACAGACCCCACACAGCCTGATTAGGAACCCCTTGCCCAATCAACATGTCCCGCCCAGGAACCCCACACAGCCCTGTGTCCTGCCTGGTGACCCCTCTCAGTCCCCTTGGGGACTCCCACCAGCCCTACTGGGTCCCCCTACCCCACATTCCCCTATGCTCACCCTGCTTCCATCCCCACCCACCTTCCTTGGCACGGTCATGATGATGGGCTCACACTTGCGCTCGTGCAGCTTGTAGAACCTGCCAGGGGAGCAGAGGGAGTCATGGAAGGTTTTGGAGGGGTCTGAGGGTCCCTCACCTCGTCCTTCTTGTCCCTATGCCCACCTGGCGATCTCACACTTGCTGACATCCAGCCCACGCTTGGGCATCCAGCCCATTCCCCGCTGAGGCTCCTTACTGGTGAAGGTGTTGAGGAAGTGGATGTAGGGTGGCTCCTCCGTGATCTCGAAGTACCGGATGCTCGAGTCCCCCTGGGAACACGCCATTAGGGGGGTCCCCAGCTCCGGGGGGACACCAGTGGGGTGGGGGACTCCGTACCTTGCCGCAGACGTAGACCACATTGGTGTCAGGGTCGTAGAAGGGCAGCAGAGCCCCGTTGCTGGAGTCCAGCTCCTGCAGCCCCATGGGCTCCTCCAGGTTCTCCTGGGGTGGGATGAGGTGTCAGGCACACGGGGGTCCCCAAAATGGTCCTGGGCGATTCCTGGGGTGCCACTCACCGTGTCCCACAGCGCCAGCTGCCTCTCACTCATGCGGCTGAAGCCGGTGGTGAAGATCTTGCCGTCAGCCAGGAAGATGGCACGCATGGGACGGGCCCCCTCGTGCGCCCGCTCCTTCTCCTGGGGGGGCACTGCTGTCACCGGTGCCCGCAGCACCCCAGGGACAAGCACCGAGGGACAGGGGACAGCGGGGACAACCAGGGGACAAGGACACCCACGGAACAACGGGGTGCACCAGGGGATAAGAGCAAGAGGCAGGGGATTTCCCCCAAGAACCAGTGCAGGGTAGTGCCCTGGTGACACAGGCCCCCCCTGGGGGTGGGGACACTCACGGCCACCACGGTGCCGCGGCGGGGGTCGATGACACGGACGCTCTTGTCCTTGCAGGCGGTGCAGAAGCGGGAGCCATCGCGGCTCCAGCTGACGCTGTAGATGAGGTCGGGGTGCAGCCCGTCCAGCCGGTACAGCTCCTCCGCCGTGCCCACGTTCCAGATCAGCACCACGTTGTCACAGCCTGGGGGACAGGGCAGGGGTCACCTTGGCCACGCAGCCCCCTCCCCGTGCCCACAGTGTCCCCCCGTACCCGCGCTGAGCAGCACGTTGCGGGCGGTGGGGTGCCAGGTGACGATGCCAACACGCTTCGAGTGGCCCTCCAGGACCACGACCGGCTCCGTCAGCGGCTGGCTCAGCCCGTTCTCCGGGATCTGCCACACCTGAGGGGACAGAGGGGACAGTGAGCGAAGCAGGGTGACCCCTGCCACCCCCCAGGATGCTGGGCCACCCCTCACCATGACGGTGCAATCCTCGGAGCCGCTGGCAATGACGTGATCATTGTGGGGACACCAATCAATGTCCAGGACGGGGCCCGTGTGGCCGCACACCGTGGGGTACGACTTGTCGATACGTCCGGTCTGGGGACAAAGTGACAGCAGGGATCACCACCAGGGTCACCCACTAGCACAAACCCCCTTCCCCATGCCACCACCCCGCTGTCACCTTGTGCAGGGGGAGCACGAGGAAGGCACCACCACCGCTGGCCTCCACGATGATGGCAACGAAGGAGGGGTTGACGGCGCAGAAGGTGCTGTCCCAGGTGACGCGGGACACGCGGATGTCATCGTAGCACTGGTCCGTCTTCACCGGCTGCCCGAACACGTGCCGGAATTTGCTCTGCCGCACCACCTTCCGGAACGACATGGCTGGGGAGCGCCCCGGCCCACGGTCAGGCATACGGGGACACCCCAAAATGGGAGGCAGGGCCACCAGGAAGGTGGCCTGGGAATGAGGTGTCCCCTGAACCGGGTTTCCACCCCGATAAAGGATCGCTCAGCCACTCTGAGGTGCCAGGAATTGCGGTACACACCACTGTCCCTGCCAGCTCCCTGAAGGGAACTCAGGAAGCACCCCAGGAATGGGGGCTCTGAGTGAGACAGAGAGTGTCACATTCAGGATGAGGACAGGGACAAGGGTGTCCTCTTGGAAACACGGGTGGGGGTGGAAAGGAGGGTAGGGACAACTGCAACAGATCAGGGGACAGGGGTGGCCCTGCTGCCTATGGGGTCAGGGACGGGGAAAGGGATAGGAGGGCAGGAATGGGGACAGTGGTGCCCTCATTCTGTACGGGGATAGTGACGAGGACAGGGACAAGGATGGGAAGAGGAACAAGGATGGGGACGGGGGCGGGGTCAGGAATGGGGCCGGTGGTGGCCGCGCTTGGTACAGGAACAGGAATGGGGACAGGGATGAGGATGGGGACATGGACGGGAAAGGGGATGGGGTGGCCCCGCGACGTATGGGGACAGGGATAGGGATGGGGACAGGGACAGGGGGTGGCCCCGCAGGGATCGGGGACGGGGAAGGCGGATGGGTGGCCCGCGGGGGCCGTGCCCGGCGGGTTCGGGACGGGGCTCGGTGCCCGGTGCCGGTGCCCGCACTCACCGGCGGGTCGGTGCCCGGGGCCGGTGCCGGTGTCGGGGGCGGCGGGAGCGGCGGCGGCGGCGGGGGCGGGGCAGGAAGTGACCGGGGCCGCCCCGCGCGTGCGCGGCTCCGGGGCGGGGAGACCGGCGGGGGGAGAACGGGGCCACCTCGGTCATGGCATCTATAGACACCCCACCATGGGACCCCATGGACAGGGCACCCCAGGGTGCGGTCCCCGCGGATAACATCAGTGGGTGGCACAGAGGTGACAGTGGCAGCGAATGACATGGGGGTGCTGCTGGCAGGCTGTCACCCCCACCAGTGTCACCCCAGGGTGACCTCCCACGCCGGGCTTTTCTCTGCTCTGATTTTGGGGTATCCTTCCCCTATGAAGCCCCTGTGGCTCCCTGTACCCACTCAGTCATGTCTTGGGGACACCGCAGCAGTCCGCATCCTGGGGGGACAATAAATGGACCTACCTTAGAGGTGGGGGAGCTCAGAGAGAAGTGTCAGGTGAGGGGAAACAGTGGTGGCCTTGCGGTGTCACCACGGGGGATGTGGGTTGGTCTGGGGACACTGTGGTGGCTTTGGGGTGTCACCACTGCGAACACGGAGCAGTGCTGGGGACACTGGTGGCTGTGGGGTGTCACCACTGGGCTCAGGGCCTCGGTGGGGACCCGTCCGGTGGCCGTGGCTGTTTCCTGCCATTAATCACTTCTAATTGGCTTTGCCCTGCCGGGCCCACGGCGGGGGGAGTCTGGGGGGGGTCACGGGGGGTGTAAGAGGATTTCCCTGCTCCTTCCTCCGGCTCGGCCGTCCCGGGGTCCCGCTCCCTGCCTGCCCACTGCCCACCCGGCCCCGGCCCCATGCCACGCTCCCACGGGGACAAGGGGACCCCCAAGGACAAGGAGCCCCCTCAGAAGGGGAAAGGGGGGCACGAGGACGGGGAGAAACCCCCCAAAGCCCCCGAGGACGTCGGTGCCCCGGCCTCCAAGAATTCTGGCTCCGAGTCCCGGCACGGCAGCCACGGGCAGAAGAGTGGGAAGAAGAGTCCCACGGACCCCCACGCTGCTGCCACCAAGACCTACTCCCCTTTCCTCAATACCGTCTTTGGCAAGGTGGGGACACCAGGAGGGGACATGGGGATGAA
Organism: Acridotheres tristis; assembly: GCA_037013685.1. Classification (NCBI taxonomy): domain Eukaryota; kingdom Metazoa; phylum Chordata; class Aves; order Passeriformes; family Sturnidae; genus Acridotheres; species Acridotheres tristis. Next base: position 5,388,477 of record CM072890.1, on the reverse strand, counting down.
GGTGGGGACGGAGGGACCCTGGAAATGGAGGGGATGTAGGAACAGTGGAGATAGGGACAGCATCCTGTGGATGGAAGGGGGACAGGAGCTTTGGGGACATGGTCAGGGACACTCTGGGACCCTGGGGATGCAGAGGATATGGGGACAGTGGGGATGGGGACACGGGGACAGTGAGGGTGGGAACAGAAATAGTCCAGGACCCTGCAGATGGAGGGGATATGGAGTATTTGAGACATGGGAACATGGAAACAGTGGGGATGGGGACAGTGTCCTGTTCCAGCACCCTGGCTATGGAAGGGACATTGGGAAAGTGGGGATGGGAACAGGGACAGTCCAGGACGCTGTAAATGAAGAGAACATGGAGGCACTCGGGATAGGCTTGGGGACAGTGGGATGGGGACAATGGGGGTGTTCCAGAACCCTCAGGATGGAGGGGACATGAGGCCAGTGATGGGGTTGGCACGCTCCAGGATCCTGGGGACGGAGGGGATGTTGGGCACTGGGGACATGGTCGGGGTCACTTTGGGTACCTGGGGATTAAAAGGACATGGAAACAGTGGGGACACAGTCAAAGACGCTCTGGGACCCCAGGGATGGAGACATGGGCACAGTGAGAATGGGCTCAGAGACAGTATGGAAACCTAGGGATGAAGGGGATATGGGGCACTGGGAACAGTCAGGGACACCCTGGAATCGTGGAGATAGATGGGATATGGGTCCTGGAATGGTGTTGGGGACACTCCAGGGCCCTGGGGATAGAAGGGAAATACTGAGAGGACATCCTGGGCAGGGGCAGCCACGATCTGTGGGGGTAAAAATGCTGCCCCCCACCTCTGAAGTACAAATCCCCTCAGCAGCATCCGTGGCCACCCAGCACATCCCATCCAGAGCCTGGGGGTCCTGAGGTGGGGACACCCACCCTGAGGTGGGTGACAGGAGGGGGGACACTGGGACCGCGCCAGGGCAGGTGGGAGGCGCAGGCACAGGGCAGGGCGGGGCTTTGCCTCCAATCCCACTAATCCTCCGCTGGTGTTAATTTTGGCCCATGCTTAACAAAGGTGACACCGAGGTTTGCGGGGGCAAAGAGGGAGGATGGACACTGAGCTGGGTCTCATTCTGCTGTCACCCCCTTTGTGTGTCCCATGCAGGAGCGGGAGCTGTCACCAGAGGAGCTGGATGGTGAGCAGGGGGGACAGGGTGGGGACATGAGAATGGGGAGGCACGTCCTCATGGAGGGATCTGCCATGGCAACGTGGCCATGGAGGGGTCTCCCACATCCAAGAAGGGACCTGCCCCGGGGTGACATGGTGTCTGTGTGACTCTCCACGCCTGATGATGTCCCTGTCCCCACCCGTGGCCATGCCCAGAGCTGCTGGATGCCTTCAAGGAGTTTGACACGGACCAGGATGGCTACATCAGCTACAAGGACCTGGGGGAGTGCATGCGCACGCTGGGGTACATGCCCACCGAGATGGAGCTCATCGAGATCTCCCAGCACATCAAGATGAGGAGTGAGTGGGGTCGGAGGCCGGAGAGGGGACCTGGGGGTCGCTGGGGTGCTGAGGGTGTCCCTTTCCTGCCCTGCAGTGGGTGGCCGCGTGGACTTCGAGGACTTTGTGCAGATGATGGGCCCAAAGCTGCGGGAGGAGACGGCGCACATGGTGGGCGTGAGGGAGCTCAAGATCGCCTTCCGTGAGGTACGGCTACTGCCATGGGGACAGCGGGCATGGTGTCCCTTCCTCAGGGGCACCACAGCCATGAGGGGACAGGTGTGATGGGGACAGTGACTCTGGAAAGACCCTGGGGGACAATGATGATGGGACACGGAGGGGATGGTGATCACGGGAAGACCACGGGGAGATGGTGACCACAGGGGGGGACTATGGGGTGACCAAAGACATAGAGGAGACACTGACCATGGGAAGACCACGGAGGAGCAGTGACCATGGTGGTGACCACAGGCATGGAGGGGGACAGTGGCCATGAGAAAACAATGACTACGGGATGACCACAAGCATGGAGAGAACAGTGACCAGGGGGCAATGATGACCATGGTGGTGACCACAAGCCCAGAGGAGACAGTGACCACAGGGAGCTGGGGGAGGCCGGTGGCCATGGTGAGAGGGTGACCCCCACCCCGCGGGTGCCGCAGTTCGATATGAACGGGGACGGGGAGATCAGCACGGCCGAGATGCGCGAGGCCATCGCGGCACTGCTGGGGGAGCAGCTGAAGGCGCAGGAGGTGGACGAGATCCTGCAGGACGTGGATCTCAATGGGGACGGCCACGTGGACTTCGACGGTGAGAGGAACCCCCTTCCCCGGGGGGCTGTGGCAGGGGCTGAGCCTCGGGTCCCCTGACGTCCCCTCCTCGCCCCGCAGAGTTCGTGATGATGCTGTCGTCCCGGTAACGGAGACACCGGGCAGGAGGGGACACCCGGGTGACCTCCCCAGCCCCTCCTCAGCCTCTCCCTGCCCGGCCAAGAGACCCGAGAGCTCTGCCAACATCAGGGTTCAGAGGGAACAGCTGGAGCGCAGCATCTGAGAATGGGGCAGACGCCAGACCCCGACCCCAAAAGCCACCGGCAGAGTGGCAGAGCCGGCGGAGGCTGGGGGACCCAATAAACCCCTTTGGCCGGAGCTGGAGGAACGTGTCTGGTGCTTGTGGGGAGGGACGCGGGGTCAGTGTCCCCGCCAGTGACCCGAGCCACCCCGCGCGTGGGGGACAGGGGGACACGGGGGACAAGGGATGGTGGCTGTCGGGGGGCGTGGCTCCAGGCCAGACTGCGCCCGCCCACTGGCTGGATCTGACCTGCTGCGATCGGCTGGCCAATCAGCACGCCCCAATTCAAGGCGGGCGGGAAAATGCCAGCCCTCCCGGAACTGTCACTCAAACCATCTGGCCAATCGGCGAGATGTAGGGCACGGGCTCGACCAATCAGCACTCGCCTCTCATGCCAGCTGGCCAATCAAAGGCCACGTACCATGGGGACGGGCAGGGCGTGGGGGGGACCTGTGTCACACGCAGGGGATCCCCACGATCCCTTGGGATATCCCCGTCCCCAGGAGGTCCCAGGGCCATCCCCTCTTTGGATGCTCCCCCCGACCAGGTGACCCCCTGGCCCAAATGGGGTCCTTTGGAAGAGGTGAAGGGTCCCCCCAAAAAGTCGCCCAAGGTGTCCCCAGCACCCCAAATCCAGTGGGGAACAGAGGACACAGCAGACACCTCTCAATCCCCCCCCCCAGGTGTCAAAGGGCAGCAGAACCTGGGGAGTGGACAAGGTGGTTCCTGGATAATCCCATGCATGGGGTTCAAGTCCCTGTTTGGGTGCTGCCACTCAGATCCCTGCAGGAGAAGGGGGTCCCCCCCAGAATTAGTCGCAGGGAGGGGCTGCACCCTCCCCCTAACCCACAGAGCAGGCAGGGTTGGGGCATTCACAGATTTTAATTTAGTTGTTTTTCTGGAGACAAAAAAAAACAACCCAAAAAAAGAAAAAAAAAAAATAAAAAGGCATCAAACGCCCCCAATTTCAGGTTCGGGGTTGCAGAGACTCCCCCCATGGCGCATCTCCCCACCCCTGTAGTGTCTGGGGGTGCAGAGGTCCCACTGCACCCTGGAGAGACCCCCCCCAATACCCAGGCCCTCCCCCTGCCCTAAACCTACAGGGAAGGCACCTCATGGGGGGTCCCGACGTGTGGGGGGGCCACCCCGGGGAGGGTGTGGACCCCCCGAACTGGGGGCTGTGGGGGAGAAGGGGACCCGATTGCTCTCTACATATATATAATATACACCTATAGAACAGGCTGGGGGGGGGGAGTCTGGCCCCCCCTCCCGGACCACAAAAGCACCCGAACTCCTGGGGGCGAAGGGGAACGGGAATAAAAGGGGAAGGGGGGAGACCAAGGCCAGCCTCGGGCTCGCCCCGCTGCGCCTTCCCCGGGGCTCCCCACCCCAGGGGTGGCTGTGCCCCCCACCGCAGGGTGCCGAGGAGGTGGGTGGGACGAATGGACCCCCCCTCTGCTCCAGCACGGATTTGGGGGGGGGGGACTGTGTTGGCTCCTGCTCCCCAAGGTCAGTTTGGGTGGGCTAAGGCAAAGCCCGGCCGGCACTCACGGCGAGGCGCGGGGACACACGATTAAGACAGATGGATGGACGAGGGGGGGTCCTGGCCTTCATCCCTCCCCCCCCTCGCCGCTCCTCCTCTTCTTCCTTGCCGGGCTCAGAAAATATCCGGGCACAAGCTCCAGTCCTGCTTCTCCTTGCTCTCCCAGTAGCCCCCCTTGTAGACGTGCGCCAGCTCCTGGGTCACCGGGTCCTTCTTCCGCTCAAACCACAGCGGTTTGTAGGGATCGTAGGGTGTTCCTGGGGGGGGCACAGCGGGTGAGGGCCTGGGGGGGACCCCGAGGGGGAAACATCCCTGTGTGACAGCCCTGCCTTACCGTCCTCGGTGGCGCGGGCGGCCTCGGCCTCGCGGCGCTTGCGGGAGAGCCGTTGTTTCTCCTCCAGCCGCTGCTTCTCCACGTTGGCCTCGTCCCACCTCCCGTTCTCCATGAGGCGCTGGTCCGGGCGCCACCGGCTGTCCGTGGGAGCCGTCCCGTTCTCCGGCGCGTTCAGGGTCAGCGCCAGCTCCGAGAAGTAGTACATGTTCTCTGCATGCTTCCTACGGCACGGCAAGGAGCGGGACTCAGCACCAGCCCCACAGCCCTGCTCCCGGGGCCGCCTCGTTCCCGTTTTCCCTACTCACGGGAGCGGGTTCCGCTTCCACAGCAGCACCCGGCTGTCCTCGGCCTCATGGGCTCGTGGCCGTGCCTCGGCTCCGTTGTCCCCTGTTCCCAGCTGGACCTTGTAGCAATCCATCTTCTCATCCCACGTGCCCAGCAGGACAAAATGCACCTTTCCCGAGGGGTCCATCACCTCCCCGGTCACCTGGCAGGAGAAGGGACAGCCTGGATCAGGACACACCGCAGTCACGAGCAGCCTGGGGTGTCCCACGGATCCGTGTCCCTACCTTCCTCGCCACATCCCGAGAGAAATAGCTGTAAGGGACGAACTTGAGGATGCACTTGTCCCCTGTCTTGTGGTTGACGATCTCAATCTCACCTGACTGTGGAGGGGAGAAGACAGTCACACCCACGCATGCCCCATTCCCCAGGGATCCACGCTTCCATACACCTCCCATCCACGACTCCCCACCTGGTCTATCCAGAGCTTCCCCACGATGATGTTGTGCACAGTGGTTGTCACCTTTTTCCACGTGTAATGGTTGCCAGAGGAGTGGAAGACGCAGTGAATGGTACCTGGGGGAGGGAGACTGTGCTGGGAACCACACCTGGAGCCTCGAGCGGTCCCAAAAATCCCCCACTCTCCTGGAGCGCTCACCCAGAGGCATGATGGAGAGGTATTTCCCTCGGAATTTGCTGGTGATTTTGATTTCCTGGCGCAGCGTCCAGCCATTCTTGGAGTCGGCATGGTGGGCGGCAGCTGGTGGGTGGTGGCTCACCTGGACACGAGATTGGGGACAGCTCAGTGCTGGCCATCCTGATGGTCCAGGAAAGGCTGGGAGAGAGGAGCTGGCCGCACCTGCTCACAGAGGGAGCGGTATCCGTTCTCCTCCAGGCGATCCAGCTCGAAGGTTTCCCCCAGGAGCGGGTTGAAGGGTTTGCTGGTGCGGAAGACGGTGGTGGAGTAGGAGGACACGGTGAAAGCGGCCACGTAGCACAGCTGCTCCAGGGAGCTCTCGCACCGCGCCGCCCGATCCAGGAGCTCGTGATATTCCAGGTCCTCCGTCAGCCGCTGCAGCATGGACAGCGGCTCATTGAAATTCACCTGGAAGAGGGAAAGGGTCAGAAAAAAGGAGATTCCAGGGTGCCCCGTGCCCACCTGCTGGCTGCATCTGTGCTCACTGGCATGGGAATCTTGGACAGCTCCTTCCCGATGCAGTTCTTCATGATGCTCCAGAGGTTGAGGCTGTAGTTGGGTTTGTAAGGAATGCGGGTTCTTTTCTCCTTCCTGGTGTCCTCAACCGGGTGCTTGTACTAGGGAGAGGGGAGACAAAGACTGTTATATCCCTGTGACCCCCTCAAACCACTTCCATGGGAATTTGGGCACCCCCAAGCCATAAAGCCCCATCCCACCTGCTCATCCAGGCTGATGTCACTGCTGGTGCCACTGATGTTGCTCCCAGTTCTCCTGGGAAGGAGGGAAAGGGGGTGAACATTCCCGAGCAGGGCAGAGCAGAGAGGGGATTCCCTTCTCCCCCAATACTCACTTGTGGCCCATTATGTCGGGCACGGGGAAGATCTCTGGGGCGTCAAAGAACTCATTGTTGTCATCATCCTCGTCACTCAAGTCACCTTTGGCAGGGCAGCACAGATCTGGGAGAGGGGACAGAGCTGGTGAGGAAGGGACATCACCCCTGGTTTCCTGCCGAAGGCTCCCCTGTCACCATCAGCAAGACGAGGGAGTCACACCTCACCCCAGCTCTGAGGGGTGTCAGAGGATAAGGCTCAGAGGAGCCAGTGTGGACCCTGTTGTGGATGTGAGAACCCCTTGGCTACACAGGTGAGATGGAACAGACACAACCCTTGGAATCAGCAGAGCCTGGCTTGGAAAATTCCAGAGACACGTGGGCACAGCACTTGTCCTTCCCCACCTTTGCCAGAGCCTCCAGTGCCAGGCGTGATGGCGGGGAGCACCGTGGCCCCCCGGAAAGCCCTTTCCAGGTGGTTGTGCTGCTTGGCCAGCTGCTCCAGCGTCTCCTCCAGCCGGATCCGCTGATCCCGCTCCTGCTGCAGCGACTTCTGCCACTTCTTCCCGTGCGTTTGTGCCAGGAGCATGAAATCCCGGCATGCCTGTGGGGAAACCGTGTTCAGCATGGAAGTGGGGGCTTTTCCCACTGAGGTGGAATCCTCAGGATGGGGACTCACGTTGATCATGGCGTTGGAGGTGATGCGGAAGAGCGTGGCCCGCTCGTTAACCTGCTTGATCTTCTCCGTGCTGTCTGGAGGGAGTCGCAGGGCCTCGAGCTCGCTGAGGGAGCGCTGCAGGGCCGTGCCATGCTTGGCAATCAGGTCGTTGCAGGTGCTCAGGTCCTCCACTTTGCTGGATAAAATCCGCAGGGTGCTCTGCAGCTCCGTCTTGTCCGTCTGTGACACGGACTCGTCGCCAGAGTCGTCTGCAGGTGGGAAGGGAGGAGGAGTGTGGGATTGGGGCTGCCAGGAAGGGCAAAGGGAGATCCCCAAATCTCTGAGGGCTCCCAAACACTGACGGTCCAACTCTGTGCACGCCAGGCTGTTGGGGTCACATGTGCATGGACACAGCTATCCCCTTCCAAACCTCCTTGCTGGAGATGCTGGGATGCTGCCCAGGGCACTGGGATCCTGCCCTAGGTCCTATGAGGCACTGGAATGTTGCCCTGTGAGCACTGGGTTTGTGAGGAACTCAAAGCCTGTCCTAAGGACACTGATGCTGCCCTGTGATATAGCCCTGGGCTCACTGGGATCATGCCTGGGGCCACTGGGCTACTGTGCCCTGTGGGGCTGGGATTCTTCTCTCTGGGCATTGGGATCCTGCCCTCGGTCCTGTGAGGCACTGAGATTCTATCCTGGGGACACTGGGATCCTGTGGAACACTAATATCCTGCCGTGGGTCCCGTGGGGTACTGGGATCCTGCCCCGAGTCCTCCAAGCACTGGGATCCTGCCCTGGGATTCTCGCTGCCTGTGGGGCTCAGGGAACCTGGCCTGGGGTCTGTGTGGCACTGGGATCCCACTCTGAGGACACTGATCCTACCCTGGGCACTGTCGGGCACTGGGATTTCATCCTGAGGGCACTGTGACCCTGCCATGGATCCAGGAATTCCGTACCTGACTCCTCCAGCATCTTGACAGCCTTGGCCTTGGCGAGTTCAAGGGCGGTGACCCAGCGCTGCCGCTCCACCTCGGAGCTGGCCTTGAGGTGGTAGGTCTGGGCTCCGCCGTTGGAGATGATGAAATTGCAGGAATCCTCCACGGTGATGTTGGCCGTGGCCAGATTGATGGTGCCGCGGCACGTGTGGCCCATCTCCGCCTTGGATCTGCACGGGAAGGCGGCGGTGAGGGAAGGACAGGGCCAGGATTCCTGGGATGAGCCCTCGGGGGGCTACGCAGGGGGCTCGGCATTCCCTGTCCGGCAGCCAGGGCTATTAATAGGGAGGGTGTGCTGGCGCCGGAGCGGGGCCAAGTCTGGGGACGTCGCTTTCAGGGGACAAGTCCACAGCCCCCAGGAGTGGCCTCAGGGATCCTGGAGTCTCAGGGATCCGGTGCTTCCCGGATCCTGGCACGGGGGTGAAGTCCCAGAGAGGCCGCGCCAGGCGGGCACTCCCCTTCCACGTCACCGGGTGACAGAGGTGATATCCAGCCGGGACACCCCCACCGCGGTGCCCCCCCGTTGCCAGCGGTGTAACCGGAGCCGGCAGCTGCCGGAGGCTCCGGTTCCTCATAAATAATTGAGGGACAAGACCCCCCCGGGCCGGGCTCAGATGTCCCCGCGGGTGACAACGCATGAGGCCACCGGGAAGAGCGGCTGGGAGGGACAGCGGGATCCGGGAGCTGCGAGGGCTCCAGACCCCCGCCTCCACCCGCCCTGAAATACCCACGGGAACAGAGATGTGACAATCACAGGGACAGAGAGGTGACAACCACGGGAACAGGGATGTGACAACCGCCCCGCTCTACTGCTGGCACAGAGGGGCGGCGGGGAGTGGGCTAACGTACCCGTCCCCCCGCCAAGAGCAGCCCCGGTGACCGGGAAGTGATATCTCCCGTGACATGGAGGTGACAACTGCAGGGAAAGGGAGGTGACAACCGCCCTCCTTCCCGGCTGGCATTGGAGCACCGAGCACTCCCCTGCTTGGTACGAGGAGCCCATACCCGCTTCCCTCCCGCCGCGGGGGCTCAGCCCGTCCCCAAGGTCACGGGGGGCCCGGGGGACGGCGGGGCGGGTCCCGGTGCGTACCGGTAGTAGCTGAGCAGCCCATTGCTGAGCACGAACCAGCGCCGCTGGTATCCCTTGATGTAGTTGGTCCACTTGAAGAGCCAACCCTCACGGGCTGAGCCGGGACCGGCCCCGCCGCCGCCCGCGCCGGTTCCGCCGCCCGCCGACGCTGTCGGTGGTCCCGGCGCCGCCGTCGGTGCCGCTGCCGCTCCGACACTCGCCGCCGGTGAGGGCAGGGCCGGGGGCGCGCCGGTGGCCGCGGGCAGCGCCGCGGGCCCGGGGGGCGCGGCCGGGCCGGGCCCCGCGCCCGCCGCACGCAGCTCCGCCATCGCCGCCGCCGCCACCGCCCCGCCGCGTTGCCGTCACTCGCCCCGCCCACGTCCGCGCCCCATTGGCGGCCAGGGCGTCGGGGGGGCAGCTCGCGCTTTGCGATTGGTCGGGGGCGGTCTCCTCGGCCGTCAATCAGACGGGGAGCCAATGGGCGGGGGAGCAGCGCGCCGCGCGTGGTGACGGTGAGCGGTGAGTCACCCGCTAGCGATTGGCGGAGGGGCGGGGCATCTCGCGACGCGCGCTGCCATTGGCTGAAATGTAGCCACGCCCCCTGCCCTCTGCCCACGGAGGTACTCCCGGAGGTCGAGGGTTCGAGACCGCCGAGGGAACAGAGTGGGGACACGGTGGGGCCGCACACGGGGTGGCTCGGGCCAGAGAAGGAGAGACCAGGCTGGCAGCCGTATACAATTCATCTTTATTTACAATACCCTATAAAAATGTAAATTTAGAAACTTTATTCTCATTAACCAGAACCAAAAAGTGGGAGGGACGGGGAAAAAAAAAACAAACAAACCAAAAAAAAAAATTACTGCAAGCAAATGAAACTAAGGAAGCAAAAAAAGGGGGAAAAAAGAAAAAAAAGAAAAAACAAAACAAAAAACCAAAAAAAGCAGGAGAAAAGGGAACAAAAAGCAATAAAATAAAATAATAATAATAATAAATGAACTTTCCACTTGATCTGTCAGAGGAAAAGGACAGTGAAAGGGCTGGGAACAGCAGAGGGGGGCTGGTTAATGCCAGAAGGAATTCCGAGGTGTAAAATCCCTACATGTGCAAATCTCGTTTTTTTCTTTTTTTAAAGAAAAAAAAAAAAAAGGTAAAATTATCCCCCAACCACCACCACCACCACCTTCCCGAGGAGCAGCACAGCTGAATCCACCCGGATCCGATCCAGAGGGGACAGAGACCCGGCTGTGCCCCCACCACCCCGGAGCTGCTGGGGCTGATCCCGGGGGAGAGGGAAGGAGCCGAATTTTGGGAAGACGAGGCAAATGTGCGAAACAGGTGTGTGCAGTGTGGGGAAGGGCAGGAAGCAGAGCTCAGTGCTTGTGGGAAGAGCTGGAGAAGGATTAGTAGGGAGCCCCTGGCCATGGATGTGGAGCAAGGGGCTCCCTGCTTCACGGGATCCTCAGTAGTGTGTGTGTCTGTGTGTGTGTGTGTGTGTGTTTGGGGGGGAAGCAGCAGTTTTTGGGGGTGCAGAGAGAGTCAGGGTGAAATTGGGAGCAGTAGGGAAAGGCAGCACTTTGTGGAGAAAGGGGGAGCAGCCAAACATTCCCCTCTTCCTGCTGATCCAGGGATTGGGGGGCAGATGTGCCCCATGTGCCAGGCCGGGCGTCGGGGGAGGTGTGGGGTGAACCGTGTGCCCTCCATCCATCCTTTCTTCCTTCCTTCCATCCTTCCTCTGGAACATTCTGGTGGTGGCAAGGAGCCACGGAGATCTACCGGATCCCCTGCACTAAGCTGGAACAACAGCAGTGGGATCAGAGGGAGGCAGTGATTCCTCTCTCCCCAGGCTGCTTTTCCCCGCTCCAATCCTTCTCCAGCTGCACCCCCACCTCTGGTTTCCCCCTTCTTCCAGTCCCATGGTGGAACAGGGCCACAGTCCCATGGGAAAAGAGGGCTGGCACTCACTGCAATTTCGTCTCCAGCAGGTTCAGCTTCTGCTGGTCAACATAGCGAGAGAAGAGGGAGATCAAGTTGGAGGGGATGGACACGGGCTTTGCCAAAGCTGCCTGAGGAATCCGCAGGAGCTCCCGGGTCGCCATCAGCATCAGCTCCGTCCTGCCGGAAAAACGGGAGAATGGAGCAGTGAGAGATGTGGAGGTTCCGGGAGCCTGGAGGCTGCCTTTTCCTCCCCAAGGGCCTGGGAATGTGGTGACATTCCAGGCGGGAGCACCCCAGCCCGAGAGAGGGACTCACCACTGGTTGTCCTGCATCAGCTCTGTGTTCGTGTCCGAGCTCTGCAATTCCTCCCCTCGGCTCAGGACCAGGTACAGCAGGGACAGACCGAACTGTGGGGACACGGAGGGGATCTGTCACCTCCAAGCATTCCCCGGGAGAATCTCCAACACTTCCCAACCCTCCTGGAATGCTGGCACAGGCAGGAATATCCCTGTCTGCCTTTGCAGGAAGAGGAGGAAAAGACCATAGACCACTCCCAGCCTAGAAGGGACTTACTGGGGAAACATTCCCACTGCAAATTCCAGGACTGGAGCATGGAGTGCAGGGGGACAGACCCAAAAGCTGCTGCTAGGCTGAAGCAGAGCCCGGGGCCACCTCAGATCATTAATTAATGTGTCAGACACCCTCGTTAATTAGCGAGGCTAACACCCCAGTGCTGGGAGGCTGCTGGGGCAATTCCCAAGGCTGGGAAGGGGTGGGGATGAGGGGCACCTTGTTTTGGAGCACAGCAGTGAGGTGCAGGTTGGTGGGAGCGGCGGCGCTCTGAGGTAGGTTTGTGAGCTGCTGCACAAGGCTGGTGACTGTTCCCAAGGGAAGGTGGTAGAGGACGTGGGAAAAGGGCCTCAAGAGGCAGGGAAGCACCTGTGGAGAAAGGAACACAGTTGGGAGCCCCACATGCTTCCCTGTGCCTGACTGGAATTGCAAACAGCTTCTCCCACAAAACCCTTCCAAATCCCTGGCATCCTTTCAGGAAAGCTAGGAATGGCCACCCTGAAGACACATGGAGCCCTCCCAGCCTCTGGAACCTCACCTCATCCTGAGCATCCTTCTTGCAATTGCAAACAGCTTCTCCCACAAAACCCTTCCAAATCTCTGGCAACCTTTCAGGAAAGCCAGGAATGGCCATCCTGAAGACACATGGACACATGGAGCCCTCCCAGCCTCTGGAACCTCACCTCATCCTGAGCATCCTTCTTGATGAGGAAGGGCAGGTTCCTGGCTGTGGCCATGAGCACGTCAGCCGCTTGCTCTGGAGCCAGGAAGGGAAGGATCCGGGCCACAAGGCGCTTTCCTTTCCGGATGCACATGATCTGCATGAAGTGGTCATCGCTCGGCCTGAGGAGAGAGGGAGAAATGTGTCAACCCTCACCTGGGAGCATCCCAGGGTTACCCCATGGCTGGATCTGCCCCAGCACCAGGTGGAAAACACACCCATGCCTCAAAAAACCTCTCTGAGGAAGGAGAAACTACACAGGAATGACATCCCTAATCCTAAACTCTGCCAGTTGGAGGGGATGGAAGTTGTGACTTTGTAACCACGGTGAGGGTGAAATGGCTGCAAAAGAGTTACTTCAGCCCCCTGCAAGAGTCAAAGAGATCCACGGAAAACCGGTTTCAGTGGTCCCAGAGTGCTGGAGCTTTCAAATCCCACTCACCTGTCCTGCCCAGGTGCCTTCCCCCTCAGATTGTCATACATGTCACAGATCTTCTGTTTCCTCTCTCCCATCAGGGCTGGCCGCTCCCCTTCCAGGCTCAGGAGGTAGCGGCGCTCATAGTCCTCCACATCCAGGAGGAGGCTGTACGTCTGCAGGAAGCATGGATCACTCAGGAAATCATGGAATGGGTTGGGTTGGCCCACTTTTTATCCCATCATGGACCTCTGAAGGTCGGGACAATCCCCCTTAAACTCACCTTCTCGATGGTAACGAGGGTCTGTCGCCTCTTATCCCGGACCTGCTTCTCCTTAGTCTCCTGCCAGGGAGGGAAGAGGGAATCAGGGCCATGGGAAGCAGCCACAGGGCTGTGTTGCAAGGGAGGAAGGCCAGGAACTCACATCATCCTCGCTGCGGGATGTCACCACGGCATCAATCATCTTCCGGGGGTTGTTGACACTGGAGACGGTGAGTTTTCCCAGCGAGCCCTCAAACTGCACTGCAGGAAGCAGGGAGCAGGGAAGCCAAGGGATGAGCCCCCTCAATCCCTGGATAAAAGGAGGCCTGGGGCTGCTGGAGGGCTTTACCTGGCTTGTAGGTGTGTTCCAGCTTCGCCACCTGAGGGGTGATGAGTTTAGTGCGCTCCTTCTTGGGACCATCACCATGCACTTCCTCGGCGGCTGCCAACTTCTCCAGCTTCTGGAAGTAATTCTGAGGCAGGGAGAGGAAATGTTGAGAGCCTTCTCCCAAAAAACCATTGGCCATCTCCCTTTTCTCAGCTCCATCATCTTCTCAACATCACCATTTAAGCCACAGCTGAGTCCATCCTCCTCTCCCATCCCTCAGGATGACAGAGACTGAGGCTCCTCCTCAGCCCTCTCTCAGGAGAATGACAAATCTGCTTTCCTTGTGGGGTTCCCAGTCCTCCCCAGCACATCCCAGTTAGTCTGCCTTACTCCATTGGCACCATGCTGAGGCCTCTCCAAACCATCCACCCCAGTTTCGCAACAGCAGAGCTTTGCTGACTCACATCCTGCACCAGTTCCTCTTCTCTACTGGGACTAGCTCACCCACAGATCCCCAAAAAACTGCCAGCTCAGGAGAGGGTGGACCCAACAGCCACAGCTCTCCCACCCCATTCAGTCTCCCAGTGTCCATCCCAGACATTTCCCTCTCTCCCTGGGGACCCTCGAACAATCAGTCCCTCACCACCTTGTTCCACTTGCTCCAAGTCTGGCTTTTCCCAGCAATGTCTGATAGTCCCTATTCCTGAACTGAAAAAAAGCAGGAGCAATCTCTCCTTATCCACCTTCTCCACTGCACTCCTTGGATTCCCACAGGATTCACCACCACCATTCCCAGTCAGACCAAAATCAGCCTTTCCCTGCCCAAGGATCTCTCCTGAATTTTCCATTTAGCATCTCCCTTGTCCCATTCTAGGGGTTTTATCCTGGCTCTGTCACACTTCTGATGGACAGCTGCTCTCCTGTTATCCCAGACCTATGAAACCAGTGTACCCTAACATCTCCTCACTCCTGGAAATAATGCCCAAGTAGAAAGGATGATAATCCCACCCTGTCCCTCTGCCTTCCTCTTCCAGGGAGGAAAACAATCCACTGCCTCTCTCTCTGGATTGACATCCCCTTCCCACCCAACATCCAATGGACAGGGAGAAGATCCTGCTCCCGAGTACCTGATAATAATAATCATCCAGGTAGGGATCAGTGCTCTGCAGCTGCATCATCTGGATCTTGGACACCCAGTCCTTTTCCCGCTGCAGCATGAGGTTGGCGTAGGGATCCTTACGGATCTGCTCCTGATGGCTGCTCCGGTGGCCCCCTCGGTCCCCCCCGGAGCCGTTGAGGCTCCGGTGCTGGCTGGCAGGAGAAGAAGGGCACCCGTGAGCACACCGGAGCTACAGGAAGGGACAGAGAGGGGGGACAGGTGACCCCGGAAGCAGGACACGTCCCCGTGTCACGCAGCCCTGGCCCTGTCCCCGCACTCACTTCCGGTTCTGCTGCTGCCGCTGGTGCAGAAGCCGGCGGTGCTGGGGGTGCAAATGGGTCGTGTCCGGCCGGAACATCTGGGGCTGCGGCCTGGGGAGAGCGGGAATTGTCAGCGAGGGATGCAGGGAGCGGGTGGGATGCTGGGACAGGGACAGCACCGACCTCAGGTTCTGCAGGTGGGATCCGGGGCCTGGAGGGTGCGGCAGCTGCGAGGGGGGTGGGGCGGGGGGAGCCCCAAAAAAGGCACGGAACCCTCCGGCCGGGGACATCATCTGCCCAACTCTGCCCTGGAGCAGCTTGGGATTCACAGAGGGCAGCGGGCTCCCCACCAGCCCTGACACCCGGGCAAACTGGCTGGGGGACATTCGGCCGGCCTGGAGGAGCAGAGAGGACACCTGGAGTCAGCCAGGTGGGAAAAGGATCTGGGATGGCCAGCAAGAGCCATGGAGAGCGAAGTCCCAGAGCCACGCAGAGAGAATGGTGGGATAAAGCACAGGAAGGAGCTTTACCTGGGCTCCTCCAAGCAGCTGGGCTCTCTGCAGGTGTGTGAGAACGGGAGAGACGCTGTGGGGGAACGGGTGGCCCAGGAGGGAGGAATTCTGGGGAAAGAGTTGGGAAAAAGGACCCCAGTCACAGACCATGACTGGCAGACAGGACAAACCCCAGGAAGGGCAGGCTTCATGGGGTAGGGATGAGCCACAGGAACACAGGGAGGTTTTGGGGGGGGCTGGTCATCAATCCCCAAAAAGGAGAGCAAGCTGGATACCGGAACATTGCAGAGCTGGTTGGGGGACATCCTCTCTCCATAGGGAGCGGGATAACGCTGCTGCATGGTAGCTCGGATGTGGACAGGCTTGGGACACAGGATCTGGGAGGAGGCAAGTGGCACAGTCACTCCGCCTGGGAAGCGGCTTGCACCCTTGGGAGCAGTGGGAAGCTGGGAAGCGAGGAGGTACCTGCTGGTTGAAATTTGGGATGGCGCCCTGTTTGGGGGGGGTGCCGATGGGAACAGCCCGGACCGGGGGGCTCCCAATGATGGGGGACGAGGAACGCCGGGGCAGCGCCCGCTCCGATGGATCCCGCTCCTCATCCCGAGCCTGCGGAGGCCTCTGGGGCAGGGCATAATCCAGCACGGACACTGACGGCATCTCCTGCAGGAGGAATGGGAGGGACACGCCCCTGGAGTCACAGGCTGGGACAGGGAGGAGGATCAGTGTCCCCTGTTCCTCCTGCCAGCTCTCCACATCCCACTGCACTTCCCTGGGATCTCCACGCGACGCTGGGCATTCCCGGAGCACACATGACTGCCAAGAGCATCCCATTTGGGATAACAGGGCGTGGGGTGGGGATTCTGGGTCACCTCCCAGCCCGGCAGAGCCAGGAGAGGGTTGGGAGAGGGTTGGACACGCAGCACTTCAAAGCCTGACTCTTAATGAAACCACAACAACACAAAAATCCTCTGCCTCCAGGCATCAACATTCCCAAATTCTGCTAGGAGTCTGAAATCCCTCAGACATCACCAGGCATCTCAGAACAGCAAAAATCCGCCATCCCAGCCTTCCAGGGTCCGAGGGGGGACAAAGCGTGACAGCTATGAGGGTCTCCCACAAGCCACAGATGCAGCCGGAGGGAAGTGGGACACTCTGCTATCCCAGGAACAGTCTATCCCACCCTGGCTGCCACAGGCATTTGGGATCACCAGGGCAGAGCCTCCTGCCCCCAGCACCCTACCTGAGTGAGGAGCGGCCCCCGGATATGCCGCAGCATGGCTGAGCTGTCCCAGATGCTGGAATTCAGCCCTCCAGGCTGCTGCAGAGCACAAGGAGAGTCAGGAGGGCGCTGCGGGATTCATCCCCACATTCCCCTGCATCCCCCAGCCCGTTCCCACCTGTGGGGGATCCCTGGTGTGCACGGCCTGCATGATGGCCGGGTCTTCCAGCTCGCTGTCAATGACAAGCCGTGTGAGCCGCTCGGCCAGCGCATCCTCATGATCACCCAGAACGTCCCCGTCATTCCCAACGGGACCGTCCGGCTCCCGGCCCGACCCGGCCTTGTCCTCCAGCTCTGCCAGCCGCTCGTGGGCCTCCTGCCAGTCATCATCTGTGAGGGGGCACAGGGTGAGGGACATGGGCCAGGGAGATCTGTGGGGTCAGGGGAATCTGGAGGTGACACTCAGAGTCTCACCAACGGCCCCAGCCCCGAAGGTGTCATCGTTGAACTGGTCGATGTCTTCATCCTCCTCCCCCAGGGCCTGGAAGGCATCTTCATCCTCGTCCAGCGGGCAGTCCTCCAGGGACTGGGACAGCCAGGAATAGGGTCAGCTCCACTGTACCTCCATGATAGCCCCCCAACCCATTATACCTGTACAACAACCCCCCCAACCAGCGATACCTCCTCCAGCCCCATTATCCACCCCTGGAAATCCCCCCAACCCATTACTCCTACGCAGTGACTCCCCTAACCCGTTATATCTCCCCAATGACCCCTCCAGATCTAGAGGGTGACCCCTCCCGTTATACGGTCCCCCAGCCCGTTAGAGGTCCCCAGTGCCCCCCAGACTCCTTCTGCCACCCTGGAGCCCCCTCCCAGCCCCTCAGACCCCCTCAGCGACCGCCCTCCCCAACTCATTTTACCTCCCCGCCCTAGTCCGTTATACCCCCCCCACTCCGTTACACCACCCCGGTGCCGTCCCGGCGCGGTTCTCCCGCAGACCCCGCGGGGCTCCGCCCGCCCTGGCCCCCGCCCGGCCCCTCCCCGGCCCCTCCCCGCTCACCGGGTACCGGAACATGGCGGCGCCGGCGGCCCCCGCCCGCAGGCTCCGCGCCGCCCGACCAGGCCCAGGGCCCCGCCGCGCATGCGCCGCCACGGGCGCAGCCGCATGACGTCATCCGCCGCCACCGCCCTGCGTCCCGCCCGCCGGCGCGTGTGGGGCGGGGCAAGCGCGGACCGCACCCAACATGGACTACGCCCCAGCATGTGTTTCTTAAAGAGGCAGCGTCCCTTTTTCTCCCGCGCACAGTGGTGACACCCGCATGTCCCCCCCCGCAGCCGTGCCCCCTGGTGTCGCCCCACCCATAGCCAATGTCACCCCATCCATAGCCCCAGCAGTGCCCGCCCAGCCCTGTCCCCAGCTGTGTCCCATCCACAGTCATGTCCCCCATTCGTGTCCCCAGCAGTGTCTCCCCCAGACGTGAGCTCTGTTCCCAGTCACGACCCTCAGTTGTGTCCCCTAACTGCAGCAATGTTCTCAAGCTGTCCCCTATTCCTGCTCATGTCCCGTCTCCAGCCGTGTCCCCCAGCTGTGCCCTGAATCCATAGCTGTGTCCCGCCCCCAGCTGTGTCCCCAGATGTGACCCCCATCCATAGCTTTGTCCCTCCGAGTCGTGTCCCCTGACTCCAACCATGTCCCCAGCTGTGTCCCACATCCACAGCTGTGTTCCCAGCTGTGCTCCTGTCCTCAGCCGTCCTCCCGCTGCAGCCACACGCGGCAGGGTTGTGACACGTCCTCGCCGTGTGACTCCCGTTGGGGATCACCTTCCTCATCGCCTTCAAACCCACATCCTCCCCCTGTCACCTCTGTCACCTCCCGGGGTGCCCAGCTGCCGCCTGTAGTGGGTCCGGTGTCCCCGGGTGTCCCAGGTGAAGGGGCGGCTCCACCTCGTCCCTCCCCTCGGCGCCTTCCTTGTGCCCGTCACTGAGGATTAGCACAGGGACAGCCCCGGGCTTGGAGACAGGCACAGGGGACAGGGCCACCCGCCACCTCGCCTGGATGTAGGAGGCCTGGCCGAGCGGCGAGGACCGAGGGTGACATCCCCCATCCCTGCGGTGGGCGAGGACGGGGACCCCCCCGCGCCCCCCCAGCCTTTGGGGGCACCATGAAGGACCGGCTGGAGCAGCTCAAGGCGGTGAGGGACCCCTGGCGTGGGTAGGGGACAGGGGACACCCCCAGGGGGCCCCTCAGGAAAAGGGTGACACCGGGATGGGGGTCTCCGAGACCCCACCCCATGGTGGGAGGGGGCATCACGGAGAGAGGGGACCCCAAAAACCAGGTCTGTGGTGGATGGGGACGTCACGGGGTCACCAAAATACCATCCCACGATGCACGGGGGTGTCACAAGGATGAGGGGACCTCAGACCCCATCCCATGATGGACTGGGGTCTCAGGGACACCCCAATCCCTGGTGGACAGGGACACCAGGGGTGGATGGCACCGAGACCCCACCGTGCTGTGCGTGGGGATGTCACGGGGTTCACACCATGGCAGATGCGGGGCCCTGAGCCTCCCTACAACGGGAGTGTGAGGTGGGGGGACTGAGGGGGTCATCCCCGTGCGGTTTGGGGGGACAATGGGTGTTTTGGGTGACGTGACACCCCCCAGTCGAGTCCTGTCCCCCCATGACGTGGGATGCAATGGGGGGACACCAGCCCCCACCCGGCCTATGGGGGGTGCCCATTCTGCGAGGCTGGCTATGGATTTGGGGTGCCCACACCCCATTCTGCACCCCACACTTCGCCGTGTTCCCGCCACCAGCGCTACTTCCTTCTCCCTTTTCCTGTTCTGCCATGGGGCCCCACTTCGCCCCCACTCCTGGGGGGCTCCCCCTGCTCCCCAGTGTTGGCTCCCCATGGATCGTGAGGGTCCCAGCAGGCCCCCAACTCACAGCCGGGCCCCTAGCCGTGGCAGGGAGGCTTGGCAGGGATTTACCGGGATTATGGAGCCATCAGATAAAACCCTCAGGAGGGAGCGAAGGGATTAATTTTATTTTTACTCTGGCAGCAGGAGGAGGGGGTTGGGGGGGTCCCAGCCTGGGGTCCATCCCTCTCTCCAGGACACCCCAAAAACACCCCCAGGGTGCTAGTGGAGCTGAGGGCTGAGGGGAGGCAGAAGGGCTGAGACTGAGTTTTGGGAAGGGCTGAATTTGGGAGCACATGGGTGGGGGCCTGGGCATGACACCAGGTTGAGGGGCACCAGCCACCTTCGTGTCCCCCAGGGCTGCCCCAGACCTGCTGTGGGGCCACAGTTTGGGACATAAACCCTGTCCCATCCCCATCCCATCACTGTCCCCGTTCCCTCCTTCTGGCCAAGCCCAGCAATCCCTTAATTCCAAGCCACGTGTGGCCAGATGTGAGCTGGGCTCGGCCCCTCCCGGCTCTCCCCCGCTGCAGATGTTGCCCCCGTGCCAGCACATGGCTACTCCTCCTGTGTCCCTGTCACCCCAGGGGGGCCTGGGGGGCTCTAGCAGGGCAGGGGGTCCCCCATGAACACTGTGTCCCAACAGAAACAGGATGCAGATGACGAGGAGGAGCTGGAGATCGCTGTGGACAACACGGCATTCATGGATGAGTTCTTCTCGGAGGTGAGGGAGGGCTGGGAGTGGGGCTGGGGGGGTAGGGCTGCCTCCTAACCCCCCCCAAAATTCTCCCGGACATGCCCAGATTGAGGAGACCCGGCAGAACATCGACAAGATCTCAGAGAATGTGGAGGAAGCCAAGAAGCTCTACAGCATCATCCTCTCAGCCCCCATCCCAGAGCAGAGTGAGTGCTGTCACAGTGTCCCCACGGCCTCCTTTGGTCATGGGGACCCTCCCTGAGGACTCACACCCATGATCCCACAGAGACCAAAGATGACCTGGAGCAGCTGACGGCAGAGATCAAGAAAATGGCCAACAGCGTCCGTAACAAGCTGAAGAGTGAGTGTCCTCATTGCCGTGTCACTGGTGTCCCTGTCCCCCTGGGACTCTGGGATCGTGGCAGCTGGCAGTGGGAAAGGTTCCTGATGGGTTGAGGTCTGTCTCTCTCCAGGTATGGAGAGGAACATTGAGCAGGATGAGGCACGATCCTCCGCTGACCTCCGGATACGCAAGTCCCAGGTGAGCTCCGGTCCACAGCCAGTGTCCCCAGGTCCAACTCTGTCCCCCACGGGCTGGGAATGTCCAGGGATCCCCAAGTGTCCCAATTCTATCCCCAGCAGCACCCTGTGATCTCAAGCTTTGTGTCCCTCTGCCCTGTCCCCAACACTCCGTCCTGTCACCCTGTGCGGGGACATGCTACATCTAAGGTCTCCTGGGTTTCATGCCACTGTCCTCACTCCCAGCACATTGTCCTGTCCATCCTGGGATCAGGAACACACCATGCCCAGAGTGTCACTGATCTGACCTCCTGTCCCCATCCCCAGCACCTCATCTTGTCCCCTGGGTAGTGTCACACCCCTATCCTCACTCCTGTCCCCTGTGAAAATGGGTCATGGGGATATGCCATGCCTGGAGTGTTACATGTCCCCGTCCCCTGTGAAAATGGGTCATGGGGATATGCCGTGTCTGGGGTGTTCCATGTCCCCATTTCCAGGACCAAGTCCAGTCCCCTGGGGTCACACCATGCCCTAGGGGGTCCCCATTCCAAAGGCTCTGTCCCCGTCCCCATCCTCACGTCCCTGTCCCTGTCCCCAGCACTCGGTCCTGTCCCGCAAGTTCGTGGATGTCATGACCAAGTACAACGAGGCACAGGTGGATTTCCGGGAGCGGAGCAAGGGCCGGATCCAGCGCCAGCTGGAAATCAGTGCGTGACCAAGCCCCCAGGCAGGGTGGGCAAGGCCTGGGCATCAAACCCCACCTCTTTCCTAAAATGGGAGGAACCGACTCAGACACACCCCTCCCATTTGACCAAGTTTAGTTAAGTGGGTGGAGTCAGACCATGCATCCCAAATTTACCCCAAACTGGGTGGGGCGTCTTCCCGCCCCTCCCCACGTGCCCGCAGCCGGCAAGAACACGACGGACGAGGAGCTGGAGGAGATGCTGGAGAGTGGGAACCCCTCCATCTTCACCTCGGGGGTAAGCCCTGCCCCTTGGGGGGGACACCAGGGGCTGTGTGACAGGGCCAGGCCTCCTCGCTGACGTTCCCCTGTGCTTGCAGATCATGGACTCGCAGATCTCGAAGCAGGCGCTGAGCGAGATCGAGGGGCGGCACAAGGACATCGTGCGCCTGGAGAGCAGCATCAAGGAGCTCCACGACATGTTCGTGGACATCGCCATGCTGGTGGAGAATCAGGTACAGGGACACGCAGGGACCTAGACATGGGGACACAGGGACTTGTGGACGGGGACCTGAGCATGGGGGACAAGCAGGGACAAGCAGGAACCTGGGTATGGGGTCACAGGGATGACCTGTGTATGGGGACATGGACACAAGCAGGGAATTGGGCACAGGGTCACAGGGATGAGCAGGGACCCACATATGGGAACCTATGCAAAGGGTTACCAGAGACAAGCAGGGACCCAAGTGTGGGGTCACAGGGACCTGCATGGGTCCATGGAGTGGCCCAGGGAGCTGTACAGGGGGATCCAGGCACGGAGTGATATGAGCTGGGGTGGTGACCACTGCACATGTTCCCATGGAGCCACCCACCACCCCATGGTGGTGGTCTGGAGGGGACACAGGAGTGTCCCCCACCCTGTGGTGGTGCTGTCCCCTCTCTTAGCCCCTCTCTGTCCCCCCATGCCACGCGAGGAGCTGCTGTGTGCCCCGGGGAGAGGTGAGTACCTGCGTGTGCAGGCGTGCCACGTGCTGTGGGGCTGTGTCACCATGTCCCCACCAACACTGTCCCTTCTCACCCAGGGTGGGCTGCTGGATAACACGGAGTCGAACACACGGAGCAGAGCAGGGAGGCAATCTAGTGCTGGGGTCAGGTGTGCCAGGTGGGTGGGTGCCAGCACCCCGGCGTGCTCGTAGTGTCACCCCTCCTCTCTCTCTGTCCCCTGCGTGCTCCCTAGGGAGCCATGATCGACCGCATAGAGAACAACATGGACCAGTCCGTCGGATTCGTGGAACGGGCCGTGGCCGACACCAAAAAGGCTGTGAAGTACCAAAGTGAGGCCAGGAGGGTGAGACAGACCGATGGCCCCCATGTCCCCTCCGTAGCCCATAGAGTCCCCTCTGTAGCCCCCAAGGTCCCCTCTGTAGTTCCCAGCATCCCAGAGATATCCCCAGTGTCCTCCTCTGGCCCTCATTGTGCCTTCACATCTCACAGTATTCCCAGAACCTCCTCATATCTTCCAGCAGCCCTGAGATCGCTTTATTTTCCTCAGCCACCTCCTGTCCCCTTCAGCCACCCCTCATATCCCCCAGCTGACCCCAATAATTCCCACCTCCCCTCAGTGACCCCATGGGAGGTTGGCAGCTCTGTCCCTCTCTGTCCCACTGCCAGCCCTGAGCGCCCTCCCATCTTCAGGTGTGATGAGCTGGTGAGGACTCAGCCCCTCCTGCCCCATCCCCAGGGCTTTGCAGCACCCCTGGCTCTTCAAGGCCCCTCGGTGCCCCCGTGTCCTCCCCACACGGGACAGGTGTCCCCACCCCCGACTTGCCCCTGTTCCCCCAGAAGCTGCTGATTTTGGTGGCAGTGGCCGTGCTCTTGCTGGGGACAGTTGCCCTGATCATTGGACTCTCGGTGGGGCTGAACATGAAATAGCCCCTGGGGCGGGGGTCTGTAAGTGTTGGGGGGGCAGGGGACCCCCACTGCGGGGACACAGAGCCCTGGGGGATCCCAATGTCACCTCCTGCTTGGGGGGCTCTGTTGCTTTGGGATTTGGGGCTGTTAGGGGGCCAGGGGTGCTGGGTTCTGGGTGTGGTGATCTCGGGTCTGCGGTGCTGGGGGTGTTGAGGGGCTGCACTGCTTGGGGGTCTGCAATGTTTGGGGGCCCATGGTGCTCTGGGGTCTGTGTTTCGGGGGATCTGCAGTGCTCAGGCATCTGTGATGTTCAGGGGTCTCTGGTGCTCAGGGGTCTGTGCTGTTTGGGGTCTGCATTTTTTGGGGTTTGCAGTGCTTGAGGGTCTGTCTTGCTCGAGGGTCTGCGTTCCTCGGCGGTCCGTGTTGCTCCAGGCTCTGGATTTTGTCTCTTCCCCACATCCATTTCTTGCTATCCCTGCTCCCTTCTTCCTGCTGCAGTCCCTGTCCCCTTCCCCGCCGGCGCCTCCAGCTCCCCTTTCCTTCCTCCAGACGCTCCCGACCATCCCAGCGATGTCCCCGGCACTGATCCTGGACCCCTCCTCTCCCTGCTCCTCCCGGACCTGCTGCTCCCAGCCCTCCGTGTCCCGGTTCCCGCCGCGGGCTCCAGCACCGCCGCCTTTCCCGCCCGTTCTGCCGCTCCCTGGGATCTGTCCCTCATGTCCCCACGGAAGGGGACAGGATTCCGTCCATGGGGACGCGGCCACTGCTGCCTCAGCCCCAGCGAGGGGTGACAAGGACGCAAATCCCAGGGCCGGACGCTCACCTGCGCGGATATCCCGGTGGAATGAGGGCGGGAATAGGGACAGGACAGGGGGTTTGTTGTCCCCGTGCTGTGACAGACGGACAGGGGTGCCTGTCCTCTCTTGGCTTCGATGTCGGGGCGGGAGGATGTGTTGATCATGGATATTTAACTCCCGTTGTAATAAAATCCCGCTGATCCCGCCCTGCGCTTCCTCTCTGTGCTGGCACCGGGAACACCCGAAGCCACCGGCATGGCTCTGGCTTGGCTCCCGGTGTCCGGGGATTTGGGGGCTGGACTGGCCCCGTTTCCCGGTGCTGTAGGACACGAGGGGGAAGCACGGGGCTGGGGACACTCCCAACTCCCGGGTCCTGTCCAGACTGTACCCCTCCACCAAGTTTTTGGGTAAGTCACAGTGTTTGGCCACCTGTCCCAGGGCACGCTGGCACTGTCACCTCCCTGTGCTACAGAGAACCAGCTCACACCTGCCCTGCCACCTTCCCTGTCCCGTCCCCAGCCCCTGTCCTTGTCCCTTGCCCTATCTCTGTCCTTTCTCCCCACTCTGCAGCCCCTACCCCATTGTCCCCCTCCCCATTCCTTGTCCCCCTCCCCAGTCCCATCCTTATCCCCTGTCCCACTCCCCAGCCCATGCCCTGTCCCTGTCCCCCTCCCCAGCTGTGTTCCTGCCTCACATTCCCTGTCTCCCCGAGCAGAAGAAGATCATGATCATGTTGTGCTGCATCATCCTCGTCATCATCCTGGCATCCAGCATCGCGAGCATCTTTGCCTGAGCCCCTAACCTGCTGCCCTCCAGGTGACAAAGACAGGGCTGGGGGTGGCACAGAGGGTCCCTGGTACCCTCCCAATCCGAGGGAGCAGGTTTGGGCCTTGCCAGGGTTGGATTCACCCTGAGTGTCCCCAGGCTGCCACGCTGGAGAGGGATGGGGATGGTGACAGCACTGGGAGCCACATCCCCTTCCTGAGTGTCACCTTATCTTCCTCCCTGTCACAGGTGGCCTTTCCCCCTCCTGCCCCACTGCCCGGATGATCCATCGGAGAGACCTCAGCCAAGCCCTGATTCCCGGAGCCCCGAGGACATCCCACGTATCCCTGGAGGAGTGGAGCCCACCTACATCACTCCCTGCTCCCCTCCCAGCGCCAAGGTCCCCTCGCTCCTCCTCCTCCTCCACTCGGGTGACAGTTGGTGGCCGCTGTGACAAGCAGCCCCTCCTCAGTGGCATGGAGCGGCCGGAGGGGCCGTGTCCCTCTTGGGGAGGGGGACACAGGGCTTTGCCTTGCCAAGGCAGCCAGAGGAGCCCCTCCCTGTGCTTGGAGCTCCTTGGATGTGCAGCCACCCATGCTGGAGCCTTCCTCCTCAATAAAGAGCTCACCCACTCTCTGCCTCCTGGCTCCAAACTGATCCGTGGATCCCTCAAGATGCTCCCAGCTCTAAAATCCACTTCAGGATAGAGAGCCTTGTGCTTCAAACCCCAATCCATTTATCCCCCAGTTCCATGTTTCCAGCTCCAAACCCCACCTTGGCATAAAGATCCTCATCCCTCAAACCCTGACCCATGTACGGAGTCATCCCATGACTGAGGATGCTCCAGCCTAAAACCCACTCCAGGCTCTCATGGAAAAGTTTAATTCCAAAAGGAATCCAATCCAGCTGCTCTTCAGACTCTGTGCTTCAGGAAAAACTTGCCCCAGTAGCGTCCCTTGAACTGCAGGTCATAGGGACTCAGGTATTTCCTCATCCCCAACATATTGGAGGTCACCACACGCTCGAAAGTCCAGGGATTTTGGTTGTCCAGCCTCTTCTTCTCCTCCTCCCGCCGCATTTCCTGAAGGCTCTCCCGGCTGACGGGCACAGCCGGGAAGGGCAATTTCTGGGCCACGCGAGCCAGGAAGGGCTGGACCTCCCCGAATTCACAGCGCCCGCCCACCTCCACCACCAGCCTCCCGCTCTTCACCGCTGTCACGTAGCGGTCGATGGGGCCCTTCCCGCCCCCCATCCGGTGTCCCAGACTTTTCCGTGTCACCGGCTTGGAGGGGGCGGGCACGCGCCACACGGCGAACATGTTTTTGGGATCGATGCTGCGGCCGATGGTCAGGCGGATCATCTCAAAGTGGCCCCAGTGCAGGTACCCCCCGCCCAAAGCCTGTGGGGGGACAGGGAGGGACAGCTCAGGGACGCGGAGATGGAGGGCCCCATGTCCTTCCTAGAAACAGGGACGTGCAATCCCAGCCTCTGGAATCCTTCCCCCACGATCCGTTTGCTGCCTGTTCCCGCTCACCAGGATCCCGAATTGCCCCTCGGTGAAGTCGGTGGCCACCTGGGACGGGCCACGGATGTCACGGAGCTGCCGGGGTTCCCGCCGGACCTTGGGCACCGCCGGCACCTTGTCCATGAACTTCAGCTTCGGCTTCTCCGGGATGGTGATCCCTGCCGGGGAACACCAGCATCAGAATCACCGGGATCTCTGGGACCAGACTGGGGAGTGCCCCCGGCACCCCTCGCGGGGTTCTCCCGCCGTCCATCCCCCTCACCGCTGTAATCCGGGGGCAGCGCCAACTTCTTGAGCCCCGCCCGGGGAACGGCGACGCCGCCGGGACCTGCGGGACAGAGCGGGGGTATCATGGCTGTGGGCGCGGGGGATCTCAGGCAGGGCCAGGAGGAGAGGAGGGACCCCGCGGGGCCTTCCCTTCCCGTCTCAAGATCCCCCAAGCCACCACAGTCCAGCCGGAGTCTCAACAAACCCTCGGTACCCCCCAATGTCAGTCCTTCCAGCGCCCGCCCGAGCCCTCCCCGCCAACCCCAGGCGCCCAGGAAGGCCCCCCCGGTCTTCTGAACACCCCACAAGTCACGGACGGCCCCTCAGAGCGCGGCCTAGCCCCCCCTAACCTCCCCCGGCCCGCAGCGGCCCCGTAAGCCGCCATCGCCACATCGCCGGCACACGCCGGAAGTGCCGCAAGGGCGCCGCCATTGGTCCGTCCCCAAACACGCCCCGCCCGTGGTCCGGCCGGGAAACGCGGAAGGAACATTAGTTCCGGAGGAAGACGCCGCGCATCCCATTCCCAGCCCCGTACCGGGCGGGGGTCGCCGGCGGGGGACACCCCCGAGGGTCCGTCAGCGGCGTCAGGAGGTGCTGGAAGTGTCCTGGATGTGCTCCCAGCCTTTGTGCTGGGCTGGTTTACTGGGTTAATGGGGATAGGTTTCATATTCTTCCCAGTACGTGGGTTTGGATTCGGGGTGGGCGACCTGGGGCCATGACGTCACAAAAAGAGTGAGCGCTGGGGTGCGGCGGGGCTGTGACGTCACACAGGTGTCCCACCCGCAGCACTGTGACATCAGCACGGTGTCCCTGCAGGACATGTGCCACCACCCCCTGGCTCCCAGTGCGGCCACCATGGGACATGGATGAAGCCATGAGTTTCCTGCTCCCCACGCTTGTCCTGCTGGTGGCCACTACGGCCGTCCTGCTGGCCACCCGCATTTGGAAGGTGCGGAAGCACCTCGGGAGCCGGGCCAGGAGATCCCGGCGCGGGCGAGCGGCCCCGGGGGCTCCGGGTTCACCCCCGGCTGAGGAGAGCCCTGCCCAGGGCCCGGCTGCCCCCGGGAGCCCCCTGTACATCCCCTGCGGCTGCGGCCCCGCCTGCACCCCCTGTGCCACGGCGGCCCGGGAGCTGCAGGACCTGGTGACGCCGCTGTGGCCCGGGGTGTCCTTCCCGCGGGACTCGGAGATGTGGCAGCTGTCGTGGGAGGACCTGGAGCAGATGCTGGAGCGAGGCCACCTGCCCTGCTGTGCCTCCTCCAGCTCCGCTGGGAGCCCCCATCCTTCCCAGAGCCCCAGTGAGAGCTGCCGGACTCCAGACGAAGAAGACCCTGTGGACACATCTCGCTGCTCCCTTGGAGCTGCACGAATGAGGAGAAACCGCTCATCCTTGAGGATGCACGTGGCCAAAAAGAACCTGGAAGTGAAGCTGAGAGCCCAGCCTGTTCCAGTGAAGCGTTCCCAGGAGCAGCAGGAAGCATCATCCCCTTCCTCCGAGAGCCTCCCATGCTCTGAGAGCCTCAGCGGGAGCTGCCAGACTCCGGACAGAGAAGATGCCACAGACAGCTCTCCGTGCTCCAGCAGATCCACGGATATCAGCGGAGCCCGCTCAGCCCTGAAGATGCACGTGGCCAAGAAGAACCTGGAAGTCAAACTAGGAGCCCGGCCTGCTCCAGTGAGGAGTTCCCAGCAGAAAGTGGCACAGCAGGAAGCGTCCTGGAGCCACGGGTCACCAACCCACAGCTCCCACAGCACGGCAGCCGAGACAAAGAGGAACGCCCGGCACTTGGAGTCAAAGAAGATCCTCCAGAGGCAAAGGGAGTTGGAGTTCCCCCATCTCCGAGGAGCTCCTCCAAGCCAGATGAGGCTCCTATTGGCAGCTCAGATACTTCTGAGGATGCTTGGTTTTAAATAAATCAGCATTTCCCCAAAGAACGGAGTTTGGGCCGGGAGAGGGTTCCTTTTTTCCCAGTAGCTGGGTTTGGATTATGGATGGGAATACTGTGGATCACACATGAGTGCTTTGGATGCCATTCTCAGGAACTTTGCAGTGTCCCATGGGACAACCCGTATTTCCAGGTGGGATGAGTGTCCAGGGTCAAATCCCTGGGAGACTCTGGAAACGAGCCCCAGGTGGGTGCAAGTGGTAGGCCTGCCCCGTCCAGCTTCCCATTGGGAGACCCGCGGCCACCATCCTCCTCCCAGGTGTTAAAGCCAATGTTGGGAGGTGTCCTCTCCCTTTTTCCCTTTCTGTCCCGATGGAGGCTCTCAGGGGAACATGCTTTGTGCTGTTCCTTGCAGCCTCAGCTTCTTTGTAGGATGCTCTGGGTGTTTAGGGGATCTGGCTGCCCTCCCTGGGGAGAGAGAAGGGGTGGGTCCCCCTGCTCTGAGCATGGGGGGGAAGGACAATGGGGGTCCCCAAATCCCTGTCACAGCCCTGCTTGTGCTCACCATGCCAGTCTCTGTCACTAGTGACCGCGTGTGGCTCTCTGTGCTGAGTGACCACTGGGGATCTAAGCCTGGGGTCTGGCGGTGGGGTGACCTGGCAGGGATGGACACCACCTCAAGCATCTGTTTCTGAGCTGTGGGACTGCTCTGGAGGTGAGGAATGGGGAGGACACCGTGTGTCCCTGAAGGAGATGGGTGTAGGGTGGGAGTGAGGGGACCCTGCCAGCCTCATGGGTTTTCCGCCACCAGCTCTGAGCTGGGTGACACCCCCAGCCCAAATCCTTCCCACAGCTCCTCTTGGACAGCATCCAGCATGGGAATGTCCTCCACTTGGCCACAGGGCTCGTGGCTGTGGAATTCTCTCCCTATGGAATGTTACTGCTCCAGGGAAATGGGGAGTCTCTCCCAGAGCCCCAGATTCCTCTCAGGATCTGCAGCTCTGAGTCCCTGTGTCCTGCAAATCCCATGATGGGATCTCTCCATGAGGAATTCCAAGCAGGGGGGTGTGGTGTTGGCCGGATCAGGACGGCGTATAGAGGTGTCCTCCATGAATTTTGGGGTGCAGGGTGGTGTCGTTTGACCCTCTCATTCCTGGGGTATTCGTTATTCCCTCATTTCGGGTTTAATCCTCTGCCTGAAGCTCTTGGCTCCTTCTCCTCGGGGCTGGACACCCTAAAAATGGAAAATGAAGACAGTCTGGGGGTAAAGTGTGGGGGATCCCCTCTATTCCCCCTTTCCCCTGCAACAGGGCGCAGATCCAGGATATTCAGGCCCACCCCTTCCCAGGGAAGGAGATCCAGGGGAAATCATGGCTGGGCAGTGCCCAGCTCTGCTCCCGGGTGCCGCCCCCCCGCCCATGCCCCCTGCTCTGCGGGGAGGAGCCGCAGGAGCCTAATGGCCCTTGATGGATTTTTCTTCCAGGAATTAGCTGCGGGGTGGTTTTGTTTTGGTGGTTGGGCTTTTTTTTTTTTTTTTTTCTTTTCTTTCTCTCTTTTTTTTTTTTTTCTTTCTGCGCTCCTGTAAACACGGCGTGGAGCTGGAAGGAGTGGGAATGAGGGGGGGACACGCAGCTTTCGGGGGAAGGCTGGCACCCCGATTTCCTTAACTCCCTTGCATGTGGGTTTGGGATGAGCAGCTCTTCCCGGCGGGAACACGGTGTCCTGGAGCCCTGCCGGGAATGGGGCGGGGGGGCAACACTGGGAATTTCCCCTCACCCCACGCAGCCATCCCCATGGAGCATCTTCCCACCCCACGCAGCCCTACCTCCCGCCCCTCCCCGGCTTTTGGGGGGCTGTCCCCTCCATCCCCCCGTGTCCCCCCGTGGGCTGGGCGGTGCCCCGGGGAGGGATGCCGCAGCCGCTGACGTCACGGGGCTCAGCCAATGGGCGTGTGCTGTGGCGGGGTGGGGCGGGGGCGGCCCCGGTGGGGACCGGGGCTGCTCCGGGGGTCCCGGTGCCCCCCGCTCTCCTCATGCAGGGCATGGGGAGCCTCCGGCTGGGCAGCCGCGCCGTCATGTACACGGCGGAGACCCTCCCCAAGGGCAAGAACCGCGTCATGGGGGTGAGTTTTGGGGGGGTCGGGGGGAGAAACCCCTGGAAAATCCCCCCTCAGCCCATTCCCTGATGATCCCTCAGGGAATGCTGTGTCTCTGGAGAGGCGCTGGGATTAAGGCATCCCAAATTCCCAGGGTGGCTCTGTGGGCTGGGGGATTGAGTTGACCCCAGTCCCATCCATCCCGCTCTCCCAGACTATCCAGATTATGACGGGATTCCTGCACATCGGCTTCGGGATCGTCCTGACCACGCTCACCAATGTCTACACCTCTGTCTTCGTCATCGGAGAGATCCCCTTCCTGGGCGGCGTGTCGGTGCGTGCCGAGGGGCTGGGATGGGATTCCCAGTGGGAAAAGATGCCCACTGAGGAGGGATACCCACCGGGAAAGAATGCTTAGGGGGTGGGAATCTCACCAGGGAACAGTGCCCACAGTGAAAGGAATCCTGCTGGGGGGGGGATGCCAGCAGGTGGGACACCCATTGGAAGGGATGCCCACCGGGAATGAGGCACCTGCAGCTCCCAAGGCCTCGGCAGCTGGAAAACAAGGGCAGGGAGGTCACTATGCCCTCTAAGCGCCACCTCTGGGCGAGTTTGGGGCGCCCTCAGTGCCAGCTGAGCCCCGTCTCTCCCACTGCAGTTCATCATCTCCGGGTGCCTCTCCATCGGCGCCGAGAAGAGCCCCACGGAATGTGCGGTGAGTTTTCCCGGGAGCACACCAGGAGTGATCCCATGGGGTACGTGGGGCGTCCCTCTGGAATTTTAGGGGGGTCTGCCACCCCCCCCCCCAGAGCCCCCTGGGTGCCCGCAGGTGAAGGGCAGCCAGACCATGAACGTCATCAGTGCCATCTTTGCACTCCTGGGAATCGTGGCCTTCATCGTGGACCTCAACCTCAACGGGCTCTACCGCTCCACCTACTACACCGATCTCGTCCTGGTAAAATCCCACTTGGTGGAATTCTGGCCCCCTGGGAACCTCCCTCGGGCCTTTTCTCCAACCCTCAGGGGGTGTTGTGCCTTTTCCTAAATCCCTGTTGGGGTGGCGGTTTCTCCTCTGCCGGCACGACCTATTTTGGGCTGGTACCTCGGGAGATGAGTCACCCCTGGAAGCATCCATGAGCCATAAAAACGGCGGGATGGAGGGCTTGGAGTAAGGCTTTGGAGCTGGGGAAGCAGAGGGAGAGGAAGGAGGAGCCACAGAATGCTGCCCTGTGTGGGCTTCGTGCTGCTGGGTGTCACTGATGGGGTTTTCCCCATCTTGGAGCTCGCAGGGAATGGGATTTCCATCGTGCTGCTCACCTTCACCATCCTGGAATTCTGCATTGCCGTGGCCACCGCTAATTTCTGGTGCCGGGCCACCCGCCTCAGCTCCAACGAGGTAGGATGAGGGGCTGGGGTGGCAAGGATGGATCCCAAAAACTGCCTCCCATGATCCCAGTGTCTCCCATAATCCTGGTGTTTCCCAGGCCATGCTGATTGTCCCCAGTGCCACCCGTGTGGATCTGGCTGCGCCACCGGCAGAGCTGCCTCAGCCTCCCAGCTACAGCGAGGTGATCCAAGGAATAGCCTGGAAAGGAGCAGGATCAGTATTGGGGTGGCTCTTGGGATGACAGTCCCCATCCTGCTGCCATCAGTGTCCCCTCCCTGGGAAAACATCCCACCTCAATCCCTAGGGAGCATCCCAGAGCATCCGCCCCTCTGTTCTGGGAATGGGGAGGAGATCCCAAACCCCCAAGGGTGGTGGGGTGCCCGGGGGGTTGGGAGGTCTCCCCAAATATTCTACCCTTTTTCCAAGACACCTCCCGGTCTCTCTGCAGCTGGCTGCTCCTGAAGTCTGACACCGAGGATGTCGGAATGGGATCCTGCCTCCATCGCTCCTAAATCCCAGGGCTATGGCATCCTCTTCCCACTGTGCTGCCAGCTGGGATGTGCTGGTCCTCCCCACAAAAGCCAGGGAACACCCCCAAATTCCCTGTGCCCCTGTCTGCGGGGCTCCACTTGCTGGCTGCTGTGGGAAGGGGCTTCTCCAGGGGGGAATCTTGGGCAATTCCTGACTGTAAATCCCTGGTGGGATGCTGGGGTTCGCTCATGTTGGGGTTCAGGAATTCCTGGTGGTCTGCTGGTTTGGAGTGACCTCGATGTGTGCCGGGAGCCGGGCGGGTCACCAGAGCATCTACCTCGGCTCGTCCCCTCTTGGCTTCATTTTATTTCGGGAATAAATGCTCTCTCTGGGCTTGTGTCTCCTGAATTTGGGAGTTTCCAGCGTGGGAGCTACAATTACACATCACAGAGCTGCTGTCCCTCAGGAAAGAGGCTCATCCTGCCCGATGTAGGGACACCTGCTCTCTCCTATGGGGAATTCTGCCCCCCTGAACTCCTGGTACCTGGTCCCAATGGAGTTTTGCTCCTCTAAACTCCCGGTGCCTGCTTTCCTGAGGGAATTCTGCTCCTCAAAACCCCTCTCCTGAGGGAATTCCATTCTCCTAAACCCCAGTACCTGATTCTGAGGGAATTCTGTCCCCACAAACCCCTCAGCACCTGCTCACCCGAGGGAATCCTGCCCCTCTAATTCCCCTCTCCTGCTGGAATTCCACTCTCTAAACCAGGGTACCTGGTCTCCCGCGGGAATTCTGCTCCCCAAGCTCCCCCCCACTCCCCCCCCCCATTCCAGCACGGTTCTGCTATATTTAGCTCGGCTGGAGCGGCCGGGCAGCCGGCGGCGATGCTGGTGACGCCAGCACATCCCGGTTCTTCCGCCACCGGAGAAGCTGCCCCGGGGCTGGAGCTGCTCCGTGGGGTGACATGGGGACACCAGTCCCATGTGCTCCCTGTTCCCACAATCCTGGGTGGCAGGAATGGAGCTGAGGGGTGCTCCCAAACCTTATCTGTGCGGCAATTCCTAAAAAAATTATTTATTTTCAGGGAAAGAAAAGGGCTCTGCGATCATTTTCAACAGGAGCAGGTTTGTCAGCTCCTGACAAGCTCATTTATAGGTCCACCCTTATTTATCCTGCATCTGTGGGAATGCTGGTGGATTTAACGAGGAAATGAGTATCCAGTGGCATCAAGCTATTTAAGGAGCATCCCAAGCTTATGGAAATGGAAAAGTGGGATGGAAGTGAGGAAAGAGACTCCCCAGTGCTGATTTTCCAAAAGGTAGAAACATCCTGGTGAGTTCCCAGTGCCCTGTGGGAGGATCCTCTTAATTTTAGGGGACAAGATCCATCCTAAACTTCCCCTCCAGTGCCAGAGTAGGATCAGTGACCTTGAACATTCCTGTTCAAGGAATTTCTTGTTCATGATCTGTTCCCTTGAACATTCCCTTAGGTTTTGGGGTGACTTACGTGTTTTTCTTCTCTATCCACACTCCCTGACAATGCTCTGGCTGCTCAGCCAAAGCCTCATGGATTATTCACTCCCTGTCAGTTATTTCTGTTCCTGGCTCTGAAAAAATAATGAGCCCTATCAGTAGGAAAAGCCCCAGGGATTTTGGGAGCAGGATGAACAGGCTGCCTCTGCTCATCCCGTGGCCACAACCCATTACAGCTCTGGCTCCTCACCTGTGGCTCTGGAGCATCCCAACCTCTCCCAGCTCCGTGGGGACCACCATGAAGCCATCCTGCCTCCCATCCAAGCTCTGTGTTTTCCCAGAGTGGTGGTTTCCTGGGAAGGAGGCTTCCTCCTACTCCACCAGCTTCAGGATCTGTTTTCATGAAGTATCCCAGTGTTTATATGTGGCTTTCCCTGAAAATGCTGGAATAAGTGTTTAAGGCTCTATGGGAATGTGGGGTTTTTTATATATTTTTATTTTTAGGTGGGAATTTGCAGCCCTGGGGGGGGAATGGGGACTTCCAGGAATTGGAAATAGCAGGTGACAGGGAGTACAGAGTTTTGTGTCCTAGCTGGTGAGGATCCCTAAGGAAAACCAAAAGCCTTGGAGGAACTGTGAGATTAAATGGGGTGTCCCAATGCGTCTTCCCCTTGTGAAGAGACAGATCTTGGAGGCTCTTCCAGCACCTAAAGGTGGCCCAAGAGAGCTGGAGAGGGACTTTGGAATAGGGCCTGGAGTGCCAGGACAAGGGGGAATGGCTTCCCACTGCCAGAGGGTGGGTTTAGATGGGATATTGGGAAGAAATTCTTCCCTGTGATGGTGGTGAGGAGCTGGAATGGATTTCCCAGGAAAGCTGTGGCTGCCCCATCCCTGGAAGTGTTTAAAGTCCCATTCCAGGATTCCAGGGGAAGCTGATGCCAGTGAAGCCTTGGAGAAGTAATGGAACTTTTCTGCAGCCTCAGGAGTTTTCCTGGGAATGAGCAGATCAAAGGCTGGAATGTCACGTGCAGGTGTTGATGGACACATCCGGGACAGGCTTTGGGCGCAATGTCACCATGTCCCAAATGCCAGGTGTGGATCACCCCAGCAGTCAGCACTGCCCCCCACCCTCAACCTCCTACCTGCTCCCAGCTCTGGATTCCATAACCCAGGATGGACACAGGGATGTTTAAAGCCAAAAAACCTGAAAGCTTTCCCAGAAAACATGACTTGCCTTCTGGAATCAGTACGGAAAGAGCCCTGTGGGAAGCAGAAACACCTGGAAGCAAAGCAAAATGTTGACTTTTGGTATTTTTATGGGGATATAAAGTTTGTCCCAGGAAGCAGCAAGTTTCTTTGGAGAGCTTTTCTTCATTGTAATCTATTTTCTTTGGAAAAAAACTCACGGATTTTGGGGTTGGAAAAAGAATTTTGGTTCCACCAGGCTCATAAATTTTGTCCTGTGCTGGTGGGAGGGAATTTGAGAAGGTCTCACTGATCCCCCCTGAGCATCCAGCCAGGCTTCCCCTATCCAAAACTTGTCCTAGAAAATAGGAAAATGAACATTAAAATCCAAGGAATGTGTTGTATATATCTATAAAGCCAAAAATTCCTGCAAAGAAAAGGTTGGAAAGCTCCACCGCCTGGCCTTGCTGCTTCCCTGCATCTGCTTCAAAGCTTTACCTCCTCTGGAATCCACTTCCAAACCAAATCCTGTCATCCCACCTTGGGCTCCTGCCATCCCCAGCTGGACCTGGGTTTATTTAGGAAGGAGGAAAGTGCTTTTTCCATGGATAACTCACTCAGAAAGTGAGGTTTTGGGGGCTGAGGGCAGTCACGGCTGTTTCTGGCTGCAAGGCTGGAACTTCAGGAATGCTGTAGGAATCTGGAAGGGCAGATTTGGGAGGAAATCCACCGTGTAGGGTGGCTTTGGCTGGGAATCTGAGCCGTGGATAATGGTGGAGGATACCCTGGCTGCCTAAAGGCTAAATAGGGGATCCCAGAATTTCCACGGGGGCTCAAGTGTTCCTTCCCAGGGCTGGAACAAGATCCCAGGGATTGTTAGGATTGGACTTTTGAGAGGGATGAGGCACCAGCAGGAATTAAAGGCTCTGAGGCATCAGGAATGTGATGAAGAGGCTGAATCTCATCCATGTCCATGTTTTTCCTGGAAAGCCGTGCTGCCAGATGCAGCCCTTTACAAGGCCAAGTGCACGCTTCCATCAGGGATGCGGGATGGAGGAAGGTCATGGGTGGGATGGAGGAATGCCATTGGAGCCGAGATGGAGACGTGAGTTGCTGCTCTTTGCTTTCCAGGTCTGTTCTTCCAGCTCTTTTTTGGGATATTATTTAGGCCAGTTTGTCCCATTCCCTGGTGTGTGGGAGCACGGGGAGGGCACAGAATCCTGGAATGGTTTGGGATGGAATGAACCTTAAGGATCATCCAGTTCAACCCCCCTGCCACGGGCAGGGACACCTCCCACTAACCCAGGTTGTTCCAAGCCGGCTCCAGGGCTGGAAGCCTCTCCTGGGCTCTGGAATCTCGGTGCTTCCAGACGCGGCCTCTCAGCTCCCTCTAGAGCCAGAGGGAAGGAAAAAACTTCCAAAAGTTGCTCCACCTGCTCCTGAAATCGTCAGCTGGAGGGTACTGTGCTTTCCCAGGCAGAGAGAGAGGTGTTGGGGCGATGCCAGAATCCTGGACCTAAAAATTCCCATTCCACCAAGAAATTCCTACCCTGCACACATTCAGGAAACCTGGGGGGTCCTCCAGGTCGGCATGGGGTATCCCAATGCTCCTGGAGAAAAGAACATGGTTGTTTTTTGGGAGGAAGGAGGGATGGAGGCAGGAAGGGGCCTCTGAATCCCTCGGGATCCCCTCACCATGTGTGGTGGCTCCATTCCCAGCATGAGCTCCCACTTCCCATCATAAATAACAGCATCTCATTTCCCTCTGGCTCCCGACAGAGATGGCCAGGGATCCCTGAATCCCTCCTGTGTGTCCTCACTGAGGACAAATCCACAGGGATGGAGGAGGGAGAATTCCCAAAAATGGCAATAAAGGAGCTTCCTTTATAACAGGTTTTATGAAGTTTCCTGTCTCAGTCCCAGTTTTTCCAGGGAAGTGGGCAGAGTTAGGTTATGAACACCTCATTAGGTACCAAGCTAATTGCAGGAGTGATTCCCAAGCAAAGCATCCACAATTTGGGGTGGAAAGGATTGGCTTGATGCTGGTAAAGGGGGTCTTGGTGCATCCCGAGGGAAAAGTAACCAACCCTTCCCAAGGCTACAGAGCCCGGGGAGGGGTTCCGTGTCCCTCCCTCCCTCTTCCCGTGCAGGATTTTGGGAGCCTCCATTGGCAAAGCGGTCTCATTGAGCAAGAGGGCCCTGACGAGAATTCCATGAGCGAGCTTCCCGCAGGGAGCAAAGGGCAGCAGGAGCGTGTCCCTGCCTGGCCGGCACCTGCCGGGGATTTCGGACAGCAAAGGGACTGTGGTGAGGAGGAAGAGGAAGAAGAAGGCACCTGGGAATTCCTTCAGCTTCCTGGGCTCGTTCCCAGACCATGGCAGCCACCACAGTGACAGATGCCGGGAGCGTGAGGATCATCACGGAGGTGATCCCGGCCACGGATCCCCGGGCGGCCCAGCTGGCCTCAGGCTCCCAGGCACCTGCCAGGACCTCATTCCAAACTCAAGTCTTCCGGAGGGCTCATCCCAAGGTGTTGGGGGTGAGACATGGCCTCCAGGGGCCCAGCAGGGATTGGGGATCTGCAGGGATTGTCCTTCTGAAAGGTTCTCCCTGGCTGAGTGGAGGGGACATCGGGACAGGCACCTCTCCCAGTCCATTCCCGGCACAGTGATGTGGGATTGGGGTGGGATGCGTCTCACGGCAGCGGGATCTGGGATCCCTCTCCCTCATCCTTCCCCAGACCATCCACATCTTCACTGGAATCGTCCACATCTGCTTTGGGATCATCCTGACAGTGTCGGAGCACAGGAACCCTTCCCTCCCTGTGGCCAGTGGGATCCTCTTCTGGCTGGGGATCCTGGTAAGTTGGGATGAAATCATGGGAATCAGGGAATCCTGGTGGACTGGGGACAATATCCCAGAGTCACCAGGTGCCCATTGACCCCCTCCCCCCACATTCCGGGGTGTTTGTACATCCCTGAACCCCAAATCCCAGATGGAGGGACACTGGGAAGAGTGACAGGGAAGGGTGCCTTGCTGCTGACACCAATTCCTGCTGTTTTCCAAGTAGCTCCTGGTCTCGGGCTCATTGCTGGTGGAAAGTGAAAGGAGAGACAGCCTTGTGCTGGTAAGATCCAGGCTGGGAGGGACAACGTGTCCCCCCATTCCTTATGTCCCTTCCAGCAGCTGCCAAGACCCTTCCACAGCCTGGATTCATCCCACGGGATCCACAGGCCAGTGTTTCCCTCGGGAAGTGCCCAGCTCTCCCACATGGAGCACAGGATGACAGGATGGGGGTCAGGGTCACTGTGGGATGAGGGAGAGAAAAGGTCTAGGAGACCCTCATGGCTTTGGAATCACAGTGGGATGAGTGCAACAAAATTGGGTGGTTTCTCCAGAAGATCTTTGGTCCCAGTTGAATAATCCATGTGGGAAGCAGCCCTTCCCAGAGTCTATGTCACCAGATGATTCCCGCAGGTCAAGACCTGCTGTGTGGTCAACGTCGGAGTTGTCCTGGGTACGCTGGTGGCCACCGGGATCCATGGCACGGCTATCACCCGGAACATTCCCGGCTGCGATAAGTCCAGGCCCTTCCAGATCCTCCCGGAATGGTGCCTCAGCACTTACAGCAAGGTATGGACACCCGGGATTGCAGGGGGGAAGTCAGAGTCTCCGGGTGAGGTGTTCAAGGGTCCAGGTGGTGGATCCCGGGATCTTTCTGTTCTCCTCCTCCTTGCAGATGCTGAGCAACATGCTGGATTCCACCTTGGTGATCCTCGGCCTCCTGGAATTCTGCGTGGCCGTGGCGGTTCTGGCGTTTGGATACGACACAGTCCGGCAGCACACATACACCCAGCTGGTGAGGGAGGCGGGGATCCCTGGGAATCCCTGGGAATCCCTGGAAATCCCTGGAATGCTGATCCACCCCTTCCTTCCTCCGAAGGAACGCCTCCAATCCGGGCGTTCCTGGGTGCTTCCCAGAGAATTTCCCTGGATTTCCCTGGTTTTGCTTTCCCAGGCGCTGTAGCCGCAGCCAAGCCCCGCACGTGGTGCCGCATACCGGGGGGGTCCCCGGTACCGGAGAGCCCTGGGATGCCTTCAGCGTGTTCGGTTCCAAATAAAGACCTCTCCCCCAGCCCAGCCCGTGCTTGTCTCCGGGGTTTACTCGGGGTGCGGGGGGGGGCTCGCCCCGGTTGTGTTTGGAGGAGTTCGGGACGTCCCGTTACCGGCGGTCACGGTGCTGGGCGGTGCTGCCCGGCACAATGATGGCGGCCGTGCCCGACACAAAGATGGCGGCCACAGCCGTGCATGGAGGGTGTTGCCCGGCACAAAGATGGCGGCCAGGGAGGCGCTCTGGCTTCGCGTTTCTGTGGGGAGCGCGGCTCTGACGTCATCCCTCTGCGACGCCTCGGGGCCGCGTGGATCATGGAGGGGGAGAGCGGGGCGACCCCGGGACCGGGAGCGACCCCCGAGGGGCCCAGCGGGGCCGCCTCGGCTCCGGCCGCTGCTCGACGGCGGCGGAAAGGCGGCAAGAAGCGGCAGGAGGCGGTGATAGCCATCCCACGGGGCAAGCCCAAGTCGGGACGGGTGTGGAAGGATCCCGGGAAGAAGAGGTGGGAAGGGAGGCAGGAATATAGGGCGCAGTTCTTGGGGGGGCTCTGCGCTCCGGAAGGGCTGTCTGAGGGGTCATGAGGTCTGGGGGAATTTTGAGGGGGTTAGGATTGTTTGGGGGGCTCTCCGGGGCTTGTGAGTGAGTTCCGGAGGTATCCATAAGCTTTAGGAAGGATGCAGCGGTGATAGGGATGATTTGGAGGGGATGCCGAGGAGCTGGGGATGCGGTGGGATGCTCCGAGGTTGGCGGAGTTTCATGGAATTCTGGAGAGGAATTGAAGTGGCCCCGGCTGCATCCCGGGGTTTTTGGGGAGCCAACACCTCTCATGTGCCCACCCAGGTTCTCACATATGATCCAGGACAAGGCGCTCCGCACTTCCTGGGCACGGAAAATGAAGGAGAGGCAGGAGAGGAAGCTGGTCCGGGATCTGGCGAGGCAGCTGGAAGAAGCAAAGCAGAGGGAGAAAGAGGTAACAGGGCTGGGGAGCTGGAGAATTCCCATCTTTCCCAAGCTCAATCCCATGTCTCTGCCCTCTTCCCGAGTGTCAGAGCTGTGGTAGAGCCTAGGAAAAGGGCAGCTGGGATGGAGAATTCCCTGTGCTGGTGCCAAATCCAGGCAGTAACGGTCACATGCTCCAAGTCATTGACTCGGAATAAACTCCCTGGGTCAATTCCAGCCTCGCCCGGGGTGGAAAAGCTGCTGGAATGGCAGATTTCACACTTGGGAGGGCATTGGCGCTGGTCTGGGTTTAATCCTGGAGGAAGGGATCTGCAGGGAAGGTTTTGGTGCTGCTCCCACAGGAAAAGAAGCGGCGGAGGGAGGAAAACCTGAAGCGGCGCCTGGAAAACGAGCAGAAAGCCGAGATTGTCCAAGTGGTGAGTCCCCACTGCCGGCTGGGAACAGCACTGGGAACACCCCACAGACTCCAGCTCCTCATGGACCAGCCTCTGATTTACTACAGTTCCTCTCCCTCTCTCCATCTTTGGAAGATACTGGCGAGACTGGGAGATTGCCAGCAAAGCCAGACATGCTGGAAGCATGTCCCCTGTGTTCTCCCAAGCTTGGGAACACCATAACTGAGGGATAAAGGAGCAAGGAAAATGTGGCTCTGATGGGGATCCATGTGGGAAAATCATGGCTTTTCCATCAGGAGCTTGGGGAAGGTGTAGTGAAGACCTCACCTGTGGGTGAGGGGAAGGGATGGGTTTATTTTGGGATAAATCCCCTCCTAGATCCTGAATCCTTGGTGGTGGGAGGCTGGGAGCCATCCATCCCATCCTGCCTCATTCCCACACTCTGCTCCATTCCTGGAAATGTTCCAGGACAGGGCTTGGAGCAACTAGCAGAAGGTGCCCATGGCCAGGGGTGAAACTGGATCATCCTTAAGGTCCCTTCAAACCCAAAACATTCCAGGATCCTATGATTCCGTGAAATCCCCTCTCTCTTCTCGTTTCCCAGATCCGGAACCCCCTGAAGCTCAAGAGGGCCAAGAAGAAGCAGCTGAGGCGGGTGGAAAAGCGGGATACACTGGCCATGATCCAGAAGACACCTGTGAGGCGCAGCAAAGCCACGGAATGAGCCGGGATTCCTACAGATCCTGCTCCTTTCCAGGGGTTTTTCCTCAGCTTACAGGCAGGAATCGCTGCCAGGACGCTCAGTGTTGGACAAACAACAGGACAGAGCTGAGGGGGTGTATTCCACAGGAATCAGCTGCTGGATCACCCAATCCCTGTGGAATCAGGATGT
The DNA here is from genome assembly GCA_037013685.1 of Acridotheres tristis. Lineage (NCBI taxonomy): Eukaryota > Metazoa > Chordata > Aves > Passeriformes > Sturnidae > Acridotheres > Acridotheres tristis. Next base: position 5,347,187 of record CM072890.1, on the reverse strand, counting down.
GGCCGGTGCCAGAGGCTGGAACAGAACTTTGCTTTCCCAAATTTGCCTTTTCCTTATAAAAATGAATAGGAACTGAGACAGATTCGCCTCCAGTGGCTCTGGGGACTGGGGGCTCCAGCTGGGACATTCCTTAAGGCATTCCTAGGATTGGAGTGTGCCGTGGCCCCTCATTCCTTGCAGTTCTCCAAAAAGGGAATTCCTGTTGGGAATGAGCCCTGGATCCTGTCAGCAAGGAAAGGAGCACAGTGTAACACACCCTCCTGTGGGGTGCAATGCTGGGGAGTTTGGTGGGGGCTGGAAGTTGGAAATCCACGTGGATTGCTTAACATTCCTGGTTTTTCTTGGTCCATGAACACCCCTTTCTGCATTCCTGGGAAGGGATGTGGCTGTGAGCTGGGATGGAAGGGATGAGGGGACAAAGGGGGTGCACTGGGTGGAAAATGGGATTTCAGGAATTGGCATGAAGCCCTGGGATGAGAATGCGGCGTCTTGGAGCTTCATCCTGGGGTGACAGTTTAGGGAGGGTGGCCCTCAGAATTGGGATGGGGTGTCCCATGCATGTCCTGGATGGGGGGGTGCCACAAGGAAAGTGGAGGCTGGCAGGAATTTCAGGGTGTGGCCCATGCCAGCCTGGCCCGGGGTCATGGGGCAGGAGGGCTTTGCCCTCGCCATTCCCGGGTTAATGATTTCCAAGAAATCCTCGAGCCTCTCCCTTTGCAGAGCCCACTGCTCAGGCTTTGTCCAGCGGGGTAAGAGAAGGGGAAGCTCGGGCCGTTCTGGGACGAATGTGGGAGAACCGCGTGTCTCCTCCCAGGGCTGGATTGGGGCCAGCATCCCTGTTCTCAGCCTGCCGTGCTGCACGGAGAGGGAGCGGGGTGCACACAGGATCCCATCCAGGGGCTCGGAGCCCCTGGATCCCCATCCTGTTGCGGCCCCGGGGTGGGGAGGAGGATATGGAGAGGGGGCAGTGGGTGCTGGGAATGCCAGGGCTGGGAGACACATGGGAAAGGGGTGTCCTGGCTGCCGGGTGGGTTTTGCAGCGGGGGTTTGGGGTCAGAGGGTGGGAGGTGGTGAGGAAGGAGGGGATGGGGGAAAAGGGAAAGCGGGAAGGAGTGGGTGGGCACAGGGAAGCAGACGACTGGGATCACGGAAGGAAGGGAGCAGGAAGGGAGGGGACAAGGATCAGGGAAGGAGGGGACAGGGACAACGAGGGGATGCGGGCATGGGAAGGAGGGATAGTGACAGGGAAGGAGGGATGCCAGCAGAACTATCTGGACCACTAACTCCATCCTGGGGGTCCCCCGTGAGGATCCCTGGGGACAGAGCCCTATCGCCAGCCCCCTCCTGGACGTGGCAATCCCCGTGGGACACTCAGGGTGATTCCCATTCCCAGGTGCACCATGGTGGAGGTGACAGTGACACCGCAGTCCTCGCTGGCTGACCGGCCGGTGCAGATCCGGGTGCGGGGACTGTCCCCATCCCAACTCGTCACCCTCCGGGCATGGCTGAAGGACGAGCAGGGCGAGTGCTTCCAATCCCGCGCCTTTTTCCGCGCTGACGGAGCGGGAGAGGTGGATCCTGGGGTCCATGCCGCCCTGGGGGGCAGCTACACTGGGGTCTGGCCCATGGGGCTCCTCTGGTTCCTGCAGCCCGACACCCTTTTCCGACGGCTGGTCAAGCGGGATGTGGCCGGCAGCCCCTTCCGTGTCCGGCTGGAAGTGTTCGATGGGATCTGTCTGGGCATGGATCCCCGGGAGCAGCCCCTGGGATCCTGCGAGGCCGAGCGCTGGTACGTGGGCCCCGGAGTGCAGAGGGTGCCCATCCGCGAGGGAAGAGTCCGTGGAGCCCTATTCCTGCCTCCTGGTGAGCATGGGGAGCAGGGAATTCCGGGATATCCAACTTTGGGACTTGCGGGATGCTCATCCTTAGGACCCCTGGGATACCCAGCCAGTATTCCCTTGGGATACTGAACCTTGGGAGCCCAGGATACTGATACTGAACCTTGGGATCCTGGGGATGCCAAGTGTTGGGACCCCTGGGAAACAACACTGGGACTCCTGGGATGCTAAACCATAAGATTTCTGGGTTGTCCAGCCCTGAGGCCCCTGGGAAAACAAACCTTGGGACCCCTGAGATGCCCAAAGTTGGGATCCCTGAGTTGTCCAGCCTTGGGATCCTTGAGATGCCAAACCTCAGGATCTTGGGATGCCCATCCTTGGGACCCCCAGGATACTGGACCTTGTGCCCCATAGGATACCCAACCATGGATGGCCACAGCACTGGTGGCTTCCCATCTCTGACATTCTCCCGGTCTTCCCACAGGTCCGGGCCCCTTTCCTGGGGTCATTGACCTGTTTGGGGGCGCGGGGGGGCTGATCGAGTTCCGGGCAGGGCTCTTGGCCAGCCGGGGCTTTGCCGTGCTGGCCCTCGCCTTCTTCGCCTATGACGACCTGCCCCGAGTTCTGGCCCAGCTGGACCTGGAATATTTTGAGGAAGCGGCAGAGCTGCTCCTCCGTCATCCCAAGGTGAGTCCTGGAGCGTGGAGAAAGGCACCTGTGAGCCAGGATGTGCTGGGGACTGGGGGCAACCTGGTGAGCAGGATGTCCAGGTGATCAGAGATTGTCCTGGGGACCAGGAATGTCCTGGGGACATCTTCATCCTGGTGAGTAGGATGTCCAGGTGACCAGGGTTAATGTCCCAGAGTCGTCCCAGGGACTGGGGATATCCCAGTGAGTGGGATGTCCTGGAGACTGGGGGTATCCCATGAGGACATCCTTGTCTTGGCACCCAGGGATGTCCCAGTAAATGTATTATCCCTGTGTATTTTCCCAGCTGGCTTCATTTCCTCTTGCTTCAGGTCCGAGGCCCCGGCCTGGGCGTGGTGGGCGTCTCCAAAGGTGCGGAGGTGGCCTTGGCCATGGCCAGCCTCCTGCCACAGGTGGTGGCCACAGTGTGGATCAACGGCACGGCCTTCCTGCACGGAAACCCGCTGGTCTATAAGGAGCTCCGCATCCCTCCCATTCCCTACTACACCGAGCGCATCCAGTTCACCGAGCTGGGGGCCATAGACAACTCGGCCATCTTCGCCGACCCCCGGGATCCCGCCTACCGCGCCTCCGCCATCCCGGTGGAGAAGATCCGGGGCAAGGTGCTGTTTGTGGTGGGAGAGGCCGACCGGAGCTTCAACAGCAAGCTCTTTGCTGAGCTGGCACTGGCGCGGATGCCTCCGGAGAGCGGCCGGATCCTGTCCTATCCCGGCGCCGGGCACCTGATCGAGCCCCCCGGATCCCCCCTGTGCAGCAACTCCAGCATCCGAGGCACTCCCAGGCCAGTGGCATGGGGGGGAGAGCCCCAGCCCCATGCCCGGGCCCAGGAGGAGTCTTGGCAGGAGATCCTGCAGTTCTTGGAGCTCTATCTAGGGTCCGTTGCCACCATGAAGCTGTGAGAGGTGGAGAAGAGGGGTTGGAGTCACCGGGATTGTCACTGCAGGGAATAAAGCGTCACTGGCAGCTCCTGCCTGTGCTCCTGGGGGATGATGTGTGGGGCAAAGATTGGACACGGGTTTAGGAGATGTATTGGAGATATTTGGGAGATACATCAGATATATATGGGATATACATCAGATGCATGTAGGATATATATTGGACACATGGGATATATATATTGGATATATGTCAGATATTTATTGGATATACATATGGGATATATATTGGATACATATGGAACATATATAGGATACAGAACAGACAGCTCAGACATATATAGCACATATATAAAGCATATATTCAACATATATATATATGAATAGGGCATGTATGGGGCACACATAGAACATACATTGGCCATATATCAGCCCAGCTGTGGCTCGGGAGACACACTGCTCTCTCTGCAGCTTCCCGAAGGGGTTTGAGAGAGTCACATCCAACCTCTGGCTCCTCACAGCCTCCTGTCGGGATCCCTGTGCTCCTGGGAGCTGGCATGACCCTGTTCCCACGCCCAGGGCATGGGACAGGGAGTGGCTGTGACCGGTACTCCAGGAATGGTGGGGAGGGGTGATGCGGTTTAATCTGCAGTAAAGATAAATCCCAGAAGGGAAACTTGGGGAAAGAGAGGCAGAGGGAATGCACATGGAGGACTTTGGATTCCCTGTGGCACTGTCAGCAGGGCACAGCCAGGGCGCAGCAGAGATTTGGGGTTACTGGCTGATTCCCAGTCCCTCAGATGCCACTGGGGCCATGCCACTGTGTGCCCTGGTCCCATGGGACCAGGAGTGGCGTGTCCAGATGTCACCACTGTTCCCACTGGCTCTGGGGAGGTGAGCACACACCAGCCTTTGCCTTTCCCCCTGGATAACTTGATCCGGTTGGGCATGCCGCCTGGCACCAGTTCCATTCCCTGTTCACTGGGACTCTCTCCAAGCACGGGATAAGCTTGGTTTGTCCTTGGTCACCGTGACACGGCCACAGGAGGTGGCCACAGGGCCGGGGCACCGAGGTCACTGGCAGCACGAGAGCGAGGAGCCCTGGGCAGAGCTCATCCCGTGGGATCAGCTGACCCTGATCTCCCCCCTGCATCCCAGCCATCTGGATATAAATCCACACCGCAGAGCCCTGTGCTCTGTCTGTGTCACTGCCATGGGACGGAGCTGCTCCTTCCTCCTGCTCCTCTTCCTCCTGTCCCCATGGCCCAGAGCCACCGTGGCACTCCTGCAGTACCGCCACGAATGCGGAGAGTTGGGAATGCAGCTCCTGGTCCTCCCATCCCACGGCCGCACCGTCCGCTTCAAGGTTCTGGGTGAGTGGGGGGATCCCTGGATCCCCTTGGGGTGCTGGATTTCCCTGAGATTCCTCCCAAACCAGTTCCATGGTGGTGTTATCCCAGAGAGATGAGCCCAATGGCTTGGATGAGCTGTTGCTGCTGCCCAGGGGCTTTCCATGCACCTGGATGTGTCACTTCCCTGTGTCCATGGTGTCCCCCCAGATGAGTTTGGCTCCCGCTTTGACGTGGCCAACTGTTCCATCTGCCTCCACTGGCTGAATTCCAGGGAGGACGGCTCCATCATCTTCTCCTCCGGCTACAACGGCTGCCACGTCCTGTTCAAGGTGACGCTCCTGTCCCCTCTGTGGTCCCCTCTAGCAGGATGGGGGTGACTGTCCCTCGTGTCCCCTTGCAGGAGAACCGCTACATCCTGCGGGTGCAGCTGGAGGAGCTGCTGTCCAGTGGGATCCCGGTCACCTCCTACGAGGTCAACATGACCTGCCCCAAGCCGGGTGGCTCTGAGATGCTCCCAGATGGAAAGCGGGAGCAGGCCCGTGACAACGGGGTTGTGTTCTCCCACACTGGCCTGCACCAGGTCTCTGAGTCCTCCCTTACCCTTACGGGATCTCACTTCACATCCCAAGATCACTTGCAGCAGGTTCACACCGTGGCACAGTACGAGCCTGACTCAGTGCTTCCCGGGATCCAGCACAATTCTAATCCGGCTCACTCAGGGCTTCTGTCCCAGCCTGGTGGGGTTCATCCTGTCACCCATTTCCAAGGAAGCTTCATCCCCCCAGGAGTGCAGCCACTCCAGCCAGGGGGGCAGAGCCAGACGGGGATCCTTCACCCAGTGCTTGTATCCCAAAGCCATCCCAGTTTTGTGCATCCCGGGGGTCAGACCCAGCCAGGGCACCTGCGTCCAGGGTCTGCATCCCAAAACCAGCCTGGGATGATGCATCCTGGGGGACAAAACCAACCAGGGATTCGCCCAGGGTCTGCATCCCAAAGCCAGCCTGGGATGATGCATCCTGGGGGTCAAAACCGACCAGGGCAACTTCATCCAGGCTTTGTATCCCAAAACCCTCCTGGAGGCCAAAGCCAACCAGGGATTCGCCCTGGGTTTGTATCCCAAAACCCTCCCGGGGGACAAAACCAACCAGGGCTTCGCCCAGCATTTGTATCCCAAAACCCTGCCGGGGGCCAAAACCAACCAGGAATTCACCCTGGGCTTGTATCCCAAAACCAACCAGGAATTCGCCCTGGGCTTGTATCCCAAAACTCTCCTGGGGGACAAAACCAACCAGGAATTCGCCCAGCGTTTGTATCCCAAAACCGTCCTGGGGGCCAAAACCAACCAGGAATTCGCCCTGGGCTTGTATCCCAAAACTCTCCTGGGGGCCAAAACCAACCAGGAATTCGCCCAGCGTTTGTATCCCAAAACCCTCCCGGGGGCCAAAACCAACCAGGAATTCGCCCAGCGTTTGTATCCCAAAACCCTCCCGGGGGCCAAAACCAACCAGGAATTCGCCCAGCGTTTGTATCTCAAAACCCTCCTGGGGGCCAAAACCAACCAGGGCTTCGTCCTGGGCTTGTATCCCACAACCAGCCTGGCTTGACCTCCACTGGTGCCCAGACTCCCACAGGATTTCTGCGCCCGGGAGCTCAGCCCCCAAACCAGCTGGGAATATCTCGTCCCAGTCATCACTCTGACTCCCACACCGGGGTCCATGGCCACACTGGGCTGCTCCATCCTGGCCATCCCAGCGCGGCTTTGGCGCACCCAGGACTCTCATCCTGGCCAGGTTACATCAGTTCTGGAATCCAGGTTCAGCCTCAGCCAGGCCTGGGACGCCCAGGGCTGCGGCCCCAGCCTGGATTGCTGCATCCTGGGATTAACTCCCAGCCCAGCCTGCTGGAGTCCACAGCGCTCTTCTACCCCTCGGCAGGGGCAGGTAAGGTGGGAAGATGGCATGGAGGGATGCTGTGACAAAGGGAAACGGCCTCAAGGTGCTTTTCCAACCCACATTGCATGCTGTATCCCCTCTCTGCCTCCCTCCAGGAATGCCGCTGACACGGGAGCAGTGCCAGGTGCCGGTGGGCCGGATGCCGTGCGTGGCTCCAGAGGGACGGGAGGGATGCCTGCAGGCGGGATGCTGCTACAACGACATGGACCGTACCACACCCTGCTATTACGGGAATACCGGTAGGACACCACAGGAGGTGGCACATCCCCAAATCCCTCCCTGGTGCTGGGAGACGGTACTCAGGGTGATGGAGCCTCTCTGTGGTATGGCAGTCACCGTGCAGTGCCTGCTGGAGGGATACTTTGTCCTGGTGGTCCCACGGGGAATGGTGGACGCGCCGTACAACCTGGACAGTGTGCGGCTGGCCAGCAGCCAGGCTGGATGTGAGCCCCTCCACACGTCCGAGGCCTTCGTCATGTTCCGCTTCCCAGTCACCCACTGCGGCACCACGGTCCAGGTAGGACAGGAAAACCCCCAGGTCGGCATGGTGGGGTCACTTCAGGACAGAAGTGCCCCCAGGATGCTCCCAGTCCCTCCAAAACTTCAGGATAAAGAACTAGCCCACACGCTGCCTCCTGCCTCAAATCCTGATCCGTGTATCCCCCAGGATGTTTCCCATTCCAGTGTTCCCTACACAGGTGATGGAGGACAGGCTGATCTATGAGAACCACCTGATCTCCACCATTGATGTCCAGGGATCCCCCCGTGGCTCCATCACTCGGGACAGCGTCTACATGTAAGGGGAGAGGGTGGAAAAATCCAGACAGAGAGCCTGGATTCCCCCTTGGATCAAACCAACCCTCACTCCTGCCGTGTCCTCGGGGGCGTCCCCACAACTTGGGCTGAGGGGGCTGATGAAGGATTTGGGAGTCTCCCACCTTTCTCTCCCTCTTTTCCCCAGCCTCCATGCTCGGTGCATCTACAACTCCAGCGACCTCCTTCCCTTGGGAGTGGAGGTGGCTGCACCCCCCACAGCTGCACCCCTGGCCATGCCGGGCCCGCTGGGGCTCCAGCTGCGGATTGCCACCGGTGGGTGCTCCCTATCCCACTCCTTATCCCGCTCCTTATCCCACTCCCCATCCCACTCAACCCCTCCCAACATTCCCACAGATGAATCCTACAGCTCCTACCACCCTGTGGGTGACTTCCCCCTGGTGAGGGTGCTCCGGGACCCCATTTACGTGGAAGTCCGTCTGCTCCAGAAGACGGATCCCAATTTGGTGCTGGTGCTGCACCACTGCTGGGCCTCTCCTGGCCCCCACGCCACATCCCAGCCCCAGTGGCCCATCCTGGTGGAGGGGTGAGTGGAAAAGGATGGGAAGATGGAAGTGAGGGGAAGTCACTGTGCTGACACAGTGTCCTTGTTTCCCGCCCAGGTGTCCCTTCCAAGGGGACAACTACAAGACTCAGCTGATTCCAATGGGTCCGGCCTCCCCAGAGCTGCCCTTCCCGAGTCACTACCAGCGCTTTGTCGTCTCGACCTTCACCTTTGTGGAGCCCCCTGGAATGGCTGTGCTGGAGGGGGAGGTGAAGGGGATTCCCCTGAATCCCTATGTTGGGAATCCCTCATCCCAACACCCCCAAACCCACCCCAGCACTGACCCCACTTCTGGTTGCCCCCAGTCTCTTCCTTTTGGGAAGCTCATGCTGCTTTTGGAGGGGTTCCTCAAGGCTTGGGGATGCTTTTTGGGGGTCCCTGCAGGCTTGGGGACTCTTTTTGGGGATCCCCAGGTGATGCTGGCATTCCTGTGGCTCCCAGGTGTACATCTCCTGTAGTGCTTCCGTGTGCCACCTGGCCCAGCCAGAGCCCTGCCGGCCTTCTTGCCAGCTGGGAGTGCCCTCACGTGAGTCTGGGAACCTCCAGGGATTTAGGAAGATCTCTACAAGTCCCCCTCTTCCACGCCAACCTGCTATTCCCCACAGGAGTGCGAAGGTCTCCGGGGGACAGGAAGACAGGTGACAGCATGAGGACAGTCACATCCCAGGGATGCATTGTTTTTCCTGAGGCTCCCAAGAGAGGGAGAACTCAGCAGAGAGGCTGAGGGGTGAGGGCCTTCTGCTCCCTAAAACCCCCTTAATCCCAAACACCTCTTCATCCCTCTACGTTATCTCCTCCCCCTCTTCCTCCTCACAGCTCCAGCCTCTACCTGCATGCCGTCGGATGTCTCTGGGAAAGCTGGAAAAATAAAACTTAGTGCAGAGCACGGCTTGAAGGGTGGTTTGTCCTTGGGAGGGGAGGAAAGAGGGTCCCTCATCCCCATTCCCAAGCTGGTGGCAGCCACAGCCCACCCCAGTCCCACCCTGCTACACTCCAGCTCTTCACAGGAGCCTCTTCCAGCTGGGATGACAGGGAGTAATTCTTTATTTCCATACTGAAACTAAGTAACTGCTTACAAAACTGCACAGTCCTCCCTTCCCTCCCTCCTACCACACATCCCAGCCTCAAACTTCCATCAGTACCGGGATTTGGGTTATTTTGTCAAACCAGTTACAAGCACAAAACAATCTAAAGGCAGAAAACACACGAAATTGGGAAAAAAACTAAACAATAAATTCATGGAGCACGGGGAAGGCAATGTCCGACTTCCTTTGTGCCAACAGCTACAACAAGGGAGCTTGATAATCCCACCTGGATAATCCCACATGGATATTCCCACCCACCTCCCACCCTGAATCCCAAAAAATCCCGGCCCCACTTCCAGGGCTACAGGCTGTAGAACTTGAGGCTCCGATCCATGCCTGTGGAAGCGATGAACTTGGCATGGTGGCCAAAAGCCACTCCTGTGGTCAGACCACTGTGCTCTGGGGACGGAAAACAATTCATGGTCACAATTCCAAATGGATTTGTCCCATTCCCACCCCAGCCACTTCCATGATTCTGACAATCCCTCACCTGTGAAGTGGAGGATCTCTGTCCACTGCTTGCAGATGTAGATCTGAACATCAGTCCCACCCAGCGCCAGATAGGTCCCACTCTGGTCGAAAATCAGGGATTTCACCTGTGGAGAAGAATCAAAACAAGGCATTGAAAAACCTCCAAATGGCTTTTTTTGAGATGTCTCAGCCTCTGGAGCAGAGAGGCCATGAGGGAAAAGTGACATCACACACCTCGAAGTTGTTATCCAGCTGCAATGTCTTGAAGTTCTTGAGCTTCCTCAAATCCCAGAGCTTGACCGAGGAGTCATCGGCTGCCGTGGCCAGGTAGTATCCGTTCTCGGAAAAGGCGATGCTGGTGATGGGGCCAGAGTGTCCCGGGAAGTTGGCCACGTTGGTGCGTTCCTGGGGACAAGGTGGTCAGAGGGAATCACAGCACTGGGATGTGGCATCGTTCCCAACCGACCTGTGCAGTCACGGTGTCACCAGTGGAGCTGGAATCTCGGGATTTTTGGAGAAACTTCCAAAAACATTCCTCAAAGTCCTGCTCCTTGGACTGATTGCCAAACCAAGCTCAGGTCCCCCCAAATCCCTACTCCTGCATATTCTCATCAGGCCTTACCTTCAGATCCCAGATCTTGATTTGGGAATCCATCGTTCCTGTCCCAAAAATGAGCCCATCTGGGTGGAACTGGGCACAGGTGAGAGCTGAGGAGACAGCAGAAGAATCAGACGCTTGGGAAGACTCAGAGGGCTGAGAAGACTCCCAAGAGGGTTGGGAAGATTTGGAAGGTTGGGAAGACTCAAAAGGGTTGGGGAGACTCAGAGGGTTGGGAAGATACGGGGAGTTGGAAAGACTCAAGAAGGCTGATGAGATTGGAAGGGTTGGGAAGACTCAGGAAGGTTGGAAAGGCTACCAAGACTCTTCCAAAGGAGTTCCCATGAACTCCAGGAGCCAAGGGATGCCCAGAATGGGGACAATCAACTCCAAGGCTTACCACATCCAGAGCTCTCATCTGTCACCTTGGTGAGGACACGTCCTGTTTGGATATCCGAGAAAGCCCAGTACTGGGAGAGAGCAAGAGCGTTGGATATGGAAGGGGTGGGAAGCAAAGGTGGGATCTGTGGGATGGGGAGGGATTCACCTGGTCATCTGAGGAGCTGAGCAGGTAATCACCCGTGGCGTGGAGGCTGAGCCCGGTCACAGAGCCCTCATGGGCACGGACCACCTGCACACAGGAGGCGTTGGGAACAGACCAGATCCGGATGGTGGCGTCGGGAGAAGCCGAGAAAACCAACTCCTACATAAGGACAACACCAGAAGGTTCATATGGAAAAAATTCACCTCTCCAAGCGCTCCCAGCAGGAGATTCCACCAGAGGAGGGTCCTGATATTTGGATTTGAGGAATCCTGGAAGTGAGGAAAGAGCCAGACGCACCTGGGACGGATGGAAGACGACGCTGGTGACTTTCTTGGTGTGGCCCTTGAGTGTGGCCAGGATCTGCTCCGAGCTCTTGTCGAACACAATGACGTTTTTGTCGGCTCCACCTGGAAAACCGCTGGGATGGGAGTGTGGGGCCAAGCAACTCCAAACCCACCTGCCTTATGTTTCTTGTCCCCCTTCATATTCCCAAATGCAGAGGAAGAGACCCACTCCCAGGTGGGAAATCCCCAGGAAAGCTCCCTTACCAGTGAGGATCTTGTTGGTGTCGGAAGGACACAGATCCAAAGCAAGAATTCCTGGGATGCTGGCACTGTGCAGCCCCTGTGTGAGGGAAAAGAACACCAAATTAAGGCCACAACCAGCAAAACACTCCCAAATGGAATCAAGAAGCGATTCTCAGCTCCATGTGAGAGTTTCCCAGTCTTTTTCCATCCTGGCACTCACCACATGTGAGGCCACTTGCCGGTACTTGCTGAGCTCCTCTGGCTTCACCAGCTCCTCTGGGACTGTCTTGCCCCTCTGGAAAAAACAGGGATAAACATTAGCCTTTGTTGGACCACAGTACATCCTAGCCCCCTCAAAATCCTTGGATAAGACCACTCACCTTCTTACGCTCCGTGGTCAGCACCGTCGCCTTGTCTTGGAGCTGGAAAACAAGAGGAGGGTGGGCACAGACTGGGAATTCTGCGATGGGAAGATGGAGAGCGGAACACATGGAACACTGCCCTTACCTTCTGGATGATCTCTGGGGTCATTCCTGCCAGCTCTCCCAGATCCATGGCCTCGCCAGCACCCTGTGTGGCACAGAGAGAAAACACATGCAGAAGGGGAATTTTGGTACAATAAATAGGAAAAGGGTTGGGAATGAGCAGGAAAAGGGCTGGGATGGGGAGCAGGGACTCACGGCCACATTGGGCTGCGCTGACGGCACTGCCTGAGGCACAATGAGCCCAGCCTGAGGCTTCAGCGTGGCCAGAGCTGCAAAAACACAACAAGTTGAAAGGAAAACCGGGATAAAGCACTTCCCAGCACCCCTTCCCAGGAATGCCACGTGTCTGTGTCACCTTCTCTGGCGGCAGTGACCTCCTTGGTGAGGCGGGCGATGACTCTGCAGGCGGCATCGTGCTGGTACAGGGCGTGGGACAGCTCCTGGCGCGTGGTTTGCAGCTGCTGCCGCAGCGTGAAGCTGTGCAGCATCACAGCATCCTGCCGGGAAGCACCGGAGTCAGCCAGGGAATGGTGGGACCCCAGCCCTGGCAGCACCCCCGGCACTCACCCACTCGTCCTGCAGGGCTTTTAGGATGGCTGGGATGCTGGTGGCCGAGGGGGGTTTGGGGCGGATCGGGTGGGCGACTGGAAGAAAGGTGCACACATCAACCATGTCCTTGATATCCCTACGGATCCTCGCACTCTCATCCCTGGCCTTTCCCATTTCACCATCCCTCCTTACCGCTCTCTTTCTCAGTCTCCACAGCTGAGTTTGGCATCTCACCCTCAGCTCAGCAAACCCCTCGGGCACCGCCATTCCCGACCCCAGAGCCCCCACCCCCGACAGAGCCGCTTTTCCCGGGAGAACCGTTTCCGTGCCCGTTCCCAATCCTGGCACCTTTGATGTCGATAAGCTGCTCCTCGGACAGGGGCTGGTTGTTGACAGGGTCGGTGCCATTCTCTGCGATGTATTTCTCGATCAGCCGCCGCTCGTACACGTGGTTGGACACCGGCGACACACAGGGGTGCTCCGGGACCTCGTTGGAAACTGCGGGGGAAAGGGAACGATAGGATGGAACGGGAACGGGGTTTTGGGAACCCCCTGCCCAGTGATTCCCCGGTAAACCCGGCTGTCCCCGCCGCGCAACCCGGGATCCCCCATTCGGTATCGCTCCCGCTCCCCTCCTCCCGCGGCTGCTCTCTCTCCGCACTCACTAGAGCAGATGAGCGCCATGACGGAGGCCGGGCAGTCGCGGCGCTCCGGTTACGGCCCCGCTGCCCTTTCGAGGCTGTTTCCGGTTCTCCTTTCCGGTCCGGGATCCCGGTTCCGGTTCCGGTTGGCGCGCGCGGCACCCGCGCCGCTCCCGAGCGCTCACGCGGGCGCCGCCGCCGCCGGAACCGGAAGCGCTCCCGGCATCCCCCGCGCTCCCCCCGCCGGCGGGAACGGGGATTCCCAGCGTGCACCGCGCGCCCCCGCCCGCCTCCAGGTGTTGCCATGGTGACCGCGTTCCCGGCATGCCGCGCGGTGATCCCAGGGACTACAGCTCCCGGCGTGCCCCGCGGCGGAGCCGAGGGAAGCCCCGGTGAGGGGGGGTTGGGGGGGACCCCGCGGTGGGGGGTGGAATTCGGGGAAAATTGGGAAAATTCGGGGAAAATCGGGGGGAAACCGGGGGGAAACCGGGGAGAAACGGAGGGAAAATGTGCGGCGGGGGGCTCCAAGGGGGGATAGGAGGGGTGAGGGAGCTGCGGTGGGGGTTCCTGGGGGGATCCCGGGGTGACTGGGGGGGATCTTCAGGGGTGGAGGGGTGACAGTGGGAGGTGGGTACAGAGGGGCCTAGGGGTGATCCTGGGGGGATTAGAGGGATCCTGGAGACCGCGGAAATCTGGGTGGGGTGCGCACAGAGAGATTTGGGGATCCACTGGGCATTGAGAAGATCCAGAGAACACTGGGGGGATTTTGGGCGATCGTGAAGGGTAGAAGGCCCTGAGGGAGGAGTGGGAACAGGGGGGATCAGGGGTTCCAGGGGAATGGCGGGAACTCGGTGGGGCTGGGCACACTGGGACTAGGGAGATCCCACGGGGCACTGGGGAGGGGTGAGGAGCACGGGCGGTCTCAGGGGTGGCAGTGGTGGCTATGTCCCATCCCGGAGCACCCCGCTCCCTCCTTTGAGAAGGGGTGCCCCCCCTTCCCAGCCAGGCCCGGTGCCCTTGGCTGTGTCCTGCTGACGCTCATCTATCCCAAAAATAGCTGTGACACCCAGGCCTGTGCCGAGGGGGGGCATGGAACTTGGCTGTGGGGCCTCCGCCCTCCCCTCCTGCTTGAGGGAGCCCAAAACCAGCAAGTGGACCCCAAAACCAGCAGAGTTTCCCCCTCCTAGCACCCCCACCTTTCCCTTTCCCCACAGATCCCAGGTTCTAGGATGGAGAGTGCCATGGGGCACTGGGCACTGCTGGCCCTGTTGCTGTGGATCCCATTCCTCATGGGATCAGCGGGGGACGGAGCCAAGGATGGCCAGGAAGGATTCCGGGGACATGCCACCGTCTCCGATGACCTGCTCCTCCGGATGGGAAGAACCACTTGGGACACCCTGGAAAATTGGGTGGGACCCCAGCTCCTACGGATGGTGGCAGAGGTGGGATCCTGATTCCCAAACCTTTCCTAGAGTTCCTTGTGCAGGGACGTGGGGGTCTACGCTTTCTTTTACCACTCCCTTATCCCCATCCTTCCCCACAGAGCCTCTCCACCACCCTCTGGATCATTTCCTCTGGGATCTCAGCAGCCCTGACCACACTCTGTGGGATCCTGGGGGATCTCCTGACTGCCTCCAACATCAATGGTGAGTGGGATTCAACCCGTGGGATGGCTCTAGCCCCCATTCCTGGTGCCACTGCCACTGCTGATTCCCAGGTCCCATTCCCAGGTCACCGGCTGGTCCGAGCAGCAGCACTGGCTCCCGGAGAAGTCCAGAGGGTGCTCCTGTGGGCAGTGGCCGCCCTGCTGGGATCCTGGGTGCTATCCCGGCTTCGACGGCTGCTGCTGCCTCTGCTCCGTTGGCTGAAACTTTTCCTTTTCCTTTGTGCCTTCCTGCACGTGGCCGCTTCCCAGGAGAGCCCCACGGTGCAGGCGGGAATGCTGCTGGGCCTGTGGGTGCTCTATGCCTTCCTGGGCAGCCTGGTGTCATCCCCAGATCCCAGCACCCGGTTGGATGCGGCCGTCCGGAGCCTGGAGTGGAAGGTGGAGGAGCTGCAGCGGCGCCAGAAGTTTGGGGGGCCCCGGAACCGGGAGGATTGAGCCCCCCTAAAGCTTCTTCAAAGCTTGGCTCCATTATCCCAATCATCCCAAGCATGTGTCCCTCTGCTCCGCTGAGCCTCCTTGCCCTTTCCTCTGATTTCCGGTTCTCCCAGGGGTCCTGGGAGCCTCCCATCCCTCTGGGAGTACCCCAAAATTGGAGGCTGTGCCTTGCCACACATGCTACAAGTGCCTTCACCCCAAAATCACCCACAAGCCCAAATGTGGGAGAAGATACATTCCCTGCTCGCCGGGGATGTTGTCCCAGCTCAGCTGACTTGGGGTGCAGAGGGGATCCTATTCCCCATCCCGGGGCCTCTGCTTGTTTTAGGGTCCCCCCACCGTCAGGTTGTGGGTTTTAAGCTGCTTTTTAAACGGTTTTGATAATGTGGTTTGGAATAAAGACGGATTTATCCAGCCATGCCCCAGTGCTTTCCCATGGGACCGGGGTCAGGCTCAGAGCCAGCCCCCCAGTCCATTCGGGTTGGGAAGGGAGAAGGAGGAAGAGGAGGAGGAGGGTACTTTATCCATGCCACGATCCCACCGCCCTCCAGCTGTTCCTTCTGTGCTTCCTGCATGCTCTGTGCCCCTGGCCATGGATGTCCTTGTCCTTCCCATGTCCCCAGTATCGCTGGTGGAACAGGGAAAGATGGTTGGCAGCTGGGGGTAGAATTCCCACCCTCCTGCCCTGCTCCGAGAGTCTCCGTGTGGCCTGGGGTGTCCAGTGCTGGGTGGGGATGGGATGAGGCACAGGGATTGGGATGAGGAAGAGGATGAGGAGCAGAGATGGGGATGGGGAGCGGGATGAGGGTGAGAATGGAAAGCAGGGACGACAGTGGGGAATGGGGTGAGGATGAGAATGGAGAACGGGGCAAGGAATGGGAAGCAGGGCTGAGAATGGGCAGTGGGATGGGATGTGGCTCAGGCTGTGGAGCACGAGCCGGAGCACCGGGCACGGCCGGGCTTTAGGACCCGGCGGGACGAGGCGGCGCCGGTGCCGGTCCCGCCCCGGCCCCATTGTCTGGACGCGGGGGCGGAGGGACGGGAGGCACCGGCGGAGCGACGGGAGGCACCGGCGGCACCGGCACCGGTGGCACCGGTGGACGGACCGAGCCCCCCGGCCATGGCCCCGGCGCCCTGGCTGGTGCTGCTGGCCGCCGCCCTGCTCTGCGCTCCGGGTAAGTGGGAATGGCACCGGGAATGGCATCGGGAAAGGCAGCTGGCACCGGGAATGGCACCAAGAACGGCACCAGCACCGACCCCGCTCCGCACCCCTCCGGCCGTCCTGCTGGGATCCCCTCCCGCGTGGTCTCGCAAGGGTCGATCCTCCCCTTTCCCCACGTTCGGGGTCCCTCCGTTCAGCTGGGATCCCAGGAGCCGGGGCGAGCTTACCCCCTCCTCCTCCTCCTCGTTCTCCGGGATCCGCGTTCCCCATTCCGCGGGGATCCGTGTCCCCTCCACCGCCTGGGTTCCCGAGGAGGTTACCCGGGGAACGTGGGATCCGCTGCGATCTCGAGGAGGGAATCTCCTCCCAATCCCCACGGGAACCCACTGCCCGAGGGACTCCCCCGGATTCCGGGATCTGCCTGGCCTCTCTCCCCGCACACCTTATCGTCCAGGTGGGATCAGTTCCCGGCCGTGAGGAAGCCTTGCCCGGGCATCCAAGTGGGATCTGCTCCCTGTGATGAGGGATCCCTTTGATTAGGGCACCGTGAGCCTGGATCCCACCTAACAGGACACGGTTTCAACCTTTTCCTCAGTGGGGAATGCATTCCCACAGGGAACAGCCGGGACTGGGGGAACCGAATGGCTCCTCAGTCCTGATGCAGGGAGGGGATAACCCTGGGATGGGGCAACCATGGCAGGGGTGACCTCAGAATGGCCCAGGCAAGGGGTCACCCTGCATGCTACCACAAAGGTGGGCACAAAGACTCCCACTTGCCACCCTGTGCACCCATTCCCACTGTGCCCCTGCGGGATGTGGCACATCCTTGTCCTTGCAGTGAAGGGTGACGGGGAGCCCCCAGATCCTGTGTTCCTGCCGGCGGAGCTGGAGGTCCTTGGGGTGCCCGAGTCCTACCGGCTGCAGAGGGTGGATCAGGACGTGGCTCCCAACTCTTCCCTGCACACCCGCACCGAGACATTCCTGCTGCTTCGTGCCAGATCCCAGCCCCTGGTCCAGGCCACCTACACCCCATTCAGCATCCGCCAGGTAACCGGGACTCCTGTGTCCCCTGGGCCACCCCAGGGTGTCCCAGCCACACCATCCTGATGTCCTTACAGGAGGTGTCCATGGAGAGCCCCCCCGGCTCAGCAGCTTGGGCCATCCGTGCTGTGTCCCTGGAGAGCTCTGTGTCCCCTGCTGAGCCCACAGCCCGTGTCCTCTTCCATCTGCACGGGCCTGACTGGATGGCTGGGAAGCGAGATCACGCCAGGACCCGGGATCATCTCAAGGACTGGGACCACCCTGGGGTCTGGGATCACCCTGAGGTCCGGGACCACCCTGGGGGTCAGGGTCACCCCAGGGACTGGGATCATCCCAGGGAGCAGGACCACTCTGGGGGCCAGGGTCACCCCAAGGACCAGGACCACCCTGAGCAGCAGGACCACCATGGAGTCTGGGATCACCTCAAGGACTGGCACCACCCTGGCATCCACGATCACCCCAAGAACTGGGACCACCCCAAGGACTGGGACCACCATGAGCAGCAGGACCACCCTAGGAACTGGGATTCTTCAAGGGAATGGGATTACTCCAGAGCTCGGGATCTCCCCTGTGTCACCCTCCATGCTCACCACCGTGGGCGGGTGGTCCGTGGGACATGTCACCTGCAGGTCAGTGCCACCCTGGGGACCCTGAGGACCCACAGCTCCCCACCAGCCTAATCCCAGGACCCCCTCTCCCCTGCAGGCCCCACTGGGTGTATGTGTGGTGGAGCTGGAGATCCCTCCACGCTGGTTCTCCCTGGGATCCCTCCATTCCCACCGGAGCCACCGGCGGGATTCCAAACCCTTGGAGCCTCTGGAGCGCCCAGAACCGGCTGAGCTGCACTACAGCGTGGGAGAGTGTGCAGGTCAGGAGCAGGAGGCTCCCAGGTTCCTGGGAATGCTGGAGCTGCGGGCAGGAGAGCCAGAGCGGAGGCAGGAGGTGCGGCTGGATGAGAAGGTGCTACTGCGTGTCCCCAATGTCCCCTTGCGACCCGGGCAACACTTCACAGCCACCATCGCCCTGCGCCACAACTTCACCGCCGACAGCCTGACCCTGAGGTGAGAGCGGGGACAGTGAGGACACTGGGGCAGTGTGGGACACTGTGTGACACTATGTGAGTGTGTGGCTGTGAGTGACACACTGTGACAGTGACACTGTGTGACAGTCTGTGACATTGTGTGGCAATTTGTGGCAGTATGTGGCACTATGTGATAACCTTTGAAGTGTTACACCGAGCGACATTGTGTGACAGTGTGACTGTAACACTGTGACACCATCTGATAGGATCTGATAATGTGTGACAGTGAGTGACACCGTGTGATTGTGAGTGACACTTAGGGACACCCTCTGGCACTACCTGACATTGTATGACATTGTGTGACACTGTTTAACACTGTGTAACAATGTGTCATATTTGGGGGCATTGTGTGACACTGTGTGATACCTTTTGATACTGTGTGACTGCTAATGACACTGTGTGACACCGTGTGTCCCCGCAGGATCAAGGCCAAGAAGGGCCTGCAGGTGGTCTCTGCCCGTCCCACAACTCCCAGCACCTGGAGTGTGCACCTGGAGCGTTCCCGCGGTCCCAAGCACTCCACAACTGTGGTGACATGCCGGCGGCTCGGGGACATCCCTGCCATCCCCGACAGCTCCAGGTAGGGAATATCTCAATACCCCCACATCCAGATGGGAATTACAGGTTGTTCCACCCTGATCCCGGTGCGGTGCCGCAGGGTATCTGAGCTGGCTGCGTTCCTTCACCTGGATGTGGCGGTGGAAAACGGGACGGGGGGGCTGGCGCCGGCGCGGCCCCTCACGTGGCAGGTGGAGTATCCTGGCCAGGATCCCGAGGCGCAGAAGGACAAACTGGTCTGGGAAATCCAGGTGTCGGAGCGAGACATCCGTGCCCTTGTCCCGCTGGTGCAGGTAGGTGTGCCCATCCCATTCCAGCCCCGCCTCCCATGGGAAGCGCCCCCTCATCCCGCTGTGCTTCCAGGAGCTGGAGATCCTGAACACGGCGCCGCTGACCGGGATCCCCCGCGTTATCCCAGTGAAACTGGTGACTGTGGAAGCAGGGGGTGGAGTGGCCGAGCTCACGGATCCTGTTGGATGTGAATCTGCCGACAAGCAGGTGCTGCAGGTGAGTCCTGCTAGCCCTTCGTTATCCTGCCTCACCGTAGGAGATTCCCATGGAATTCCATGTGCCCTTGCAGGTGTCAGATTCCTGCGACCTGGTGTACGTGGGAGGCAAGGAGAGCAGAGGGGCACGGGGAGCCCGGGTGGATTTCTGGGTGCGCCGGCTGCGGGCGGAGCTGAGCTTCTCCGTCTGGGCTCCGCTGCTCCCGCTCCGTGTCCAGCTGGGAGATCCCATCCTGGAGCAGCTCCGTGGCTGGAGACTACCTGGGGGGCCCGACAGGTGAGAATGGGATGGTAGGAAAAGGGAGAGATGGGAATGGGGTTGAGACCTGAGGTGTGGGGATGCATCAGTGAGCCCCCATCAGTGAGCTCCTATGTCCTGGGATTCTCATCACCCTGTCGTGGAATCCCTGTCACCCTGTCCTACAATCCCTGTTCCCCTGACCCCGGAGAACCCCATCCTGGGGCTCTTGTCACCCTGTCCCTGTCCCCAGTGCTGTGGTGGAGTCCGAGGACCTCGCAGAGGAGCCGGAGCGGCGGGCCAGGAGTTGCCGGCCCCAGTTCCAGCGCACGGAGCTCCGTGTCCTAGCACACTTTGTGGCCCACCCCCTGGATGGTGGCCGTCACCTGTCCTACCTGCCTGGCCCTGAGTGGCTCCTAGATGTCACCCACCTGGTGGCTGCCCGGACCCGTGTCCAGGACCCCCGTGTGGCCTCACTGGAAGCAGGGGCTGTGGTGGTGGGCCGGGAACCTGGTGTCACCTCTGTGGAGGTAAAGGGGGTTGTTTGTGGGGAATCTGGGGGATCTTGGGGAAATTTTGGGGGGTGGCAAGGTTGCAGGGATGGAGCTGGGGGGCTGGAATTGATCCCAGTGGGAGCTGGGCAGGATACAGGGAGGGAGGGAACTGAGGGGCTGGCTCAGGATGGGAAGAGGAATGTTGAGGGACTCACAAGCTGCTTCCAGGTGCACTCCCCGCTTTCCGACTCCATCCTGGGGGAGCAGACGCTGGTGGTTTCTGAGGAGAAGGTGATGGTGACAGAGCTCCACGCCCAGGTGGTGGCTGGGCTCTCCTTATCCCTGTGGACACAGCCGGATCATCCTGGCGTGGTCACAGCCACTGTCCTGGGGACACCCACACTACGGGCCCTCAAGCAGGTGAGACAGGTGGGGGGTCACCCTAGTCTCCCCGGTGTCGCCCAAACCTCTGCCATCCCGCTTGTCATCCCTCCAGGAAGCGACACTGTCCACCTGGTTGTCCTTCTCTGACCGCACGCTGGCCCCGCTGGAGCTCTACGGGTGGCACGACGTGGCCTTGACCGTGACGTCCCTCGACCGCGCCGTCGCCACCGTCCGGGGGTCCCCTGGGGTCCCCGCTGCCCACCCGTGGGTGGTGGCTGAGGGGCCGGGCCGGGGGGCCCTGCTCCAGCTCAGCCTGCATCCCCCGGAACCGTGCCGGCGTGGGCGGCACCGCGCGGCCGCCCTGGCCACCGGCACCGCCTGGCTCGAGGTGGGGGTCCCCTCTCCTGGGAGTTCCCGGCCCTTCCCGCGGGCTGAGGGCGCCATGTCCGGGGAAGCAGTGACCGTGGGACGGAGGGATCCCCTCGCAGGCGTAGGGCCAGCGGCCACCAAGCTCCAGGGGTCTTCCTCAGAGGAGGATGAGGAGGAAGGCTATGGACACAACCGTGCCGGTGTGGAAGAGGAGGAAGAAGAGGAGGAAGAGATGGTGAAGGCTCCGGAGCGGGTGACTGACCTGGAAATTGGGATGTACGTGCTCCTGGGAGTCTTCTGCCTTGCCATCTTCATCTTCCTCGTCAACTGCATCTTCTTCGTGCTCCGGTACCAGCAGAAGGAGCTGCCCGAGCCAGGCGGGGCCCCCTCAGCCCCACAGCCCCACAACTGGGTCTGGCTGGGCACCGACCAGGAAGAGCTGAGCCGGCAGCTGGATCGGCAGCAGCTGGATCGGCCACAGCTGGATCGCCGGCAGCCGGAACCCCCGGCATCCTCGGGCCCCCCCTGTGGCTGCGGGGTCCCCCCGGGCTCCGGTGAGGACGGGGCTCCCTCCGACTCCCCGGCCCCCGGGGCGCCGCCGCCGCTGTCCCGCAAGGAGGGATCGGCTCCAGGGGGCGGCCGCAGGAAGCGGGTGGAGTTTGTCACCTTCGGCCCCCCCCGCGTCCCCGAAGAGCCCCCCCAGGCCGCCCCCCACGTCCAGTCCATCCTGGTGGCCAGTGAGGACGACATCCGCTGGGTGTGCGAGGACATGGGGCTGCGGGATCCCGAGGAGCTCCGGAGCTACATGGAGAGGATCCGCGGCAGCTCCTGACCCCGAGGGGACGACTCCCGGACCCCCCAATTCCCGGGCAAACCAGTAAGGGCCCGACCTCCTCCCTGTGCCGTGCTGGGGGGACACCGACCCCCCTTTTCCCAGCGGGATGTGCCGGGGACCACTGGTGGCCTCCTGGGACCACCCCAAGGTGCTCACAGAGGGTGAGGGGGGGTCTCCCAGCCGTCTCCTTACGGGGGCTGGATCCCGGCGGCACCGGGGAGGAATTTGGGATGCTCTTACTGCTTTGGGTCTCATTGCGACATGGTGTTCATAGTGGTGATGATGATGGTGGTGATGATTCCTGTGGTCTGATCCTGGGGGGGATCCTGTATCCCCCCCACCTTCACCCCGGCCACGCATCTGTTTTGTACACATTTTTTATCGGGAACGCCCGGGAAGGGGCTGCCAGGGGCTGGTATTTATGGAAAATTTTTAATTCTGACGTTGTTACAAAAATAAAGTATTTAAAAAAAAAAAGTGATTCCCCTCTGTGCCATCTCTTCTGATCCTGACACTGAGTCCCACCCTGGCCCCGTGGCAGTGCCAGGCTCCTGGGAATGGGCACGTCCTTGACCTTGGCTCCACGTGGGAGCTGGTCACGGGATTGGATCCAGGGCTAGGCCTGGCCGTGGCCCAGCTGGGGTCACCTTGGGATAAGGGACTTCCTACCTCCCTCTCTTGCCATCCTCCTCCTCCACCTTTCCAACCCCAACACCAGCCTGGTACTGCATGTTCTCCCCATCGCTGGTCCTCAACATTCCCAAATGTCCCTCAGCACCTCCCTTTATTTAGAGGTGCCATAGGGATTCCCACTCTTCTAGCTTCCTAGTAAATCCCAGCAATCCCAAGTCACCCTGGGTAATAGCAGGAAATCCCCCACGCCATCACCCTGCTCCCAGCTTCCCCAGACTTTCCAAAACCCTGATGAGTTGGGGTGACTGGAGTCCTGTCCCCCTTCCCAGCATCCTGTGTCCCCACCTGGATCCCAGCCCTCACCCATGGAGATCAACATCTCTTGCCATGCCCTACCTCCCACTGTGGAAATTCCAGCCGTACCCCTCACCTAATATTCCTGGAGGGTCCTGGTGTGATCCTGCATGTCCTGCAAGATGCTCAGGATGTGGAGCTGCAGGTAACATTGAGTCCAAAAAACAGGGCGAAGAGGAGAACTCTTGGCTCTTCATCACCCCACAGCTGTCACACAGCTCGGGAGACCCTGAGTACCCCCATGCCATCACCCGAAATCCACGACCTGGAGGCACAAATGAGCAGCAGAGCATGATGGCTCCACCATATCTGTGTCCTCTGGGGTGGGAGCACCAGATCCACGAGGCCCCTGTGCCCTGGAGGGTCTCTGGGGTCCCCAAAACCCCGTTTCCTCTCCGCTGTTGACAGGACGGAGGCACCCCATCACCCTCCTCCACCCTGCAGCAGAGTCGGCTTCCTGCCCTCCGCCAGTTTCACTCAACCCTGCCAGAGCTGCTGGAGCGTGGGGGCACGGACAAGCCATGTCCCCAAACTGCTGAGAGAGGCACCCCCCGAATTCCAGATCCCTGAATTCCATGGGGCTGCCCCGCTGACGGGATGGGGCGGCTCTGCCTGCTCTTGGTGGCTCTTTCTGCCGTGGCGTCTGCACAAGGTATGTCACCGTCCCCATCCTGGTCTTTGCCATCGCTCTCTTGGGACCTTGGGGTGGTGGAGCCCCAGATTTGGGGCTCAGGGACCTGCCATCTCCCTGGGATGGGGAGCACTGGGGGTCCTGGGGGTCCCCAACAGGGGTGTCAGTGGTGGAGGATGCTGCCCCTCAACCCATTGAGATGGGGGGAAAGAGATCTCCTAAAAGGGTATCCTAAGGTTTGGGGATTCTCCTAAGGATTGAGGCCCCTTGGAACTCCCCAAAAGCACTCTGGGAACCCCTAAAAGAGGACCCTAAGCCCCTAAAGGTGCTCTTGGAACCATCCCACCTATAATCCCTTTGGGAATGGGGTGGCACTCAGGGCCTGAAGCCCATGCTGTCTCTCATGTACCCCCTGGCTGGTTTCAGGACGTGATATCCCCCCAACCCTGGGAGGATTTGGGATGGTTTGGCTGCCAAAATGTCTGCCAGGAGCTGCTTCGAGGCCTCCAATCAATGAGAAAACAGCCCCATCACCCCATTTCCGCCCTTCTCTCACCTCCGTCCCCACCTGAAGCAGCTCATTCCCACCTTCTGCCCTTATCTCTAGCCTTTTCCTTGAATATTTTAACTTCAACCCACACCCCATCAGCTCTGGTGTCTCTTCCCAGGATTCCCACCCACGCAGTCCCCTGGATGCCTCACTTTTGAGGCTGAATCCTTCTCCCTGGAGGAGTCAAATGGGGCATTTTTAGGGATAACTGCATCATCCACTCACCTGTGGCTCTGGAGTGGTGGTGGTAGGCAGGTGGGTACAGGCAGGTCCAGCCCCTCTGTGTCTGCAGGGATGAACCGGAAGGCAGGAACAACATGGATGCAGGATGACGTCCCAAATTTCAACTCTTCCACAGCTGAGTCATGTCCCAGTATTTCCATATTTAAGGCCAAATTCTCCCAGCAGATCCCACACCAGGATTTAGCCCTGAGAAACATCCTGGGGCACACAGGAATTGATTTTTGGGATGCAACAGTTCCGTGACCACTTTGCCTGAGCCCAGGGGGATTCCCACTGTGCTACTCACAGCTGGGAGAATCCTCTTGGCCACATTTTGGTGGGTTTGGGATGCACCCCTCCAAACTGGGAACCCTGGGTGGCTCAGGCCCTCATCCCTCTGCTCTTTCTCTTCACAGTCACCACAGAAACGACAGAACCTCCCAATACTCCGACTGGGAACACCTCAGTGACACCGGGTGAGTGCGGGAGGGTGAGGGACATCCTTACACCCACTTTTTGGGATTCTGGGACAATGCCAGGTCACCCTTCCCGATGCATCTCCCAGGTCCCAGAGGGCTCCGGCTGGCGGGCGGCCGGAGCCGCTGTGAGGGCCGGGTGGAGCTGGAGCAGGAGGGGACGTGGGGGACAGTGTGTGACGACGGCTGGGACATTCCCGACGCCAACGTTGTGTGCCGCCAACTCCAGTGCGGCCACGCCGTGAGAGCCCACGGCAACGCCGCCTTCGGCCGCGGACACGGCCCCATCCTCCGGGATGAGGTGGGATGCGAGGGACACGAGCGGGACCTTTGGGAATGTCCAGCCGAGCTGGAGCACGACTGCAGCCACAAGGAGGACGCTGGCGTGGTTTGCTCAGGTGGGTTTGGAATATTCCAGAGCCAGGGATGCGGATGGCACATCCTCATCTCTGCACTCTTCCCGCAGAACACCAGGAGTGGCGGCTCTCCGGAGGCCGGGATGGATGTGCTGGCAGGGTGGAGGTGTTTTTCCGTGGCACGTGGAGCACGGTGTGTAACAGCACCTGGTATGCGATGGAGGCCACGGTGCTGTGCCGGACACTGGGATGTGGGGATGCGCTCCAGCGGCCTTCCTTTGGACACACACTTCCTGGGAAGATGGTGTACCTGTGCGGGAGCCTGCAGCCCTCGCTGGCACAGTGCCATTGGATCTTCAATAAATCTGCTCCATGTTACCAATCCTGGGCCGCCGGGGTCATCTGCAATGGTACCGGATCCTTCCCAATGGGATTTGAGGCATGGCCTGGGTCCTGCCCTCTCCCAAGCATCTGATTTCTGTTCCCACTCTTTCCAGGCTCCCAGGGTTTGGAGACACCAACGACCATGGCTGAAGTGACGCCCAGGAATGTCACTGTCCTGCATGGTGAGTGTCCGAGCCCTCGGCCATTCTCTGGCATCACAGTAAAATTCCCGGGAGGAAAGATTCATGTGGGATGAGCTGTATCCGTTCTCTGCCCCAGCTGAGGAGGAGACCCCAACCCTGGGGACACCACCACAGGACAGTCTCCTCTTTGTCCTGTGCCTGGTGCTGGCGGCGCTGCTCCTGCTCTCCGTGCTGGCCTTTTCCACCGCCCTGCTGAGGCTGAGGAAGAGGAGCGGTAAGGAATTCTGAATCCAGACACCGGATTGGGACACAATCCCCATTTTGGGCTCAGCTAAGCCATGGACGGGGTGCATTCCTTCATCCCCACAGCCATGTCCTCTTTGGGAATACCCACACCAGTCCAGGTGACCTACAGCTCCCGGAGCCCCAACGCACCCTCTGGGATCCCCAATGACTACAGGGAGACTCCCAACAGCCTTCCCAAAGGATCAGGTGGGTCTGGCAGGTTGCCCCAGGGGCTGTGGGGCCAGAGGTCCTGGCTGGTGACAGATGCCACATCCCCTTGTCACCCCCCAGACTATCTGATCACAGCCATTTCCAAGGATTCTGATTCCGACTCGGAATATTATGAGTTCAGCAGCAAGCCTCCCATCGCCCTGTCCACCTTCTACAGTGAGCATCCCGCTTCCTCTGGGATCCCTGACACCCTGTCCCGGGATCCCTGTCACCCAGGATGTTCCCACCCCTCTCCCCTTCCCACAGACTCCCTGCGCCGGCATTCCAGGGAAGATCTTCTCCCTCTGAGACCCAGTCAGGACAGGATGGAGCCATTCCCTGAGGACGGTATGACACAAGGGGGGTGTATCCCATGGATGGAAGGGTGGCCACCCCCTCTTCTAATATCCTTGTTCCCATATTTGATGTCCTTGTTCCCACAGCACCAGCCAGGCCAGGTCCCCCACTCCACAGCTCCTCCAGCTCATCCACATCCTCATCCATGGAGCCCTATTGGAATGGCAGCATTCCCCCCCCTGCCCATGGCACTCAGTGGCAACCAGCAGCCAGCAGCCATGGCTTCAGCACAGGTGGGAAGGGTGGGAGCAGGGATGGGGAGATCCCAGGGATGGGAGAAAGGGGTGCAGAGACCACAAGGGTAGGGAGGAAGTGGGGGTTCAGAGACCCCAAGGAGAGGAGCAGGGATGGGAGAAGGGATAGAGTGACCCCAAGGATGAGAACAGGGATGGGTTCAACCTCAGTGGGGAAATGGGACCTCATGGAGTGGGAGTACGGATGGAAAGCTCCAGTCAGTGACCCTGCTCTCCCAGCTCCCCCAGCTCCCCCGGCAGCGCCCGCCCCAGTGCCATCCCAGCCCTGGGTACCTGCAGCTCCCGCAGATCCTGATCCCGACGGCAGCTCCAGCACCTCCTCGGGGGAGTGGTACGAGAATGTGCAGGAGACGGAGCCCCCTGGAGACCCCTCCTCACATCCTGGTGAGAATCCTGTCCTGGAGAGGGGGACACAGGGAGTTCAGGGAATTCCCAAATCCTCCTGACGGGCTCTGTTTCTGCAGGCTGGTCAGATCCATCCTGTCCCTCGGGGGAACACGTGGAGGATCCCGACTTTTCCGAGGGCAGCGACTACGACGACATCCATGGCTCTGCCTACTGAGCCTGTCCCACCACTCTAGAGGCCAAATCTCCTGGAATTCTCTGGCCATCTCCTCCAGAATTCTCCAACTGTCTCCTCTGAGCTGCCAATAAAATTAAATAATTCCCACCGTGTCCCTTGTCCATACCGGTGTCACCAGCCCTGCAGTGAGGCTGGGTCACCAAGTGCTCCCACTTGTCCACTAAGTGACACAAAGATGGCCAAGTATCCCACTCCCAGCCCACAGGAGCAGGGAAGGGATGGCAGGGCTCTGATAAAGCTCCATAGCACCAGGGGTGGAAATTAAACTGCAGGAAGGGGGGACATGGAAATCCCCCCAGAGCTTCCCTACACCCTTCTAGGACAGTCCCCATCCCGGGAACATGCTGTCCATAAATCCTGTCCAGGAAGGCTCCAGGCGTGCTGAAAGGGAAGTCACTGAGGTGCTACCCCAAACCCACTGGATAGTGCCCTATGGGGGTGAGATACAGCCCCCAAACCCTTCAACATCTCCCAATCCATCCCTATCCCAGCAGGCAGCAGTTTCCAATGCAGCCAAGCACCATCCCAGCTTTGGGATTTGGGGGTGCTCCCAGCTGGGGGGGGGGCGGCACAGGACCCACCCATCACCCCGGGAACAGGACCCCTCTGCCTCCGCCCATCATCCCACTTCCCGCTGCCCATCCCAAGCCAGCTGCTCCCGCCCCGGCCCCACCGTCGGATTTCTGTCTCCCCGGGGAGGAGGTCGGGGTTCATCCGCACCCCAAGTGGAAAATGTGGCCCCCCCATATCCTCCAGCTGTTTGCCGAGCGAGAGGCCCCACACAAAGGAGCCGCAACAACGGAGGAAATCCCAAAATAGCAGCAAAACCCCGACAAAGGGCACGGGGCGAGGCGAGGGCTCCGAGCGGAGCGGGCACGGGGTGGTCACGGGGGGTGCCCCAGCCCCGCTCCTGGCTCCAGGGATGCTGGGAGGGAGGTGATGGTGTTGGAATCGCTGGGACTGTGGCACGGACAGGTCTGGGGGGATCGATTAATTGAGGGAGGTCCTGATGCCCTGGGCGGGGCCCCAAAATCCAGCAGGTATCAATGTCCTGGGTAGCATCTCAATGTCCAGAGGGGTAGCAGTGTCCTGAGGGTGCTGATTCCCTAGGGATAACAAAGCCCTGGAAAGTACCAGCCCATGGCCACCAAGGCAAGGTGTCACCTCCATCCCCACACAGCCACATCAGTGGCAGCCGTTCATCCGAGCTGCTCCCGCCCCGAAAATCCCCCTTTCCCTCATCATTATGATCCCAGCAGCGTGCTGACAGCCGACAAACTCCTTCCTGCTTGCTCCAAAGGCAGCTCCTGCTTTTTAAAAGGCTCCTCACGGCAGGCAGCGTTGTCAGCACTTCCCAGCGCCCCCCAGACTCCCTCCGGGAAGGGATTCCAATCATCCCGAGCTGCCACGGCATGCTCAGGATGCTGAGCTGACTCGCAGCGCCGGAGGCAAGGCAGATGCTCAATCCGAGCCCAAATCTTCTCCCTGAGATCTCATGGCCTCCGGAGCCAGTCACAGCTCTGAGGGAAGGGCTGGACCCAAGACACGCCATATCCAAGGGGGTCACACACTCCTGGATAACAGGATCTTTCCTAAAGGCACAGTGTCCTGGGATGTTTGAGGTGAATCCTGAATTTCAGGTTGATTTTGGGGGATTGAGGCTTGCAGACCCTCCACTGAGTCCCGTGGGAGTGGGCCTGGAAAAAGCACCCCTTTTCCAGGGAATTTTCAAAACCAAAGTGGATGAGGGGCAGGTCCAGAACCCCCATGTGGGATATTCCAACAGGGCCTGCTCCCAGCAGGACCCCTGGGATAATTGGGATGGGAACAAGTGATGATTACAGAGAGCACCCAGATCCTGAGATCCTACTCCAGGGCTGGGGACTGGAGCATCCATGGATGGTGGAGCAGGATAGGATGGGAAGCACCATCCATCTCTCCTTCCAGCAGGAATACCACAGAGTCAATGGAAAACAGCTGCCTCATTAGCATGCCTGACCTGGATTCAGAGCAATTAATTAGGGCACAATCAATTAACGCCTCTGCCCTGCCCGGGTCCAGCACTGCTGGTGCCCCATGTGCCCTTGGAGGGGTGAAGGGTGTCCCTGGAATGCCAGAGCCTGGGATGTGCTTGGTTAAAACCCTCCCCCATCCCATTCCTGGAGGTTATCACAGGATTTTAGGGGATGCCATGATGGGCAGCAACTCCTCTGCAACCCTGGGGGCCTCAGGGACCTCCAAATCTCCCTTGGCACTGGATATATTCATTACCTCCCTTTCCCAGAGCTGTGGAGACCCTGGGATTTGGCAGGGGCTGAACCCCACAAGTTTCTCACCCCTTTCCTCTCGTGCTTGGCGGGACCCAGAGAGGCAACGGAGTCTTCAAATGGGCCCAGAGGTGACGTCAAAAAACCACAGAGGGAGGAAAAACAGCCGGTTCCTGCCCGGGCCCCCTCCCTCGCCTGCTCCGGGCCGGGCAGCGGAGGCGGCGGAGCCTCCCGAGCCTCCCGTGCCCCCATCCCACCAGCAGAGCCCATGGCAACCCGGCTGCCCATCCTGTGCCTCCTGCTGGGAATGTGGGGTGAGTATCAGGCACCCTGACCTCGGCACACTGCCCAAATCTCACGGCAGACCCACCCTGGGTTTTCCCGCTCCAGGCGGAATCGGCACCTTGAGTGAGCCACTGTTTGGGGCTCGGGGTGGGGAAGCATCCTGGTGACTCCCTACACCCCCACCCACCTCACTCTGGGGGCCCCCAGGGTCCCAAGATAGAGCCAATGATGTTGAGGGCAGCCAGGTGTCCCCCCATCCTCATTCCCTGCCAGCTCCTGCCCTTCCCTTGGTCCACACGGCACCCTTCCTGAACATTCCACCCTGGAGCAGGGCTAATTCGTGGTAATTTGCAGGGTCCTTGTCTTTTCTCAGCCCTAAAGATCCCCCAGTAGATGAATGAGGAGACAGCAAATCACTTTTCTCCCCCAAAAATCCCAGTTTTCCCACAAAATCCCCCTTTTCCCCAAAATAACCCTCAACGGGCTGAGCAGTGGAGCTGCTGTCCCAAACTCTGTGTCCCCAGGGTGGGATGCAGGATTGACACCCCATTTCTGCTCTTTCTCACAGCCATCCCTGACCACGGAGGAGCCTCCTGGATCCCTGTAGGTGAGAATTTGGGGAGCAGCCCTTTGGGAATGCCTCCCCAGCTCGGTGAACATGGCGGGTGCTGGAGTTGCATCATCCGGAAGCGGCATCGCGGGGTCCCAGCTCAGGCTTCCACATTCCCTCGACCCCTCCATGCTCCCATTCCTTGGGCTGCTTCCTGAGACCCCCACCAAGGGGTTTTCCATCTTTCCCAGGGTGAAAACCTGCTGGGAAAAGAAGGAAAGCCCCTAATGATGGTGTTTTCTTGGTGTTTTCCCGCAGAATCCAACCTGAGACTCACCAGAGGCGGCTGCCGCTGCACTGGGGTACTGGAGGTGAACTGGGAAAACCAATGGAGACAAATTTGCTGGCACAGCGTGAGCGTGGCTGACCTGGACTGGATCTGCCAGCAGCTGGAGTGTGGTCCCGTGGCCTCTGAGCCCTTGGAGCTCATCATTCGTGGTGGGAGAGGGCCACAGAGCCAGTCCAGTAGGTGCATGGGGACACCGAATCCACTGGGATGCCACTGGGAGCTGGAAAACTGCACAGAGCACGCCCTTGTTGCCTGTGGAGGTGAGCCTGGACCCCCAGCCTGGACACCTCAATCCCTAGGGATCATCCATGCCCATGTGGCCCCTCTCTTCTCATTCCAGAGCCAGTGAAAACCACCCCCAAATCCACATCAGCACCCCCATCCACCACCCCGGAGCCCGTGGGTAAGCACCTCACCCTGAGGAATCTGTAGCCTCAGATTTGGGAACTTCCTGCTAAATAATGGAAAAAAATGCCTTCCCCATCCATAACACTTCCTCTTCCATCACCAATCCCTCTCCAGGACCCCCCAGGCTGAGGCTGGTGGATGGAAATTTCAGCTGCTCTGGCTTCCTGGAGCTGCACAAGCAGGGGGTGTGGGGGACCGTGGCGAGCATCCCGCACATCCAGCCACACCTCGTCACCCTCATCTGCCAGGAATTGCGCTGTGGCACTGCTGGGAACAGCCATGGCCAGCCAGATCCAGGGATCCACCTGCCCGTGCAGTGGGAGGCAGTGGATTCCTGTGGGAGCCATTCCCTGCTGGACTGCTTCAACAGGACCAGCTCCCGAGGGAAAACACCTGCCTTCATCACCTGCTCAGGTGAGAATGATCCTGGAGCATGATTTCCTGCTCTGGTGGGATTATGGGGCTGGAGCAAGGAACCAGCCCCATCCCAGCCTGCCCTATGGGCCCCGTCCACCCACTCCCACTCTTCCTCTCTGGGCGCAAAGGCAAAACAGGAAATCTCAGTTCCTGGAAGTGCCAAGTGCAGCAGTTCCGAGGAGGATGAGCCAGGGAGGGAGAGTGGCCATGGCAGCATCCCAAATTCCAGCTGGGGGTGGGGAACACTGGCAGGGACCAGGCTGTGGGCATCCTGCTGAGGGCAGCTCCCTGAGCAACTTCTGTGCCTTGGGCATCTCCCTGCTCTGATCATCTCCTTGCCCCGGGCATGTCCCTGAATATCTCCCCTGGCACAGGCATCTCCCTGCTTTTCCATGACCATCTTTCCCTTGCCATGACCATCTCCCAGCCACAGGCCCCTCCCTGTCCTTTTCCGTGAACATTTTCCGGGAAATCAGCTCGGTGCCAGCTCCGTGGCACAGACAGCCAAGCCATGAAGCTCAGAGCAGGCTCCTCGTGGGTCCTGCCATCTGCCCCAGCTTGGAATCCCATGGGATTTGGGGGTTTAACGGGCTGTGGCAGCTGGCAGAGCTGGCTTCCACGCTGCATTTCCCATGGGAAGAGTTCAAAGCTCCTCCATGCCTGGCTCTGGTTTGGCTCAGTCCCTGTGGCATGAGGGGAGATGCCAGGATCATGCCTGTGTCAGGAGCTGGTGCTGGGAGAAGGAGGAGCATCTGTCAGTGATATCCCTGTGGATATCATCCCTGTCTGCCTCTGTGGGTCCAGCTCCTCCCTCCCTATGGATCTGGCTCTTTCCACAGGTCTGACCCATCTCCATGGATCTGACATCCTTCTCCTTGTGGCTCTGATCCCAGTCTATGGATCTGACCTTTGTCTTTCCGTGGGTCTGATCCCCCTTTACCCATGGATCTGCTCTCACTCCTTGTGGATTTCACCCCTCCCCATGGGTCTGACCCTTCCCTGTGGATCCAATCCCTCTCCCTATGGATCTGTTCCTCTCTCCCACAGATTCCCAGCCGCGGGCCCTGCGGAGGCTGGCAGCTGGCCCCACTCCGTGCGAAGGGGACATCCAGGTATTCCATGCAGGAAAGTGGTGGGATCTGTGTGACTCCGGAGCAGTGCAGCGAAACAAGCGGGGCCAGCAGATCTGCCGGGAGCTGGGCTGTGGGAATCTCACTTCCAGCATGGAAATCCGGGAGCCTCCCTCAACAGGAGTCACCTGTGGGGTTGGTCCCCTGCACCTCTGCCAGCCCAAGCTTGGGAATATCCGGAGCTGCTCCAGGACCAGAGTCGTGTGTAAGCCACATGATCCGTGGGGTGTTGGGAACTGGAATTCCCACACCTATGGGACAGGGAGGGATGGGGGGACCAAATCCATGTGGGAGGGGTAATGGATATTCACATCCCAGCACCAACCTCCAGCTGGGCACATCTGGTGACATCCGCGCTCTTCCCAGGCCAGGACTCAAAGCCGCTTCCCACTGGAACATCTGCTGGAACCGTCGTGAGCATCTGCCTGGCCCTGCTGCTTTTCCTCCTCCTTTCCCTGATCTGTGGCCCTCCTGCCTATCGGAAGCTGATGAAGAGAAGTAGGGGACAACCTTGGAATCCTCATCCTTCTTTTCTTCCTTCTCCCACTGCACTATCCCCATGTGCCAGCTCAGGACTGGCAGCTCCATGGATGCTTCCCTAAACTCCTTGCGGGGGGGATTTGGCTGCTCAGCCTGTTCCATTGTCCCCAAGCCTGTCCCATTGTCCCCAAGCCTGTCCCACATGGACTGTGGGAGCGGGAAGAGGGATTAAGCTCCAAGCAGACGCAAAAGAGCAGGTGGAGGATCCTGGGAGGGGCGGGGGGGGAGGAGATTATCGGGAAGGGAGGGAATATTCGGGATGACATATGGGGCTGGTGGGGGGGAAGCAGCTGGAAGAAGCATCGGGAAGATCCTTGGAGACACAATTCCCCCTCTCTTTCAGTCTCCAAGAAGAAGCAGCGCCAGTGGATCGGCCCCACAGGACTCAACCAGACAGGTGAGGAGCAGCTCCCTGAGGAGCTGGGAACGGGATTTGGGAGTTCCTGGGGATGGATTTGAGGTGTTCCCCCTTGGATCCTGGCACAAGGGCCCTGGATCTTGCTTCTTTGCGGATATACCTCATCCAGGAGGTGTGGGTATGGAGCGGGGACCAATTTTACTCAATTTTACAATTTTTATTCAGCCCCTTCCCAGGGTGGGTTTGTTCCCTCCAAGATGCTGCTCCAGCCCCAAAATCCCAACCCCGCTGTCTTTTCCAGTGTCTTTCCACCGCTCCAGCACTGCACCGAGGCCTCGGGGACAGGGAGGGGACAACGACTATGCTCAGGCCCCCCAAAAGAGCTCCCAGCTCTCTGCTTACCCAGGTGAGTGCTGGAAGCAGCTCCTTCCCATTCCTGTTCCATGGATGTGCATCCAATGAGCTGCATCCATGTCCTCCACAGCTCTGGAAGCAGCGTGCCAGCGTTCCAACCCTCCGGATAACTCCTCTGACAGTGACTACGACCTGCACTCTGCCCGCAGGGTCTGATTCCCTGCTTCCCAAAGGAGATAATCTCACCTCCCACCTCAGCCTTGGGGGCATCCCAGCATTCCAGCGCCCAACAGGAGCACTTCCCAACCTCCTCATGGGAGAAAAGGAGGCTTTGGTTTTGTTTTTTTTAAGCTATTTATAGGAATTTAAGAGATTGGGGGGTGCAAGGAGCCCTTTGGAATAGTGGGATCACTAGC
This sequence comes from Acridotheres tristis, assembly GCA_037013685.1. Taxonomy (NCBI): domain Eukaryota; kingdom Metazoa; phylum Chordata; class Aves; order Passeriformes; family Sturnidae; genus Acridotheres; species Acridotheres tristis. The sequence goes on along the minus strand of CM072890.1, from coordinate 5,312,903 downwards.
TTCTCCAAACCAGGATAAAGAGTTGGGATGATGGATAAGGGATAGGGATGCAAGGGTGGGAATACTGGGAACGAGTCTGAGATATTTAATAACCAACAACTGTAATAAAATTGGGGTTTTGTACTAATTACACCTCATCCTCTTCCTTCCATTATCCCAGTGACTCCAAACTCCCAGTCAGGAGGGAAAAGTGGGACAGGGAAACACATTTTTCCCTAGTTTTTATCTCAGAAATAAAGCCCAGAAATGCAGGAATTGAAGCACGCTTGAAGATGGTCGTGGGAGGGGGTGAAAGATTTCAGTGATGGGATCCAAAGGAAGTTGGATGCCAGGAAGGGATAAAGGGATCAATCTTTATTCGGATGTTCCGCTGTTTCCCAAAGTAACCATGGCCATGCAATTAATTCATCCAGTTTTTATTACTCTAATTAATCCCAGGGATGGAACTGCTTCCATCAATCCCTCTTCCTAGTCCATTAGTAATCGTTCCTTATAAATAACTTAAAGGGATACAGGCAGGATTTGAAGGATAAAGTGCTGAGCAAAGCAAATCCCATTTCCATTGTTTGTCATTCCCTCCATTTCCAAGTGTTTCCTGAGAAGGGGGATGTGAGGAACTCAAAAAACCACACGGGAGGTCGGGAATATTGGAGGTTTCCCAGGCCCGGGTGGGAATCACTAATTCCCACTGACAGCCCTGGAATGGTTTGGATGGAAAGAGACCTTAGGGATCAGACAATTCCAATCCCTTTCCACTAGCCCAGGTTGCTCCAATCCCTGTCCAACCTGGCCTCAGGGATGGAGCAGCCATGACTTCCCTGGGAAATCTATTCCAGGGTGTCATCACCATCACAGGGAAGAATTTCTTCCCAAAATCTCATCTAAACACATCCTTTAACAGTGTGAAGCCATTCCCCATTATCCCATCACTCCAAGTCCTTGTCCAGTTCTTTTGGTGCCCCTCTAGGCACTGGAAGGTGCTCCAAGGTTTCCCTGGAGGTTTCTCCTCTCTAGATTTCTGCTGGTCTGGTTCTGCCTCTCGCTCCGACCTCTGGAGCCCGAATCTTATCCCGTCTAATTCCTTTGCACCAACGGATCCAGGAGCAACACTCTGGGATCCCTCCTCTTCCTCAGTCCCCAGAAAAAGGAGGAATCAGCACAGGATGCTCCTCAGAAGTCCTGGATTAGTATCCAGGCCAGGTAGGACGCTGAGGGTTCGGAGGTGGTGGTGGGTATCCAAAGGGTGGGGGAGGCCCGGGATAGGGAGCCTGCGTTGGGATCGGGAAATTCGGGAGAGGGGGCTGAGTGGGGTATGGACACTGTGGCCTTCCTGCTCCAGGTGGGATGTAGGGAGAGTATCCTGGTCTGGCAGGGGGAGGAGAGGGATGGGGAGCAGGATAGGGCAAGGGCTGTGGTGGGCCCCGGGATGGAGACCAGGAAAAGCCTCCCGAGGTGGATTTGGGATACCCCGGCGCAGAGTCAGCTGCGGAAGCTGCTGGATAACCAGGAGCTGCAGGAAGTGGGTAGGGAAAGGAGGACTGGGAGCTGGGCTGAGAGGAAGCCACGTGTCCCACAGTGGCCGGAGATCCCGGGAAAGGAGCAGGAGGCAGCGCTCCGTGGGCACTGGGGCCGGGTGGAAGGGTGGGAGCTGGGCTGTAGGGCAGAGGGAAGGCCTGAGATCCCGATGGGAATGGTTTTGGTGGATCTGTGGGAACGTGAGGAGGAGGAGGAACAGAAGGCTGAGAGTCCCTGGTGCGCTCCTGGGATCCCTCTGACTTCCTCACGATCTCCTGCAGCTTTTCCACTCGCACCCGGCGCAGGTGGGACAGCTTCCTCATCCCAAAAAACTGCTCCAGGAACGTCTCCAGGGGCACTTCGCCCTCCAGGAATTTCTCAGCCATTTTCTGGAAGAGAGGAACAGCCTCAGGCTCATCCCTGCATCCCTCTGCTCCTCTTCCCTAACCCTGCTTTATGTCTCTCCCAGCCACATCCCAAGGAGCAGCACCCACATACAAACAAGGATGGATCCAGTTCTTTGGAGAAAACCCAGCAAGCTCCAAAGATAATGCATGATTTTAGGGATGGGTTTAATTGCAAGTCTTTGAGGGTGAAGCACTGGACTTCCCATTGGATTTAAGCTCTAAACTCACCTCAGATTCCTCTTCAATCTTCTGGCTTTCCACCTGGAGGAGATCCAGCAAAGTCTGAGGCTGCAGCGCTGCCGAGAATTTCTCTGGGAAAACCAAGGGGGAAAAAAAAAAGCAAGGAAAAATCACTATCACAGAACAGAAACCATGGAAAAACCAGCAAAGAGCCCACAGGAACAGGCTTGGGAACTGCTGATGGGAAGAGGGAAATCCAAGAGGAATAACATCCTCAATCTCTCTGGCTGATGGAAAAAAGAGAGATAACAGTTTTCCAGGAAGCAGAATCCTTCCAGGGAGAAGATGCCAGTGCTCACCCAGCTTTTCCTTCTGCTCCCTGCACCTCCCAGCCAGCTCCTGCAGCTCCTGGTATTTCTTGGAGAGGTCGCTGCGCCCCGTCTCCAGCGGCACCTGGAATTTCAGGTTCTGCTCGGCCAAGCTCCTGTTGGCAGCCAGGGCCATCTCCCTTTCCAGCTGGAGCTCCTGAACCTGTGGAATTCAGGATGGTGAGCATGGGAAGGGGACAAGGACACCCCGGAGCCACTTCCTGCCACAAACCTCCTGGGATTCCAAAGCCAAGCGCTCAATCTCCTGGGAATCCTCCTGCAGCTCCCGGAGCTCCTCCACTGTCCGGTTCCTCAGTGTATCCATCCTCCCAGATTCCTGGGACACGAAAAAAGAGGCAAAGCAATTCCCAAATCCAGCTGGGAGTAGGTTTCCAACTGAAATTCAGGCTTGTTAAAGTCCTTGGAGCAGCTGCGCTGAGTTCCGTTAACTGAGAAGGAGAAACAACATTCCCACTAACTCCTGATTGGGAAAAGACTTTTTCCCCCTTTCCCAAGCCTATTTGGATGGGATGGAATTCTGTGTGTCCCAGAGTGTTTTGTCTAGGAAAAATCCACCCACAGCCCTGATTTGCAAATTTCAGCTGGATGTCTCCATCCCATTTCAAAATCCACCTCATTCCAGACTCCATCCGATCCCAGGTTCCCATTCTACCAAGGAAACCGGGATCTGGCCATATCCCATCATGCCCACAGGGTTGGGAAGGACCTCAGGGATCATCTAATTCCGCCTTCCTGCCATGGAATTCAGTGAAATAAGAAAAAGATCAGGGAAATTATGGACTTCCTGCACCATATCCATGACTTATCCCAAGTATTCCCTGCTGTCTGATATATTTAGCAAGTATCCCGTGTCTGGTGTAAATTCCAAGAGGTGGGATGTGGACAATGTGGGAATGTCCTAAAAACCAAGGAAATACAACACACCTGGGCTGTCCTATTCGCTCCCAGCTCTTCTACCTCTCATCCAGGTGGAACATCCCAAGGATATCACGCCGGGAATGCTGCAACAGCCACGCTTATTTTCAGGGTTGCCCAATCCACGATCCAGATAAACCTGTCCGAGGGAAAAACTGGGAATTAAGTCCTGCGCTGCAGGTGCGGGGCAGAAATCACTTGATTTGGGTTTTTTTAGGGAGGTTTTAGCTAAGTTTCATGGAGTTTAAGAGGGAAAAGCGGGAATGATGGGAGTGGGAAAGCTCGGGATGGGCTCTGAGAAGCATCCATAGGCGCTCAGGAAGGTGAACGCAAAGGGCTGCCCACCTGAGGGGCTGCAGCGAGTACCGCAGCGGAAGCAGCGCCATTATCCCCGTTATTCCGCCGCTACTGCCGTTACTCCCGTTACTCCCGTTCCCGGCCCTCTCCCGGACTCACCAAGGGGCCACTAGGACCCTCCGCTCGCCGCAGCTTCCGGCTTCCGGTGCAAACCGGAAGTGGGCGGGGCCACAGCGGACGGAATGGGAGGCGTGCGCATCCCCCCCCGTTAGCGTGAGGGGGGTGGTTCCTCCCAGCGCCGCCATGTTGGGGGGGGACGGGAGGACAGATCAATTTAATGGCATTTTTAAATCAATGGGCGGTCTTTGGCTACCCGCGGGGCTCTCCTCGAGCTGTAGCTTCTCTAGGAATTATATCCTTCGTGTTTTCGGGGTGCAAGGGGCTCCGAGAGAGCTGGAGAGGGGTTTTGGAGAAGGGCATGGAACGATAGGGAAAGGGGGAAAGGCTCCGCGTGGACACAGGGCAGATTTAAGTTGTATATTAGGAATATATCCTTCCTTGTGAGGGTGGCAAAGCGAGATGCCCAGAGAATCTGCAGTTGCTCCATACCTGGAAGTGTCCAAGGCCAGGTTGGAAGTGGTTTAGGAAGCACATACAGACCTCAGCAATATCTCAAAAATCCATAAAATACCAGGTTCTTCCAGCTGGATCCAAGAGATCAAAGCAAATTCCTCTGGTTAACTCCTCCTCGCATGACATAGGAATATTCCTGAGAAAGCTCCCGACCCATTACCCACTTCACAAATCCAACTTTTCCAAAGTAAGCTGGGAAAATGCTCCACTTTTCCACCTGTAACTCCACATTCCCAAAACCCAAGCAAGGATGAGGCAGGGGAAGAGCTCCATGATTTCTGCTCCTTCGGGAGACTTTGGAAGTCTGGGCAAGGTCACCCAGCTGTTCCAGAAGTGTTGGGATCTGGGAAAGGCACCTCTGATCCCGTCACCTGAGAGCTGTTGTGTAACAAATGGGAGTCATATGATCCCAAATAATTCCGGATAAATCAAGGACAATTTGCTCCCAGCGCGGCTGATAACCGGGTCAAACCCCCAGTGCCATGGGAAAGAAAAGGGTCTTGACTTTCCGAAAGGAAAAAAATATTTTCCCAGGCTTCTTTTGGAGCAGTTTCCATAGACCTGGAAAAGCTGGAAAATGTGTAATTAACATTTTATATTAAAACATAAGGTTTGGGGAGAGGGAAAATTGTGTTTGGGTTTGCACAGAAGAAATGGGAAAATACCCATTTAAAAATGTTATCCAGAAATAAATTTGGGATAAACAGGTGGTTTTGGAAGGATAGTCCCATTAGCTACTTATTAATATCCTTAATTTCCACAAAAGATGGTTCCACATGTTTTTTTCCTTTGGATGGCATCTTAATCCCAGCCAAAATCACCCACAGCAGGTAGGGAAGGTTGACCTGAGCACCCTGAGGTCCCATTCTGCAGAATTCCATTCCCACAAGGATCAGCCAACATCCCTGGGCTTCCTTGATAAGTTAATTAAATATTTTTAATCCAATCCCGGAAATCTGACACTTCGGGACCGTCAGATTTCCCTCCTTTCATCTGACAGCTGTGATAAAGCACCCGGGTGATAAAAGCCTTTAGGGAAGGGACAAGAAAAACTGGGAACAGGGCCTGGAAAAGTTGACTTCATTAATCAATTTCCAAGAAAAACTCTGTCTCCATAAGGGGATTTTTTCTGGGGAGGTTGCAGAGATAAAATTAAGGAAGTTTTGTCAGAACAAGTTTTGATGTCCCAAAAGCCTGAAAAATCCCTGTTTGATCCAGAGGGTGATTCCCACGGACGTTAAATTCATCCCGAGGGGAGTTTCCACATCAAAATGATATGAAAAATCTGAATTTTCCCAGTAAAAGCTTAAATTTTGGGAGGGTTTTATTGCCTCAGAATCCTCATCCAGCCCTGGCTGCATCAACCAGGAGGAAAAGCTTCCAGATCCATCTTTCCACCTGGGGGTTTTTGGGATCTCCCCATGCTGTGGTGCCCTCTGGTGCCAAGGAAAGCTGTGGCAGGGAGGCCACCTGCTCCCATCCAGTGAGCTCCTAGCACCAGGATGAATTATTCCAGGATCCAGCATCTCATGGCCTCCATTTCCCCAACCAATGTTAGGAAAATCCAGTATTTCTCTCTGAGGAAGCCCATTTCACGCCCTAAAAGGGGTTATTTTTCCATCCTTCCAGATTTTCTTCTGGATTTAATTAGTGCTAAATAGCAATTCCCATTTTGTTTCCCAGTCCTGAATTTCAGAGCTTCTTCCTTCTGTGGATATCATCCACCCCAAATCTATCCCTGTTGGATCCATTGTTCTACTTTGATGGGATTTACCAGCAGCACAATAAGCTTGTTCTAAAACTTCCCATAATTGGGCAAATGTTGTTTTGTTTTTTTTTTTTTCCCCATTGGAAAAACAGGAATCCTGATCTCCAGGGATGGCAGTTCTGGGAATTAAATGTATGAATAGCTCTGGGAAAACTTCATATTTTTGTTTTCTCTACTATTTTGGCCAAAAAAGGAGGAAAACTTGGTAACTCCAAAAACGACAGGGACACATTCCAGGTTGGTTTCTCCAACCTGGCTTTAGACACTTCCAGGGATGGGGAAGCCACAGATTCTCTGGAAAATCCATTCCAGGGCCTCACCAGCCTCACAGGTAAGAGTTTCTTCCCAATATCCCATTTTCCACTTTGGAGACATTCCCCTTGTCCTGTCACTCCATTCCCACGTCTGAAGTCCCTGAACTGGAAAACTGGGACAAGCTGGGGGAAAGCCAAGCTCTGGATGCTTCTGGGTGAAGGTCACCAGAGTTGGACTGGGCACCTTGGCTTTGGTCACGGCACCACGTGCTGAATCCATGGGTTCTGGAACGGTCACCTTGTCCTGGAGGAGATCAAAGGCTCCCTAATGCTGGAGCTGGCATTCCTCTCTTGGAATCAGTCCCATCCCAGCTCGGAAACTTAGAAGAATCTGAGGATACAGTGCTAGGTTGCACTGGGGGAGGGAAATGAAGAAGAACTTGGATGGGGGATGTTGGGAGAAAAGGGATGGAGCACCGGATTATCCTTGAGAAAAAAAAAAAAAAAAGGAGGATGGGATGTGTTGTGGGAGGCTGTAAAGGAGAAAGTCCTGGCTGATTCCCAGAATGGAAAATCTGGACCTGGCAGCCTGAAAATCTTTCATGGAGCCTTGGCAAGGGGAGAAGGATCTGGAGAGACCTTGGAGCTTCTTCCAGTGCTTTAAGGAGCTCCAGGAAAGTTGGAGAGGGACCTTGGAAAAGGACCTGGAGTGACAGAACAAGAGTAAACGGCTTCCTATTAGCAGAGGACAGGGTTAGATGGGATATTGGGAAGAAATTCTTTGCGAGGGTGGTGAGGCATTCCTGGGAATGGAATTCCCGGGGAAGCTGTGGCCACCCCATTCCTGGAAGTGTCTGGTTCAAACCCTCCAGCAAGGAATTAGAGGGTTCAGGGGACAAACAACCCTGCATTCCCACCAGCTCCCACAGAATAACTGGGAGTGCTTTCCGCCCATCCCAACATACCTGTGGCCTGAATCCCCCCAGGAATACGGGGATCCCCCAGCTTGACATTCCCCCTGCCTTCCTTAAGGACGTTTTGATAACCATCCCAGGAGCAGTTTGCCTTTCTTATCGGGGCCTCCGGCCAAACACCGGAGCCAGGATATAAGGAGCAGGGCCGGGATCGGAGGCACATTTTCCGTGAGCTCCCACCATGAAGCTGCTCCTGCTCCTCACCCTGGTGGGCCTGGCCCAGGGCCTCCAGACCAGGTGAGCCCCAAGGGGTCCCAAAATAGGGATGTGGGATGCGGGGTGATCCTGGTGGCCCATCCCGGTGATGTATCCTGGTCCATGCCCACAGGGTGCCGCTGAGGAAGATGAAGTCGCTGAGGCAGAGGCTGCAGGAGCAGGGGTTGCTGGAGAGTTACCTGAAGCAGCATCCCTACAACCTGGCTGCCAAGTATTTCCCGGGCATCGCCGTGGAGCCCCTGGAGAACTACATGGATGTGAGAGGCTGGGATTGGGAACTGGGATCAGGGAGCACAGGGTGGCACCGGCTCCTTCCCCATCCCACTGGCCTGTTATCCATCCCACTAGTCCCTTTCCCATCTCTTTAACTCATCCCATTAGCCCCTAATCCATTCTTCTTTCCCCATCCCATTAACCCCTTCCCAATCCCATTCCAACAGGATGAGTACTTTGGCACCATCTCCATTGGGACCCCACCCCAGGAATTCACTGTGGTCTTCGACACCGGCTCATCCAACCTCTGGGTTCCCTCAGTCTTCTGCTCCAGCCCAGCCTGCAGTAGGTGTCTGGAATGAGGCTGGAATGTGTCCTTTGGGAGTCCTGCATGGCTCTGCCCAGTCTTTCCCAAGGCACAAATCCCAGGCAATCCTCGTCCTTCCCATACCCACAGGCAATCACAACCGCTTCAATCCTGCGGAATCCTCCACGTTCCTCAGCACCAATGACACCCTGTTCATCGCCTACGGCACGGGAAGCATGACCGGAGTCCTGGGATACGACACCGTCAACGTACGGCCAGGCGCTCCAGCCCCCTCATCCCATGGGATCCCATGGGACTGTGCCCAACCCGCACCTGTCTCCTTTCTCCCAGGTTGCTGGCATCAATGTCCGAAACCAGATTTTTGGGCTGGCTGAGACGGAGCCAGGGGATTTCTTCTACTACACCCCCTTTGACGGCATCCTGGGATTGGCATTCCCAAGCATTGCCTCCTCCGGAGCCACCCCTGTCTTTGACAACATGATGATAGAAAACCTCGTGGATAGGCATCTTTTCTCTGTCTACCTGAGCAGGTAAATCCCAGCCAAAGCTGCTGAGGATTTCTCCTTTATCCCTCACACTGGCCCCTTTTTCCAGTGGGAATGGGGGTGTTGGTGGGCTGGGAACCATCCTGGATGAATCTCCCTTTCCAGGGACAGCCAAGGTGGGAGCTTTGTCCTCTTCGGTGCCATCGATCCCTACTACACCACCAGAGGCATCACCTGGATCCCGCTCTCTGCCGAAACCTACTGGCAGATCAGCATGGAGAGGTATTCCCAGTATTCCCTGCCCTCCAGCTGGTGTTATGGGGAATCCAGGCTCACTCTGCATCCCTTTTCCTAGAGTCTCCATCAATGGGGCTCCGGTGGCCTGCGCCTCGGGATGCCAGGCCATCGTGGATACAGGAACCACTCTGTTGGCTGTTCCTATCCGGGCCTTCCGGATCCTCTCGAGCCTCCTTGGTGCCAGCTCCAGTGGCGAGGTGAGGCCTCAGGATGCTCCCTAGGACATTTGATCCCAGCTGGAATAGCTGCTAACCTGCTGTGTCCTCCCCAGATCAGCTGTGCGGGTGTCAACAACCTTCCCACCCTCATCTTCCACATCCACGGCAAAGAATTCCCAGTGCCTCCCAGAGCCTATGTTATAAGGGTGAGCATCCCGCTGGGAATGGGTTTGTAGGGATACAGGGAGAGATCCAACAGCTGGTGACCACCCCTTCTATGTCCTTGGAGCAGAGTAATGGGTACTGCACTCTGGGATTGCAAGGCATGGATGTGCCCACGGAGGAGGGCGAGCTCTGGATCCTGGGGGATGTCTTTATCCGGGAATATTACGTCATCTTCGACAGGGCCAACAACATGGTGGGGCTGTCCCAGCTGCCCTGAGCTTGGATGGGAATCACAGGTGTTCCCAACTCGGTGGCTGGCAGGGCTTGTCCCTTTCCCAGCACTCCTGCCACCACCGAGGACAATAAAGGTGTGGAGAAGCCCCCCTGTGCCTTCTGTGTCTCTCTGGGAAAAGCCACCACATCCCTGGGAATGGCATGTCCATGGCGCCAGCCTCAGCTGCACCTGCCAAGGATGTCCTTGTGCCCCGAGTATGGAAGCCTGGATGTGGCTCTGCTCATCCCTGAGAAGCTCCCAGCCTTGGAGACCTGGGGCAGGACATGTCCCTCCTGTCCCCAAACCCCACTCAGGGTGAGGGGGCTGAACACCTCCAGCACTGCCCTCATCATCCTGGAAAGCCACTCATCCCAAAATTCACCAAGGACAAGCCCCAGGGCTCCACGTGCTGGTGGATGCAGGGATGAGGGGACAGGGAATAAATACAAGAGTGACTTTATTGGTGGCAGGGGGACAGCTGCCCCCTCCCCAGGGCCAGGCCTGCTGGTCCTGCAGACCCCCTTTTGCTCCTTTCCTTCATCCTCGTTCTCCTCCTCATGGCATTCCAGGCACACCTGGCACCTGGAACCTGAGGCTGTCTGATGGCACCACAGAAGGATCCTCATTCCCGGGGGATCCCTGAGCCTCAGGGCTGCCTGTGGGATCAGGGGAGGCTGCGGCCTCACAGAGGGGGTCAGGGGGCACAGTGGGTGCCAAGGGATATCCAGAGGGACTTGGAGTGGTTGGAGGGGGCTTCCCAGCACCCCAAATCCCTGGAGAGAGGCCGAGGGGGAGTGTGGTGGGAAGTAGGAGCTGGGCCAGGCGGTTGCGGTGGTGTTGAGGAGTGCCAGGGGGTGAATCTTCAGGGACTGGGGACTGGGATGAGAATGGGGGTGAGGATGGGGACTGGGATGAGGATGGGGACAGGTCTCTGTCCTGCAGCGGGAGTCGGATGTCTGTGGCTGACAGAGGGAGGATTTTGGTCAGCACCCACCTCTTTCCCAGGACCCCAGTCCAGAGGGGGCACATCCAAATGCCTGGGGATGGATCCAGGGATCCCATTACCTGGGCAGGATGGGCAGCAGCCCACGGGCAGCGTGAGGGGCTCAGAGCAGGAGTGAGGGCATGGCCTCTCCTCACAGCTCACCTCTCCAAGCTGGAAAAACAGGGATCAGCCAGCCCTGCCAGCCCTTCCTGGGATCCAGTAGCACTGGCACAGGCGCTCCATGGACACGGGTATCCCACGGGAATGGGTGGGAGGTCTCACCTGGCATGTGCAGCGGGTACAAGGCTGTCCCTCGGGAATGAAACTCTGGCCATTCTCCACCTTCCTGCCCAGGTAGTTGCAGTCTGCAGGGACCGAGGTCCAGAGGGGGTTTTGGGGTGACTTTGGGGGATTCAGGGGGATTTTGGGGACCCACCCGAGCTCGTACCCTCACAGACGGGGCAGCACCGACCCTCGGGGTGGAAGGGGTAGGAGCACACGATGGCACATTCCAGAGGCGAGCAGGCCACCGAGCCCAGCTGCGAGAGACGGGAGAGACCCCCGAGGGCCGGGCGTTAGGAACCCCGGAGCGCCCCCGGAGCTTTTCCCTGCAACGGAGCCAAAAACCGGGCTTCAGCCCACGGGGCGGGAGCCGCAAATCCTCTGGGAATGCCCGGCCCAGCCCTCACCAGGCAGATGCAGCTCAGGCAGGGATCCAGCGCCGACGGGAAGGTCTCGTTGTTGGAAAAGATCCTCCCCATGTAGGTGCAGCCTGCGGGGAGAGGGGCTCAGGCAGTCCCCGGGCGGCTCAGAATCCCGGAATTCCGGGCGCGCCCTCACCTGCGGAGCAGTCGGGGCAGCACTGTCCGGGAATGCGGATGGGATAAGGACAGGTCTCCACACAATCCGTGCGCTGGCAGCTCACGGAGCCGTCTGCCTGCAGGCGGGAACACCCTGACAGACACCTCGGCATTCCCAAACCCGCCGGATTTGGGGGATTTGGGGCCTGCCAGGCCACCGGCATCCTGAGGGTGGGAATGGGGCAGGAGCCGTGCGCTAGAGCAGGAATAGGGAAGAGGGAATGAAGCAGAGCAGGTTCTCATTCACCTGGCAGATGCATAACTCACAGGGATCGCCCGGAGACCAGATCTGTCCAACGGGAAACTCCACGCCGTTGTCATCCAGGAAGCAACCTGGGTAGGATCCCTGTTCCCAGCTGTCCCGTAAAATCTACCCTTCCTGTCCCCAGACTTCCATATATCCCATTCTCCCTGTTCCTAGGTATTCCCATCTCCCACCTGTCCCATCATCAAGTATCCCCACATCCCACCTGTGTCCTTCACATCCCACCCCCTCCCTGTCTCCAGCTGTCCCCCCTCATCCCACCCTGCCCTTCCCTATATCCCATCCTCAAATATCCCAACATCCCACTCTCCCCATTCCCAAGGGTCCCCCACATCCTCTATCTCAGCTGTTCTTCTCACGCCATGCCATTCTCCTTTCCCTCAGCTTTTCCTTCTCATCCCTCTCCCTGCCCATTCCCAGTCCCTCATCCCGACTCACCGGCGGGGGCCGGAGGGTCCCGGCAGGTGGAGCAGCACTGCCCGGGACGCAGATGCCGCTGGTGCTGGGGACAATCCAGCATGGGGCAGGGAGTGAAGGAACATTCCACCTCTCCTCCCTGGGAACACGGGAATGGGTCACCTGCTATCTCTACCATCAGCCCCGAGCAAAGCTGAGATGCCCCTAGCAGGTGCAGGGAAGCACTGGAGTATCCCTGGGGATCTTTATCCCTGGGGATCCTCATCCCTGGGGACATCCAGGACCCACCAGGCAGACACAGGTGGTGCAGTCGTCCCCATCCAGGCTGAACCGGGCTCCATGCATGTACGTGCGTCCCCGGAAATTGCACTTTTCTGGGAAAAGGGGAAGCAGCAAGCTGGAGAGCCAAGCACAGCTCCTCCCTAATCCCCAGCCCAGCCTGGGGGTCCTCACACCCCCAGACTAGGGGTCCTGGGATCACCTGGATTGCAGGAGCAGCAGTCAGCCAGAGAGGGGCTGGGGCAGGATCCTGGGGGGCATTCCGGGGAGAGGCAGGAGACATTCCCAGCCTGTAGAGGGGAGCATGGGGCTAGGAAAGAGGACCCTGATTCCCCATGGAGGGATGATGGGAGGGTGTAATCCGCTCCAGAGCATCCCAGTCCACGGCTGAGCCAGGATGCAGGATGAGGGTCCCTAGGGATAAAGATCTCCAGGGCTGGGAGGTTCCCAGGGATGAGGGGGGTGGTTCTTCCATCCCGATCCAGCTCACCAAGCAGACACAGACGGTGCAATTCCCATCGGATAGGGAGAAGACATCGCCATCATCCCTGGCCACCCCCTCGTGCAGGCACCCTGTGAGCCATGGGGGTCAGTGGCATCCCCCTGGGAATTCAAGGGGGGGCCATCCTGGGAATTGGGGGAATCAAGGGGGGGGGCGGTACTCACCCGTGCAGGTGGGGCAGCAACCCCCAGCCGGAGCGGGAAGCGGGTGGGAGCAGGGAACGGAGCAGCTCACGGTGTCACAGAGGATTTGTCCCCCCTGCCAGGACACATGGTGGCTCATCCCGGGTCGGGATGGTGCCATGGGATGGGGTGGGAGGACGGGATGCTCACCTGGCAGGTGCAGCTCTGGCATCCCGGCTCTGTCCAGTGAGCGCCGGGCTCCCGAGGGATTCCTCGGTGCCAACAACGATGGGATGGTGGGGTGGAGGTGCCAGGGGCTCCCATGGCACGTGGGGATGGTTCAGGGGACAGGGATGGGGAAGAGGGAGGGAACTGGGTACCGGGAGCTGCCACGGGGAGGTGGGGAGAGGGTGAGCCCCTCGGGAGCAGGTGGGAGCTGGGAGGGAGCAGGACAAGGGTGGGTGGATGCTGCAGGGATTGCAGGATGGGTGACGGGGCCAGGATAGATTTGGGGTACCCTAGGAAGGAAATCAGGAAGGCAGAGACATCACCTGGGGCAGGCCGGGAGATGGGAGCATCCCACTCTGCTCCCCCAGCCGGGAGAAGGACATGGATACCTTCACAGGACACCCTGTCTGCGCTGAGCCGGTATCCGGGACGGCAAGAGCAGCGGAAGCTGCCGGGAATGTTGTGGCAGCTGTGCTGGCAGGAGCGGCGTGTGCCAGACCGCCGGCACTCATCCACATCTGTGGGATAAGGGAATGTGGCAGGAGGCGCTGCACCCCGGGATGTGGCCCAGGAAAGAGCCTGGAGCACCGGGATGGGCCCTCAGCATGGCTCATGCAGGGACTGATGGACATCTCCATCCCTTGGGATTTGTGGCATGATGAGGGAAGGGGGTCTGGCTTGTGCCCACAGGCTCACAGCCATCTGCATCCCTTTGGGATTTATGGCATGGAGAGTGAAGGGGGTCTGGCACCTCCATCCCTCAGGACTGATGGGAAAGAGCCCCATCCTGGTGCTCACCTATGCAGGAATGCCGGTTCCCGTGGAGGTGGTATCCGGGCCGGCAGGAGCAGCGGTAGCTGCCCACGCTGTTCTCGCAGCGGTGCTGGCACGGTGTGGCCTGGCATTCATCCATGTCTGGGGGTTGGGATGAGGATCAGGATCCCTTGGGAGACCCGGCCACCCCCCTGGGACCCCGCGCACCCCGGCAGCTGCGGCGGTCGGCAGAGAGCTCCCGGCCGGCTCCGCACTCGCAGGCGAATCCGCCCTCTGTGTTCACGCACGTCCCTTCGCAGGCTGCGCTCTGGCACTCATCGATGTCTAGGGGAACACAGGGAAGGGTCAGGTTTGGAGTGTGGACACCACCGGGATGCCCACTCCCATTGGGATATACCACTCCCACTCACCGGTGCAGCGGATGCCGTTGGCCGTCTCGGCCATGGAGAATCCAACGGGACACACACGGGCGACCTCTTGGCAGCCGCCGTGGTTACAGGACAGGTCACAGCCGTATTCTCCACAAGTTCCCAGCGGTTCTGGAACATGGACACAGCGTTCTCAGGGTACCCATGCCCCCCCAGGACCACCTGCTTCCCATCCTGCTCCATGGATCCCCCAGGGATGGGGACAGTGCTGGGGAGAGGTGACAAGGAGCCACGGTCACCTCTATCTGCTGGGATTTGTGGCATGGAGAGGGAAGAGGGTTGGGCATGGTGCCCAAGGGTTCGTCGCCATCTCCATCCCTTGGGATTCATGGCATGGAGAGGGAAGGGCATCTGGCATAACCACTTTTCTCAGTACCTGGGCAGGTGATTCCCTGCTCTCCATCCGGGCAGATGCAAAGGTTGGGAGCAATGCAGGAACCACCACCGCAGCCGAAGGAGCAGAGTGCTGTGGGAATAGGAACAGGAGCTCTGGGAATGGGAACAGGACCCCCACGAGCCCCCAGACCCCCGTACTCACGCAGGGTGCACTTTCCGCTGCCCGGGGACAGCATCCAGCCGGGACAACATCCGCTGCCGGAGCCTGGGAAGCAGACGTGGGGCCCCACGCGGCGCCTGTGGGACACCAGAGCCTGAGGCCAGCCTGTCCTGAGCCCCCTGCATGGAGCAAAGGTCTCCGGAATGCGAGGACAGGAGGACAACCGGAGCGGTCATGATGTGCCCATGTACCAGGAAGCAGAGCGCAGCATGGATCAGAGGAAGGTAGGATAAGGTGGGACAGAGAGGGGACAACCGCTTCCCAGACATCCCGAACATCCCAGCACGTGGTGACAAGAGAAGCGTCTCCCCCGGCTGGACAGGGATACGGGGAGCAAGACGGGGATGTGGGGACAAGGACAGGGATGCGGGGAGCAGTGTCATGCTCCCCTGGACTTGGGAAGAGGGAGGGAATTGCGGGGTGCCAGCCCCTCCTGCTGGGAGCCCTCCGGCCAAGCCCTCCTGCAGCTGGAGGCAGGGATAGCCGGAGCTCAGCACGCTGCCCATCCCAGGTGTAGCTGGAAGAGGGAGAAGGAAAAGGGGGGGATCCAGCTACCTCTCCACGGCAAAGCTGCCCGGCTTCTTCCTCGCGGGATACACCCTGCCCTGGCCGCTGGAGAGGAACAGGGACACACAGGCAGCCTGGAAGAGCAGCTCCACCAACATGACAGGCGGCTCCAGCACGTCCCGGCGCCCGCCTTCCCGCCTGCCTTCCCGCTGGCCCTTGGCCCTGCTCCTCCTCCTCCCGCCGAGCCGGGAACAATGCGGGATTGGAGGGGGGCGAGAGCGGGGGGGTCGCCGGCGGCACCCACCCACCCCCCCTAAACCCACACTGGGGGTCTGGGGTCACCCCAAGGTTGTCCCATTTAACTGGGGCGGGTGGTGGCATCCCGGCCATTCCTGCCCTGGCTGCGGGCCGGGGAACGGGGTCCCCCCTCGGTATGGGAAGCAGCGGGAAAGGCGTCCCCCCTTCTCTCCTTTCCCACATCTGGCAAAGCTCCGGCATGGCCTCTCCCCACCCCTCCTCCTCCTCCTCCTTCTCCTGGAGGCGCTGGGCCGCCTTCCCAGCCCTGCACGGGGACCCACGCGGCGGAGAAAGGGGCCAAGTGGAGCCGGATGGTGGGATGCATCCAGGAGGGAGAGGGATGCTGCAGGACACCCCGCTCTGGTGACCCCCAGATTCCCCCCAGCCCTGTGGCCCCATCCCAGGGCAGGGAATGAAGCGAAGGTCGGAGGCAGGTAAATGATTGATCCCACGGAGCAAAGGGTGCTGCTGCCTCCAAAATTCCCAGTCCAGCATGGATTTCTCCCCAGAAAATCCTGCCCAAGGGTTGGGATCACCAAGGCAAGACACAGCCCCCTTCTAAATTAAAATCATGATGGGGGGTCATACTGGTCTTTTAGGAACCCAATGCAGCCATGGGAAGCTCCTGTCCTAAGGGAATGTGATCCCAAATCCGTGGGAAGCAGCTCCATGACCAGCAGCAGTGAATAAACAATGATCCAGATTTTTTATCCCAAGAAAAGCAGGGTGCCAACATTGCATTGGCACCAGTACCCCCAGTTTTGGTGGGAAAAGGAGAATGCTTCCAGGATCTGGGCTGTGCTGCTCCCTGGGCCTCCCAAAATTTGGGAACAGGCGGCTCCAGGCAGGTAAACAGAGCCCGAGGTAATAAAAGCAGCAGCAGAGTCCAAGGTCACTCCCTGCTCCCCCAGCTCTCGGAAGAGATGTCCAAATATAGCCTTGTCCCTGCAGCCTCCTCTGAAAATACGGGATGGAAGTGGGAGCCAGGGATGCTTCCAGCGCGAGCTGTCTCTGGGAGGGAAGGATTTGGGAAAAACCCACATGGAATGGGACTTGGGAGGCACTTAACCAGGGCTTACAGGGGAGATCCCACCTGGGAGAGCATAGAAAGAACCAGGATAACTCCCAAATCCCATGAGAGATGTGAAGGAGGTGAGAGACCACGAGAACTATTAATGAGTAGCCAGAGGTTGGAAAATCCAGCTTTTGCAAAAATTTCCATTACCATCTGCTCTCCAGGCACTCTCAGTGCTACTGGCAACCAGGCAAGGAACTAAAATTTCCTACAAATCCCAGAAAAGCCAGAAAAATGCACCTGGAAAACAGGTGTCCCCAAGATCCCAGAACCGAGGACATGGATATCAGCATTCCTCAGTACACAGATCTTTCCTCTTGGACTACTTTATTTGGTAAAACTCCGAAATCAGCAACAGCTTGAACTCCCCAGAACTTCCCTCCCTGAGCAAGGCATGGATCCTATGGAGAGTTATCCTGCTCAGCTCCAGCCTCTGCTGCTCCTCAGCTTTGATTCCTCTTCCAAAAAACCACAAGGAATCAAAAAAAAAAAAAAAAAACCAAACCAAAAACAAACAACAAAAAACCAGGATCAAAAGCGAAACCAAAAGCCAAAAATGTAATAAAATATCTAAGGATACCAGGGAAAAGGGAATCGAGGTGAGGGCATCAGATCCCAGTGGATCATCCAAGGAAAGGGACAGTTCTGGGCACAGCCAATTCTGCAGAATCCATGAATCCCAGCAGGAGATGACCAACACCCCCCCAAATTCCTAACAAGCTGCTGCCCCTGTGAGATTCCCCCTCCAGCCAGTGCTGCCAGTGTTAGGCACAGCTGGGGAAGGATTCCCTTGCTCCATGTGGAGGGTAGGGGTAGGGAACGATCCCAAATCCTGCTAATGGATCCGGGTCAGCTCCTCAACGATCTTAATGAGGTCATCCACGGTGGCTTCCCTCTTCATCCCACTTCCATCGTCAATCTGCACAGGGAGGAAAAGGCATTGGAGACATTGGCAGTTGCCAAAAACATTCCCAGATCATTCAGGAAGGTGTGCACTTAGCATTTCCCAGAGAGGCTGTGGTTTCCCCATCTCTGTAAGTGTTCCAGGCCAAGTTGGACAAGGTTTGGAGCAACTTGGTCTAGTGGGGAGGTGTCTTTAAGTCCCTTCAAACCCAAACCATTCTGGAACTCTACAACTCCATGATTTACTGAGCCTGGATTCTTGAGCAAGGTCCTCGAAGGATCCAAGGCCACATTCTCAAGCTCACCTGCAGGTTTGCCACCACTTCCTGCATCTTGGGCCTGCTGATGTCCAGGAAACTCTCGATCAGGTCTCCATCGATGAATCCCGTGGCCGGTTCCGTCTTCCGTTCGGTGTGGAACGATCTCCAGGTGCTGCTGTCAAGGAGCCAAATCCACAGGGAATAACACCAGCCCTGGACATGGTTAACGGTGGGATGGCAGTGCTGGGTTAATGGCTGGACTCTATGGTCTCAGAGAGCTTTCCCATCTTTAGTTCCATGATTGCTCAGGGCAATGGCAAACCCACTCCCACCCTCTCCAGCTGGTACCCCCACCCAGCACAAGCTCCTGGCTGGAATGCCAAAGGATATAAGGAATGTTCAATCTTCCCCACACTCTTGATGACTTTGTTGAGCCTGTTCTGCATGTCCAGGAGCAGGTTGTACCAGCTTTCTGACAGGGATGTCACCAGGCCTGCAGAGGAATAGCAGATATGGAAATGTGGCAGAGGGTGGAGCTGGATGAGCCTTCCAACCCAAACCATTCCAGGATTCTGCAGGGAATCCTCAGCCCCTGCTCCTTACCAATCATTCCATTGACAGTGCCAAAGAGCACGGACCCCTGGGTGGGTGTGGAAGTCTCTCCCAAGTTCTGCATGACCAGGGATCCGTGACAGAAGACATTGACGAATTCTCCCAGGTGGGATAATCCCACTTCCTGCAGGTGCTGCCGCTCCTCATCCGTCGTGGCCGCGCTGCAATCCCAAACACTGCTCAGTCCCTGATGGGGCACTCCAGAACCTTCCCTTGCTCCCAAAAGCTGGGAATTCTCATCCAGTTTTCCTAAAGATCCCATCATCCCATCCCATTCCCATCCCATTTCCAATCTATCCCATCCAGCTTACCTGTCCTTCTGGCACACAAACAGATTGAAAGCGTTCTCCGCTCCCAAGAAATTATCATCATCCAGGATCTCCACGGCACTCATCCAGTTTGGATTGAAATCCCGGGCAATCTGGAAGGGGTAAGAAGGGACATGCTGTGTCCAGGTGGCCTGGCCTGGGATCCTGCATCCTCATCCCACTCAACACCAATATTCAGGAGCAAGGCAGGATCCAGCATATCCCTCTCTGCTCCAGGAAGCAGCTGAGCAGGAAAGGCACTCCTTGAGATGGTCCTAATCCAAGTGGCACTTGGATAACATGCTGGGAAGGCGTAGAGCAGCTTATGCCAAAGTCACTCCAGGAAGTTAAACCCTCATTCCAAGTGGACAGCAGGCATCCCAGATGGTACCTCCCACCCACCAGGCACCAGCTGCTCTTCCCACAGCCAGTTCCCTGGAAACTGAGGGATCTATCCCTCCATAAACCACAGGGATCCATGTCAAACTTTATCCAGTCAAGCTAAACTCCTCCTTTTATCCCCTCCAACACCATTCCCTGTGCCCAAAGCTGTCAGAATGGATTCCTGGCACCGTTTCCCTACCTCCTCGAAATTCCCTTCCATGGGTTTGTAGGCCAGGAGCAGCACGGAGCGCATGAGGTCTCCCACCAGGATGAAATCCCCCTTGGTTTTCAGGTACAGGGCCATGATGTTGTTGTAGTGGTTGCATTCCGTGCGCAATTCCTTCTCCGCTGTCCACTCGTACAGGCGGACCTGTGGGATGGGACATGGGTTGGGATTCTCCACATGGGAGCTCCTCAACAGACACCTGGCTGATATCCAGATTCACAAACACACTCCCAAAAAAAGCCTACCGTGCTGTTGATGCTGGCTAACAGCTTCCCATTGAATTCCACCATGGAATACACAGCTCCCTTGACCTCCTTCTCAGCCAAGCTCTGCAGCTTCCCTGGAATAAAGCCAGGCATTACTTAGGTTGTTTATCCAAAGGGGGTTCAGCTGAGCTGGCCTGAATTTTGCTTCCTAAAAAACTGCCTCTGAGGGGGATAAGTGACATGGAAAGCAAATTCCAGAATCCAGAGCTGGTGAGGGATTCTCTGGCTTCTCTAGGAGACAGGGAAAGGGAACACAGCACCTACAGATCCTGACAGCAGATTCCTTGGGAAAAACTCTCATCTCCTCAGACATAAGCTCTCTGGGGTCTGAGAAGCTCATCCCTCATCTCCCACCAAAAAAGCTGGATTTTTCCAGGTGAGAACACCTTGTTCTTACCATCGGAATAGTGGAAGACAACGATCCGGCCCTGCTTGGGCTCAGCTTCCTCGGGATACACCATGGCAGTGCCCACAATGAAGTAGGTGTTGGGATCCTTTCCCAGCTTGCAGGACACCAGGCTGAGGGCGTACTCATTTTGCAGGAATTGGTGAGCATGGAGCACTGGGAAAGAAAATAAAAAAGTGAGAAAGAGAAGAACAACTGGGATCCCAAAGTCCTTAAACTGAAAGCTTAAAACACATCCTAGAGATTCCCTGTCCTATTGCCCACCACACTGTGCCATCAAATCTTGGTATCCCTAAACCTTATGGCTGATGTTCCTCCAGAAAATGCTTTGGCTGAAGCTCCCCTGGGCTCCTCCAGGATGGGAAAAACTGGATTTTGGGATGGGACAGGTACCTTCAAAGGTGTGCTGGTCAATGATGAGCAGGTTATGCACTTCCACCTCCTCTCCAAAGGATGTCTCGTGTGGAGCTGTGCTGCTGGAAAACAGCTTGCTGGTGCTCACACTGCTGGACAAGGCCTGGGAAACAGGAAAATCCATCACATCTTGGTGTTACTTGGGATATCCACACAGCCTCAGGCAGCCAGTGAAGGGGAAAAGGAATGGGAGAACAGATGGAACAAGGAATGAGTAAAGGGATGCACTCTCTGCTCCTGCAGGGCTGAGTGATGGTGTTAATCTGAGTTTACACAGAGCTGTGGCTTCCAGAGCTGGATCCTTGGGAAAAGGAAAACCTTGGAGATCACACAAAAGCCCGTATGGGGTATGGAAGGAGCAGCACCCAAAAATAAAGGCAATCAGGTAGAACAATGGCAGTGCCATTCCCTCAGAAAGATCCCACCATCCCGTTCCTCCCCAGCTGAGGAACTGGACTGGACTCACAGCTTTGGAGGCGAGGACCATCAAGGAAAACCTGGATCAGGAATTCTGATCCTCACAGCATAGGGATGACTCAGGCTGGGATCTCACCTGGGTGCTGGCACTGGGTCTGAGTGCCGTGGTGCCCCCACTGGCATCCTGCACCTCGATCCGGCTGGAGAGCACCCCAAAACACTGGGACACCTCTTGGTAGCAGATTTTCCTGTGGGATGAACAGAGAGCCATGTGGGTGCGAGAACTGGGCAAGGTGATTCCAAGAGCTCTGGAAGCAACAAGAGCTGTTTGTTTGCTCCTGGGATGGCAACATCACCCGAACCCTTGTCCTGTGCAGGAGAGCACCCTGATCCCAGGAATCCTCATCCCAGGAATCCTCACCTGGGCGACTCATAGAGGGGAACAGTGCGGATATGCAGCTTCTGGATCTCGTCAATGGTGCCGATGGTCAGGGTACTGTTGTTGGCCAAGGCCAAACTTGTGGGGGAAAAAATAATGGAAAACACTGGGTGAAACAGCAAGAACCTCCCTCTCCTCCATATCCCTTAGGATCAGGAACTCATGGTGGGCTCACCTGTCAGGATATCCATCAGAATTGAGGGGGCACATGTAGTTGACCTCCTTGAGGTTGACATTGGAGAAGACCAGCTTGTGGTTGCTGCTGTAGATGACGGTGGGGCGGTCGGAGCAGGCGAACACGTTGGTGGTGGACAAGGAGCGGAATGTCCTCAGCACCGTGGGCTGTGTGCCCAGGGTCACCTTCTTCCTGTCACTCAGCAAGCCTGGATTCAAAAGGAAAAGGGACTGGGATATGCCACAGCACCTCAGAGAAAAAAAGGAGTGCGGGTAAGTACAGCCCAGATTTAAGAATCCACCAGTGTGCTGGAGAAATCCCCCAGCCCACATCCAGTCCCACCTGAGCATAAGGCTGAGAAAGCAAGGAGGATCTTTCCCAAGAAACTGGAAAGGAAAAGGTTACCTGTCTCGAGGCTGAGGCCAAAATAGAAGAGAGCTCCGTCCCCCAGGGCGCACAGGAGGTAGTGGCTGCTCTCAAAGGTTGTCATCAGGATGGAGCGAGGGATAATCTCTGTGGGAAGCAGGAAAAGGGATGGATGAGGTCGCTCAGGACATGGTCAGTGACCACTGCCACTCCTGGGAGGCTCCTACCTCCTCCCAGCATCTCCTTGTGCAGCAGCTCGAAGGACGGGAGCTTCAGGATGCGGGCGGAGATGTCGGTCCAGAGCCCGATGGCGCAGAGCGGGGACATGCCATTGGAGTCTCCCAGGGGGGTGATGTCCAGGCAGGCCACCTCGTGCTCCATCTCCGTGCAGCTGGGAGGAAGGAGGGAGGACAGGTGTCCGCCTGGATTCCAAATCCCAGCATCCCAAGAGCCCTCGGGATGTGGGCTCACCTGATCTGCCGGAGCTCCTGGGGCCGGATTTCCAGGTAGTACAAGGCTCTTCCCACGGCCACCACCACCTGGTTGCTGTTGCAGGAAGCGACACTGATGTTCTTCCCATTGGGCTCTTTCCACTCGCTCACCAGAGATTTGGGCTCCTGGCTGACCAGTCGCACCGAGGCAGAGGTGATCTGGGAAGAGAGACAGGAAAAATCATGGAAAACAGTGTTTCCAAGGTGGTTGGCACAGCAAGAACCCCCTTCTTTCCATATCCCTTAGAAACATGAACCCAGGATCCTGTTTGCTGATCCCATCAGCTTAGGGAAGCACTCCCAACTTCTGCCCTGGATATGTCACAATCCATATGGCACCAGGAAAGCCACATCCATGTTTTCCTCATGCTGGAATTACCTGGATCAGCTGCTGATGTGCCACATTGCCACAGAAGAACGTCTGCTGGTCATCCACAAATCCTGTGAGCTCTGTCTCCTCCACTTCCTCTCCGTTCAACATCAGAACCCTGAGCAGGGAAGGGAATTCCCATTAATTCCTGCTCCAACATGGGGATGAGAGCCTGGATCAGCTCATCCCACCTTTACCTGGTCTGGCCAACAAAGGACAGCACCAATGTGTTGTCCGTCTCCCGGTGTGGATCCGACCTCAGTGGCCACAATCCTGCAACAAGGAGGCCACAGTTCCTCACACACTTCCTCACAATTCCACATCCCAACCTCATCTGTGCCCACCATGTCCCCTCTCAGGTTTAGGAACACCTCCCACACCTTTAATTCCCGGCAGGTCAATGCTGGCGTGCTCATGAATCCCGATGCCATTCCGGATGATCCGCAGTGATCCCTCTTTGAAGGCCCCAGAGCAAGTGACCAGCTGGAGGAAAAGCACATGGACTTTACCAGCTGTGGCTGGGATCATGGAAATGGGGAATCCCTTCTAGAATCATAGAATCCCAGAATGGTTTGGGTTGGAAGGGACCTTAAGGATCATCTCATTCCATGGGCACGGACACCTTTTACTAGATCAGGTTGCTTTAAGCCCTGTCCAACCTGGCCTTGGTGGATCTTTCAGGCCCCTTCCAACCCAAACCATTCTGGGATTCTATGATTTTAAGGACACATTCAGGCAAAAGTTCCTAGCAGTGAGGAGGAAAAAGCAGGAATATTACCTGGCCTTGACCTTGCCTCTCCAGGTCCACCACACACATGTCCACGATGGGCCCGAGGTTGGTGAAGGTCTCCATGGCCACCACGTAGGATCCCTGCTCATTGCTGTCCACGTTGAGCTGGGAATAAATACGGGAATCAATTTTTGTCTTTCAAGGAGCAGGAAGGGAAAGGGAGGAAAAGAAGATAGGAAAATGTATCCACATCTCCAGGTTTTGATGGGAATTGAGTCCTGTGGGAACATACAACCAGGAGCTGCCACGTACCTTCACGAGCTGGGAATCTCCAAGCCTGGAGCCAACAAACACCACTCCGTTATCCAGGTAGGTCAGGCACTCAGCAATAGATGTCTGGGAAATGGGAAGAGGCAGGTGACCTGCCAGTGGCATGGAAAAGTCCTGGCACACACACACACACCTTCCACCACTAAGCTGTTATCCAACAGAAAAACCCTAGGTATGAGAAGGGGATTTAATCCCTTCATAAATCCCACTGAGTCCAAGCTCCTCCCAGTGCAAATACCAGGGGAAAAAAAAAAAAGGGAAAAAGGTGTAAGTTTAAGTGCTCACAGGGAATTTTCCCAACTGTCCAGGGCTGTGACAAATGTGAAGCATCAACACCTCTGGCTCCCAAAATTCCCACTCATTCCTAAATGGAGCCTTATCCAGACTTGGGAGAATCCTAGGCAAGTACCAGGGATGGCCCAGGTGATTCCTACCTCTCCCAGCAGCTCCACACGCAGATCCTTCAAGGTGACAGTGCCATCCATCTGCTCCTCCTTCTCCAGGAGCAGCATGAAGAGCCGCCCTTCCATGTCTCCCAGCAAATACCGTGATCCATTGGGATCCACGCGGTTGTGGCACACGATGGTGCTTTGCTGCAGGGAAAGCAGGGAATTCAAGGATTCCACTGGAACAGCCCCAGACTGGTCCCCAAAATGTCTATGCAGGTGACACACTCCCAGTTCCAGTATCCCACCCATTCCAGAGCACCAGGAGTGGACTGAGACCTTCAGGCACCAATATTCCCGTTTCTTCCCCCAAGATTTCCAGCCTGTCCTTATTTCTATCTTAAAAGGACTTTTGGATGGCAATTCCAGCCCTCTTTCAGCTCAGAGCAGCACCTCAGCCACACCATTGGTGCTTCCTCCTCTGATTAAATGACGGAAGTGGCCTGTTATTCCCACAAAACCCAAAAGTCCAATTGCTATCCCGAAATTTTTAAGCCTTTTTTTCCTCTGAATAAGTCTCCAAGGGGCTCATCCATGTTTTCCACTGCCTGAAATGAAACCAGGCTCTGCCCTGGAATTGTGCCCAGATCATGCACTAATTCCTAATTAATCCCATTCCCTGGGGCCCAAACAAAATTCCAAGAACTCTACAGAAAAGGGAAGCACACAGGGATCATGCATGTCCCTCAGTCCTCAAAACCAGCAAGCAGGAAGCCAAACCTCTGGAAGTCCAAGTAAGAGGCACTGTTAGACCACATCTGGGACAACAGGGGTTTGAATTCCTTGCTGGGAGGCCTGGGAAAGGAGGGATTTTTTGGGATGCACTCCTGGATCCCCTCACCTTGATGATGGGAGGAGCAATAGCCAGATATTTATCCCCGTTGTGGTAGGTGATGGATTCCTGCCCGATGATAATGGCGCCTCCAAAGGGCTCTGGCACTGCAGGACACACAACAAACATGAGACAACCTGCCTGGAAAAAAGGAGCCATCCAGCCTGGAAAAACATGGGAAGATCTTTTACAAACAAGGCCCAACCTGCGATGACCATGGAGGCTTCGGCCTCCACATTTTCCTGCTTCCAAGGGCCTTTGTTGAATTCCTTCTCCCGCAGGGACACCTCGTAAGTCTTCACGTGGCGGCCCTGGGGGTCCTGGAAGAGAAGCAAAAGTGGATGAGATTCCTCCAGAAGGGAGGAGATTACACCTCATCTCCTGCAAAAACGCCATTCCAGGGAGCTGCTGAGGCTTCCCACCTCCTCATCCTCCCTCACATCCACACACCACCATTCTCCCAAATTTTTCCATATATAAATATCCCCTGAGGAAATCCCTGTGCCATAAGACTGGAAAGTATTTTTCCATTGTTTTACAACTGATATTCTGGAATTTGTGTTCCTTTGACAACCTGGGAACAAGTGGCATAATGGAGTATCACTGCCTTCTCCAGCTCTTGCAAATGTTCAGGAATTCAAGGGTTTTAATCATAATTCCCTGTGGTCTCAGAACTTTACAAAAATTATCCCAGCCCTTGCTGTCCTTTTCAGACCAAGTCATGGCATAATGGCTAATAAATGGAGAAAGATTTAAGGAAACAGCTTGGAAACATCCTGCTCTCCATGGGCAAGGATCGAAACAATCTAGAGCTTTATGAGTCAGAACTGACATCCTGCTCCTGCTCCAAGGATCCAAGTTGTTTTGACGTGGATCATGGAATCACTGAAGTTGGAAAAGCACTCTTCCAACTGTTCCTCTAAACTCCAGGTATGTGATAATAAAGTGGTTCCTTCCCTCCAGGCAGTTTGGGGGGGATCCAGCAGTGCCCAAACAGGGAGTAATGGAGCCACTGCAGACATGGGATCACTGCTAAGCTCAGGATAGCCTGGAATTTAACAAAGGAAAGCTAATCCCTTGCTCAGTCAGCACAGCAAAGGCTCTTTGGATCAAAACAGGCATCCAGAGAAGGCCTGAAACGCTCCCTCCATAAGGAGCCAGGTGATGGGAGAGGTTATGAATCCTCTTTGCACACCTGGAATTACCTCCCAAAAATACCAAGCAGGCCATTGCCTTGTTTTTTATGGAAAGGCTCTCACTATGGGAAAAAACTGGTTGTGGATCTTGCTGGAAGGATCCCTAAGCTCCTCCTGGGGGTTTAACAAGGATAATTCCCATCCAAGGCAGAGCTGCCCAGGAATCCTGTGGCAAAGAGTTGCTTCCTCCCTCCTAGAGTTGGGAAAAGGCAGCATGGAGGAACATGGACCTGGAGAAGCTGGAATCATCCCTCATTCTGCCTTCCAAAAAAGCCTTTGGAAAACCTCGGGAGCCCTTGGCTCCCCCTGGGTTATCCATGGATAAGCAGGCACCTGGTAGACGAAGCAGATGGTGGGAGCTTGGCAGCCGTAAAGGAATTTCACGTCGATGACCTGGAGCTCTTCCAGGCGGATGTTGAAGGCCTTTAATTCCTTGTTCTCCCGATCCAGGGGGATGACCTTGAAGAGGCCGTCATAGAGCCGCAGCCCGATCATCCGGCACTCGGGATCGATGATCCCAATGATCCCCGTCTCCGAGGGGCGGCCGATGCGATCCTGAGGATTCCAGAGAGAGGGCAAAGAAAAAGGTGATTAGCGCCAGGACAATATCCCTGAATACCAGGGACAGGAGATGGCAGCCTTTAGGTGAGGAATGGCTCCTTGCACACTTCCCAACAGGCTTGAGAATTCCAGCTGGGAAGCCACCAAGGCTAAGGAGGCGATGCCTTTCCAACTGCCACACCTGGCAGAGCTCCCACGCCACACAGCTTCACCACAGATTTCCACAGGACTCATTTTCCAGGGAGAATTTGGCCTCACAAGGAGTTTAGGCTTTAATTTTCCTTAAATTTAATTTGTTATTCCACAAGGTTTCCCAAGAATATAGTTGAATCTTTAGGGACATGGCTTGGAGCATCCTAGTCTAGTGGAAGGTATCCATAGCAAGGGGTGGAATGAGATGATCTATAAATCCCGTCCACCCCACACCATTCCAAGATTCCATGTTCTGATTTAGATGGGATATTGGGAAGAAATCCTTCTCTGTGAGGCTAATGAGGTGCTGGGATGGATTTCCCAGAGAAATTGTGGCTGCTTCATCCCTGGAAGTGTTCCAGGCCAGGCTGGATGGGGCTTGGAGCCAACCTGGGGTAGCACAAAGTGTCCCTGCCCAAAGAAGGGAACTGGATGAACTTTACGGTCTCTTTTCCAACCCAAACCATCCCAGAATTCCACAAATCCTCCCAGAGACCAAGACTAACTCTGGGAACATCCTATGACCACAGACAACCCATCCCAGATCCAGCAACCAGCAAGGAACCACCAAGAGAACAACAGAAATCCAACACCATGCTGCACCAGGAAGGTAGAACCATCCCTAGTGAAGGGAATTCCCATTCCAGGTGCTGCATTGCCCCTCACCTGCACATTTCCATGGGCACGGGTGATGATGTCGATGCTATCCCCGTTCTGCTTGTATTCCAGGATGCAGGCATTGTACTTGGCTGTCAGGATGAACAGCAAATCCTTGCTCTCCCCCTGCCCGAAAAAACCCAGACAATGCAAATTCCAGGGGTGGACATTCCCATCCCACCCTGCCCAGGTGGGCACAGCTCCATCCCTGTTCTGCCAGCACCCACCTTGGGGCGGAAGAGCTCCATGACAGCAGTTTTTCCATACATTCCCACTTCCTTGACGGGCCGGAGCCCCTCGGCTGTCACGACATAAATCTCCAGCCGGGTGTTCTTGGCAATCAGCAAGTTCAGGTCCTCCGCAGAGGTGAAGTGTCCTGGGAAAAGAGGGAAGCAATCCCAGAGGAGGGATCAGCTGGCACCTCGAGGTGCCAGGCTGCACTTCCACAGCCTCCCTGGTGCATCCCAAAATCCCAACACATTCCTTCCACAGTGCTAAATGCTCTCAGCAACTGCTTCCTCTCATCCTGCACTCCTTGTTTTTCCGCAGAAATGCTCTTCCTGCTGTCTTTCCTGGGGTCTCTTCTCACCAAGCCCAGAACTTGGATCAGGAGATCCAAGAACTATGGGGGTCTTGGGGCTCCCGTAGCTTCTCCAGATCCCTCTCTCTCTCATTCCTCTTATGGATTTCAGGAGCACTTCCTCTACCCCAAAATTCCCCAGTGTCCCAAAACCCTCCGGTAAACCAAAATCCCCGGCACCCCTAAACCTCCACGTACTCCAAAACTCACCCGTGAACCCCAAACCCCGACCTACCCCAAAATCCTCCCCGTACTCCCAATCCCTTCCCGGTGCCCCAAAGCCCCCCCGGGACTGGCAGAGACCCCCCGGCACCTCCATTCCCCCGTGTCCCCCATACCTCCGGTACCCCATAACCGCCCTCCCACGCCTCCCTCGTCACCCCCCGCCCCGCGGTACCGGTGACGCAGCCATTGACGGCCGTCGGCTTCTGCGCCGTCACCACGTAGTTGTAGGACATGTTGGGGGGAACCGGGAAGTCCCGGGGGGGCGCGGGGGAAACCAGGGGGGAACGGAGAGCGCGGCCTCTCCGCCGCCGTCGCCACCACTTCCGGGAAGTGGGTGCACTGGGCCGCTCTAGCCCGCTGAGAAGACACGGGAGGAGCAGACGAGAGGGGCCGCTCTAGCCCTCTAGGAGGACCGTGAAGAGCAGACGAGAGGAGACGCTCTGGCCCGCTGGGAGGACTGTGAAGAGCAGACGAGAGTAGCTCCTGGAGGACTCCGGCGAGCGCAGGTGTGGAGGGGGATGCGCGGGGGTTCTCCCCCAAAACCCGCGGGACCCTCGCTGATTCCACCCTGATCTCACGCCGTATCCCAAAGGGAGGGCCCCACATGGGAAGGGTGCAGCCCCCTCCCTGCTCCTTCTTGCAGCTCTGTGCTTCCCGAAAGCTGGGGTGCGGGTCCCCGCTGTGAGGGGGGAGTGTGGATCCATCCAGGGTCTGCGCTGAGGGGAGATCCCTGACCGTGGGTGTCCCCCCATCACAAAAAAAAAAAAAGAAAGAAAAAAGGGGGTCCTTGTTTGGGAGTGATCCCATCCTGATTTCCCACCTCAAAAGGGAGTCCCTCTTTTACCGAGAGGAGCCGTCACGGTCCTCTCTCTCATCCCAAAAAGGGGTCCCTGTTTAGAGGTTATCCCATCCTGGCGCCTCATCCTGAAAGGGCAGCCTGGGGGTGGGGGGGAATGGTCCCATTCTGGCTCCTTATCCCAAAAGTTACTCCCTGCCTGGGGAAGTGTCCCTGTTTGGGGACAGCTCCAACGCCAGCCCCATTCTCACCAGACACTCCCCATAGCATCACCATCACACCAGACACACCATCCCACCCCGCCCCCTTCCCAACCTCCACTCTCCCGACCGCTGTCCTTTTCAGACTGGACCTTGCCCTCTTTCCACGCAGATTCCATCTCCTGATCAGCTGTGCTGTGCTCCGATGGAGGTGAGCCTGGAGCTGGGGGGCTGTCACTCCTGTGGAGTTGCCATTCGTCCTTTTTCCATCCCACCGCTCCCCATTTTCCCCCCAGGTCCCCAAAAAACTGGTGACGACGGTGTCCGGCTGTGCCGATGATGCTTTGGCTGGGCTGGTGGCCTGCAATCCTGGGCTCCGGCTGCTCCAGGGACACCGGGTGGTTCTTCGGGATGACCTGCCGGCCATCCGTGGCCGTGTGGCCCTGCTGTCTGGGGGAGGCTCCGGCCACGAGCCTGCCCACGCAGGTGAGACCCCTCTGTCCCACCTGTACCCTCCACCCATGGACTCGGTGCCGAGCCCTTTTCCCTCTCCCCAGGCTATGTCGGGAAGGGAATGCTGACCGGAGTGGTGGCTGGAGCCGTGTTTGCATCCCCATCCGTGGGCAGTGTCCTGGCGGCCATCCGGGCCGTGGCACAGGCTGGAGCAGGTTAGGAACACACCAGGGTGGAATTTTGGGGTTCCTCCCTCCAGTGGTGCGTCATTCCCGTTTTCTCGCTATCTATCCTGCAGCTGGGATCCTCCTGATCGTGAAGAACTACACGGGGGACCGGCTGAATTTCGGGATGGCCCTGGAGCGGGCGCGGGCTGAGGGAGCCGACGTGCGGATGGTGGTGGTGGGCGACGACTGCGCCTTTGCCACGCCAGGGAAAGCTGGGCGTCGTGGGATCTGTGGCACCGTCCTCATCCACAAGGTTCTGCTGGCACCTCTTATGGGGATTTGGGGAATTTTGGGGAGGTCACTCATCCACTCTGCCCGGGACAGGTGGCGGGAGCTCTGGCCGAGGCAGGAGCGAGCTTGGATGAGATAGAGAAGAAAGTGATAGCAGCTGCCAAAGTCATGGGTGTGTTGTGTTATCCCATGGGAATGCTGTCCTGTATACCCCAGCCCCTGAATCCCAAAAATCTCCCCAGTTCTAACAGAACATTCCCACCTGCACAGGAACCCTGGGTCTCAGCCTGTCTCCCTGCAGCATCCCAGGATCCAAGCCCTCGTTCCAGCTGGCTGAGGACGAGATGGAACTGGGGCTGGGTGAGGAGCGAGTCCTTGATGTCCCCCTCGGGTCCCTGGAGGCTCTGAATGTCCCTGTCCCCCTGGGGAGGCATCACCAGGGCTGGGATGTGACAGAGCCCCGTCTCCGTAGGGATCCATGGTGAGGCTGGAGTGCGCAGAATGAAGGTGAGAGGGGAATTCTGCCGTTTCCTTCCCATTCTCAGATCCTCCTATTCCCAGACCTCCTCACTCTGCTCTTCCCCTGCTTCGTGTCCTCTCCAGGTGCTGCCAGCAGATAAGGCTGTAGAAACGATGCTGAAGCACATGACGGATCCATCCAACGCTTCCCACCTGTCCCTGACCCCTGGTGAGCCCCCCAGGACCCTCTGTGCTCCTTCAAATCCCCTGGACCCCAGTCTCATCCTGCCCCCCATCCTGCAGGATCCTCTGTGGTGCTCGTGGTGAATAACCTGGGTGGACTGTCCTGCCTGGAGCTGGGAATTGTGGCTGGAGCTGCTGTGCGCTGCCTGGGTGAGTGCAGAGGGGAGCTTGGGATCCCATTCCCTGGCTCTGGCCACTCTGGAATGCTCTCATCTGGATCCCGGATCCCGCAGAGAACCGAGGGATCCGGATCGCCCGGGCCTTGGTGGGATCCTTCATGACGGCGCTGGAAATGGCCGGAGTCTCCCTCACCCTCATGCTGGTGGATGAGGAGCTGGTGAGGCTGATTGGTGAGTTCCCAGTGGGAATGTGGTCTGGGATTGGGGCACAGGGGTTTCCACTTGCTGGGTGACAGGACATGAGGTCAGTAGGATGTCTGGAGCGGAATTCCTGCTGCACGTGCTATTGAGGATCCAATGGGATCCTGAGCCACCACACACTCCTGGCTCTTCCAGATGCCAAGACCACAGCCATGGCATGGCCCAACATAGTCGCGGGACCGGCGACCACCCGGAGGGAGGAGGTGCCAGCACCGACAGAGGCACCCAGGAAGCTGCAGGATGAGACTGGAATTGGTACAGAGCTCCCGTCCCCTGTCACACGCCCCTGTGCCTCAGTTTCCCTCGGGAATGTGCAGGGATGCATCTCTTCTCCGCAGGGCCTGGCACAGCACGGGTGCAGCAGGTCCTGCAGAGAGTGTGCAGCACCTTGCTGGATATGCAGGATAAGCTCAATGAGCTGGATCGGGGAGCAGGTGACGGGGACTGTGGCCACACGCACGCCCGGGCGGCCCAAGGTGGGTGTGGGGACCATTATCCAGGGAATTGTAGGGAATGCTACCCCAATGGCACCTCCAAGGAGCGGGGAGTTCCCTTCTTGGGATTCAGGAACCTGGGGTGCCCCTTCTTGTAATTGTATCCTGGAATGTCTCTGCAGCCAGTGGCAGCTTCCCTATGGAACTGAGGGCTGTCCCTGCTTGTCCCCAGGAGGGATAGGGGACTCCAGAGCCACCCCCATCCCATTGTCCCTTCCATTCCCACAGCCATCCAGGCATGGATGCGCTCCCGGCCGCCTCCGGCTGCCCCAGCCCAGCTGCTCTCCGCCCTGGCTGATGTGCTGCTGGAGCAGATGGGAGGCTCCTCTGGAGTGGTGAGTGGGAATGGAAATGGGAATGGGAATGGGGGAACACACCTGGCCGTGTTTCCAGGATGGGACTGACGATATTCCCACAGCTCTATGGGCTCTTCCTGACGGCAGCTGCCCAAAGCCTGCGTGGCCGCAGCGGTTCCCCAGCGTGGGCTGACGCCATGGATGCTGGGATTGAGGCCATGCAGAGGTCAGTGCCGGGGGCTGTGGAATCCCAATTCCCCCGGGAATCCAAATCCCCCCTGAATTTCCCTGCATCCCGCACAGGTACGGAGGAGCCGCGCCAGGAGACCGGACAATGGTGAGTGCTGGGAGAGCCCAGGAGCCAGGAAGGCTTCCACGATGATGCCAGGGAATTCCCACCTGGCCTCAGCCCAGGCTCCCAGACTGATTCCCACTTTTCCCAGCTGGATTCGCTGTTTGCAGCTACCCAGGCTCTGCATGCCCTGCGCAGTCCTGGTGCTGACCCGCTCCAAGTGCTGGCGGCAGCTGTCCAGGTATGGAGAGCTGGCAGCTGGGATGGTGGGAAAATTGGATGGGAATTCCTGCTGTTATCCTGGAAAACACCCCGTTTTCCCTGGCAGAGCGCGGAGGCGGCAGCGGAGTCCACCAGGCACATGGAGGCTGGGGCAGGCAGAGCAAGCTACATCCGCTCATCCCGGCTGGAGCAGCCCGATCCTGGGGCTGTGGCAGTGGCAGCAGTGCTGGGAGCAGTGCTGCAGGGGCTGCGGGACCCTCTGGGCCAGTAATGACAGGGATGTGTATCCCCAAAAATCTGTGTCCGCTTGTAGTGACAGAGATATGTATCCCAAAAAAACCTTGTGTTCCCCCCTTGTGACAGAGAGGTGTATCCCCATAACCCCCTGTGCTCCTTCAAGGATGTGTTTCCCAATAAACCTTAGGATGTGGCCTGCAGTAACCCTCTGTGTCCCCCATGCTAGCTTGGAGGGGTGAGATGGTGGAATTTGGGGGTGTGGGGGTGCTGCCCATTGCTCCAGGCTGGGAAGGGAGGTAGGAACAGGGATCCTGTGCCTGGGGGAGGAAGGAAACACAGGGTGTGAAGAAACCACAGAGCTCACATGGCTCTGGGCACGGGGTCTGGGGGGGATTCTGGGAAAGGGGCAAAGGAGAAGCAGGGATGGGGAAGAGTGTGATCCCAAATCCCATGGGGTGACCATGGGGAGCTGTCCCGTGTCTCTAGGGAGCCAGCAAGGACAAGCCCTTGGAAGGGACAGCTTGGCTTGGCTTGGCTTGGCTTGGCCAAGCTCCCACCTCTCTCACCCCAGCTCCAAGGCCCTCCCTTGTCCCCAGAGATTTGACTGCTGAAGCCCTGCAGAAGCCAGTGTTTTATTCCATGTCCATGAGGTCCCTGAGTGGAGTGGGAGTGATATGGATGCTCCTCTTTGTCCCAGCGAGGCTCCAGCAGCTCCAGCTGTGGCATTGAAGAATGGCACTGGGAAGCGCTGGGGTTTGGCATGGCCTGGGATCCAGACAGGAGCTGGCACGTGGAGGCACAAGGATGCAGCTTAGGAGTGCTGGGAGATCCCTGGGATCAGCTCTCGGCAGAGAGCAGGGGCTGTGGGAGACAGAGATGAGCCAGGATCCCTCAGTCCTTCCCCACCCTCGGAACTGTGCTGGGGGGCAGCTTCCCAGTACAGCTTCCCAAATCCACCCAGCGCATCCCACACCTGGCGGGAGTCTGGGGAGTCGGAATCCGGGCGCTTCCAGCTGGGCCTGGCCAGGGCAGCCACCACCAGGACTCCAAAAATGAGGATGAGGAGCCCCAGGGTGTTGGCAAACACGGCTTCAGCCGGGAGGAGCTTGTACTCCATGGTCCCGTTCTTCCTGGAGCAGGGAAGAGAGGCTGGGAATGTTCTGGATGTTCCCCAACCCCCCCCCCCGCCAAATCTTGCAGAGAAGCATGCAGGGAGCCACACACCTGAGGAAGTGCTCAGTTCCCTTTGCTCTGCGCTGGTCACTCCCAAATCCAGCCCAAATCCACATCCTGAGCCCTCCCTCTCCCTGTGAGGGATCTTCCCAAGCCTCCCCTCCCTCCCTCCCCCCACCCCCGGACTCTCACAGGCTGAAGAAAAGCTTCTCGTTGATCCCCGACACGCAGGAAGCCACGGACAACATGAGGATGGTGGAGCCGAAGAAAACATGGATGGGCTTGTAGAGTGCCCGGAGCCAGGTGGGAGCCCAGGGAAGCAAGAATGCTCCAAAACCCGCCGCCCACTGTGGGAAGAGAAGGTGAGGGAGGAAAACTCGGGATGCCAGAGGGATTAGGGTGTCCAAGGGGTTCCCACCTGGCAGGAGAAGAGCAGGACAGTTCCCAGCCCCATCCAGCTGTGCAGCGAGTACATGTTGGGCGTCCCTTGGGAATTATGGAAGCAGAACACGGCTGCCAGCCCCAGCACAGTCAGGATGAACGCTCCCAAAGCCAAGCTGCCATGCAGCACCTTCCAGGGAAGCTTGGGGCCTCTCCAGGTGTTGGGAATGCGGTAAACCAGGGCAGCTGTGAGAGGGAAAAAAGTCAGGAAGGAGCCTTGCCGAGATCCCCACACTCCCTGTGCTCACCTGCACCATAGAGCACCACCAATCCCGTCACCATCAGCACCGGGTGCCAGTTGAACGTCCGGGAGCTGCCATCCAGGGAAAAGCCCCCGCGCCAGTGCTGGCACCAGGTGCCCACCATGGCCACGCAGAGAAATCCCAGTGCTCCCAGGAAGGCACAGAAAGGCAGGAAGGGCACGTCCAGCATGGCTGTGGAACGGTGGTGGCACCTGTGGGTGAGCGAGGAGCCAGCTCAGGCTCCGGATGCAGTCCTGGGGAGGAGTCACAGAAAGGGGAACTGGGAGCCCAAACAGGGTGTGGAGGGGGCAGCTGTTTCCCAGCCTGGGAAAGGTGACAGGGATGGAGCTGCTTCCCAGACAGGGATGGTGGCCCAGCTGCTTCCCGGTCTGGGAATGGTGACAGCGATGG
Source organism: Acridotheres tristis (assembly GCA_037013685.1). Taxonomy (NCBI): domain Eukaryota; kingdom Metazoa; phylum Chordata; class Aves; order Passeriformes; family Sturnidae; genus Acridotheres; species Acridotheres tristis. The sequence goes on along the minus strand of CM072890.1, from coordinate 5,277,557 downwards.
ACCCGGGATGGTGGCACCTGGGCGTTATTGACATTCCTTCTGGGGGTCTCCGACATCTCCAGGAGGAACCACGGAAAGGGGAACTGGGAACCCTGAGGGGATGACCAGAGTCCAGCTGCGCGCCGGACTGGGAAGGAAGCCAGCGATGGAACAGGAGGACATGCAGAGCCGAATTCCTGGCCCTGGCACCCCAGGGAATGGCAGCGAGGGGCTCTCAGTGTCATTTGTCATGGTCCCCCTGGCAAGAACCCGACTGCTCTCATTTGTATATGATTTGCGTCTGCCCCCAGAAATGCGTATTTCTGTCCCCTCCAGGGACGGGGGATGTCCCGACACCCTCAAATCAGCTGCCTCACGGGACATAGAGACAGGAAAGGGGTGGAGACACGCGGCCCTATGGTTCCCCAAAATCTGGGACACAGAGACTCATGGATCGCCCAAATCTGGAATACTGGGTGCCATGGCTCCCCGAAATCTGAGAACACGCGGCTCAACAGTCCCCCTAAGCCTGAAGCTCCGCTGGACCTGGAACACAATGCTCGGCGCTGACACCACCCAAAACCCAGACCACGAGGTCCCTCAGCCCCTCCCAACCCCGGAGCCGCCCCCCGGCGCTCCCAACCCAGGGGCTGTACCTGGGTCCCACCGCCCCCTCCTCGTCACTGGGCGCCGCCATCTTGGCGAACGCCGCTCTGCCTGCTCATCTCTATGGTTTTCCTGCCCACCCCAATGTGCCGCCAACGAGGAGAGCGGCAGCCAGAGCGGCCCCCGCGGGTCCTCCAGCCTTCACTTCCGCCTTCACTTCCGGCTCCGGCGGCCGTTTCCATGGGGACCAAGATGGCGGTGGCGGGTGAGCGCCTGGGGCGGGGACACGGCGGGGACCCAGCGGGACCCCGGGACCGGGACCGTCGGCATCCACGGGGGTTTGGGCGTATCGGGGGGCGACCCCGGGAGCCGGGAGGGGGCAGGGACAGGGGGAGAGGGTGGCAAGAGGGGGCCCGGGGGCTCCGCAGTGGTGGCTGCGAGAAAGGGCGGAGTGACGCGGAGTCTGGAGGGGCAGAGACTGATCCCTAAATCTCCATATCCAACTATTTCCCGCCCCCATTTCCAGCCTTTTCCCCCTTCATGTCCATCCGTTTCTCGCTCCCACGTCCAGCCTTTCTTCCCCCCCATTTTCAGCCACTTTCCGTCCCTTTCCAGCCCCTTTTCCCTCATCTATCACCGTGTCTTCCCCTCAGGAAATTCAGCCCCCAGCACAGCCCTTTTCCTGCTTTTCCTGCCAGGACACGGGGGAATCCCTGTCCCCTCCGTCCCTCTCCAACCAGGATGATCCCGGAGGGGGCTGTTCTCGTGGGATATATGTTCCACGAAGACTGTACCTGCTCCCGTGCCCAAAAATTCCCGTCCGTCTCCTCACTCCTCTCCCTGTGCCCAGAGTGGGACATGCCCAAACCTGCTCAGAACTGCCCATGGAGCCGAGAACAGCCAGGAATAACCTGCTTGGACACTGCTTCTTGGGACTGCACGTCTCCCTCATCCCTGGATTTCCTCACTTAGGGATCGGGGTGGATTTCAGGGTGAAGGAAGACCGGGAGGAGAGAGAGGACACAGCTCATTGGGTTTTCCTGGTTTCTCGGGTCCATCCCAATCCCTGTGCTCCCCCTCCAGTTCTGGGATGTCGGGAGCAGCCCCACTGAGCTCCCCCAGCACCATGATCCATTGGGAATGCTGGGGCTGAGGGCTCCAAGCCCCAGGAAGGAGGATGCTCCAGCCCAGCAACTACAGCCTGGTGCTGTTCCTGCAGTTCCTGCTGCTTTCCTACGACCTCTTTGTGAATTCTTTCTCGGAGCTGCTCCGCACGGCTCCAGCCGTGCAGCTCGTCCTCTTCATGTGAGTATGGGGAAGGTGGGGCAGCAGATCTGTGAGATCCAGGATCTTGCAATCCCTCTGTTTTCCCTGCAGCATCCAGGACATCGCCATCGTCTTCAATGTCATCATTGTCTTCCTCATGTTCTTCAACACCTACGTTTTCCAGGCGGGATTGGTCAACCTCCTCTTCCATAAATTCAAAGGAACCATCCTGCTGTCCGCAGCCTACCTGGCGCTCAGCATCTCCTTCCACATCTGGATTATGGTAGGATGGCGTGGGCACAGCTGCTGGATTCTCCCAAGGGATTTTTCCATGATCCTCAGCTTCCCACAGTCCTTTCTTATGATCTCTCCCTGGAAAATGTCCCATGGAAGATGTCCCATTCCATGACCCTGTGGTTGGCATTAGGCTGGAAGGGTCCTGCCCAATCCCAGCCCCATCCCAGCTCATTCCCTAAGGGCTGTGACCCATCAGAAAATCTTCTTTCCCCATGGAAAGCCTGTGCTAGCAGCTCCTGTTTTTTCTGGGATTAATCCCTATGCCTAGGGGCAGGCCCCTTCCTTTCCACAGATCCGAGGGCTGTCCAGGCTCCTGGAAATGTCCTGGCAGCACCTACCACTTTTCTTTCGCGAATAAACTCTTTCCTAGCTCCTTCCTAATGGAGCAGTTCCCATCCCTTGGACACCTCCTGAAGTTCCCTCCATTCTGCTTGCCCTGGAGCACAGGGAATGTTCTGTGGTGTCAGGAGCCACAGCAGCTGCTGCAGTGCTGCCCACGCTGTCCGGGAAAGGGATTTGCAGGGATTTGCAGGGATCTGCAGTCTGAAGCCAGAATAGGCCCGGGCTCAATGCCTAAATCCCCTGAGCTGCTTAACCTTTGGGGTGGGGGGCTGCCCAAACTTCTCCAGGTGTTACTCCTGGCTTGATGTCCCTCCATCCGGCTCAAAACCTTTGGAATGGGGTGAGGGGTCTGGGATGGCTCAACAAAATTGCTCCAGGGGTTACTCACAGTTTTCCAACCCCCCCAGAACCTGCGCTGGCGTGACTCCAACCGCTTCATCTGGACCGAAGGCCTCCAGACCCTGTTCGTTTTCCAGAGGCTTGGTAAGAACTCCCAGGACTGGGGATCCTGCATCCTTTAGGGGTGCAGGGAGCCCTCTCTCATCCTGGAATTCCTTGCAGCGGCAGTGCTGTACTGCTACTTCTACAAGCGGACAGCTGTGCATCTGGGAGACCCCCTCTTCTACCAGGATTCACTCTGGCTCCGCAAGGAATTTGCCCACTTCCGTGGCTGATGGATCCCTGGAATCCCCTGGAGTCTCCTTGCAATCCACAGGCTCTGTTGGGGTCGGTTCCGGCTCATCCTTTCTCTGGCGACCAGCCCTTGGGATTTTGGGAGTCAGTGGGAGGCTTGTGGGGCATCCCTGCGTTTCAGGTCACAGCCTTGGTTGAGACTGGAATGTTTTTGGAAACCCTAAAAGAATAAATCAGATGTGTTTTCCAGAGGCTGCCAGGTATTTGTGCCCGCCTGGTGTCATGGCTGCACTCCCAACGGCCTTACATTGTAACCCAGCTCAGAGCTGCGCTTGCAGCCGCAAAACGGGGATATTCCTTCCCATGTTCCAGTGTGGGATTATTCTCCTCATGGAAGGGGCGTGGTTTGGAGTGACGGGGTCTCGAACCCGCGGTCAGCGATCAGTCCGCCAACCGTAGAGAGGTGCGGGTAGAGCGGCGGCGCGCGCGCCGCCAAACCATCGAGAGGAGAGGGTGCAATAGAGGGGCTCCGCCCTCAGGGTCCGCGCCTTCGCCCTTAGCGCCCCCGTGCGGGCGAGCGCGGCGGCGGCGGTTCCCATGGAGATGGAAGATGGCGCCCAGGGGTGGGAGTGGGACCTGGGGGGAAACGGGGAATAGCGGAGGGTACGCGGGCTACCGGGAGGAACCCGGGCTGGGAGCTGCTGTGAGAACGGGGCTGGGGGGCGGCCAAAGCACTGCAAGGCTCCGGGGGCGGCGCTGCCATGCCCGTCCCGTGCCCCCCCTCATGGCCGCCCCGTGTTCCCTCAGGCCGCCATCGCTCCTCGGCTCCGCTGCAGGTCCTGCTCTTTCTCAACGGCTGGTACTGCGCCACATATTTTCTCCTGGAAGCGTTCGTGTTCGTGTACAAAGGTGAGTCCTTCGCTCCAGAGCGCTTCCCGATCCCGCCGAGATGGGTAGGAATGTGCTGAGGGCGGTGCTTTTCCTGCAGGGCTGCTCCTGCCCTATCCTGTCTCCAACTTGGTGCTGGACGTGGTGCTGCTCCTCCTCTACCTTGGCATTGAGGCCACACGCATCTTCTTCGGTGAGTCCCCCCAAATTCCAGAGACTCCACAGGGAGTGCAGAGTCCTGGGATGTTCAGGTTGGACGGGGCTTGGAGCAACCTGGGCTAGTGGAAGGTGCCCCTGCCCACGGGAACAGGACATTTGATTTTCCTCCCCACCCAAAACCCTCCGTGATTTCTGTGATCTGATCCCAGCTCTGTGTTCCACAGGCTCCAAGGGGAACCTGTGCCAGCGGAAGGTGCCGCTGTCCCTCAGCCTGGCACTTACAGTGCCGGCAGCTGTGCTGGCCGTGTACTACCTGCTGATCCAGACATATTCCCTACGCCTGGAAGCGTTCCTGAGCGCCATCCTGCTCCTCTTCTACGGCCTGGAGCTGTTCCTGGGCTTCCTGGCTCTGCTCTCCTTCTCCAGGTGCTGCATCCCGGGAACTGGGGGACCCAGCACAGGAGCTGACAGGTTGGTTTGGCATCCTCACATCCCTGTCTCTATCCTTTTCCACAGTGCGGATCCCTACTGAGGACACGGCACAGGGACACAGGGAAGCATCACCCGTGCCAGCTCCATTTCCCAGCCCCGGGAAGGGGGAGGATCCCACCTTTCCCATTGCCCATTTCACCTGCTGCCACCTGGACACATCCATCCCACCTTTGTTGCTTCCATGTGGACACATTCCTCCCGTTTTTCCTGCTTCCCACTTCACCACGGACATGCTGCTACACAGATTCATCCCTTTTCCCACTTTCCACTTCACTCACTTCCCCCTTGGACACATCCCTCCCACCTTTCCCACTCTCCACTCCACTTGGACTCCTCAGAGCTTGAGCCAGCTCAAGGTATGAAGAATCCTTTTTTTTTGCTACGACCTTCCAGAATAATTCACTATTTTCCAATAAATATTTATTTTTACCTGGTGACCAGGAATCTGGGTCCCCCTGGGAACGCTCAGGTGCTTCCAGCACCTCAGAGCCGGTTTGGGAAGCACAGAAGCCCATTGGAGGAGGAAGAGGGTGAGGGACAACGGGTGAAGAGACCACCCCAAATCCCTCCCATTCCCTCATTATCCCAAATCCCACCATAGGAAGGCAACAGGAGCGCTGTATAAAAGACTGACAACGTCATCCGAGTTTATTACACAATTCCAACCTATCCAAAGACAAATCTAATCACTGCGAGCAGGAGGGGCGGCGCCTCGCCGGGGCTTCCAGGGATTTGCTCTGCAATTTGGGGGGAATCTTTTCCCCCCGCTCCACTATTTGGAAAGAAACTAAAAATCTGTGGCGGTAAGTAAAAAAAAACCCGGAGCTCTCCTGCCGAGCGCTCCCACCTCGTGGGGCTTGGGAAAATTGGGGTGGTTTTTCCTGAATTTGGGTTATTTCAACTTAAAAAGACTTCCAGGGCCTGGGTTTTCCCACCCGGGGGTGATTCCAGCCCTGGAAGTCACCCAGTGTGTCCCAGCTCATCCCGACCCTCCTGGGCTCTCCCTCTCCTTCTTGGGATCCCGAGGGGACACGAGGGGGTCACAGCCTGCCCTGCCTCTTCCGCTTCCTCTAAAACAAGGAAGGCTCTGCGGGAGAGGTCGGACCTTGCCATTTGGGTGGGAATGCTGCTGTGGGGAATGTTGGGATAGAGAGGGCGACCCCCGGCCCAGCTCCAGCCCCTTTTTCCCAGCTCCTGGAGGGTGAAGGGGCAAAGAAGGAGCGTGGCACAGTGTCCCGCCAGGGTGATGGGGACAGGAGTGTCCCCAGGCAATCCAGAGGATGGCACATGGCTCCTGATCCCAGGATCGGGAGCTGTGCATCTCCAAGCCCCCAAGCTGCACAGGGAGGATTCCACCCCCTCCGTTCCTCCCCGCACTGGGAAGGGCTCACAAACCTCCCTCCATGGAATAAAAGCACCATTTCTCTTTGGGTCCGAGTATCCACGGAGCGGAGCAGGATGGCCCAGGGAAGCAGCAGCAGTGGTGGGGGGGATTCCCAAGGCCACGAGGTGCGGGCAGGGCTCCCACCCACAGGAGGCTGGGGGTGGCGGGGAAGGGACCGGGATGGGGCAGAGCGGCCTCGGGCACGGCATCCTGGTCGAGGTGAGGAGATACGAGTCCATTAAAAACCACTTCCTGCCAAATTCCTGCCGGGAGAGAGGAGAGGAATGGTCAGAGAGCCCTTCCCTCATCCCTCACGCTTCCAGGGGATTCCCAAGCCTCCCACCTGTCTCAGTGGTGCCGGTCCCTGTCTCTGTCCCTGTCCCGATGCCGCTCGTGCTCCCGGCTCCGCTCCTGGAAATAATCCTCGTGCCGATCGTCACTGTGGAGCAGATCCCGGTGCCGCCGGCTGCTCTCGCGGGACCGGCTAGGGGAGCGCTCCCGGGATCGGTGTCTTTTCCTTTGGGAAAAGAGGAGACAATGAACTATTAGTCACTCACGTGCGGGGAGGATCCCGTTCCCTGGATCCACAGGGATACCTGGAGCTGCTGCTGGAGCTGCTGCTGTAGGATTTGGCCTCAATTCCATGCAGGCAATCCTTGAGGGAAGAGAGGAGGACGCGGCACCGCTCGTCGCTGGCCACGCGCGACTGCTTGATGACGGCGATGGCCGTGAGCAGTGTCTCGATGGCGTTGCTGTAATCCCCTGGGGGAGCAGAGCAGGAGGTCAGGAGCAGGAATCCATCCCAGGATGGGGGACATGAGGGACATGAGGGACACAGGAAGTACCTGCGCTGGCGCCGGAGACCGCCTTGGAAATGGCGCTGCTGGAGATGGCGCGGTTGCGGTTCATGATCTCCTCAAACTCGCCTTCACTCACGGCCGGGATCGGCGGGCCCAGCTCCCGGCTGTTGGCAAAGCGGGAACGGGGGTCAGCGGGATCCTCCCTGAGCATCCCACCCCCATTCCTGCCCGGCTCACCTGCTGTGGTTGTAGGGAGCCATGGCCTTGCCGTAGGTATCTGGAGGGGGTCCCAGAGCAGCGGTGGGCGGTGGGAAGAAGGCGGGATTGAGGTGCAGGGCGGGGGGCACAGCCCCCGGGGGGGGCACGGCCAGGGGCGGGGGCAGCCGTGGTGGCGGTGGCAGCAGATGCTGATAGGGAATTCCGGGAGGAGGTGGAGGGACTCCAAAAGCGGAGGAGAGGGGAGGCGGGGGGGGCATGGGAGGGGGGGGCAGCCCCATGAGGGGCAGCGCAGGGGGGCGGCTGAAGAAGGGCAGGACCGAGGGGGGCTTCTCCAGGCGGGTGGGGGGCAGCGCGTTCTCCGTTGGCGTTGCCCGGCCATCCACTGCATCCATGGAATCCCGGGAGTGGGCCCGCGGTGGCACACCTGGAAGTGGCACGGGGAAAGAGTTGTAAGCTGCAGCTGCAGGGTGTCCAGGTCTCTGACACCTCCTGCTCCTCCTCTTCCTCCCACCCCTGGAGGGCTGGAGGTGCCCAGACAGAGATCCAGCTGGCCACACATAGCCTCTGCTTCCATGTGTTTTTCCAAGAGGGGTCCAGCTTTCCAGCAAGACCTCACATGGTGCCTTGGGGACAGGCAGGTCACAGGGACAGGAGCCAAAAGCCACAAGGAATGGTGACAGATCCCCAAAGGCATCCAAAGACCCGGAGAACCTGAGATCCACACATGGATTTGGAGAGGCCCAAGCGTGGAGGAACATGAGGGGACAGAACCCAAGTGCTGACAGCAACAGAGCTGCTGCCAGAGGAAGGAAAACTCAGCATTCCAAGAGGGACAAGAAGCCTGGCTCTATCCAAAGAGGCTTTGAGGATGAGACGGAAGGGGTGTGACAGGAGCCAAGGCTCCCAGCGGTGCCAAAGGGTGCATGGGAGCTCTGCTGTGCCCTGGGGGCAGCCGGAACTCGGCCCAGGGAACACTCCCTGCTCCACCAAAACTGCGGGGCAGGTCGGGACACAGCCTAAGCACCATGCAGCCAATCCCCTCAGGCACTGAGCTGAAGGAAGAGAGCAAAGCAACTCTGCTGGGAAGGGGGAGATTTCCTTGCACAAAACATGCCAAGGGATCAATAACGACCAGAGCTGGCCAAGACCTCCTTGGACACGCTCCTGCCAGGACAATCCCTGCAGATCCCGTCGCATCGCTGCGGAGTGAGGCCAGGACCACCTATTGCCATTGAGGGATGCCCACGGCCAGGCCCCAGCTGGAATATTCCTCCAGTGTTGGGCACCTTACCTCCGCAGGGATGGAAAAATTCTGGAGCAGATCCAGAGAGGAGCTACTAATAGATATGGAGGGTCTTAGCTATGCTGAGAGCCTGAAGAGCTTAAGCCCATTCAGTTTGGAGAGGAGGAGAAGGAGGCTACGAGGGATCTTCGCAGTGTGGGAGCACCTAAAAGGGGATCATAAAGACTCGGGTCAGGAGCTAATCCGGCTCTGGAATGGGAAAAACAACCCCCAGACGCTCCTGGCAAGGTCTCCCCCCATCCCGAGGGCTCGCTGGGCTGGGCCTGGCAGCTGATCTGGGGGGGATTTGAGATGTGTGTGAGGTGGAACCCCCCACCCGCGTCACACCGGCACCGCACTCACGTTTGCGAGCCTGAGCCTCGAACTGCGACAGGTTCTGCCGGGTCGCCAGCCTCACCTCCACCTTGTCTCCATTCAGGATCTTTCCAGGAAGCAGCTCCAGGAGTTTATGGACCGAGTTCTCAGAGGCGACCACCACCTCCGCGTACCTGCATGGGAGAGAGGGAGGTTGAGCCCTGAACCTGCTGCAGAGACCACCCCGGACTCTCCTCCTGATCCCATCCTGCTGTTCCATGCCCCCTCTTCACTTTTCCATGCTCTTTGGGACGCTCCATGAATTCCCTGTGCCAGGCAGGAAAAGTGCTGGCTGCTCCTTCACCCTCCACAAAACAATTTTGGCAGCGAGGGCCTGGCTCCCGTCATTCCCACATGAAAATCCACTGGTTCTCACCCCTTGGATTGGCCATTGGCTCGGTTCTCCGCGAATTTCAGCTCCACCACGTCGTAGACTCCGATGGAGCGGATGGTCTGGATCAGCTGCTGGTCAGTCGTCCACTAGGGCACAGGAAACAGGCTGTTGTCCATGTCTGTGCCCAGTGTCCCCCACCCACCTGAGGAATGTCACTCCCAAACTCCCTCAGGGAGTTTAAAACTGTCTGGAACAAACCTTGGGAATAGATATGGACAAGACAGAGCCTTCCCAAAACTGTCCCTACATCCATGAATAGAAGGCGACTCAGGAGCAGCACCCCAAAGTCACAGTTTCCAAGAGACATCAGCAGATATCCCAGCCCAGAAGCTCCTCAGGGATACAAACCCCTTCTCCCTGAAGATCACAAAGCCAAGCCCAGCTCGGGACACCAGCTCAGGACTGAGGAGGAGCAGGCCCCTCAAAATCCCTGCCACTCCCCTAGAGAGCCCAGCAGCCCCTCAGAGGTTCCTCAGGAATCCCAAATTTCCCAGGAAGATGAACTCACCCAAGAGAAGCTCCCAACGTAGACGGCGGCCCTCTTGTTCCGGAGGCCGCTGTAGGTGTACAGGATGGCTGGGGGTTTGCTGTTGGGCTTGGGAGATGGCTCCTGACGGATCTCCGGAGGTGCTTCCGAGCTGCTGGAACGCTTTTCCTGGGGCTGGGAGCTGGCTGCTAACACATCGTCGTAGAGATCCATCTGGTCAGCATTACTGAACTCCGGGTCCTGCCGGGAAAACGTCATGAGATCCTGGCTTGGGAAGGGCTTGAGAAGCCTTCTTTGCTGTTTCCAAACCTGCTGTCCCAATTCCCAAGTGGAATTTCCAAGCAGAGTCCAAAGGTTTAAGACCCAAATTGCTTGGTTTGGGTCTGTGCACAGTTGGGAATTACAGCCACCTCTTGCCTAGGCAATCCCAAAAAACAGGATGGTCGGCTCTGGAATGGCTGGGGTTTGAGTAAGGACCTTAAGGATCATCTCATCCCAGTCCCTGCCATGGGACACCTTCCGCTATTCCAAGGTTGCTCCAAGCCATGTCCAACCTGGCCTGGAACACTTCCAGGGATAGAGCAGCCAGTTTCCCTGGGAAATCCATTCGAGGACCTCACCATCCTCACAGGGAAGGAATTCTTGCCAATATCTCATCTAAACTGCCCCTGAGCTCCAGCACATTCCAAGGACCAGCCCGCTTGGATCCCACACAACAGGACAAGACCCTGTTGCTGCCACCAGGAAGAAATTCCCAATTTGGAGAGCAAGGATTCAGCAGTGGAAAACCAAATGCCCCTCAGGGATGAGCCTCTTGCTCTTGGCAACACATGCTTCCCAAAATTCCAACTTGGGAATTGCACACCCCGCTCAAACCATGCCCAGCACTCCAAACTTGCTCATTTTGGGGGTAAAAAGCCCTTTTTAGAGTACGAGCTTCCTCTGTCCCCTTGGCAGAGGAAGCTCCAGAGCTGGGAATTCCAGTGTGTCCTAGATCTGCCTCCCAATTCCCACTCTTTCCTGGGCTATATTTGATTTGGAGTGTCCAGCAAGTGCTGTGTTTACTATAGATCCCAGTTCCCCAGATTGTGCCAAGTGTTTCATCCCACAAAATCACTCCATGAGGATCCATCCCACAGGAGCTGGTATGCCATAAAAAAACAGAGGTTCCACTCCCAAATTTTCAATTCCAGGCAGCTTGGACCGTGGTTTCTGCTGGAGACAGTCTGAGGGTCAGGAAACTGCAAAACATCCCATTGGGAGCTGGACAGAGAAGGACGCTCAGCACATAGTTTCCCAGGGATCGTGGAAATCCAGGAACCCAAAAATCCAACCATTTTCCCTCTCCCTGAACTTTTGCATCCAGCTCTTCCCCTGGAGCTGATAAAAGAAGGATTTGAAAAAGGAGCTGTAGTTTTGTGTTCATTTCCCGAAAAAGCTCAAGTGTTTGGTTAATCCAACTCCCACGCTCCCACCTCCACCAGGAGCCTTTGGACACAGCCCAAGGCTGGAAGATTCCCGCCTGGAAGTTTCAGAAAGTCAAGACCAAAAATAGGAAGGAGGGGCTAGAAGAGGAATCCCTTGGAATCCCTCAGTTCTGCTACTTCATTTTGGGAGATTTTAGGGATTCTCCTGCTCCCAGTCTATGCATGCTGAGTTGAGGTGCACAGGGATGAAGCTGGGCACTGTTAGTGGGAATCACCATGTGGGAATGTGGGATTGGGAATTACACTGGCATCCCCAGAGTGCCACAGGGACACCACAGAACCTCCCCACTGCTTTGATCCTGGCATAGATTATTTCCAGGTTTCCTCCAGCCACACATCCCAAAGGGCTTGGACATGTGACATGCTGGAGTCACTGGCCTGGATCATCATTCCAGCTTTGAGAATCCTCCATCCACTTCGTCCTCTCAGGAGATTCCATGGGATATTTGCACCCAATAAACAGAAGAAGCTTCTCTTGATCACTCCAGGAGCTCATAGGAATTCCTTTCTCCATGGTGATTCCTTCCTCCGGCTGCTTCGCTTCCAGTTTCCATGACTTTCCCTCTTGCCAACTTCCCTCCACAGGCTTTCCATGGCAGTTTCTAATTTTCCAACATCTGGCTTCACACTTGCTTTCCCATATCCATGAACTCCCTCCTTCTCCAACACCCTCTTCCTTCATCATATTCTTCTGTGAATCCCAGATATTCCTGGGATGGGACAAGCAGCACAGGAACAGTGAGTTCCCATACAGCTTCCCAGCCTGGGTGATCCCATGGATTTGGCTCCTGGTATCCCCTCACTGTGTGATTCCCTGGAAGTGCCTCTTCCAGCTGGGATTTCTCATTTTTCCAACCAGGACACAGCTAAGCCCTTAAATCCCAAACATTCTGTGACCAGCCATGTGTCACAACCCACGGGGAAACCCTTTAATCACAGTTGGAGGTGGCAGCCACTGAGATTTGGGAATGACCAGGAATGATCCTTCCCTTTTCCCAGCCACACCAGTTGCATCTTCCACCGGGATGAGCTGCACGACACTGGGATCTCTTCCTGAAAAAATAAGGGGGGATCTGCACCCCCGCCCCACCCCTCACCTGGGTGAACTCCTCGTCGGCGTAGATGTCAATCAGATCCACTCCCTCGGACATATTTCCAGAGGCGGGAAAAGCGGGAGCCCGGGCTGGGACCGGGCGGAGCCAGGACACGGAAAGTGCTCTGGGAAGGGGGAGGGTAGAGGGTCAGTGAGGCCTTAGGGACACGCTGGGAGCATCCCCCCAAATCCTCGTGTATCCCAAATCGCATTTCCTCACCCCAGTCCCTGTGTCCCCCTAAATCCCCTCTTCCCTCCAAATACCTATGCCCCTTAAATCCCTTCTACCCCCTAAATCCCCTCTGCCTCTCAAATCTCATGTCCCCCCAAATCCCTGTTTCCCCCTAAATTCCTCCTTCTCTCCCTTAAATCCCTGTGTCCCCCCAAATCCCATGTCCCCGCTAAATCCCCCTGTCCCCCTGAAGCTCTCCAAATCCCTGTGCACCCCCAAATCCAATTTCCTTCCAAATCTCGTGTGCCCCCAGATTCTTCTGTCCCTCCATATCTTGTTTCCCCCACAAATCCCTGTTTCCCCCCAAATTCCCTGTGCCCCCCCACGATCCCCCACTGACCCCCCCCTCTCCGCGCCGCCCCGTCCCCGCCATATGCGGCCCTGCGGAGCGGCGGGCCCGGGCTGGGGCGTTTATGGGCAGGGGGAATGGGAGGGGAGGGGGCGGCGGGTCGCGATATGTCGCGATAGGTCGCGCCCCCCACCCCGGGCCCCCCCTCCCCCGATCTCAGCCCCGCGCGCGCCGCCCGCGCTCACCGCCAGCGCCGCCGCGCCCACTTCCGGGCGTGGCCACGCCCACTTCCGGCACGCCCCGCCCCTTAGAGCCGGGATGGGGCGGGGTCAGAGCGGTAGCGGCAAGATGGCGGCGGCCAGGGTGGGGGGGAAGGGGGGAAAGCTGGGAGGGCAAAGGGAAGGGAAAGGGGTAAAAGGGGAGAGAAAGGAGGGAGAGCGACAAAACTAGGTTAAAATGGGGGGAAAATGGAGGGAAAAGGGGAAAAAATGGGAGAGAGGGGTAAGGGAAAGGAGGGGAAAGGGGTGAGTTTGGGGGAAAGGCAGGATGGGAGGAAAATTAGCGTATTGCAGGGAAAAGAGGAGAAAAAGAGGAGGAGAGTGAGCAGACAAAAGGGGATTTTAGGAGGAAAAGGGAGGTCTGGGGGATTTGTGGCGTGTGGGCAACGCGGTTTGGTCGGGGTGGGATTGGGGATTGTGTCCAGCAGGATTTGGGGAGGTCCCTGTGTGTAGGCACTCCCAGGCCTGACATTCCTGTGCTTTCCCTGTTTTCTCCAGCTCTGCTTCCTGCGCCGGCATCTCCTGTGGCCACTGATCCCGCAGCGCGGCTACCGGGGTGATTCCCCCACGGATTCTGGGAAGGACGTGCTGGAGATTCCCCTGCCCCCCTGGGAGGAGCGTCTGGACGAGCCACTGGAGACCAAGAGAGCCCGACTGCTGTACGAGAGCAGGAAAAGGGGGATGCTGGAAAACTGCATCTTGCTCAGGTGGGCTTGGCTGCAAGTATTCCAGGTCCTTTCATTAACAGGGAAGAGTTTATTGAGCTAGTGCAAAAATCCCTGCGATAAGTTGCTCCAAGATCTTGCTGGTCCAGGATCCAATGATGGAGTAGAGCTGGGAGAGCTCAGTGAGCCAAAATCCTTTGGGAAGGAAGTATGTAAATCCTGGGACATGTGAATGCAAGAGCAGCTGGGTTTTGGGATTGAAGGAGAGATTAGAGATATAGAATTGTGGAATTCTGGAATGATTTGGGTGGGAAAGGACCCTAAGGACAACTTTCACTATCCCAGGTTGCTCTAAGCCATATCCAACCTGGCTTGGACACTACCAGGGATAGGGCACAGCTTCCTACAGCTTCTCTGGGAAATCCATTCCAAGGCCTCATCACTCTCTCAGGAAAAATCTCTTCCCAGTATCTCATATGAACAAGCACATGTAATGCTTTGGGATGGAAGGGACTAAAGGATCATCCAGTTTCACCCCCTGCTGTGGGCAGGGACACCTTCCACTAGACCAGGTTGCTCCAAGCCCTCATCCAGCCTGGATAAGGGGATTCCAGGGGTGGAGATTCCACAGCTTCTTTGGAAATGCTGTGCCGGTGTTTTCCCATGAGCTGAGGTGAAGGAGAGCAGGCTGGGGGTCCGTGTTTTCCAGGATCACGTTGAGCTGGCTCTCATACCCAGCTCTTCCTTCATCTCCCTCTCACCCTGATCCATTCCTCTCCAGCCTCTTTGCCAAGGAAAACCTGGCGCGCATGAGCAAGGAGCAGCTGAACCGCTACGACCGCCTCATCAACGAGCCCAGCAACGACTGGGACATTTATTACTGGGCCACTGGTACGTGTTGCCATGCCCTGGGACACTGGGATGGGTCCCCGGGGCACCGGGATGGCACTTTGGGACAGCACGGAGCTGATATTTCCGTTTTCCCCTCAGAAGCGAAGCCAACGCCGGCGGAATTCGACACCGACGTGATGGCCATGCTGAGGGAATTTGCCAAAAACAGGAACAGGGAGCAGAGGCTCCGGCAGCCAGACCTGGAATATCTGTTTGAGCCACCACGCTGAGGGAGGGGACGCCTCTGTCCCCATTCTCTGGAGTAGCGCAGGGACTCTGGACTGGTGTTTCCACCTTCCCTATGGTTTTCCTCCTCTTCCAGCAGCCTTTAGACACTCGTGGAATGCTGAATAAAGCCGTGGCTACTGGCCCTGCCTGGCTGCTGGACCTGCCCATCTCCTGGTCTTTGACATTGGGTTTGGGCTCTCGGGGACATTGCCGGCTCGATCTCGCACATCTCACCTCACTGATATTCCCAATTCCCACCTGCCCCTTTTCCCAGGACTCCCAGGAGGTGACCCCACCCCGGGGCGGGGGCTGTAGTGGAGCTGGAGCAGGACATTCCCGGTGCCCTCCAGCGACACCTTCCCGGGAAGTCCCCATTGTCGCGGTTACCAGGAGACAGAGTCACATTCCACGGGCACATTCCACAGCTTCCGAGCCTGCTGGGAGGGCCCCGCATGTCCAGCCATGGCCTAGGGCCGTACCTCATGTCATTCCCGGCTCCAGGGGGCCATTCCCAGAGCCAGGATGCCGTCCCTGCCGCAGGACTCGCCCGCCGCGGGATTGGGGACGGGGTTCCCCATGGTGAGGGGCCCCCCCTCCGACCTCATGGGCTTTTATATCACCAGCTACGAGGCGGCCTTTGGGAAGAGGCCCACGGGGTCACCCCGAAAGTTCGAGGGGGGTCGCGTTTTGGGGATTGAGCCCCCCAGTGACAGCAGTATGCACCCCCTCCTCGGCGTCCACACCGGCTCGGGATACGTGACCAACAACTACGCGGCAGTCTCGGCTGTGGTCTTCCCGTACATGGAGCGGTAGGTCCCTGCTCCAGGAGTTTTGGGGGGCACGTTTTGGGATCACTCCGTCACAGCCATTCCCGCCACAGCCAGGACACCGACGTGTCCACCACCTCCGAGGACTTCAAGGTCTTTGGGCAGCCGGATTACCAAAGGATCTTGCCCACGTGCGTGGATGAGCTGGAGTGTCGGTATCCCGCTGGCTTCTCCTTTTCCCGCCTCCGTTTTGGGGAGGTGAAAGCCCCAAAAGCATCCAGGGAATATGGCACTGGGAGCCCCTGCACCAGTCCTGCCCAGCCAGGTATGATTCTGGGGTCTTGGGGATCCCAGAGAAAGCTCCATCCTTATGAGAATTTTGAGGTGTTAGGATTCCCAGGAAACCTCCAGCCTTAGGAGGGTTTGGGACCCTGGGGGTTCCAGGTCCAGCTCCATCATCAGGATGGTTTTGGGATTATTGATGGTCCCAGAGCCACATCCAGCTCTAGGGATTTTGGGATGTCAGTGTTCCTGGAGCCAAGACAGACCTCAGGAGGATTTGCCCCCCCCAAACACAGAGAGGTGTATCCAGGTAGTGCCAGGCCTGGGGACACAGGGGACATCCCTGCTCCATTTGCTCTCCACAGATGTCCCACAGAAATTGATGGAGCTGTCAGGCTTCACCAGGACCGCCCCGAGGAGTGAACTCACACTGCCAGAGCAGCCCATGAGCTCTGTCCCCACCGTGTCCTCTGTCCCCCCTCCCCTCAGCACCCCAGGGGACATTTTTCCTCTCCCGCAGCCTGATATCAGTGATGGTCGGATGGATTCCTTGCCTGCCATATGCAGCACTGTAAGCAAAGGGATGGGGTGGCAAGGGCAGGGGACATCCTGTCCCAGTGCTCCCAGTGTTCCCAGCGGGCTCTGAGGCAGCAGGAACTGCCTGGGCATGGGAATGAGCAGGATCTCATCCCTGTGTCCCCACACAGCCCCAGCCTGCCATGGGCCACCCCGCCCTCTTCGCCCCCCCAGAGCTCCAAGTAGCACCCAAGGGAGTCACTACTGAGAAGGTGGGTGCAGCCATGTCCCCTGTCCCCATCCCTTTTCCCAAGGAACTGCGCCCTCAAACCACTCCATCCCTCAGGAGCCGCTGATGTACGGCACCGTCCACAACAAGTACCTGACCAAGCTCTCACCACTGGCCCCTATAGCACCAGGTGAGTCTTGGGGGGATTGCAGCGCTCAGGAGGAGTGGACACCCCTCTCACCAATCCCTCCTGGATTTTCCAGGCTGGTGGGCTCCAGTCATCTGGGCGCCGAGATCTGTGGAGGGCATCCAGATCCCAAGTCCCAGCGGCTTCAGCACCAACAACCACCCCACCAGGCTGTGGCACATCGATGAACCCCTGATGTGACCCCCCCTTGAAAAAGTGCTGTTGCATCCTGGGATCCCCATTCTCGGCTTTTCCCAAATCCCCGTGGAAGGAATAAAGATGCTGCACAATGCCATTGGATTGCTCCCCTCATTTTGGGAGTTTCCTGCATCCCAAAGGCTGGCAGGAGGGTTTTGGGTGGTCGTGGGGTGTCACCTTGCCAGCTGCCACTGGAGGGCTGTACGAGCCTAGCTTTCCAGCTTTCCGAGCCGGCTTTGGGATGACACAGCTGATTTGCGGCAGGAAAATCCAGGCAGGGCTATGGTGGGAAGCAGGAGGATGAGGAGGGGGAAGGACCCTGTGGGGTGGGCAGCCATAGCATAGGGGGCACTTGCAGAGGCTTCATCAATATTTCCCTAGCCATGGGGAAGGGGGTCTGTGCCCCAAGGAGTGGCTCCCTGCAGGGTCCCAGGGGATGTGAGGAATCATGGAGGGACTCCGCAGCGTTTTAAGGACCCCCACCCAGTAAAGGCATCCTCACGCAGCTGAGGGAGCCCTTCCCAACAGTTTAGGGATCCCCAGCCCAGGGACCTCACTCTCAATTTAGGGCTCCTCACCCAGTGCAGGGTGAGGACGCTGATGCCAGGCTGCTGGAAAAGGGACGGGGAATGCTGTGGTGCGAAGTGGTCCTGCCTGGTTTGGGGACAGAGCCGGGACAGGTCGGGCGTGAATGGGGTCGGCTAGGCGTGGGAACGGCGGGGCGGGGCATGAATGGGGCTTGGTGGGCGTGGTCTAAACGGGCGCGAAAACGGGGCGGGGCGGGAATGGGACGGGGGCGTGGCCCCCACCGAGGTGCCGCGGGCTCCCATTGGCCGCAGCGCGTTGCCATGGCCACGGCGTCACCGCCTCCCCCTCCCCGCTGCCCCGCCGGGTCCGGTGCAGGTCCCGGTGCCGGTCCCGGTGAGTGATGGGCAGCGGAGGCTCCTCGGGGCGCGGGGCCCGGCTGGCGGCCGCCGAGGGCCCCGACGGCGTCGAGCAGCGGCTGGAGGTGCGGGGTCGGCAGGTCCCGGACGAGCTGTGGGCTCAGCAGGGGCTGCGGAAGCTCTACCTGAGCGACGCGGGGCTGCGGGAGGTCCCGGACGAGCTGGCCGAGCTGCAGCACCTGCGGACCCTCGCCCTGGACGGCAACGAGCTGATGGAGGTGCCCGAGGCCGTGTGCGACCTACCCCACCTGGCGCACCTGTACCTGGGCCGCAACGGGCTGCAGGGGCTGCCGCCCTCCTTCGCTCAGCTCCAGAGCCTGCGCTGCCTCTGGATCGAGGGAAACTTCTTGGCGCATTTCCCCCGTGCCCTCCTGCAGCTGACGGAGCTGCGCAGCCTCCAGCTGGGGGACAACCGGCTGTGCCGGCTGCCCGCGGCGCTGCCCCGCATGGCCGGCCTGCGGGGGCTCTGGCTCTACGGGAACCGCTTCCAGGAGTTCCCGCCCGTGCTGCTGCGCATGGATCACATCCGCGTCCTCGACTTGGATCGCAACCGCATCGCCAGCTTCCCGGACCTCACCGGCCTCGCTTCCCTGCGCCTCCTGTCCTACGACCACAATCCCGTCCGGCAGCTGCCTTGTGTCGGGGATGAAGTGCAGCTGGTGGGGGACGGGGCACAGGAATTCATGGAAGCGCGGCAGGAGCGGCTGCAGAGCCTGCAGCGCCAGGAGGAGGAGGAGGAATGCACCGAGGCTGCCCCGGTATCCCCTGAGGATGGGCCGGAGGATGGGGAGCGGGAATTTGCAGCCCTGACGGGATCTCCTGAGGAAACATGAGCCACTGTCTCCCTGAAGGGGTGCAGAGCCTCCACCTGTCTCCCAGAGAATTCCCATCTAGGGCTGGGAAAGGAGGAAGTTCACAGCCTCCACAAAGGAAATCCAGAGGTCTGAGGATCACCCTTATCCAGCTGGGACAGCAGAATTGTGTCCTGCGCCTGCAAGGCTCATAGATCCCAATGGTTATCCCATCTGAGAGCATCCCACATACTCCAGGGTGCCTTGGATTGGGATACAGCCCCCGCCCTGAGGAGTGATCCCACACTGCCACCCCACGAGAACGGGGTCCTTTCCACTCCTCCACCTCTGGAAATCCTTTACTCCTGTCCCAATGGGCAGCACAGGAAAAAGCAATGCTGTTTGCATCCATTCTGTGGATCACCCTGAACAGCTCCCAGGTTTGGGAACAAATGCACAGACCCTGAGAACCCCATCCTGCTGCTGGAATTGGGCTGGAGGAGAGAATTTTCCACCAGGCTCCTCCTGGCCAGCAGGTTTGGAAAGGAGCCAATGGAAATTCTACCTGAGTCTAAGCACTGCCTGTCTCCAACCTGAACAGGGTTTTGCCTCTGTGGGAAGAGGAGGCTCATCTCTGGCACTGTCTGTCCCAAAATAGGAACCAGATCCAGGGCTGACACCTTATCCTTCCTCTTCCTCTTTCCAAGTGCCTCTTGGACCAAACACAAGCAATAAACAGCACAAATCCAAGGAATTTGTTATGAGAAAAAAGTGGTGGGGACAAGCCTCAGGGAAGGGTTTATTTGAGATCCCCTAAAACCAAGTGACATATCCTGGTGTGTGACCACCAGCTCCTCTTATTTTGGACATTCAAGGAATCCTGATTTCCTCCGCCTGTCTCCGAGCTGAGCTTGGTGTGGTGGGAAGCTCGGGGATCCGAGGTCTGGAGCTCACTGGAGGTTTCAAACCACGCATCCGCTTTTAAGGGCCGTGGATTTGGGTTTGGGGCTGGGAGGCAGCCAGAGCTCGTGCCACATCCTCTCTGGCACTGGCAGGGCAGGTGCTGCCGGGTTTTTTTCCCTCCACTTCCTATTCCACAGCAGGAACCACGGCTATTTTGGACACGTGGAGCTTCCTCAGCTGCGAGATGTGCAGGAGCTGTGCAAGCTCCTCTGGGGTAATTTCAGGGGTATGGGGCTTAGCAGGAGCTTGGAATCAGGTCTTCCCAATAGGTACAGGCTGTCAATCCCTTTTCCCACACAGGCACCCTTCATTGTAGGGCAGAACATCCCAGGATCCCACAACATCCCAGGAACACACTCCTGGAATTCTGGGTGTCTCCCAGCCCTTTGTGCCATCGATCCAGGGTGCTGTTGCTTTATCTGGGAAAATACTGCTGCTAATTAACAAGGAATTATCCACAATCCCGAGGGTGCTGACCCTGGCAGAGACCCTCAGCATTCCAAGCCCCTGCTGTAAGACAAGATTTGATGCCACAAACTCCATGCAGATCCCTGCCAGCCCACTCATTCAGAAACTGGGATGCAGGTGGCTCTGGATGCCACTATGGCCGGGATCAGATCCAGGAGCTCTGACACCTGGGATAGGGGAGTCCTCCCTCTCTGCAGCCTTTTCCCACCATCCTGCTTTTCCCAAGGAGCTGGGTCGGGATGCAGGTGCCGGTGACGATGGTGGTGACACCAGGACCAGGAGCTGCCGCAGTCAGTGGGAATCTGACAGATTCTGGCTCCGCTCGAGTATTTTGGGGCCGCTGGCACCGGAAAGTCCTCACTCCCAGCAGTGCATCATCCATACGTCTGTCCCTATATATATCCCTGCCTCCTCTCCCGGCCCCGCGTGCGACAGTTTGTGGCCTCGCCGCAGCTGGGATCACGCTGCTATTTCCATCTGCTCCCGCTGCCTGCCAGCACAAAGCAACGGGATTGGGAATGGCTGTGCATCCGTGCAACAGGAGCACCGGGATCGCTGCGCTTTCAAAGCTTTGGGAGGATAAATGGAGCCCGGCGTTGGTGTAAGAGCCCAGGCAGAGCCAGGATCGGTGGCACCGATGCCATGGGCAGCTTGGGAATGCTAAAATTCCCAGATTTGGCTCAGCTGGAGCCAGAGCAGGAGTAGGTAGCAGCCACCTCCTCTCTACCGGGGTGCAGGTGGTAAGGGGACAGCGTTGTCCCCTGCTGCCACCTCCAATACTGCATCCTAGGGCCTGAAGGGTGGATCCAGAGGGATCTTATCCTATGCAGGGAGGACACGGATAGCCCTCCTGCCATCCTTGGGTTTGGAGTTTCATTTATTTATTCAAGACCAGCATTCCATGAATTATTTAACAGCCACCAGAGCCTTTTCAATGGCACCAGGACACAGGATATGGTTCCCTGCCTCTTCCTTCCTTTTGGAGCCACCTTCCAGTCCTTGGCCAGCACATCCCATGCCAAGGAACTCAGCCCAGACCTGGGTGGGATGGAAACTCACCTAGCTCCAAGCAGGCTATTGGGGTCTCTGCTGTCCCTGAAGCCCCCATGGGCATCCCAATCCCAGCAGGATCCCAGAGTTTTGGGGAGATACTCGGTAATGGATGGGATAATAGTGGGTGCATACTCAGAACTGGGAAGGATAACGCTGGGAGGGGGATGCTCAGTGCTGGAGGGATGCCCACTCAGCCATGGTGCCCACCATTCCTACCCCAGGATCCGCCCCCCGCATTCCCCCAATCCCAGAGACAACTCACGCTGGCAGTTTCTGACTGTCCTTTATTACTGAGAGCAGGGGCTGCCTCCAGAAAACGAGGGGCCCCGCTCCCCAAAAATAGGATTCTTCGAAGGAAACGCCCCGCCCTGCGTGTCCCATCCTTGGCACAACCAGCCGGGCACCCTCCACTCCAGCTGCTCCTCAGCCAGGCAGGGCCAGGCTCTTTATTAGATTTTTTAATCTTTTTTTTTTTTTTTTTTTTTTTTTGGTATTTTTTTGTCTTTTTTTGTTTTTTTTTTTTTCCTGTATTTTACACACCAGTTGGATGTTACCGTCACATGAAGAAGAGAGAACCTGAACAAGATCACGGCTACGAGCTCTAGAGTTAAAAATGAACACACAAACCCCCGGGGAGCCCGACCGCGGACGAGGAATCCAGCCTGGAAAAGCGGGGTGCCCGAGGGGCCACGGGGGGCACCCAGCTTGGCACAGCCCTGGCCCTGCCACCCCTTCCCCAGGCATGTAAGTCTCTTCTTTTATGTTAAAAAAAGAGAGAATATGACAAAAATACAAATGTCCCTAAAAGCGTTGTTATTACTGTAATAGCAGTATTATGACTTCTCTCCAGATTGTCCAAAATCGTCTAAATTGGGGCTGTGGGAGCTGCTGGGAGCCAAGGGTGCCACGCGGGGAGCAGGAAGACTGAGGATGATCCGGCGTCTGCCACGGAGAGCCACCACCGACCCCGTTGTCACCCTGTGGGGCTCCCAGGTGAGTCTGTCCCTGTTTTTGGGGGTCCCAGGGAGCGGGAAGGGGTCTGGCATGTGCATCCCAGGGCTCCGGGGGGATGCTGCTGCTGGCACTGATCCTGCCAGGCTGGCTTTCCCAAGGAAAGCCACCAGCCCAGGGAATGTCACCTGCCCTCCATGGGGACAACAGCGCTCGCTCCACCCTTTATCCCCGGGGGTGGGCCAGGAGCAACCCGGCTGGAAAAGGACCCTGTGGAGCTGCGCATTCCCCGGAGGGGCCCCTTCCAGCCGAGGTGGGGAGGAGAGCAGGACCGAGGGTCCCCAGGGCGGATTAGGGACCCCCCGCTCCTGCCGAGACCCAAGACGGAGGTAAAGCATCGAACCCGGCTGAAGGCAGTGCACGAAGGAGCCCGCTTTGGATAAGGAACTGTGTCATGGCTTCCGATCCCAGGAAAAGGGGCTGTCCCCTCCCCTCGGTGTCCCACGCCCGCCCCGGGAGACTCGAGGAGGGCGCGACGGGGACGGGGCGGGACAGGGGGGGCTCCGTGGCTCCGCTGGCGGCTCCGAGAGGTTTTATGGAGCTGAAAGGGGACGGAGGAGGGTCCCTCTTGCACCCGCAGCCTGACCCCCTGAAATGGGGGTGGGGGAGGCCGGGGAGGGGCTGAGGGGCTCCGGGAGCGGGGCTGGAAGCACTCGCAGAAGTCCTGCCCGGTGGTGGGAATAGGGATGGGGGACATCGCTTCTGGCACCTCCTCGGCCGGGGTTGGGGGCGGCTCCGCACCCCCCACACCCCAGGGAAAGGCGAACCCGGGGGGTCGGGGGGGCTCCGTCCCCATCCTCCCGCAGGGTCCCCGCCAGCCAGGCCGCTGTCCCGCCGGCCCCTGGCCGGGAGCACCGCGGGAAGGGGCTGGGAGCTGGGAGGGGGACCCCGAGCCCGCGGTCCGGGGGCGCTCAGGCCTTCAGCTGGTGCCACTGTGCCACCGCCTGCCGCGGGCGGGCGATCATGTCCTTCCAGTGCTTCACCTCGCCGGGACCGCTCTTCCAGGACAGGTAAATCTGCGGGAAACGCATCCCTGAAGCCACCACGGCCGCTCCATCCCCATCCCGCTGCCCGGCGCTGGCGCTTTCACCCCCAAACTGCTCCAGCCCCGCTTTTCCGGGCTCGGCACGGAGCCGGGCTATTTTTATCCCTCGATTTTTCCATATGGCACCGCGGAAAAGCGCG
Organism: Acridotheres tristis; assembly: GCA_037013685.1. Taxonomy (NCBI): domain Eukaryota; kingdom Metazoa; phylum Chordata; class Aves; order Passeriformes; family Sturnidae; genus Acridotheres; species Acridotheres tristis. The sequence goes on along the minus strand of CM072890.1, from coordinate 5,254,197 downwards.
TGTGCCAGCTCTCGCTGCTGCTGCTGCCACCTCGGGGAGCCGGTGCCACCGCTCCGGCTCAGCGGATCATCGCCCGAGAGAGCCGGGATGGAGCAGTGCTCGCTGCTAATTATGCGATCAAAAGTGATTAGCGAGCCTCAGGCCACAGCGGGGTTTTAACGGAGAGTGGGATATCATGGACGCTGCCTGTCCATCCCTGGACGTGCCTACACCGCCACCTCCGCCCCTGCTCGGCAGCCCGCGGCGCTGATCCGGGGATTTATTTAATGGATTTATCCCATTTATGTGTTTTCCCGATCCCAGCGCGGCGTTTGGGGATCATGGGCGGAGATTATGTCGCTCATTTGTCATCGTTGCGCTAACGATGAGCTGGGTGATTTCATGGATAATTCCGCCGCTCTCATCCCCAGGACTAATCCCAGGGGGTGGGATCCATCCCGGTGTGGCTCCCTCCCCATGCTCCATCCCTGCTTTTCTGGGAAAGTGCCGGCCCCTCTGTGGCACCCACACTGGAGATGGCGCCAGGTGCCGGCAGCCCCGGGCCTGGCTGTCCCCAATTCCCACCTGGGGGTCCCCTGGGCGTGTCACCCACCTTGCCGATGACGTCATTGCGGCTCAGCCTGTCCTTGTCCATGACGGTGATGACGATGGTGGTCTCGCGCAGCCGCTCCGTGGGGATGTCGAAGGCGAAGGACTCGTTGAAGACAGGGTTCAGGCACCGCTTCATCACCACCGTCTTCTTCTTCTCCACCCTCTTGTCCTTGTACATCAGCCACACTTTCACGTAGGGATCTGGCGGGAGACGAGCCGCTCTCAGCCCCGGATGGGAGCCAGGGAATGGCGCCCGGGATCGGGGACAGCCGGCGCCGTACCTGAGGTGCCCCCGATGTCCATGGCTTTAAGGTTCCTCGCCTTGATGATGTTCACCACAATGGAATTGGCCGAGGGATTGTAGCACAGCGACAGCAGCAGCTCCCCACGGCTTCCCTGTGGGACACACGCATTCCCTGAGGACACCCACGCCCCCCAGAGCTCCTCTTTGGGAGCAGGGTGCCTGAACAGCCCAAGGGTGGGGTTCGGGAAAGCACAGAAAATCAGGGCAGGAGGAAATGGGGCCGCCCCCAGTGGGACATTTTCTGGTCTTGCTGGAGGCAGGAAAAGGAAAAAACTTTCATTTTAGGTCTACCTGAAACAGTTTGGTTTGACCCAAAATGAGATTTTGGGCTACTTAATATAATATTTGGGAAGAGAAAATTTCTGTCAGATGTTGCAACAGAAAATGTCCCTGTTGGGACGGGGGGCGGTCCTGTTGGGACACTGCAGGGACAGGGGGTCACCTCCCCTCCTCAGGGGATGGGAGGAGTCCAGGGCCTTACACTGCCATCACTGCAGGGCTTCAGGTCCTTCCAGAAGGTCTGCATCTGAGTCAGGTCCACCTTGTTGAGCGGGATGGACACCTCTCCAATGGGATCATTGCGGCTGAAGCGGTCATAGTCCAGGACCTGGAGGTACAGCACCCGCTGCACCACCTTCTCATAGGGGAACCCTGTGCAGGAGATGGAAAAGCCAGAGGAGATGAGGAGCAGTTCCAGGACTGTGCCACCCTTCCTGTCCTGGTGACACCAGGCAGAGGAAAGGCAGCAACCCACGGCACAAGAAGCTGCTGCCACATCAATTCCCACATCTGCATCCACTCACGGGGGCACGGAGCCTTCCAGACCTTCCCCCACATCCCCTTTGTGGGATGCACATCCAGCCTGGCCTCGGTGGCTTGGCCAACCCATCGCATCACCAACAGCCACCATTCTGGTGGCTTGAGCTGAGCTGAACCCCAGGAGGGTCCCACGAGGCTCCACTCCCACCCTGATCCCCTCCAGTCCATCCCGATCCATACCTTCGAAGAGGAAGGTCTCGTTCCAGTGCGGGTTGAGGTTCTTCCTCTTGACCTTGGTCTCCAGCTTGTGCTTCTTGTCGGGGAGCAGGTAGATCTTGACAAAGGGGTCGCTGGTGCCGCTGAAGTCCTTGGCGGGCAGCTCCTGCGCCTTCATGATCTTCACGGTCAGGGTGGACTCCTGGAAGTTGTAGCCGACGCTGAACTGGATGCGGCCCAGGTTCTCCCTGCTGACGCCTTCGTGGCCCTCGTCATCCTCGGAGCCCGGGGAGAGCTGCAAGAAGGGGGAAGAGGAGGGAGGTGAGAGCAGCACTGCGGGCTGGCAGGGACCCGAACCCCGTCCCCCCGACCCCAGCCCCGCCAGCTGTCAGGGGACATCAGCCTCTCCCCGGCTTCCTGCTGCCCCCACCGCTTCCGACGGCTCCTGGCACGGCGCCACTCGTCCCGCGGAACGGGAGCTCCAATTAGCCAAATTCTTCCTGACAGCGCATCCCTCACGTGTCCAGCGCCACTTGCTCCCTCGTGCCAGCCTTGGGGACGCGTCCGCAGCACGTCGGCTCAGCCGACGGGGACTCGGCACAGCGGGCAGGGACGTGCCGCAGCGCTTGTGGATGGCGCAGGGAAGAGCTGGGAGGGTTGGATACCGACCGTGGAGAGCACCAAACCCAGCGCACCCCACCCACCCACCATGAGCATCTCGCTGGTCAGGGAGTTGACCAGGTCGGAGACGGAGGAGTGCGGCTCCGTCTTGCGGTCGGACTCATCGTGCGGCGGCTGCCCCGGTGCCGGTGCCGCGTTCCCAGCCTTCCCACCGGCCGGTAACCTGCGGGAAGAGAGGCCTTGGAGGAGAGGGGCCGGGAGCCGAGGGAGAGGCAGCGAGGGGCTTCCCGGGCGTCCTCTCCCAGCGGATACCGAGCCTGGGCTGTGTCAGCTCCCGATGGACTCTGCCGGGACACGCTGTGGCTGCAGCCCACCAGCATCCCGGCCCTGCTCCCAGAGCCAGCTGGTGGCCTGGCACCTTTAGGAGCAGCAGCAGGTCCCCCTGGCCACGTCCCACGGCGATGGCAGGGACAGCGTGGTCCCCACAGCACCCGCGGCTCTGGCTGCTCCTCACACACCACAGTCCCTTACCCCGGTGGGCGCCAGGCACCCACGGGTGCTGCACGTGGGCTCTCTGCCTGCTACCCCACTTTGCTGTGGCTGAGACACCCCTGGGATCACTGTCCTGGCTGTCCCCACGCACGGTGGCTCCCGGGCACGGTGCCGGGCAGGGTGGGCAGCCGGGAGCGGCGGGAGGCAGACGGACAGAGCAGCGATGGAGACGGGCGGGAATGCGCCGAGGCCACGCTGCCACGAGGCACGGGGACAACGGGACATCGGCACGTGGCGGAGGGGACAGGCAGCCCTGGATGCTTCCAATCCCCCCGCCACGGCTCCTGTCCGAGCTGGGACACGGTGACAAACCACCAGACGGACCGAGAGGCGCAGGGACACACGGGAAGCCACAACATGCCACGGACACGCACCACCACGCCAAGCACACGCAGACACACGGGGAGGGGACATGGGGGGGCGATGGGGACACCCACACGCACACACGGGATGGCACCCAGGAAGGACTGGAGAGGCCGAGGCAGCTGGGGAGGCAAAATTAGGTTAAAATCAGGGAAAATGAAGGCGGAGGAGCCTGCGGCGGGGCCGCTGAGCGAGGAGGCGCCGGTGGAGCCGGGAATGCCGGCGGAGGTCACGGATAGCGGGAGAGAGAGCGGGAGAGAGAGCGGGAGAGAGCAAAAGAAAGGAGGAGCAGCGTCGTCCAGCGCCGGCCTGCCAGGAGGGAATGGGAGAGAGGAGCGGGGTGGTTGGACAGACAGACGGAGTCGCTGGGACAGGAGACACGCCGAGGAGCCGGGCTGGAGCCGCCGGGACAGGCTGGAAGGAAGAAGCTGCGAAACAGGGATGGAGGAGATGTTTTGAGGAAGAAGAGTGGGTGGTCGGCAGCGTCGGTGGGCGGGAGAGAGCCGAGGCTTGCCGGAGAGAGTCCCCTCCGCCGGCCGATCCCGCCGCGTCCTGCGGAGTCCAGGGAACGAGGAGCGGGAGGGATGGAGGTGGGGAATGCCATGCATGTGCTGGGATGGGGTTTCGGAGCAGGGAGCTGCGGCAAGCGGGGAGCGGGGTCTTGCGGCACAGCCACCCACCCGCCGTGTCTCACGTCCCCGTCCCCTCGGCACGGGGCAGCCGGCGGCCGGCACGGGCTGCCGGTGCTCCCGGCGGGGACCGGCTGCGCAGCGCGACGCCGGGGAGGGAAGTGCTAAAAGATGGAGCGAAACCAAGCGGAGCGGGGTAAAAATAGCCGGCGGGCGAGAACGGTGCCAGTTCATCCGCACGCCGAGCACACGGGGAGGCAGAGCCCGCCGGCTTCACACCTCCTCCCCGCTCCGGAGGGGATGAACACCCGCTCCCGGCGGCGCACGGACCCTGTGCCTTTGCCAGCCAGCGCCGGTGGCCGCGGCCGGGCGCCGGTGCCGGGGCTGGATGCGCTGCCGAGCCTGCGGCACGCCGGGAATGCGGGGAGCAGCGGGAGGCGAGGGGCTGTGCCGTGCTGGGGTTACGGCGTCCCCCCCCAGCCTGTGGCGCTCGCTCTGTCCCCCTGCCACAGCAGCGGTGTTCCTGGATTCCCAGGGGAGCTGCCCATCCCGCCGGGATGGAGGTGGCAGCAGCGTGTCGGGATGGGACGCGGCTCAGCCCATGCGGCATCACTTGGGGGGTACCTCCCGTGTCCCCCTTTCCCAGAGCGTGTGTCCCCCCCCTCCCCCCGCCCCCCCCGCATGCAGCCAGGGCCGGGAAGGGCAGGAGGGGGAGGAAGGAGGGAGGAGGGAGGAGGAAGGGATGGGGTTCCTCTCGGTGCCGCTGCTCCGGAGGCAGAACCGCGGGTGCCGGTGCCGGGGAGAGCTCAGACGTCCCGGTGCCCGCTGGGCCACCCTGTGCCGCTCCAACCTTCGCGCTCCACGAGGCCAGCCTCCTCCTCCTCCTCCTCCACCCTGGGTGAGGCCCTCGTCTCCTCCTCCTGCTGGACTGGCCTCGTCCTCGCTCATACCTCTTGTCCCCCTGAGCGTTCGCCTGGTTCGGCTGCGTCCCAGCGGGTTGCAGGTCGGGAATATTGGCAAAGTCATCTTGCTCTGAGAGTCCCAAAACCAGGGATAACACCACCATCCGGCCTTCCCTGCCCGGGCGGCCCCGCCGGCAGCGGGAGAGAGAGAGAAAGAGAGAGGAGAACACAGCGTCAGGCAGGGAACCGGCAGGAGCCGGCAGCGTCCCACGGATCCCCGGCGGCGAGGGGACCCTGGCTGTCCCCGCCGGCTCCTGCCAGGTGACCATGGCCGGGATGGGTGCACAGGGCTGTGGGGAGAAAGGCGCCGGCTCCAGGGAGCCCGGCACGCGTGGACACCCGCGCTGTCCCTCTCCTCCACCGGTCCGGGCAGGGAGGATGCCAAAATCCTGATGAAAGGGGGGAAATATCCCTGGAGGGGCTGGGAATGAGGGAAAGTGTGACAGGAGTGACATCATTCCATGGAGGAAGGGATTGGAGGTGCCATGGCCAAGGCTCTTTGCCCTCTCCGGGTCCTCGCCCGGGTCTAGTAATCGCATTTACGCCGCGGCGCCGGGGAGGGTGAACAGGGTGAAGAGCGAAAGAAAAATCGATGGATCGGGAAAGAGGCGGAGGGAAATGACAGCGGCTTCTCCGCTGGAAAGTGGCGCTGACTCGGCACGTCTGGGCTCTGCGGCTGCTCCCACTCCGCCAAGAGAGGCTGGAACCAGCACCGGTGCTGGGTAAACAGGGAGAACGTGACCCTCGGGGTGGCTGGTGAGCCGCAGCTCCACCTTGGGAAGCTGGGAAATGGAGCTGGGAGGAACCTGGGAGAGGGATGAGCGGAGAGGGGATCGTGGGCAGCGCACCCTAGGGTGCCTGGAGGAAGGTTCAACCTTCTCACCAGAGCGGGAATGGATACACAAATTTGTTTCTCGTCTAATCCTGATGCAGGAAGTGCTGTGTCAACTCATGGAAAGGCAGGGTCAGTCCTGCGTCCCCCTCCAAGTGGCACCAGCCTGCGGAAAGCAAAGCTGGGACCTCAGCATTCCTTTTTCCAGGACGCCAGGGGGGAAACAGCGGCCAAAGAGGAGATGGAGAATACAAGAGAAGACAGAGCCGAGGGGCTCAGCTCTGCAGAGGAGGGACAATGTCATATGCTGAGGATGCAGTGACAACACGGGACTCGGATTAGTCCCTGAGGTTTGATGCTGGAAATCCAGCGCCGATGGAGGAGATGGGGTTAAGGCGGATTAATGATCCCACGACTCCTCCGGCTGGGAAATGATATCAGCACAGGAGACTCTGCCACCCGCCCTGTGACAACTTGGGACAACATCACTACCTGGGGACTCCGCTGGTGGCCGTCCTTGGGGATGGAAGGGGATGGCCAGGGACGTGACAAAGCACATTGGGGAAGTGCAGGAGCCCCTTCCCTGAGCCCCCCGTGAGCCGGGGGGGGCATGAACCTTCCTGCAGGCCATGGGCAGCGTGTCCCCAAGGAGGTGACGGATGAGCAGCCGCGCTGGGGCAAGTGAAGGAGCAGAGGAGAGAGGGATGAGCAGAAGGAATAGAGGAGAGAGGGAGGGACAGAGCGTTCTAGAGAGGGATGAGCAGAGGGATAGAGCAGAGCAGCGGGGGATGGAGAAGGAGTGAAGAGAGCAAAGGGGCAGAGAGATAGAGCACATGAGAGAGTGGTGGATTGGAGAGAGCAAAGGAGGGGAAGAGATGGAGAGAGGTATGGAGGGGGGTGGAGAGGAGAATGCAGAGAGGGCAGTGATGGCAAACGCACACTTACAGGAAGGACTTCATGTCCAAGCCGCGGTTGCGGATTTGCCCCACCACGTGGTCCCAGCTGCCGGGGTTGGAGCGGCTCCTGCCCCCGGCCATCCGTTGCTTGGAGCCGGCGGCGGTGCCCTGGCGCGCCGGGCCGCCGCGGGAGCCCCGGGAGTTGGCGGCGGCGGCGGAGGAGCCGCTGTGGGCCTGGAGGTGGCCCAGGCTCTGGCTGGTGGTGGGCTGGCTGTGGTTGGCGCGCTGGTGCTGGCTCAGGGGCTGCTGCAGACTTTGCTGGCGCACGAGCGTGCGGGGCCTCTGGAATTTGGGATCGCCTGCTGAGGTGGGGATATACTCAAGGGTAGTGGCTGTGGACAGGGTGGAGTCCTCGAAACTTAGGGAGAGGAAGGGTAGAGGAGAGGAGAGAAAGGAGAAGAAGGTGAAGGGGCAAAATTGGAGGAAGGAAAAGAAGAGAGTTAGAGAGAAGATGCCCCAGCGCAGGGAGCGCTCCGGCGGGAGCCAGCGGGGGCAGCGCCCGGATCCTCCGCCTCTCGCCCGCGGCTCGGCCCTGCCGGCGGCACGGGGGGCTCGGGCCGCCACCATCCTGCCTCCCGGGGGGCTCGCCAGGGCCGGATGCCCACCCGCTCCCGCGGCCGCCGCTCCGCCAGCGCCTTCCCAGCACGCCGGCCGACCTGCTATGCGGGATAATTAGGCTGCTGCGTGGAGGCAAATCCCGTGGCGCCCGCTCACGTGCTGCCAGCCAGCCCATCCCAGCGTCCCAGTCCCTCCCAGTCCAGCCCAGCGCCCAGCAGCGGCGCCGCGGGGGCTCGGCGTCCCCTCCGTGCTGGACGCTGCGGGGAGAGGCCAATCCCGCAGCGCCGCGGCGGAGGCCGAACCCCCGCGGTGGTGACATTCCAGCCAGGCGTCTCCAGGCCCAAGCCAGGCTCCACCCGGGGTGGAAGATCATGGAATTGGGGGAGTACGGGCGCAGCTCTGGTGGGACACGGAGAGCGGAACAGCCCGGCCCGGAGCGGGCGGGCTTCGTGTGGGCGGCGGAGCGGAGGGAGCAGCGGGATGCCCCAAGGAAGCGGCGCTGGCCATGCAGCACATGCGTGGCACAGCCCATGCAACCGCGCCGGATTGCCCACGGCAGCCTGGAAAGCTCGTGGCCACGAGATCAGGGAAGGAAAGTCCTCCCCGGACCACCGCCTGGCACTGAGGAGTGGCCTTGAGCAGCAGCCACTGACCCTGTCCCCGTCCCGGCGCTGCCGGCTGGGACCGCGGGGAGAAGCTGTGCCATCGTGCAATGCTAGCAGCGGGGACAGAGAAGGAGCGAGGAGGGATAGACAGCTCCAAAAACCAAAAAAAAAAAAAAAAAAAGTGATGAAGAAAGAGCGAAAGGTGGAAAGGTGGGAGAAAGAGAGAGAGGAGGGGGGGGAGTGGAGAGGAGCGGAGAGCTAGGATGGACGGAGCCCCACGGCCGGGACCGAAGGCACTGCCCGGACGATGCCGCCTCCCCCTCCGCGCCGACGCCGACCTCCTTTCGTTTTTCTATCGAATCCTAAATTAGTTCAATTTACAACCTCTCAGTCACAGGAAACTAAATCTGGCTCCTGTCGGCCCCGCGCCAGCTGGAGGCGCGAGCTCCTCCAGCGCCGTGCCAGGCGGCACCGCGCCCTGCCCGTGCCCGGATGGATCCCCTGGCACCAGCACAGCCAGACCCTCGGCCTGCACCCCGGGACACCCCCAGTCAAGGGGATGCTGGAGAACAGGATGCTCCTTCACATCCCCTTAACCCTGCCCTTGCCGCCTGCGCCAGCCCATCCGTCTGTCCGAGCCCATCCGTCTGTCCGCATTCCCAGCGGGGTGACGGCTGAAGGCCGCGCCGCTCCCGCTTTTCCTCGCCTGTCCCTCCTGCTTCTCAATTGGCTTGCCCAATTGGAGCAGCCTCACGCCGAACGGGCGGTATCACCGACCTCTCCCTGAGTGCTGGCGCTACTGCCGGGACCCCCCGGCTGCCGCATCCCAGCGCGGAGAACCGGAGCAGAGACCGGGAACGCCGGACGGAGCGCACAGCCAGCACACCCCCGTCACCCCCCGCCAGAGCCGCGGCGCTGCCGGCAGTGAAAGGTCTCTCCGAGACCCCCACCCCGGCCTGGAGCCCCGCAGAGCCTGCCAGAGCTCGGATTTTCCCTAAATCTGATCAGTCTCGGACTTTCCTCAACTTTCCTCGGCATCATCAGGTGGTGGTGCCGGCGCCGGGTCCGGTGGCTGTGCCAGGGGTCAAGGGAGCGCACGAAGGGAAGATGCCACACACTGTCCCTGATTGTCCCTGAGGGAATGGGAGCATGGGACAACACCTCCTGCCTTTGGGACACCTCCGAGGTAGCGCTGCCTGCCCTGAGAAGCCTAGTTAGGAATGCTGAGCCTCTTCCCACCGGGATTGGACAGGGCCACCCTCAGCCCTGGAAATACACTGGGGACAGCACCCACAGGTGCTGCTCCTGCCCGGCTGCCTCCTCTGCTGTCCCTGAGCCAAAACACCGCTAGGAGAACGGGAAACGCCTCCTCTCCCTCGGCACGGTAGTCCTGGGGACCTGTTGGTGGCCCCCATCCAAGCGCATCCGCAGCGGAGAGCGGGCGCCCGGACCCGCCGGCCGTGGCCGTGGCCGTGCCGTGCCGGACCGTGCCTTGCTCACTCACTTGGACAGGCTGAGCTTCCCTGCGGCCAAGTGGCTCTGCACCGTGTGCCAGCGGCCCCGTGCCGCCTTTCCCGCTCCGGGCTCGCTGTGGGCGGACACGCTGCTCCTCATTCCATCCTCGCCGAGCCGCTGCTTGTCCCCGGGCCGGCCGTCGCGGTCCCCGGACAGCCCGGCGGCGGCCGACGCCGTCAGCTTGGCCCCTGATAACAGAGAGCCACTGGGCCGGGCCGGCGGCCGGACCCCCCCAGACAGACACGAAAGGAGCCGGACGGACACACGGATGGACGTGGAAAACGTGGGGAGCCGTCAGGGGATGAGGGGAGGGCGACAGAGCCGGAGGGGGCAGACGGACAAGAGACGGACAGACAGACAGAGAGAAAAAGAGAGACATCAGCACTGCAAAAAAAAGGGGTCCTGGCCGCGGGGTGCGCGGGGGCCTCGGCAAAACATCCAAGAGAAAGGGCGGAGGAGGGACAGGGGTCGGGAAGGGGGGTCCCGCTCGCCGGCAGCCCAGCCCCGGGGGGACCCGTCCCCGCGCCGAGGGGGTGCCCCCAACGCGCAACCCCGTCCTGGAGGGAGATCCCGGCCGGCCCCGGGAATGCGGGAAGGAGGGGTTGCTCGTCTCCATGGGACGGCCCATGGGGTGGCGTGCGGGGAGCCCGGGAGCAGGAGGAGGAGAAGGAGGAGGAAGAGGAGGAGGAAGGCGAGTGGGTGCTGCCCATATACTCACTACACGGAGCAAACCCGGTAAGGAGAGACTCACTTGAGGGAAAGGCGCGGATCACCGTACGGAGCGTAAGGAGAAATGTTTAGGATAAACTCCTTGGGAGGGTAGGAGCTCCATTTCTGCTGCACTGTGTTGTCATTGTTATTCCAAAAGTCTCTGTCTAGATCGCTACAGCGGCCGGATTCCGGGGGAGAAAGAAAAGGGAAATACAAGAGAGAGAAGCTGAATTCCTGCGAGAGAGGAGGAAAAGCAGCCCTCTGCCCCCGGAGCGCCAGGATCCTGCGGAGAGAGACGGGGAGCCCACCCCTCGGACACCGACATACACACACACACACACACACACATGGACACGGACAGAAGGATGGAAGGATGGGAAGAGCTGTGGAAAGATAGGAGAGGGCGGCTCCACCGGCTGGGAAGGAGAGAAGGATGTGGGGGGTTAGGGACGTGTCGGCGAGCGCGGTGCCTGCACGGCATTCCCAGATGTGTATCCGTGTGCCCTCGGCACGTGTGTCCGCGTGTCCTCGCCTGCTCAGCAGCCGGGTCCTGGAAGTGCTTGGTTAACCGTGGCACTGCTGCGTGTTGGAGACCCTTGCGGATCCCTTCCCTTCTGGATCCCTTCCCTTCTGGATCCCTTTCCTTGTGGATCGCTTCCCTTGTAGAACCACCCTGCTGCCAGCACAGAACTCGGACCACCTGGCTCTGGGAGCTGCGTGCCAGGGGTCGGGGTCCTCAGCAGGTCCCCGCTGGTGCTGGGAGACTGGAAAAGCCCCCAGAGCCCACCTGCAGCTCTGGGTTGATCCCGGCTGTATGGAATGTGCTGGAGTTTGGGAAAGCTGCCTGTGCCATGACATCGGGTGGGATGTGCCTTCCCCTTCGTTCCCAGCTCATCCTGGTTGGCTGGGAGCAGCCATCCAGGCACCCCAGTAACACCCAGGCCAGCCATGGGAGGAAGTTTTCCATAGGCTTATTCCAGGCAGGAGCTTTTTCCCTCCCGGTGGTCCAGCTTCCTCCTCCCTGGAGTCCTGCAGAGGGTGGCTGGGCACAGCCTGAGGCAGTGCTGGGATGCCCAGGAGAAACCTCTCAGCTTCCAGCCTCCACTTCGCTCCCTACCCAGCGCTGTGGAATGCCCCAGCTCCGCTCTCCTCTCTGCATGGAATGTCCTTGGGATGCAGAGCCACTCCAGCCCCGCCGGGCAGAGCTCAGAATCCACACACCCAGGCCTGGAGCATCCCTGGGGACACCCACGCTGATGTTCCCATGACTCCACCATGCCCACAGCTCAGTGGGATACACAAGGATGCTGGAGACACCCACCAGCTCTCCCAGTCTCCCAGAGCCCCTCTCCCACTGGGAGAAGGGATGGCCACCTCTGTCTTTCCTCTCCCCCCCCCATCCTGGCACCTACTTGATGGTTTTCTTTTCGCTGCGGCCTCGGCTGGAATCAGGAGTTCCCACAGTCTCCAGGGAAGTCTTGTAACGCTTTCCCTGTGGGAAAGAAAAGAGAAGGGGGTCAGGGGGTAGCAGAGAACCCCCAGAGTATCTCAGTGGAAGATGGGAACAGCCACCACTTAGATTTTGCCCTTTCTCTTATAGTCTCCAGGCTCCATCCCACCCATCCAGGCAGTAAAATTCCCAAAGGCTCCATCCCTTGGTCCTTGGGGGCTCATGCCCTGTGTCACCCCAAAGACAGCATGGCCACTTCCACTGGCATCCCATTCCATGGCCTCACTGGGAAGGAGTGGATAATTTTAGGCCTAATTGGCCTGAATTAATTGAGTTCACCTTTCCCAGTGCCAGGGAAGTGCTGCTGTAGGATAATGAAGCTGGAGCTGGCTCCAAACTGGGGCTGATAATCAGGGCACTCCGACAGGTTCCAAGCGCTGCTCTGAGCCAGGGTGGGCAGGAAACAATTAATGCCAATTATCCAACAATTGGGAGCGAGGATGTTCCATGCAGTGCCAGGTAGATGAGATGGGATGGGATGGGGTGGAAAACCGGCCCTTCCATCCCACTGGTCCTGGATCTCAGGAGCCAGGCCTGATCCAGCCTGCCTATGGAATGGGAATGTTTCTCCTTTCTCCTTCTTCCCAGCCTCATCTTTTCCACATGGAGCCATGTCCTTGGCTTGCTGGGACACCTGGACCTTCAGCAGAGTGTCCTTGGGCAGCCATGGGCTAATTCTGCCAGGAGCTGCCGAGGAACACCTGGACCTCCTTGGATTCCCAAGGGCTAATTCTGCCAGAAGCTGCAAGGATGTTGGATCTCCTTGGATGCCCAAAGAATAATGCTGCTGAGAGCTGTGGAGAAACACACCTGGACCTCCTTGGATTCACATTGGCTAATCCTGCCAGGAACTGCAGGGATGTTGGATATCCTGGGATGCCCCAGGCTAATGCTGCCAACAGCTGTAGGGGAACACCTGGACCTCCTTGGATGCCCATGGGCTAATCTCGCCGGGAGGCGCAGGCGTGCCTGACATTGCTGGATGCTCACAGGCCATCCCAGAGGGAATCATCCCCCAACCCTGAGCTCATCTGTGTCCCCTGGCTGTGGCGGCTCGGGGCTCGTAAGGACACGGCAGCGGTGGCCGTGTGGGCACTGCCCGGAGCTGGCCCGCTGGGCTTGGCCGTCATTCCCACACAGCCGCTCCAGCTCCGGGTGCTGTCGAGGGCCGGTTGGGATGCGCCTTCCCGGCCAATTTACACTTGTTTGTTCCTCTGCCAGCTCCAGCCTCCTCCTTTCCAGTGCTTTTTCCTCTGCCAGCTCTCTCCACATCCCCTGGGTGGCACCTGGAAGGGCCCTTCCCACCCTCTGCCCTCCCGCTGCCTCATCGCCATGCTTTCCTCTCCCATTCCCAAGGGAATGCTGCCTTCCCACGGCTCGGAGTGGGCATCTCCCCGGCGGGAAGCGCCGCTGCCATCGCAGCACTTGACCCAGATTCGATTCCGATGGCGAAGGAAGGAAACGTGGCCGAGCACGTCCTGCTCCCGGGAGAGAAGCAGGAGGAGGAGGAGGAAGGATGTAGGGTGGGAAGGAGCGCTGTCCTAAGCCCCCGGTGGGAATCAGGGAGGGACGTAGGGATGCACAGCGGGCGGCGGGGATGGCTCACGGCACCTGGCGCTGCCAGGGACGGGCTGGCCGCCTTCCCACGGGGCTTTTCCAGGCAGGAGCGTGCCCAGCAGGACAGGGGCCAGATCGTTCCGGCTCGTCACCAATATATATCCATATATTTGGAAACTTCCCTTTGTGCCACACAAACAGTTTCGCCCAAACATTTCATTAGCACATCCGGAAAAGCCCAAATAAAAGCTGCAGCCGGCAGCTCCCGGGAGCTGCCTCCGCTTGGCTGCTGCCCTGGAAGAGGGAATTGCCCTCTGGCCGGCGGCACGGGGGGCGGGAGGGAAGCCGGACACTCACCATTTTCCTCTGGCACCACTGGCAGATCCCGCAGAGGACGATGGTGACGCTAAGGCTGACGGTGATGATGGCTGAGACCAGGAGGACGTCGCGGGAGGGGGTCCCTGGGGGGAGCAGAGCACAAAGCGGGAGTCAGACCTAAATCCTGGGGTGTTTCTGGGGTGTTTCCAGGGAGGGAAAACACAGGGAATGTGGTCCAACAGGTTCCAACCGCCTTGTGCAGTGTCCCGTCACGGTGGCCACCTCCTTGGTTTCTGGGGTCCCAGTGAGTGTGTCCTAGGGGAAATCCGGCCCTGATCGCTTCCCGGGAGCTCAGGTTGGAGCTCTAATCCTCACTGGCACCCTGGGAGCGCTGGCACAGCCGACAAAGGCCGCGGCTGCTGCTGTATGAGCCAATCCACATGGATTCATCCCAAATGACAGTGCAGACCCGCTCCTCCCCAGCCTGGCCGTGGGGGCAGCCATGGGGACCCCAAAAGCGTGGGAAGGACCTATCAACCTCATCCAACACTTCCACTCAAGTCCATGCTCCCAGCATACGGAATGACCACTGTGGGGTGAGAATACGGACCCCAAGGTGGCTCAGAAGGATCCAGTGGGACCCCAAACCGGCTCAGCTTTGTCTCCAGACAGGACCCCCAGCACAGCATCCCTGTGGCTGCTCCGCATCCCGCCGTGCCCGCTGGGATGGGATTGTCCGTGGTGGGAGCCCCAGCTGGCGGCGGGAGGCGGCGCGGCCGGAGCAGCGCCCGGAGCGGTGCTGCAGTATAAATATTAAACAATAAATGTTAATAATTAATTCACCCGCAGACCTTGTTATTGTAACGAAATTTCCCGGCGGCTCCGAGGCCGGGGTGAGTCAGAGTGGACCAGGAGGGGGGATCAGGGCTCTGGAATCGCCTCCAGCACGTGTCGAGGCACCCAGAGCTCCCACATCCCTGCTGGAATCAGACGAAGAAAGGGGATGGCGGCCATGAAGGGGAGATTTATAAAAATTCCTTGAGGAGAAGATGAGGGTGGGATGTGGTGGGGGTGGTTTTGGGGACAGGTCCCCCCTGCAGCACCCGCGCTCTCTCCATCCAAAGGCAGCTCCTCCATCGCTCCCGGATCACGAGGAGCCTGTGTATAAAACTCACATAGCAACTGTTGCCTAGGAGGGAATTTGGGACCAGCCCTTAATTTCCAACATTTATAAACCCTGGCTGGATAAGCTGCCGAGGGAATGGGAAGCAGCCGGCACGGCCGGAGAGCGCCGAGCACCCCTCCTGGGTGGGACCCCGACCAGTTCAAGGGGCGCCGGGCCTTACTGGGCAGGCTGGGAATTGGGATGAGCCCTCCTTGCCTCCCGCTTGGTGCTCCCTGCTCCGGGTTGGGAACACCGTGACCCCTCTGGTTTAGCCCGGAGCTCCAACAGATCCTTCGGTCCTTGCCGAGGTCAAGTTCATCCTCAAATTAATCTGGAGAGAGGGAATCAAAGGGGAAGGCGAGGGAAGGGCTGGGCACTGCAGAGGCCAAATTGTGTCTGGAGAGGGACATCAGTGAGCGCCGGTTCCAGGGGCCAGATTCCCCGTGCCGAGGTGCCACCACACCCCCAAACCTGGCGTCACCCCATGATCCTGATGGATTCACCAGCGGGATCCTGCCTGGGGCGCTCCAGGGGGTGTCCCTGTGCTCGGGGTGAGTCCGGCCCTTCCCAGTGGGATCACGCCGTGTCCCCAGGGCGGGGGGAGCGACTCCAGCCCCCAGG
The DNA here is from genome assembly GCA_037013685.1 of Acridotheres tristis. Taxonomy (NCBI): domain Eukaryota; kingdom Metazoa; phylum Chordata; class Aves; order Passeriformes; family Sturnidae; genus Acridotheres; species Acridotheres tristis. The sequence continues at coordinate 5,238,852 of CM072890.1, read as the reverse complement.
CTGCGCCGCCCTCAGCATGACTTAAATGACTCGTTTTCCAGGCAATTAGCACTCGGTTAATTAAAGACTCGGAGCCGCTCGGAGTTCCTGGCGCGTCCCCAACCCTGGGGCGCGGTGTGAGGGTCCCTGTGCCCTTTGGGATGCGCGGCATGGGATGCCCTGGGGAGAGTGGATCCAGGGGGGGACTCGGGGAGCTGCGTGGCACGGGGACACAGCCCCGGGAGTGGGTGACAAGGTGAAAACGCGACGCTTGTTTACACCGCCGCTGGCCCTCCTTCCCCGCCGCTCTCCATAAATCTCCGCGGCTGCCAGCGCGGATCCAGGCGGGAGCGTGGAGACGGCTGGGTGGGACTTGAGGGTCCACGGCCCTGGGGTCCCTGCGGCCATGTCCCAAATGCCAGCGGCCCTTGGCTGGTCCTGCCTCATCCCAAGGGCGCAGTGAGAGGGGAACTAGGAGGCGGAGACCCCACGTCTCTCCTCGGAGGGATGGAGGTCCCAATCCCGTCCCACGTGCTGGCGGAGCAGGGGATGCTGTGGAGGCTGGAAAGGGGGTGGAACATCCCCGCGGCTCTTTCATCAGGATTCAATGCCACTTGACGGGATATAATTCCACTTTTCCAGGCCGTTATTGATGAGAGGATTACCTGCCTCCTTAGCTCCACAGCTCTCCAGCGTGGGATTTGTGCGGTGCTGCGTGAGCCGGGGAAGAGGGTCCCTGTTCCAGAGGGAGAGGGCTCTGGATGTAGGCAGAGAGTCCTCATGTCAGGGGAGAGGATCCCTGTGCCAGTGGAGAGAGCTCTGGATTCAGGGGAGGGGTCTCCATGGCAGATCTAGGACAAGCAGGAAACACCCTGCACCCTTCACAATGCCCACTTCGGAGTGGGAGATGGGGAATGTTTGGGAGCCAGGGATGCAATCACGTGCCTATCCTTCTTTATCCGTTGCTGCTGTGGGCTCGGGATTAGCTGCCTCCGGAGCACGAGCGAGCTCCGGCCTTTGTGGATGTGAGGAAACACTTCAAACCCGACCCCGGCACAAGGAGAGGCGAGGAGATCCAAGAGGGATTAGTCCTCTCCAGCGGCGTGTGGGCCGGAGATCCAGCAAGACACACCCGGAGCAGGGAAGAACAGCCGATGCCGACGGATCCAACACGCGGCTCAGGAATGGTGGATGTGGGAGCCGTGGAACAGCCCCCAGCCATTCCAGGGACACCCAGAAGTGTCCCCGAGCATCCTAATGGCCCTGGGCATCCCAGTGGTCCTGCACATTCCAGCATCCCTGTGCATCCCGGTGGCCCTGGGCATCCCAATGTCCCTGAGCATCCTGGTAGCCCTGGGCATCGCAGTGATTCTGTGCATCTTTGTAGCTTTGTGAATCCCAGTGATCCTAGACATCCCAGCATCCCTGTGCATCCTGGTGGCCTTGGGCATCCTGGTGGCCCTGGCATCTTGGTGACCCTGTGCATCCCAGCAGCCCTTGGACACTTTGGTGGCTTTGTGGAGCTGGTGGCCCTGTGCACACTCAGCTCCAGGAGAGGAATCGCTCGAGCCCGGCACAATGAGACCTTCAGGCTCACAGGCAGCTCCACCCGTTTCCCTCCCTGTTTCCCTGTGCCTATCCCAGGATTCAGGGCCATCCGACAGCTCTGCCATCACCTCCAGCCAAAGCTCACAGCCCTGGAGCAAAGCTGGGAAGGCAAAGCCCCAGCAAAGGGCATCCATGGATGGTTTCAGCTCTCCCAAATTACAGCTCCTGCTATCCTGGGATGGAGAGGCTGGAATCTCCAGGGAGTGCCGGAGGCTTTGGATGAGCAAAGGCTTTGGAACGAGCCTCACACCTGTAGCACCATGGCTGGACCCGACTTCTCTGCAGGTGTCCCAGTGAGGATGGCCTTGTCCAGGCCATATTTTTGTGTCCAGACCCCGAAATTCCCAGCTTTTGTGGACATTGCAGCTGCTCAGTATCACAGCTCCATCTCCCGGAGCATACTCCCACTCATCCTGTTCCAGCGGCGACATCCATGGATGCCAAGTACCCCGGGGGGCAAAATCAAAGCTGCAGGGAACCCCCCCAGGCCAAGCTCCCGCTGAGCTCCCTGGAAGTGGTGATCAAAGCCGACATCCACAGCTCCACATGGAGAAACGGCTCCATGTGCCAAGCCGCCAAACCGGCAGCGGAAACGCGTGCATTCCCGGGAAAAGGGCAGCGGGAGAAGGTGCCAAGCGAGCAGCGCGTTCCCCTCCTCCCCCCGACATTCCACCGTGCGCCTTCGTGAGCTGCGGAGCAGGAGCGGGATGTGATGCCGAGCCTGGATGGGGATGGTGGCGCTGGGGAGGAGCTGTGGGATGGGAAGGGATAGGGCAGGAATGTGGCGTCGGAGCAGGCCCTCGTGCTGCCGGGGTGGAGGGCCACACGGCACCGAGCGAGGTGGCCACGTTGTCACGCCGGGGCTTCCCAGATGCTGCCTGCCTGGCGCCAGGCCATTAATTCCTCCTCTTCTCATCCTCCCACTCATTTGCTCGATATTTCCCAAACCTATTATTTTTAGGATGCAGCTGAAAAGCTGTGAATTTGCAGCTTTCGCTCCTGTGCAGGATCCCGGGTGTGGGGCCGGGGGGGGTGGAGCGGGGCAGGACCCCGGCGGGCACAGCAGGAACGTGGAATCCAAGCCCTTGGCACAGGGAAAGGGAGAAAGGATGGGCACAGAGGGGGATGAGGCTTTGCTGCCATGCCTGGTGACAACCCAGTGGGCATTTTGGGAATGCTGTGAGCCAGGCTTGGCGTGTCACGTGGAAGAGCTGGAAGGCTGGGCCAGCTGGGTCCTGCGGTGCCACCTGTCCACGTGCTCCCAGGGGATGTGTAGATGTGAGGGATCATTGGAAGCCCCACGGCCATCCTACTGCCCAGCAGGATCCAGGGATGAGCCTCGAGGGAGAGGAGTGGTGCCACAGCTCAGCACCCCAGGCGTGCTCTGGGCGAGAACGTCTGCTCTCCATCTGTCTGTCTATCCGTGCGTCCCCCTCTCCGACACATCCATCAATCTCTCCATCCATCCATCCGTCCATCCATCCCTCGTACACATCTGCCTCTCCATCCAGCCATCTGTCCATCCCCCGGAGCTGTCAATCCGGCTGGCTTTGCCTCCCCCACAACGAGCTGCTAGTCCTGGGGGGCTCCGGGTGGCAGAGCCTCCCAACACCGGCTCCACCACGGCGGGCTGGGGGAGGTGAACACTGTCCCAAAACGCTGCACAGCTTCGGGCAGATGCTCCCAGACATCCCCTATCCCCTTCAGCTGCCGTGCATGGATGTGTCCCTCCTGTGTCCCCTCCAGCCCTGATGCCACCCGTCCCCGCTCCGCGGCCACGGCGAGCAGGAGCTGGGGATGGAGGGAGAATTTGGCAAGAGAAGGCGCTCCTTCCCTGGTGCCGGGCTATTTTTGGCCGAGGATTTCCGGAGAGCCGTGTGGTTTCTCTGCCTCGTGGTCCCCACCGCGTCTCTCTTCCAGAGGAGCACCCAGAACCCCGGAGCCCCCTCTGCTCCCGCGGTTTGCATCCATTCCCATCCCAATCCCTGCTCCTGAGAGCACGCCGCTCATCCCCTGGCCAGGCTGGTGCTCCACGTCATCCCTGCTCCAAAACGAGCCCTTGGGCATCGCTCCCCACCCTGGAGTCACCCCAGCCCCCCTTCCCTTGGCGCAGAATCCTCTCCTGGCGCTGGCAGCGGGCACGGAGGAGCGGGCTGGGCTCTCATCCCGAGTGGCACTGCCAGCTCTCGCGCCGTCGCCACTTAGCCTCTCGCCCCAGGGCTCTCCATCATTCCCGAGCCCTTCGGGTGACAGCAGGAGAGAGGGAAGGCAGAGAGCCAGCGGCTCCCAGGGAACAGGGGCGGGCAGGCTCCTTGCAGCCCATCCCAGCTCCACGAGCCCCCCGCTGGCATCCCAGCTCCCAGATTCCCCCCAGGCAGTGCCCCCCAGGCACGTCACCCGGGATCCACGTGTTGTGACAGCAAGGCCACCGTGGGGACGGGATTCCCATGGGGTGTTCAAAGTTGGGAATGCTCAGGGGCGGCCACAGCCCTCCGACCCAGGGGCTGGCGGTGCTGGGAGAGGAAGAGGAGGCTTGGAGGGGAACACATGGAAAGATGGAGAAACGCAGCTCGGAGGGAGGAGGCAGAGGAGGGGAATGAAGGGCCGAGGAAGGCCTCAGAGGAAGGACTGGGGACTCAGATGAGGGAAGGTGCCCGGGGGAGGTGGGGGTGGTGGAAATCCTCCAGCAAAGCCTGGTCCCGGGGCTGCATCCTCCAGGGACACACAGGCAGGGTCATCCATGGGGCAGCAGGGATGGTCATCCATGGTGGAGCGGGGACAGGACCCATCGCCCCCCCCGCAGCCACCGGAGTCCCACAGCCCCATCCGCAGAGGAAGAGCCGATCGCCCCGCTTTCCCTGGATACCCAGAGCCCCCCCGGGGTGCATCCCGCGGGCTGTGCCCCCCTCGGAGGGCCGGGAGCGGGGCTGTTGTGCTGCGCTGTCCCTCCGCCGCCGCGCCGGCTCCGTCCCCGCCGGCGCGACCGCTTCCCTTCAAACCTCATTAACTCCCCCCAAGGTGACCCTCTCCCTCCTGCAGACAGGCCTGGGGACACCAGGAGGGGACAGGGCGCTCGGGGGGCACCCGGAGCTGGCAGGCGGGCTCGGAGCCTCCCGTGCCACAGCCGCGCTGGCACCCACAGGGATGGGGGATGCTCCGCTTGGCACATCCCAACCCGCCGCCCCCCACGCCCCGCCTGGCCCCACACACGTCCCCCAGGCCCCCTGCCAGTCACAGCCAGGAGGGTCCGTCCCCCTGCTCGACGCTGGGGCTCTGCCCATCATCCCCGCGCTCCGGCGGCTCTCAGGAGCCGTTCCCTCGCCGGATCCATCCATAATGGATATTGTAGCTGAGCCCCCGGGGGCCGGGGGGTGGCAGCGATATTATCTGCATCTGTCTTCATTCCCCGCTCCCCCCCTCCTTCCTCGGCAGGCGGAAAAGCCGCGAGATCAGGCGCTGGAAAAGCCGCCTCCAGCTCCTCTCCTGCTCCTTGGAGTCAGGGGGGATCAGCAAGACCCCCCTGCCAGACCCCCCGCCCAGCGGGGAGCCCCCCAGTCCTTGTCCTTGCTGTGCCCCAGCCGTGCTCAGGGGGGTCCTGGGACACGTCAGTGCGGGCGTGGGGAGGCTGAAAGGGTTGAAATTGGTGGCGATTGCTGGGAGCAAGGAACCCCCACCGTGGGGGGTTCAGCATCCGCGTGGACCCCCCCTCACTGCCACGGAAAATGGGAGGGACTCGCCGTGGCGGACAAAGGGCCAGGGTGAGGCCACGGGGGATGCTCCGAGACGCCGGCAGGAGCATCCCCCGGGCTGGAGCAGAGGGGCTGGCTGGGAGGGGGGACCCCAGAGAGGAGCAGGATGGGGGTCCCGGGTGGGTGTGGAGCTCCCGCTCCGTGTGGGCGCCGCGCGGGACGCGAGGCTGCAGCAGGTGCCCGGCTCCCGGCGAGGCCCGTGCGCTGCCATCCCTGCGCTCTTTGTCTGCCTTCCCGCCCGTCACGCTCCCTCATCCCTCTGCCAGCCCCTCCGGCGGCCCCCGCCTCGCTCCTCGCGATGTGCCGGCTCCTTTGCAAGCCCGGCTTTTCTCCCGAGCCCCGGGGAGCTGCTCCCACGGCCGCGCCAACATCAGGGCGATCCATCGCCCGCTCCGAGGCGATGCGGGGGGAAAACAGGCAGCTGCTGCCTGGTTATTGATTCACCACCTCCAGCCGCCGCGCGGCTCTGCTCGGAACGCTTCCAGCCGGGAAAGATGGGGACGTGGGGAGCAGGGCCCCCCGGCACCTGCTGGCTGCGCTAAGATGGAGCTTTGGGGATGCGAACGTCGCCCCAAAGGGGACAGCTGGTGGCAGCAGCGGGGACAGGGATGGAGGGGGGTGCCTGGCAAGGGGGAAGGAGGTATCCGATGTTCCCAAAGCAAGGGGGACGCTGTCCCTGTGGCACAGAGGGCACCTTTGCGGGCGGCCCCACTCTCTGCTTCGCGCTCGGACTCGGCTCTCCTGACACATCATTTGGTGGTCCCCCAGCAGCACAGCCCCCTGCGGCTCCCCGAAAAGCCTCCAGCTGGCGGGAGCCGCTCTGGGAAGCGCCTCAGCTTGATCCCAATCCCCAACACCCCTTGCCGGCCAAGACCAGACTCCCTCGGGCGTCTCCGACCCCAGAAGCAGACGGCCCCAGCAGCACCTCCGAGCTCCACGTCACCCCCTAGATCCCTCTTTCCCTGGACAGCAAAGTTTCCCGAATTTCCCGGCATCTTCGCCCATGAAACGCAGCCAGTGCTGGGGGCCGCAGCCACTCTCCCCACAGGGTGACACGGAGCAGGGGACGAGGGGAACGAGGCTGGTGTCACCTCGGGCAGTGTTTTGGAGGGACAACAGGCGCCGCTTCACCCCCGGATGTGGCTTGGCTGGCTCTTCCCAAATCCTGCGGGGATATGAGCTACCAGCACCCTCTCAGCCTCCATCAGGGTGGGGGACAGACCCGTCACACCCTCAGCACCACGTCTGGAAAATCCAGGAAAGGTGGGAAGATCCAGGAAAGCAGGCAGTGCCAGGGTGCCTGCACAGGTGTGTGCACCCCCAGCACCCCACGGCTCCAGGCGCCACGGCACAGCCGCCGCCGGTGACGTGGGAAAACTCCCACGTGACGGGAGCCCCAGCACCGGGGAGCACGGCGTTTGGGAAGCGGGGACAGGGGGTCTGTCCCCCCAAATCCGGCAGCTCGAGCTCTGCCTAGGAGCGTCCAGCAGTGCTGGCCATGACACAAGCAGCCGTCGGTGGCCCACCGGCTGCCGACGGCGACATCTGTCAGGGGCAAGAGGGACAGATTTGGGGCAGGTGCAAAGTTTGGAGGGGGAACAAAGCAGGGGCAAATCTCGGGCACCGGGAGGGAAGGGCAGCCCTGCCACGCTGCTGCCGGATGGGACAGACTGGCGTCCCCCCTCTGCCACCCACCCGCCGGGTGACCTTGGGCCAAACAGTGCCGTGCCGAGCTCCGGGCATCCCTGCGGGGTCGCGGTGGCACGGGATGGAGCCGTTCCCGGTGGGAGCGCTCAGCCTGCGGGCGGGCACAAAGTTGCCCTCGAAGGCAGCTCGGCCGGAGCTGCCAAGTCCCGGGCAGCGGTGACGCCGTCACCTGCCGCGGGTGACAGCGCGTGGCGGTGCCCGGCGCTCCCCAGCCGGCCCAAGGATCCCGCAGGCCTGGCACCTGCAGCTCTCCCCGGTGGCGCCCGCTGTCCCCGCGTCCCCGCCGGCACGTCCCCACGCCACCGCAGGACACGCTGTCCTTCTGCCCGCTCCCCGGGCCCCGGGACACGGCCAGGGACAGCTGCCAGGCCCCGCTGATCCGCATCGCTCCGACAGCATCCCTGTGTCTCCGCACCGGCTCGAGCACCCCCAAAACGTCCCCGCCAGCGTCCCAGATTCCCTGGTGCGGAGCCGACTGCTGCCTTCCGAGCATGAGCTCAGCAAATCCGCGCCAGAGAAAGCCCCTTCCCCAGCTGCCCACCCCCGCGTGTCCCGGTGTCATTCCGGAGGTGCAGCAGGACTGGGCTGGGGGACCCCCAGAAGGACGGAGGGGGCGGGCGGTGAGGAGCAGGGATATGCTGACCGCTGGATGCTGGTCTGGATGCAGGAATTGGGGGCTCTCCCGGGGGTCTGGGGGTTTGCTAGGGGTCTGGGGAGTGGGATGCTGCTCCCGGGGCTTGGGGTGTCCCGGGGGGAATCCAGGGCTCCAGCAGCTCCTCAGGGTGAGGAGAGGGGGGGATGTACTGGATGCTAGTCCTGGCGCCAACACCCAGCAGGATTTGGGGCTCGCCCAGTGTTTTTTGGGGGGCTGGGGAGCAGGATGATGCCCGCGGGGGCTGGGGTGTCGCCGGGTGCGGGGTGTCCGTGGCTCCGGCAGCTCCGCAGCGCGGTGACAGCGGCGGCCGTGACTTTCTCCCCAAACTACCGTAACTCCCGGGGAGGCGCGGGGGGGAAGCGGGCAGCGGCCACGGCGGATCCCCGGGGGGCGGCGAGCGGCCGGACACCCCCAGGTGTGTGTCCCCGCGTCCTGCGTGTCTCCGTCCCCCCCTCCCCGGCGGCCCGGGGCTCACCTGCGCTGGCAGCCTCCGGGTGCAGGTACATGGTGGCGGGCGGCGGCGGGGCGCGGCGGGGCGGTGGGGCGGCGGCTGCCCGGTGCAGCGGGGCCGCGGCTCATCAGACGGCGGCGGAGGCGGCGGCGGGAGGGGGCGGCGGGGCGGGGGGCGGCGGCGGGGCGGCGGGGGCCCGCATGCGGCGGCGGGGGGCCGAGAGCCCCGCGGAGCCCGTGCTGGCCGCCCGCTGCTGCGGGGTGCGCGCGTGTGCGGGTGCGTGTGCGGGTGCGTGTGCGGGTGTGTGCGGGTGCGTGTGCGGCGCGATCCTGCATCCACTTGCTGCTCGCTGCTGGCGGGATTGGAAACTGCAGCCGCCGGGAAGGGAGGAGGGAGCGGAGCAGCGGGGGGGCGGAGGGGTGGGGGGGGGTTCGGGGATGCGCACGGAGAGAGGGGGACACGCGTGGGGTGGTGCCACCGCCCGCGGAGACGCCCCCGCCGGCCCGCATGCTCGGCGCCGGTAGCGCGGCCGCGGGACCGCGGTGCCCCTGGATCCACGCGTCGCACCCGCGCGGGGAAGGGGACACGCGTGACAAGGGGCAGAGACAGGCGGGCCGGCACAGGGGTGGCACAGGGGGCCGCCAGCTCGTGTTCTCGCGGTAGCATTCCCTGGGAAGGCCGAGCCCGCCCCGGGTCCCCCGCACACGAGTGGGGCAGCGCGCGGGACTCCTGTCGGCCCCCGCAGGCTCCGTGTGCCGCGCTCCGGCGTGATCCAGGCCGGGTTTTGGCGGAGCCGGGGCGCGGCGGGCGCTGCCGGGGCACTGCGGGCGCGGCGGGCGCGGCGAGCGCCGCAAAACACGGAGTGGATTTCTCGGAGCTCGCTCTCGTTATCCCACCATCGCTCAAAGGCAATTCCCAGCGAATTCCTGCCGCTCCGATCGGGTCCCAGGGATGAGGGCATGACGGTCTCCGGGGTGTGAGGGAGCGCGACCAAGGAGGAGACCCTGCTGATGCAGGATGTGCCCATGGATGGAGGCCACAGTAGGGGGAAAGACGATGGAGGCTGGGGGTTTCCTCCTGGAATTGGGAACCGTGCAGGCTCCCGCTCTCTGCTGGGGTAAGGGGATCAGAGATTCATCCCAGGATGGGGTGATGGGGTCAGAGACCCATTCTGGCGTGGGTCAATGGGGCTGGGACACTCCTGGCTGGTCCAGGACTAGTGGGAACCTCCAGAGGCAGAGCCCAACCTGGCCTTGTGGAATGAAACTCGGACCAGGTGACCTTTAAAGGTCCCTTCCACCCCAAACCGTTAGGAATCAGTTGGAATCTCTCTGGAGTCGTAATGGGCCGGGAAAAGGCAGGAAACCACCACTGCCAGGGTTTGGAAGCTCTTTGGAGGACTAACATGGGACTTTCCTTGCTCCTAGGCTGGGTTTGGAGCAGGGAGTGAAGCAGGAAATATCCTGTTAAAAATCCTGAACTGGCGGGCACTGGATTGAGGGATGGGGCTGAGCTGGGGGCAACGGTGTCTCACCAGTGCATGGAATGGCCTGGCTGGGGAATAAGGGGGTAAGGGATCTGATCTCGTGTGCCTGACTCACACCAGGGGCTCCATCCTGGTGGCCCTCCCCTGGGCATGGGGACTTCTCCCAGCACCTCGGCACCGGGCCAGCCACATCCCACTTTGGAAAGCCGGCTGGGAGCCGCGTGCCAGGCAAACTCCGGCACGTACACCCTGGCAAAACTCTTCCAGTGAGGGGGAGCGGTGCCAGCCTGCTGCCAGCCTTCCTGGCACTCCGGATGGGCTGGGAAAGGGGCACCTCTCCGCCCCTCTGTGCCCCGGGGCTGGCGGAGCATCCTCCCGCGGCCACGGAGCTTTATTTTGATTTCGGAATTATTTCTGCCCCTATCGTGGGAACCTTCTCATGGAGCCCTTGGCAGCGGCCCTGGCTTTCACTCCGCTCCTCTCCACCCGCTTCCCACACACTCCAGAGAGCTTTGAAATCCCCATCCCCGCACGCACAGACAGCCCGGCAGCTCCGTAACCTCCCGCTCCCACTCAACCGCTCCCGCCGTCACTTCCAGCGGGGCCAGGTGGGTGGAGAGCGCTGCTGAGTCACGGGCCCGGTGCCTCGGCGAGGGCCACGCGTGAGCCTCCGACGCCCGCCGCGCCCCGGCACCTGCCCGCGAGAATCCTCCTGACTCTCGGGCCAGTGTGCAAGGAAAAAATTGGCCCGAAATAGGGCCCTGTGAGTCCCCGGTGCCCTGAACCCTTAAGTAACCTGCGTCGCTGCCATTCCGAATTCCTGTGTGCCCCCAGTCCCTGGGTGCCCAAACCGCTGCCATTAAGTCTAGGCGACCTAAATCCTTGGGCAACTGGATGCCTGCATTTCCAAATTCTTGGGAATTGAGTCTCAGGACTCAATCTTAAATCCCTATCATCCTAAAGCCCTGGATGTCTGAAGCCCCTGCCATTCTAAATCCCTGGGCACAACAAATCCCATCCCATCCCTATTGGGCAGGAAGATAGTCCTATGCCTCCAGGATGTTTCCAATTGCCCGCTCAGGACTCCCTGGAAAAGGCACATTCTGCTGCTTGGCTGCTCCAGAAGGAGTCATCCCGCTCTTTTCTCCTCGTTTTCCCTCTTTTTTGGGGGAAAGAACGGATATTTTCTCTTCTCCCTCCCCACCCAACAGAGAGAGAACCTTTCCCTTTGTATTTATTACCCCTCGCTGGAGCTGTTTATCCAAATTTATCTCCGGGCCGAGGCCAAGCCGGGGGTAATTCTACGGAAAACGAGGAAATTTTCGGAGCCTAACGGGAGCAATTACAGGGGGTTAGGAAGCGAACTATTCCTCAAGTCGGACATGAGCGGGCGGTGACCCGGCGCTTGTCACAGCTAATAAAGATGTTAATGAGCCGGCAGCGGCACCCGGCTGCTGCTCCCATTGTTCCCATCTCTCCCTATTCCCGCTCCGCCGCTCCCGGCGCTGCGGAAGCAGGGCCGTGTTTGCCTTCTCTGTGCAAACACAGCGCGGGGCAGAACCGGTCCGGCGGCCGGGCGGGATCCGCCGAGCTGCCCCGAGCGGCTCCCGGTGCGCATCCCGGGAGAGGCCCCCGGGGAGCGGCGGAGATTGGCTCCCGGGCGATGCTCATCCTCCCGTGTGTTATTCCATGAGTGGATAAATGATGGACAAGCTCGCTGGCCCGTGGATGAGCAGCGCAGCGGATCCGCGGGCTGTGGATCCGCAGGGAAGGCTGGAAGCCCACTCGTGGGGGCAGTGGGAAGCGGGGAATGCAGCAGAACCCCAGCCAGGCCTCCCTCCCTGAATGGGAATAATTATCCCAGTGGCGACTGAGTTTCCTCTGGATATTTTAATTACGGAGGGAGAAACGTCGTGTGGCAGAGCCGCTCGGCGCCACATTTGCCAGCGGCTCCAAGGGACATTCCCGCTGTGGCCGGCGCTGTTTGCCCTCGGCGCATCCTCCCTGTTTGCTCTGGGTGGCTCCAGCCCTTTGGAGCTGCTGGACTTTTCCATGCCCGTGGCACGCCAGCATGTTGCCAGAGTGGGGCCAAGGTGTGGTGACTCCTAGAAAAGGCACGTTGGGAATTTTAGAGTCTTCTAATCGGAGTCTGAAGCCACCAGGAATCTGGGTGGAGAGCTTGGGATGCTCCAGCGCAGAGCTGGGAGTTCACCCATTCAGCCCTGGAACTGCCCTCTCCATCCAAGGAATTTATTCCTGCTCCTCTACCAGGCAGAAAAATATTAAAAGAAGGAAAGATTTGGAGCCAGGAGCATAGATTATAATTCATGTGGAATGGTGGGGATGGAGAGATACGAGCCAGGGTGAGTGGCCATGGAGCATGTCACATACTCCCTGTCCTCCTGTCACCTCATCTCTACTTGGTGATGCCACACGGTCCAGTTTGAGGTTTTTATAAACCTCAGCTTCCCAATGCTCTTTGTCTTTTTTGGGATAATTTTGGTTGTGAATCCTTCTGGCTGAGCTCCCTGCCATCCCAGAGGGGGCTGCCTTCCCAGTGTTTGAGTGGTGCCTGGCTCCACAGGGATGGCCTGGCTGCTGGAACAGGGAGGAAAGCTCTAGGCCCTCCGGCATCACCAGGGTGCCTGAAAAGCTCCGAGGAAAGTCGGGAAAGGCGGCAGGTGGAGGCTGAAGGTCGCGGTGTGGACTTTGCCCCCGGGAGCAGCTGCTCGGCAGGTGAGACTGGATCCGAGACTGCGCCACAGGGCTCGGATCCTTCCTTCTGGCTCCGAGCCCGCGGCAGCCACGGGATGCAGGAGAACCTCATGTGGAACCAGGAGACTCGGCAGTGGGTTTGGGCTAGGGATGCATGGATGCTGCCTCCCGAAATCCTGCGGAGACGGGAGGGTTTGTCCTTCCTAGCAGCTCAAAGCCGGGTCGTGCCGGGGTCCTTCTCCGCAGCCAATTTGGGATCAGATTTCGATCGATGGAGTCGCTCCAGCCCCGCTGCCCTGACTCAGCAAGGCCCAATTCCCAGAGTCTCCGCTGTGCCTTTGGATCCTGACTGGGAGGGCCAGAACCAGCCAGGAAGGGGTTTGGGTGTGATTGATGCTCCCAGCGCCCGGAATGCTGTCCCAGGGGAAGCTGGGAATGATGACACAGGGTGTCTGGATGATCCCACTCTTCATTCCAGGTGCTGCCAGGGGAACAGCCATGCTGGGACACAGCCTGGGAGAAGTTTCTACCCCCCCCTCCAAATCCTGTTGAACCCCATCCTCCCACCCGCTGCTTTCCCGGCCCTTCAGCGCCGGCCTTGGATCATCTTTTTTTCATGAGCGCCGGCGGTCGATGCCTGGGAAAGGCAGAGCTGGAAGAATCTGCCCTTGGACACTCTGGCCAGGGAAGGAGCAGCGCAGGCACTGCCCTTTCCCTGCCCATTCCAAAGTGCTCCACTGCTGCCAACATGGAGCCAGGAGCTCTCAGCACATCCAAAACCACCGCTCTCCACATCCTGATGTCGGATAATTTGCGGAGTACGGCTCCATAATGAGCGGTGACCCCTATTAGCTGAGCTCTCCGGCTCCTCAGGAGTTCCCAAAGTGCCTCTCCGGGGTTTTTTTTGGAGGATGGAAAGGCCGAGTCACTGTACAATTAGGGATAAATCGTTCCTGCATCGGATGGATGGATGGATGGATGGATGGATGGATGGATGGAGACCAATTTTGATTCCCATGGCTGTGAGGGCAGGGATGAGGTCAGTGGGACCAGGAAAAAATCAGAGATAGAAAATGAAGGATCTCCTTGAAGCAGGAAAGGGCTGGAGAGGAACATTCCTGTTGCACCATTGTCCTGACCAGCAGCTCCATGGATTTCTCCCACACCTGAGGATCTTTGTGCAGCCACCTCGGACTCGTTGCCTCCCCAGACACATTTTGGAGTGAACCCTCCTTCCAAAGCCTTGGGAGAGGCCTGGATTTTCCCTCTGAAGGCAGCAGCAGGGTGGACAGAAACAGCCTGGAGAAGAAAAAGCTGCGGAATAGATCCCATCTGGAAATGATATCCCACAGGCTCAGGATGGTGCCAAGACACAGCCATGCCCAATCTCCATCCAGTGGGTACCAAAACCTGGCAACTGGGAGAAAATCCCACAGAACCCCATCAGCTCGGACTGGGCAGGGAAATAGGGTGAGCGCTGCTTGAATATCCCAAAAAAACTCTCCGGCTGCACAAAGGGCTCTGGGAAAACCATGAATGTTGGGAATTCATGCCAAGCCAGGGTGGAGGAGTGCAGGAAGGTGATGGCACAGGGGTGATGATCCATGGCCAGCGCTGCCACATCCGCTTGTTATCCAAACATCTCTGTCCTGCCACAGGCGCCAGAGCAAAGTCCAGGAGAGCTGGCTTGAAAAACCTCCAGCACCTGCCTGTGATGGATGCAGAAAGGCACGATTGGAGGGGTAGGAGAAGCAGGGAGGAGGGAGGCTGATCCCATGCCAAAGATGGGAAGAGCCAAGGTGGGAATCCACTTGACATCCCGGCTTGGAGATAAACAGCTGCTTGTGGAGGCACTTAATGGCTGGGAGGAGGGATTTAATGGCCAAGGATTGTTGGGAACAGCTTGTGCCAAACCCCTCTAACAGCTCCCGTGTAATCAGGGACAGAGATGAGCCTTAAGGTCGCTTCCAACCCCAACCATTCCAGGATTCCGGGGTCTTCAGCTGCTTGGGAAGGGGCCAGTTTCTCAGTGTGAGCACCACAGCTGAAAATCATGGAATTCTGGAATGATTGGGGTGGAGAGGGTCTTAAATCTCATCTCATTCCAACCCCCTGCCATGGGCAGGGTCACCTTCCCCTTACTCCAAGCCCAGTCCAAACTGTCCTGGAACACTTCTAGGGATGGGGCAGCCACAGCTTCTCCGGGCAACCTGTGCCAGGGCCTTCCACAACCTCACAGGGCAACAGAAACTTCATCCCATCCTCTCCGCCAGGAAGATGGGACACAGCAATCCCAATCCCATCTGATCCCTCCTCAACACCATCACCAGAGCCTCTGGCACCCGATTTAGTGGGATGGGAGGATTTGTGTCCTGCAGTAGGAAAGGGGGCACTGGAAAAGGCTGGTTCTGTTCCATACCGAGTCCCCAGCTCTCAGCCCTGATCCAAACCCAGCAGCCATCCCAGGAATGCTGTGTGTTGGATAGGGAGAGCTCCGGCTCCGTGCCAGCTGCTGACAGATGTTGGGACTATCAGCTCCCTGCATGCTTCCAGCAGCCCGCGGCTCTGCAGTCACGCACCGCTGCCGGTCCCCTCCCGCTCCCGCATTCCCTGAGGCTGGGAGCAGATGTCCGGCACCGGCCACCTCCGGCACGCTCCACAAATTCCCAGCTCCTGGCACGGAGAGCGCCAGATGGGCTTCCCGATGCTCCAGCGCGGTGTGGGAAAGCAATTCCTGCCACAGCAGGGAGCACTGGGATGATGAACCCGCTCTCCTGCCCCTACCCGTTATTCCCACATGGAGATGGAGCCGTTCCATGGCGCAGCAGGCTGTCTGAATTCCCAAAAAGGATTTGGAAGGCAACAGGATCCCACCAGCGCTGTCGAGCACCTGCTGCCTTCCCTGGATGTGTGATCCTTGTGGGTATTTTGGGAATGGGCCATTTCATTGCATGAGGGCTTGCAGAGCTCCAGCAGTGCCTGTCACCCTTCCTGATTCCTCTCCAAGGGCTGGGAAGGAAAGGGAGGTCTTGGTATTCCAGAGGCTCCAGAGCCATCCCTGTAGCTGGGGTGTGTCCGTGATGTGTGAAAGGGGTTTTATTGGGAAGTGGAGATGAGCTGGAGGAGGACATTGGGAAGTGGGAGAATTTGCTATTCCCTGTTTTTTTTGCAGTGAATTCTCTGTACACAGAGGCGCTCCTGGCTTGGATGGGATGAGTTGGGACTCAGCACTTAATTGAGCAACACTGGGTCTTGCCCTAGTTAGTCGCCTCTGCCCATACTTGGAGGGAATCCTTCCCAGAAGAGTGGGAGAGGGGATGGGATGGGATGGGATGGGATGGGATGGGATGGGATGGGATGGGATGGGATGGGATGGGATGGGATGGGATGTCTGTGCCCATCTGAGGAGCCCCAAGCAGGGCTTCCCCATCCACTGCTGATGTTTTGGGGTTTCAAGTGTGGCTGAGATCCCACTCCCTGGTGTCCACCAGAAATAGACCCAGGGCAGATTATTCCAGTTAGGAAGTGCAGAGAGGGAAGCACTGATACTGAGGTCAGCCCTGCTGGGCTCCAGGGAGTCTTTCCATCCCAGGGGGCCGCAGGAAAGAGGCATGAGGATTGCACATCCCACAATCCCAGCCTGACTTTCCTCCAGGAACAGGAAAGGCTCCTCTTCCTCTTCCTTCCAACCTCATCCTGAGTATCCCACCTCTTCTGGGCCCCGTCCTGCTCCGGGGAACTCCTCCCTGTGTGATTCATCCCGCCGGGATCCCCCTCTTCAGCCGAGTGTCACCGGCTGACGCAAATCCTCCCACCCCAATCCCAGGTGCCGGATTTAGAATCCTCCACCGGCAGTGCCAGGGAGGATCCAGCAAACTGGCTGCCAGCGGGAATGGGATGGGGATCCATCCCTAAGGAGCTGGAAGTGCAAATCCCACAGAGAGGTGTGATGGTTGGGACTGGACAGGAGTGGGAATGTGGGTGCCCATCTTGGAGATGCTCACACTTCCCTCTTGCCAACACTCACACCAGGGATGGGATAGGATGGGATGGGAAAGGATGAGAAAGAATAAGATGGGATGAGAAGGAGTGGGAAAGAATGGGATGGGCCACTATCCCAGCACAGAGGAGCCATCCATGTGGAAGCCCCAGGGCAGCAGCACGAGGCAGGAGCTGGAGCAGCTTCTGGAGAACTTTGGTAAAATCCCATTCTGCATCCAGCCCTTCCTGAGTGGTTTTCCACAGGGATGAGATGTGGGTCCCGAGGTGAGAGAATGGAGCTCGGGAATGGAATCCCTGGAATGCAGCCCTAGGAATGGGTATGAAGGGTCAAGGGGAACCAATGGCACCAGGAGCACTGGGATGTGCTGGGATGGGAGCATGAGGAATTCCAGGATGCACTGGGAGAGACAGGACTATTGAGAAGCACTGGAAACATCAGAATCCCTGGGACGAGCACCAGGATGTACCGGGAGCCCCGTGAGCACTGGGAATAGTGGGAGCACTGGAATGCACCAGGAACATTGGGATGCACCAGGGGCACGGAGAACCCTGGGGACAGAGGGATTTACTGGGAGCACTGGGATGCACTGGGAGCATGAGAATCCATGAGAGGGATGCTCCAGGAGCACCGGGATTTCTGGGAACAGAAAGAACCCTGGAATGCACTGGGAGCATGGGGATGCATTGGTACTGGGATCCTTTGGAGCACAGGGATGCTCCAGGAACACCGGGAACCCTGAGAACAGATGGGATGATCGGGCGTTCTGGAAGCATCAGGGTCTCTGGGGGTACAGGGATGCTCCGGGAGCACTGGGATGTCTGGGAACTGAGGGAGCACTGGGATGCAGCGGGATGCAGCGGGATGCAGCGGGATGGAGCGGGATGGAGAGGAATGGAGCGGGATGCGCCGACAGCCCCGGGATGCGGCGGTGCGGTCTGAAAGCTCCTCCTCGTGGCTCCCGGGGAGAACTACCGGGAGAGGCCCGGGATACACGGGAGAGCCCCGGGGCACGGGTCGGGCCGAGGAGCCGGGACACGGAGCTTCCCAGCATCCCGGGAAACATGGGGGGACGGGAATTCCGGGATGGAACGAATCTCCCTGTCCCCGCAACCACCTGGGATGGGACGGGGCCGCATCCCGGCTCTCCTGCCATGGGAACATCACCAGCGGGGACCACTCCCCGCACAGAACCACCAAACATCCCGGAAAATCCCGGAGCGCCACCGGGATGGGGGGGATTCTGGGAAGGCTCGATGTTACTGCATGGAATGTGATTTCAGGTCACGGTCCTGGCTGATCCAAGAGTGGGAGAGAGGCGGGAGTGGAAAATCACTTCTGTTGCGAGCAGCAATTCCTTTATTTTTCCTTTTGCTGGCAAAGGTATTGAAAATGAGAGGGAGAGAGGAGGAATGGGAACATCCAGGACCCTCAGGGCAGCTGCAGCTGCACTTCCAGAGAGCTTTCCATGGATGGTCAAATGGATTGCACCGTGTCCCCAACCCAGCAGCTTGCTGCTCCTCCATGGGACATGTCCCTAAAGCAGTGGGAATATCCAGGAATCCCTCTTAGGGAGCAGGGAGTGTCAGAAGGATGCCTGGAAAGGAGGGAGCAGGTGCAGGATTGGGGTCGTTTTGGAAGCCAGTGGTGGGGTTGTGCTTTGCTCATCACCTTTCACACCAGATCCAAGCGGGATGTGCCACCATTGGGATCACTCCCAGCTCTGTTATCCGGGAAAGGGTCCCCGCCCTGTTCCATGCTGTGCCCTCCAGTCAGAGCTCCACAAGGAAAAATCAATACCTGACTTCCAAAAAAAGCAGCTGCCGGTGGCTTTTTATAGCAACGTGTCCCATTTGCATCCTCCCTCAGCCCAGGCCCAGGGAGCCCGACCTCTGGCTAAATTAGCTGAGAATTCCCGAGGGAAACAGCCTTGGAAAAGCAGGCAGGGAGCTTGGTTGTGCTGGAATATTCTACCGCAGCCACCCCATCCATTGTTCCTTGCTGGCCGTGGTTTCCAGAGGGGGAAACTCCCTGATGGGATTGTCCCGCTCCTGGAGCATGACTGGGCAGTGGGGTGGGGTGGCTGCCAGCAGCCCCAGCCCCTCTTTCCCTTGGGATTGCTTCCCAGAGGGAAAAAGGGATGTGGCAAGGAGGAGAATCTGGGGCTGCCCCAGACAGGTAGATCGTGCAGGGAGCAGGGAGAGGGATGGCTGGAAAAACCCTGGGATGGGGAGATGCTGACTCTCTTCCCCTGCAGAAATCCCACTCGTATTCCATGGATTACAGAGGTGCTGAGGCAGACAAGCAGAGCACAGGGAATATTTAGGTCACAGTAAATGAGCTCCCTCATTAGAGCCTCTGGAGCTGCACCTACGCGGGGCTGGGGCGCAGAAATCGGGAAGGGGATTCAGACACCCCTGAGTGGGAGGGAAAGATGGATGGGCCCATTATCCTGTGGAAATTGAGGAGGTGGATGGCATAGTATTGCCAGCTTTGGATGGACAGGCCAGAAACAGTGGGAGGCTCCCAAAACACTTTTAATTCCTGAGATTTTGGGGTTCTGCCCTTGGTAAAAGCTTTTCTTGTTTTCTCTCCCTGCTCACCACAGGTGCTGCCCATCAACCTCACAGCTGGAGCAGAGAAATGATGGGATAAAATGGGAATTAAGGCAGGGCTGCTGCTCTTTTGGAAGTCCTGGTGGGCTCCTTGCTGTGCTGGTGGGATGGATGCATGCTTGGGCTCTGGAGCTGCTGAAAGTGCTTTGGGAAAAGGTGAGTTACTTCCTGGATTGTATCTGGAGCATGGGGGGACTCTGGGGATGGACCAGGACTTTTCCTCTGTTTTCTTCCCACATAAGTTTTTCCCTGGCATGGCCAGCAGATTCAGGGAGGGGATTTTCCCCCTCTATTCTGCTCTGATCCCACCTGGAATGCTGTGTCCAGCTCTGGGTGCCTCACTATAAGAAGGATGTGGAGCTGGAGAGAGGCAAGAGGGATGGACACAGTCTGGGAGAGCTGGAGGTGTCCATCCTGGAGAAGGGAAGGCTCAAT
Source organism: Acridotheres tristis (assembly GCA_037013685.1). Lineage (NCBI taxonomy): Eukaryota > Metazoa > Chordata > Aves > Passeriformes > Sturnidae > Acridotheres > Acridotheres tristis. The sequence continues at coordinate 5,219,452 of CM072890.1, read as the reverse complement.
GGAGGCCATAGGACTCCTTTCAGTGCCTAAAGTGTCTCCAAGAGCTGGACAGGGACTTCGGAAGGACAGGACAAAGAGAAACGTCTTCCACAGCTAGAACACCTGTATAGGTTGGATATTTGGAAGAAATTTTTCCCTGTGAGGGTGATGAGGCCCTGGAATGGATTTCCTGGGGAAGCTGTGGCTGCCCCATCCCTGAAAGTGTCCCAGGCCAGGAACGACCTGGGATAGTGGAAGGTGTCCGTGCCCAAGGCAAGGGGTGGCACTGGACAGGCTTTAATGTCCCTTCCAACCCAAACCAATCCATGATTCCCTGACTCTGGGTATCTCAGTTGGCCTCTGTCAAGGAGAAGAATCCAGCAGGCAGATTCAGGGATGCTCCCCCTTAGCTGGGAGGTGTGTCAGGAATTGCTGCCTGATCCGGAGTGCTACCGGCAGCAAGAGCACTCCTGAGGATGAGTCAGTGTCCCTGAAAACCAGGCTGGTGATCCAGCAAAAAACATTTCAAGGAGAGACTCCTGTAAAGCTCCGCTCTGCGTCTGTGACGCGATTCCCTGGAGCTGCCCGCTCCAGCCCTGCCTCCCCCTGATCCACAACTGCTCCAGGGGGCTTCAGGGTGTGTCCTCACCCTGTCCAGCAGTGGAGAGAGCTGGAGTTCTCCTAGCTTCTCCTGTCACATCGTGCCTATTCCGTGTCCCAAGCTGGTGGCACTTCTGCTGGAAGACTCCTGGAATGCTTTGGGTGGGAAGGGACTTTGAAGATCATCTCCTTCCACTTGCTCCAAGCCCAATCCCAGCTGTGCTGGAACAGTTCCAGGGATGGGGCAGCCACAGCTTCTCTGGGCAACCTGTGCTAAGGCCTCCCCACCCTCACAGGGAGGGATTTCTTCCCCATGTCCCACCTAAATCCACCATTTTTTGTGGTTTAAAATTATTCCTGCTTGACCTTCTGCTGCTCCATGCCTTGGGAGTGCCTGTAGTAGGGATGTGCTGGGATGAGAGGGAAGCAGCACCGAGCAGTGACTGTGTGTAATTGGTGTCACCACGAGCAGCTGATGCTGCTGATTTTGGGATGAGTAATTCCAGCAGCTTAATTTGGGAAATCAGGCTCTTTGTGTCTTGCCGGGCTCATTTGCAGGACAGCCCTGGAGCAGCCGGAGTCGCTGTGCCGGCAGCCGGACATCTGGAATGCCGGCGTGTCCCTGGCTCTGTGCCTGCCAGGGGTGGACACGCCACAAATCCTTGGCCCTCTTCCCTGAAAAGGGGGATCCTCATCAGCACCTGGCAGGAGGGACAGAGGGCATGGAATTCCTTGTGGATGCAGAGGAAAGCAAAGGGTTTAAAGGTTTGGAGAGTATATTTGGGTGTTTTAGGGTCTGTGTTTAGTTTTGCCCATGTCTGTGGGATCAGACTCTCCTGGGATATTTCGTTTGAATTTTAAGGCAATTTTGTTCCTGAGAGATGTTTGGTGTCAGTGTCCCGGGATGAGGGACTTCAGCTTTGTGTCCTACTGGAAGTGGCCTGGGTGTCACAGATCTATCTGGCCTTGCTCCCACTGATTCTATCAGTCAGGTGGGGATGGGACAAGGATGTGTCCATGGGGTTTGTTCCCTTGGCTCCAGGGCTGTGGGAGAGCTGGAATCGTCCTTACTCGGAGGTGGATGCTCCTCTCTGACCCCTACCACCCAATCCCTGGGCATTCCCACTCCGTGGGAATTGAATTGAAGCTGCTGGCAAAGAGGAGGGGGTGTGACCCCCTGGAAAACTCCCTGTTGCTCTGAGGGATTGGGACAATCTGTGCTTGGTGACATCTCTGAATATTTGGATCACTGGGAGGGACAAGCTGGAGAGGGGCCAGCCTCAGAACAGCCCATCCATGCTGCTATATCCCATATCTTCCTGGCTTCTCCAGGCATGTTTGTTTGTGTGGGTTTATCTCAACAGCAGCCAGTAGCAGTTTAGCATGGAATCTGGGAGCTGCTGCTCCGAGCAGCTCCTTGGAATGTGGCTCCAAGATGGAGCTGCCCACACAGCCAGCAGAATGGGCTGGAAGACCAACTCCCAGCTGGCACTGGCACTTCCCATCATCTTCTTCCCTTTCTGGGAATCTCTGGTGGCCCAAAGGGAATCCAGAGGATGATGGTGGCATGTCCATCCTTCTGTGGAGCATCAGCTGCCTTGTAATGTTTCCCAGAGAAGCTGTGGCTGCTCCATCCTTGGAAGTGCTCTAGGCTGGATTGAACAGAGCTTGGAGCAAACTGGGATAGTGGAAGGTGTCCCTGCCCATGGCAGGGAGTTGGAATTCAGTCATCTTTAAGGTCCCTCCCAAGCCTAACTGTTCTGTGATCCTAGGATTCTGTGGTATCCAGGGATTTCCATGTTTTCCATAGTGCTGGCCACTCCTGGAAGGTGCTCCATTCCCATTGTCCTGTCTCTCCATCCTTTGTCCCGAGTCCCTCTCTAGCTTTCTTGGGCACCCTTCAAGTTCTTCCTTCTCTGTCTCTCTGTTTTATGCCCATGGATGTGGCAGTGCCTGAGGTGGGCAGAGGTTCCCCAAATCCCCTGCTCTTCCCATTGGATCCCTCAAATCCCAGCCTGGAGCTGCACAGTGTTGTGTGCCTCAGCTTTGGGGCTCCACTATCTTTGCTGCCAGGGGATTCTTTCCCTTCTTTTCTTCCCAGCTCCTGCTTTCAGAGCCTTGTTTGTGGCCATCGGGATTTGACAGACTCTTGGCACATCTCCCACCTCCATGGCAGCAGCGATTCCCGCCCTCTCCCCCGTTTCCCTTGCCCTGCTACAGCGGTTGGAGACCTGTTGGGAGGGCTGGGAAATCAACTCCCAGCCTTTTATTTTTTTTAGAGCCAGAAAAGCCCTGGCACAGGGATGACAGCAGCAGAAGCCAAGAGGCTCAGATGGTTTTAAATGTCAGGGAGAGGTGTAAACGGATCTGGGAGACAGCATGTCCAGGAGCCATGAGATTTCACAGACAGCAGCTCCAGAGCCAGCATCCTGCGGTCTTCCCTTTCTGGGAAGGCCACTTTGCCCAGCCACTGTCCTGGGGTCCTGGGGCCTGCTGGGATTTGCCCATGGGATGGTGCTCGTGGCCTCTGGAGTAGGGGAGGACGAAGGGATGGCGGGGGGAGCGCTGGTGATGAGCAGAAGCACAAACGCGCCGTGGCTCCCGCTGCCTCCGTGACCTTTTCCGCTCCGACATGATCCGTCCTGACACTCGGCGCGGGGGGGAAGGGGGAAGTGGTCATCTGGGCTTGGCTGCTGTGTGTCTGCCTGCTCAGCCCTGCCACTTCCCCAAAAAAAGAGTTTGGAGTCTCTGAGAGTCAGCAAGTTCCCGGTGCCAGCCATCTGTCCCATTTCCCTTAGCAACCATCCGTCCTTTTCTCCTTCATTAAGTGTCTGAGGCAGATCCCGCCTGGCAGACCCTCTCTCGCTTCCCTTTTTGCCTCTCTGGATCGTTCCCATCTCCTGTCACTGTGGCACAGAGTCCTGACATCAGAGCACGCTCTTCTCCCAGGAATTCTTGGACAAAGCTTGGACAGGGGCTGTTTGCTCACGTTCCTGCCTGCTGCTTTTTTCTTTCCAGCCTGATCTTTTCCAGTTCCTCTCCTTCAGGAATTGTTCAGGCTGGAAAAGACCTCCAAGATCGAGTTCAGCCACCCAGCTCTGCCATAGCCACTATTAATCCATGTCCCTAAATGCCACATCCACTCAGCTTTTAAATCCCTCCAGGAATGGGAATTCTACCACTGCCCTGGGCAGCCTGATTTAACCCTTCCATGAAGGAATTTTCCCTAATATCCAAAGAGAAATTCCCCTGAGTCAATTTGAGGCTTGTTCTTTGCTCCCTGGGAGCAGAGTCTGACCCCTACCAGGCTCCACCCTTCCATCAAGGAATCAAGGTCCCCTGTGAGGCTCCTCTTTCTCTGGGTTAAGATTAAATTCCCTGCTGTATTTCATGGACTTGTACAGAAGGGAGCTGGGAACTCGTCCTTAGGATAATTCTTCCTGGTTATTGGTCTCCAACTCTGCTTTGCTCTGAGGTCCCTCTCCCATCTGCCTGCTGGGATGTGATCCCGAGGCCTCTGCCAGGACTTTGTGGAGGAGCTGTGCTGCAATTTAGGATTTGGGATCTCCACAGGCAGCGGTGTCTCCCGGTGAGAGCTGAGCTTCTCCCTCTGGCAGTTTGGAGCTGGGATGAAGCCAAGTGGGTTAGACAAGGCTTTGAGGTCCGGGAGAAGAGGGGAATGGCTCTGCAGCCTGGTGTGAGGAGCGGGAAAGGAGCCAGCAGCAGAGCCAGGAAGGAATCCTTAATGGGAAACCTCCTGGTTCAGTCCAGCTGCCTCCAGAAGCACAAGCAGGATCCTGAGGAAGCAGAGGAGGGAGGGATTTGACCTAATGAAATTATCCAAGTGCCTTGGCTCCAGCTGCTGCTCTCCAGTCGCATCCGACCGATGTCCAGAGACATGGCCTGCAGGGAGGGATCAAATCCTCCACGGAGCATCCACATCCTCTGTGCTGTGCCCACATCCGACAGAATTCCAGGCTTCCTAGAGAAACTGGTGCTGCCTGGTGGGGGAGAGCTCTCCCTGGAGCACTGACAGGAACAACACAGTTGATCCGTAAATTTCTCTGTCCTGCCACAGCCATTCCCGTCACAGGAGGTGAGCAGGCTCCTGGGAACAGGGAAGCAGCTCATCCTCTGGGAAAATTCCTGTGGTTTGGCATCTCGGCCAGGGAAGTTGTGTTCATGCCACGGAGCCCTGGGAAAAGGCTCCTGCTTGTGGGGGTGAAGGCATCCCACATCCCTAAAGCTCCTGCTAAAATCCTGATTCATTCCTGGGCTGGAGCTCTCCTCCCGAGGGAGGATGGAGCCAAGGGCATTCAAAAGGTGGGCGGGGAGGAGGAATAACACGAAGGAATTTTGGCGGGGGTGAAGCAGATAAGGAAAATGACATGTTTTTATTGCACCTGGATTAGGCAGGGCTGGGATGGAGCCGGGAATTCCAGCGGCTGCCAGTGCTGTAAACACAACCCCGTGACTCAGGGGAGCTCGGGGTGTTGCATTTTCCTCCCCTCAAAGCCTTTAGGGTTCATTTCCACTTCTTTTGTTTGTTTTTAATTCCCTGCGGAAAAACGAGGTTTTTACAACTTGAGGTGGAAAAGCTTTGGAACGATGGGTTTGTCCAAGGGGGAGCGTGGAGGATGCTGGCAAATATCCCGACAACCTGGAGCACTGCTTTATCCTCTCTTTTTTTTCCCAAAGGAAAAGCCACCTGGAGCTGCCAGGCAGGAAGATGCCCTGAGCTTTGCTGAGCAGTGGTGAGAAACCCCAGTGAACTGTTATTTAATGGTCCTTTTCCATGGCAATGGCTCCTTCCCAGGGAGAAATTTCTGGGCTGAGGAGTCACAGCTTGGATAATGCTGGATAATGTCCTTGGGAGGGGGAAGTGCTAGCGGGATTGATAGCAAGGCTTGGCTTCCAGAGTTAGATCTGGCACCAATTTAGTCAAGCAGCTGGAAAGAGGAGTTTGTGCTTGGAATCGTGAGCAGCGAGGGCTGTGCCGAATTCCAGGATGCAACCTGAGGGAGAAATTTCCAGGCTTTTTCTGTGGAGTCAAACCCATCCCTGTGTGCATGGTGTGTTTACTATGAGCCCACGGCGTGGGAACCCCTTGGAAAAGGGAGGGATCCCACTTAGAGGCTGGAAAGGGGGTTCCTAAGGAAGGGACAGGTCACCAGCCTGTGCAGGTGGGAATGCGAAGAGCTGTACCTGAGGGAAGGAGCTGGGAATGTGCCAGCCTTGCTCTGCCCTTCTTACCTGCAGTGGGACCTGGTGCTGCCTACACCTTGGAAATTTATGGAAGAAATTTTTCCTTGTGAGGGTGGTGAGGCACTGGAATGGATTTTCCAGACAAGCTGTGACCGCCCCATCTCTGGAAGTGTTCAAGACTAGGTTGGACAAGCCTTGGAGCAACCTGGGATAGTGGGAGGTGTGTCTGCCCACAACAAGGAGTGGAATGGGATGATCTTTAGGGCCCTTTCCAACCCAAATCATTCCAGAATTCCATGTGTGATCACTTCAGGTGCCTGGCAGAAGTTTCCCAATTCCTGCCCTACCTTTTGCTGGCGTGCCAGCCTGAGCCTGAATTTGGGCTTCCAGCTTATCCCTGGATCAGCTCTCCCTAGGTTTGGCTCTGACTGGGATGTCTCCCCTCTGAATTAACTGGTTTTTAGGGATTCAGGCTCAGGGGTGGGACAGCAGCCTGACAAATCCCTTCCTGGTGCTGGAGGAACCACGGAGGCAGCTGGAGGGGGAGATTTTTCCGAACATCCGGAACAAGCCTCTCCATTAGGGAATGATTTTTAGTTAAGGTTTGAGTGATGCTGTTTCTCTGCAGAGCTGCAGCAGCTGCTCCTGCTGGGGGGACACTGCCAGCTGCTCATCCCTGCCTTGGGAGCTTCCCAGGGGCTGGGAATGACACGGAGGGTCGAGCCAGGAGGTGCTGGCTTGGGGGTCATCTGGGAAGAGCAGGTTTCTGGGGAGATCTGCTGGGATGATGAAGGATTTGAGGAGCAGGAACAGCCTGGAGACACTGGATTAGCAGCGCTTTGGTAGGAGGTGATGGAGGCTGATGGCTCCAGAGAGTCGCGGGCGGGAATCACGCTGGGAGGGAGGGAGGCAGGGCTGGGAAGGCACAGCCACCACGGGGATAGAAGCAAACACAGGCACTTCCTGCTTGGTGACACGGGAATGGGGGACAGGGATGCCTGTTGCTGGGGTTTTTAAACCAGATTCTGGTTGGCAACCGTGTGGTTTGATGGGAATTCGTGTAGAATTATGGTTGGCTGCACAGAGGGAGCAGCCTCGGCTCGTGCCTGGGAGGGTTTAGATTGGGTATGGAGGAAAACTCCTTCATGGAAAGGATTGTCAGGCATTGGAACAGGCTCCAGGGGTGGAGTCCCCATCCCTGGAGGGATTTAAAAGCCCTGTGGATGTGGCACTTGGGGACATGAGTTAGTGGTGGCCTTGGAACAGTTGGACTCTGTGGTCTTGGAGGGCTTTTCCCACCTCAATTCTTCAATAACTGATATTCCACAGAGAGTGAGAGACAGTGGGTGAGCTGATGGAATTTTTTCCCCTGGAGGGAATGTCGGGATAATGCTGTTGTCCCTGGTGGCCTGCCCCCATTGAGAACAACAAAACCACCTTCCCAAGACACTTGTTGCTGTCACCCCTTGGAATTCAGCCAGCTGGAACAGCCTGTGCCTGCTCCAGGGGTGATGGAGCCCAGCCTGGTGTTTGCAGGGATTGGGAAGAGAGGAGGTGGTTTGGATAACCTGGATGCTGGAATCCCTGCACCAGGGTTTCACTCCCAGCCTTGTTCATGCTATTTCCCTATGATTTATTGTAATCCTAATGGAGCAGCTGAAGGAAATTGGCAGGGTTGGGATGGAGGAGGAGAGGGGCTCATTACCCTGGGAGTAACGGAGCGTCTGGCTCCGACTGGGAGCCCAACAGGAGCAGGATTTCGGAGCAGCGGGATTGGATGTGCTGTGCCTGGGGGCGGTGGCAACGACAACAAACTGAATAATAATAAAAAGCTTTCCATGTTCCCAGCTATTCCTGGAGCCTTGTTCCTTGTCCAAATTCCCCGGAGGAGGGGTTGGTTTGCTTTTAGGTTTAGGAGAATCCTTAACCCTGTGATCTGTTGGGTTTTTTTCAGGACACCGGGATCAGCAGAGCTGGATGGGTTCTTTGCTGACTAAATCCTTCCTGGCACGTTCCAGGGATCTCCAGAGCTCCAAGACTGCCTACAGTGGTCTGGACTTTTCCTGGGAGCTGATATGGACAATTCCAAGGCTGTGGTGTGAAACAGCCCCGTGCCATATCCACGTGTTGAGGAACAATTCTCCAGCTGGAAGAACACCACAGAATTCCCTCTCCCTCCTATTCCCGGGTCATTCCTGCACCGAGAGCACAGATCCATCCAGAGGTGAGTAAGGAATAGCAATTCCTTAAGCCAGAGGGGCTTTTGGAGGTTTCCTTGTGAAATGGATGGTGATCCCCCAATGGAGATGTTGCATCCACAGGGATAACCCAGCTGATGGATGTTTGGGATGCTCTAACTCTCCTTTACATCCTCTGAAGGTGTAGAATTCCCAGGAATGTGTGCACATCTCTGTGCCATTTCCCCAGGCTTTTAAACCCAGACTCAACCCTTTCCCACAGCTGGGAAGCTCTGAAATGAATGGATTTGCTCCAGGAGGTTGGGGGTGGGGACAGATCCATGCAAACATCACATCTTTTGTGACAGGCTCAAATTAATTCCTTAATTCCCTTAAATGCTTTGCCACCCGCCCTCCGTGTCATGACAGTGGGGAAAAAAATGGGATTTCTGAGGGCATTAATCCTTCTTTTAATGCTTTAGGGAACATTAAGGCATCCAGTTTATCCAAAACATTCTGAAATTGCCTGTAAATGGTGTCACTGCCATACAGGAATCAGGGAATGGATCCCTGGGATGAATCCTGATGCTGGACCTGGGCTATAAATGCAATCTGGCCCTTGCAATTCGGTGGATACAGGCTGGATACGGGCAGCTGGAGCTGCTGGAAAGCAGAAATCCTGAGCTCCATGAGATTAATTGCCTTGTGCCCATTAATTGGCAGGATCTGGGCTGGGATGTGCTCTATCCCACCCCTTGGAAAGCCTTGGACAGCTTCTGACTGTATTTCCCTGAATAAATGAGTAATTTCCAGTCTTCCTGTGCTTCTTCCCTCTGTCTGTTCCAGGTTTTGGGGCTTCCAGGGGTGCCTGCCCAGCTGGGACTGGATCATGCCGGAGAGAGACCTTGGAAGTGCCACAGGCTGGATGAAACGATTTGTTGGAATGCTAAATTTGGCAGCAGCTTTTCATCCAAACCGGAGCCACTTTGCACCTGTCTGGGAAGATAAAGGGAGTCGGAATGAGCGTGAGTGGGATTTTTTTCTGCCTGAACGGGATACAAAGACCTCGGCACAAATGAATTCCGGAGCTTCAAAGCCTTTCCTGAATGTTTTTCCATCCCTGTCAGGCTGTTTTATTTCCCAGGTATGGTGATATCACCCAGCAGACCATTTGAAGGCTGCTCCACTTGCTTTAAGGAGAAATGGGCAGGCGAGGATGTGTTGCTATTCCCTGCTGGATCAGCTTTTCTGGGACAGAGAATTTTTTTTTTCTTTTTTTTTTTTTTCTTTTCTGTAGGAGCATCTAAGTTGTGTCCTTGGATGATGGCAGCTGCGGTGTTCAAAGGGAATCGCTGTCCTTCCTGGCACCTTCCACTATCCCAGGTTGCTCCAAGGCTGATCCAGCCTGGCCTGGGACTCTTCCAGGGATAGGGCAGCCACAGCTTCTCTGGGAAATCCATTCCAGAGCCTAACCAATTATTTCCCAATATCCCATTTAACCCTGTTTTCTGTCAATGGGAAGCCGTTCCCTCTTATCCTGTCACTCCATACCCTTGTGAATGGGCTCTCTCCATCTTTCTTGGAATATTTCCTGATAGGAAAGCATTGCCTTTCCAAGTTGGGCATTGAGAGCAGTGTGCCATGAGGGAGATAGCAGCGCTGTGCTGGGTAGTTTTCCAGAGGGAAGGGATGTTGGGAGAACCCCAGGTGTGGCTGAGGGGAGATTTTATTGCTCCCTAAATTCCCTGGTTGCTGGGGGAGGGAGGCAGATTGGAGCCGGGCTGTGCTCCCAGGGAACAAGAGGAAATGGCCTGAATTTATGTCACGGGAAGTTCAGGCTGGGCACCAGAAGGAATTTCTTCATGGAAAGGGTCATGAGTCACTGGAAGGGGCTGCCTAGGGAGGTGGTGGAGTCCCCATCCCCAGAGGTGTTTAAGGAATGCCTGGATGTCACCCATCCCCAGAGGTGTTTAAGGAATGCCTGGATGTGGCACTCAGTCCTCCGGGCTGGGTGACAAGGTGGGGATTGTCACAGTTTGGACAATGGTGGTCCCGGAGGTTTTCTCCAAGGGAATTGGTGGGATGTTTCCGTGATAGCATGGCTAGCGCAGGGTGCCCATGAGCCCAGCAGAGGTGGGGTTTGCCCGGATCCCAGCGAGAATTCCCCGCTGGAATCCGCGCCCGGCCCGGGATTGCCCCGCCCCGTGGCGCTACCGCCGGGCGCCACCAGGCGGCGCCGCCGCGCCCCGCACCCCTCGTTGCCGTGGCGACCGCAGGTTGCGTAGCGGCCCTTACGCAGTTGACGCAGTGGGCGGCCCCGGCGAGGCGGGGGCGGCCCCGGCAGGGCGGAGGCGGCGTTGGAGAATCGGGGGCCGCAGGGCCCCCGGCATGGAGGAGGCGGCGGCGGCCGCGGCGCTCCCGAGGCGGCGGCAACGGGAGCGAGGTGAGGGACGGCGATGGGAATGGCGCGGCAGCGGGGGCCGGCGCTGCGGCGGCAGGTGCGGGGGAGCCGGGAGGGCGCTGGCAGGGCCGGGGGTGCGCCCTTGGCCGCCCCCCGCCCCGCTCGGGTGCAGGCCCGTGGCCGCCCGAGGGGTCTGGATCTCGCTGGAAGCGCGGCATTCCCGCCGGCAGGGCCCCGCTCCATGTGGCCTGCGGCCCGTGGGAAGCGGTGGGCTTCCACCTGCGCCTCTGGAAAGCCGCCATCCTGCCCCGGGCAGGCAGGTGCGAGGCGTGAAGGTGATGCCGTGGTTTGGGATTCGGGATCCTGCGGTGGGAGGCGAGGAGGGAGCGGTGCTGCTGGATGTCCAGGGAGGAGAAGCTGCGGTGTGGGTGTGACACAGGGATTCTTCCTCCCAGGTTTTATTACTTCCCGCAGGGAATGGTACCTGACTTGAGCAACGCGGGCGGATGCTGAGCCGTGGCCGTAAAATTCCCAAATTTAGGATGGCAGGCAGCTGCAGAAGTGATACATCCTTATAAAAGTAAGGGAGATGTCGCTCCGAGGAGCTGGGATGCTGCCAGGCTGCTCAGCCAGAATTCCCGCTGTGCCCAATTCTGGGAATTAGTACCTGCTGGTGTATTTGGGACAGGCTTCAGTTGGCACTGGGAATGTGGGAATGGGAATTGCCGAGCCTGATGCATGCCATGGTCCTTAGAGACTGCTCCAGGTGGGAAATCCCACAGTCATTCCCGAAGGTGGGATATGTAACCCTGAGACATGAAAGCAGCAAAACTTTGGGGAATGGTTTTAAAGGAAAGGAGTATTCCAAGGCGGGAATATTAATCTGCTCCCTGGATGAAACTTAGTGGGAGTGAGTTGCTGCATCCTCCTGGCTGGACAGGGAGAAGTATCCGAGTTTTTGTGGTCAGGCTGAGTGTTCTTAAATGGGAGATAATGAAATTGTGGGAAGTGGCTCTTGGAAAGCTTTGGACTCTCTGTGATTCTGGCATTGGCTTGGCTGAAATGTGTATCCTGTGGACACCGCTGGAAAAAGCTTTCCAAGTGGGAAACCTGAGCTGGGGGAAGGTGTTTGTTGTGCCAGGTGTTGGTTTTCAGTGTCATAAAAGTTGCACGGGGGTCTTCAAGCTGCTGGTGAAATTCCAGCAGTGCTAGCTTGGACTGGGAATGCCCACCAGGGACAAAGAGACTTGGAAAAGCATCTGTTAGGTGGTAAATGATGCAAATAACCTGGAATTTCTGCAGCCCAAACCCTTCAGCAAGGAGCAGGATAAAATCCCCCCTTTAAATGGGAATTTAAATTGGAAATTTGGGAGTTGGCAGATCTGCTTTCCAAAATTTTACTCCAGAGGGTCAAAATCAGGGATTTAAGGATATGGACTATGTACTGCAGGTACTGATTTTGTCAGTGCTGACCTAAAAAAATCCGGATTTGACCCGAATTCCAGTTTAAATTAAGGCACTGTCACTTTTTGCCCTCTACCTGCACAGCCAGATCTAAATCCTGGAGACAGGGAATGCTGTAAATCCCTGGCAGCTCCGTGGTTGCTGGGAAAAGGCCGATGAGAAAGGGAAACTTCTCTGGGCTGTGTCCACCCATTCCCTTTCCAGAGGGCTGGGAAGGAGCAGTTGTGCAATGATGGGATTTAAGGGAAATGTGCCAGGAGGGAAAAGTGGGAAGGGTGAAAATGCTCCTCCCAGTGACCAAAAATGTTTGGGGAAAAAAATTCCTAAATTTTGGAAACTTTGTTAAAATTCCCTGGACAAACAATTACAGCAACGAAAAAAAAAAGCCCTTCCTCTGATTGGGTTTTTTTTTTTTGGAACTTTGTGTGGGAATCTCAGTTCTGTTCCTTGTGCTCTCCCTCCCCTTGGAAGTTAATTAATAGGGAGCTGGCTGCTCCAAACGAGGTCACTTGGATTTCAGAGCTGCCGTATCATTGTATGGATTTGCAAAATCAGGATTTAAGGCTTGTGTGCCTTAGAAGTTTTTCCTTAAAGTGGCATAATCCTGGTTTTTGGGGGTCTTTTCCAGGCAGCTGGAAGGATGTAGGGAGGAAAAGTTTCCAAATTTGAGGGTGTAAAGCTCAGGATGCTGCTCAGCTTTGAGTGGAGAAGAGTTTGGAGAAGCTTCCAGTCATTCCCAGGCCTGGCTGTCATTTATGAAACTTCCTTGGACTAAACCAGCAGGAATCCTCTTCTGTCCCAAACATCCCTGTCCTGTCTGAAGACTTTTTTTTGGGAGGGGAATTAAACTTTTATACCTCCCCTAGACCATGCAGCTTTATTCTGGGGAGCTTGCACCCTGCTTTTCCTCCCCTCCCATTCCATCTTTCCCAAATAAATGACCTTTGCTTCCACCTCTGCTCCCAACAGTGATCCAGCTGATGAATAAGAACATCCCGAGCTGGATTGAGCCCTGGAGTTTGAGGAATTTCCAGTTAAAGACGCAGCAGTTGAGATGGGGTGAGTGCAAACATTTTAATCTGCTCTTGGAACTGCAGGGCTGGAGTTTTTTTGGGAGCTGGGAGCAGATGAAAGTGGCCTTTGTGCCACGGGAAGTGTGACAAATGGACTTTTGTGGGATCTGCAGAGAGTGCTTGGATGTTTATTCCTGCTGGGATAGATGGGAGTCAGTCAGGCTCTTCACTCCAGGCCAGTTGGAGCTGGTATTTTTGTTATTCCATACTTGATATTGTTCATTTAAGTGTGTTTCTATACGTTATTGTGTGGATTTTTAAGGAGAAATCAGGAAAAAAAAAATATCCTTGAAAATTTGCCAGGTGCAGCACCTGCCCAGCTTGGAACTTTGAAAATGGAAGAAGTCAGAGTGGTTTTCCAGCTTTTGATAAGAAATGGGAATGTTTGCCCTGCTGAGGAATATTCTGCCCTGAAATATGGACAAAAATGCTGCTGGACCCTAGTGGGGATTTTGGAAACAGGATATAATTCCCACAGAATTTTAGGAAAAATGTGCCCTGTACCTTCAGGCATTCCTTCTTCCTCCTTTTCTTTCCTTTCTCCTCTCCTTACAGTGGAAGGCACATGGATCCCTTACCTTTGGATCACTTTGGAAAGATGAGATCAGAAAGCTTTGGATTATTTTCCTCTTCCTTGCAGCAGGAACTGGAAATCTGCATGGCAGACAGAAACTGTCAGGAATTCTGTCCCGGGCTCTTAATCCAGGAGTTTCTTCTTTAACTCAAATCCTTCCTTACCTGCCCTTGTGCTCCAGCAGATCCCTGAAAATCCTCATCTCGCCCCATCCATTGGCATTTTTCCCTCTCTTTGAGGAGCCTTCTGAGCTCCTTGTCGAAGATCTGTGGAATTGCATGAAAATTCCTGGCTTTTCATTGCCTTCCAGCTGAGATTTTGGTTCCTGCATGTTCCCTTGGTATGGAATTAAAACAAATTGGTTCCTCAGGAATAGCTTTGAGCTCAGTAGGAATTTTTCCCCTAAAAACAGGATACAAGATGTAATTTAGAGCCTTCAATTCCAAGTTTTCCTGGTGTTTTTCACTTGGCATTTCATTAGGAGTCAGTGGTAAATGTCCCAGTGTAACTCACTCATAGCCATCAGTAAATATGGGAATGCCACCTTAAATGAGCATTTTCCATGACTTTTTTCCCCTCTGGAATATGTTTCCTTGGAATTTCTTGGCCTGTAGGTTTTATTATCACCACAGACCTAAGTGATCCTGAGTTTAGATCCAGGCAGGCTGCAGGACAGAATCCTTATCCTTGTTCTTTCGGAATAAAATGCTGAATCTCTCAGGCCACCTTAAAACATTTGAACTGGATAATGGGAAGAAATAGGAAAATTCAGGACATTCCTATTATAGTTCAGTGCAGTAAGTAGAAAATGGGCAGATTGGGGTGGAATTCAGCCCTTTCTTCCCTGAAAGGTGCTTTTCTTCCCTGGAAGGTTCCCATTTGGATGTGTCCTGCTGCTCCATGTCAGCTGGAAGTTGGAATTTCCACAGCTGTGCATCCTTTGGGACAAAATTTATTATTCTGTCACGACTTGTCTTTGCAGCCCAGATCCCTGGTGTTGACACAGCCTGGTTGTATTTTTGGAATATGGATTTCAGCTCCAAACTGGGAGCCTCTGGAGGCTTGGCTTTTCCCATTGGGTCTGCTAAATGATCCTGCAAATTGGTGCTGTTTTGTCCTGTGGGAAATGAACTGTTTCTCCTCGCAGAAAACCAGAACAAGGCAGGTGCTGCTTGGGACTTTCCATCATCTCAGCCAGCCAGGCATTGTCCTGAAAAAAGTATCCTGCTCTGCTTGGATCCCATGCTGAGAATCCTGGAATGGTTTGGGTTGGAAGGGGCTTTAAAGCTCACCCACTATCCCAGGTTGCTCCAAGCCCCATCCAACCTGGCCTTGGCCACTTCCATGGATCCACAGCTTCCCTGGGCACTCTTATTTCTTGGTGGTATCCAGATCCCATAAATGTTCTTCATTTACCTCTGGGCCACGTTTAACCTTTGGAAGCACATTCCCCTTTTTGTGACTCCGGGTTTTTTCCGGCTGATTCAGTTGTTTGTCAGCATCTCCATGGCACCGGAGCATCCGCTAATGACAACCAGCATTTCCCTAAATGAGAGCATTCAGGGATGAACTGGATTTTTCCTTGGAGAGGGGAAAACATATGCCCTGTCAGGGGAAGGAGAAAAACTTCCCATAAAAGAGGAATTTGTGATTTGTGCTGCTCATTTTCTTCCCTGGATAGAGTGTAGAATAAGGGAAAATTTCCTGGAGAGATTCTGTGCTCTGTGGGATTGCTCTTCCCTCTACCTTTGTCAGTTTTCCCTTATTTTCTAGTGGAAAAAGAGGCATCCATGTTCCAAAAATGGAAGGATTAGAGCTTTCCACAAAATTCACTGACAAATCCAGGGGTAAAATTCCCTTTCCCTTTGTGGAATTGTGGTGTAAAAATTGCTGTAGGAAGTCACGAACTGCTTTGTCTGGAAAGCCTTATTCCCTCTAAATTTCGTGGCTGTTCAATCAATGTGTTGCTTTTGGAGAAGAGTCTTCTGGCCCTTAAAAAAAGGGAATCATGTTTTCTCCAAGAGCTCACTTGAGCACCTCCAGTGCTGTAATTGAATTTAACTCAGTAGGAAATGGGCACATCCCCAAATCCAATGTTATCCATGGTTATTCCAAGGCCTGAAAGAGCCTGAGATAAAGAGATTTGTTGCATGTAACTCTTTGCCTTATGGAATCCCAGCTGGCAAAGAGAATTTCGGGATTCTCCAGGGCCTTGCTCTGACTTTGTGTTCCCCTTGGATGAAGGCGGAGGGATGAGGAGAGAGGTGGGAAGCACGTAGGAAGCTGCAGAAAATGCTCAGGAATGGGCGGCTGAGTAAGTGTGGAGCCTCTTGGGAATACTGGCAGAGTCAGTGAAATTCCCTTGTGAAGAGGGGAGCAGGAATTTGAGGAGGGAAATTAGGAACATGCCAATGTTAGAAGTTTCTGTTATCTAACATGTGAGTTTGGAGGATGTGGTTTATCCTGGAGAAAAGGAGGATTGGGGGAACTTCTCATTCCCTACAACTCCATGACTGGATGTGGGAGCCAGGTGGGATTGGATTCTTCTCCCAGGGAGCAAATGATAGGACAGGAGGAAGCAGCCTCAGGTTGCATCAGGGGAGGTTTAGGTTGGATATCGGGAACGTTTCTTCATGGAAGGGGTTGTGAAGCACTGGAAGATGCTGCCCAGGGCACTGGTGGAGTCTCCATTCCTGGAGGGATTTAAAATCCATGTGGCTGTGACACTTGGGGACAGGTTAGTGGATTGATTGTTGGATTTGATGATTTTAAAAGTCTTTTCCAACCTTATAACAATTCCATGATTCTCTATGTGCAGACCAGGCATTCCTGAGGGATTTGGTATAACCAACTGCTTCCCATGTCCTTCATACCATAACCCATGTTTTGTGTCCACTGCACATCCCAATGACTCTCCCACTGGGTATCCAGTGACATCCCTGCATCACCTCTTGGGCCAGGATTTGTCCATAGCATCACCATTAAGGCTGGAGAAGCCCTCAAAGATCAAATCCAACCATTCCTTCAGCACTTCCAAGGCCACCTCTCTCCCATGTCCCCAAATGCCACATCCACGTGGCTTTTAAATCCCTCTGGGGATGGGGATTCCATGACTGGAGCCTGATCCAATGCTTTAAAACCTTTTCCATTGTGGAATTTTCCCTAGTAACCCACCTGGATATTTGCTGGCTCCTTGGATGTTTGTTCCCTGGAATGGCCTGGAATTCTGGTTTCCAGCCATTTCTGGGTAGGAACTCCAAGGATTCTCACATTCTTTGGGATGTTTGCTCCTCAGGGAGATGATCCCACCAGATTTTCCTTCTCTTGGGGGGTGACAAGACAGGGAAGTGAACTTTTGGAATTGCAGCATCCGCAGGCCCAGTTCTGGATTTTTGGGATGCTCCGAGAGGGTTCAGGCAGCGGAACTGATCCGAGGTGGCTTTTAATGACTCCGGGCTCACCCAAATCCTCTCAGGCTCAGGAGAGCGGAAGGGAACGCTCTGTGTTTGTTCACTGGATGCTCATCCCAAGGGTGGGATTAGTTCAGCGTTCCGTGGCAGTGGCAGCTCCGACCGGGTGGACGAGGTGCCGGGGAGGCGTCACCTGGGCGGGCTGAGGAAAAGGCGGAGTTGCCCGAGGGAACGTGGGAATCTCTCCAACACCGAGGCTGCTGGACTGTCCTCAGCCAATTATCCTCTTAAAACCTTGGGATGCAAGGGCAAATCGATCATAGGATATCCCAAGCTGGAAGGGACCACAGGGATTATTGAAATCCAGCTCTTGTCCTTGGTGTTCCCAGCTGCCGTTGTGTTTATCCCGTTTTCCAGATGCTCTCCTCATTTTAATTTCCTTGTTAACTCTTAATTGATCAGCGCTTGGAAGCAGGATATGGATTGAGGAGAGTGAGAGGCACTTCCCACTGTTAAGAAATGAGGCCTCTCATTTCAGGAAAGCCTAGACGAGGGGGGTTGGAAAAGCAGGTGGAATGGGAGGAACTCATCCTGGTTGCTGCTCCTGTAGAAGCAGGATTTTGCCTTATGTGTGCCAGAGCTGGGAAATGCCACCCTTTGGAGTGCAAAAAGCGTGGAAGGGTGTGGCCAGAGCAATCCGGAACCTTTTCACCTGAAAGCACCTGATTTATGACACCAAAATCCCAATGTTAACATGGATTTGTTTGGTGAACCACTCAGCTCTTGAGTTCCCTGGGGCTGGGCCAAAACACTCCCTCCTGCCTGGCATGGAAAACACAGCCCTGGAGCCTCTGCTCCGGAGCACGAGGGCTCAACATTCCCAAAAAAACTGTGAGTTGGCCTTTCTGTTCTTCCAGCAGGTGCTGTTTGGTTAAACCTTAATATTTAGGGAATTTTGTTGGGTGGAGAGTGGGAGCAAATCTCCTTTTCCTTCTGGAATGCTTTCACTCTTCCAGTGTCAGGGCCTGGAAGTTTTACATGGATGGATGAAAGCAGATGGATCTTTTGCCTCAGTGTCCAGAGGTAGAAGGTGTTGTGCCAGAGGGTGGGATACTGCAATTCCTGGTTGTCCAGGCCTGGAGAAGTGGGAGATCCTGTTCCCAGGCAACGTGACCGTTTGTTTCCCTGTACTTTAGACAGCTCTCCTGGTGTTTGTTCAGCTCCTTACTCCTGACAGCAAGGGTTTTCCAAGGAATTTGCATTTCAAATTGGAGTTTTTGTTGAAACTCTGGATTTTTTTTTTTTGAGGAGAAAAAGTGACAAATCCCATTAGGAGAGAGGAAAAGGGAGGAATTTAGACTTGGTGGCTCTCAGAGTTGTGGCTGCTGCTCTGCTTTAGGAGGAGAAATGAGGGAAGTGTTCTTTTACCTGTCCCAATATTTGTAGTATTCCTGCTGCCCAGGCTCCATTAGACATTGCTGCCCTTGGAAAAGGAGATGAGGTTGGAAGTTCTCATGTTCCTATGGGAACAGGGTGTTGCAAGGCTTGGAGTCCTCATTTTTAAGGAGATTTGTCAGGAAAGGTGGGAAAAGGATTTGATTTCTAACTCAAGTGGGAAACCAAGATTCCTTCTCTTCTGATTGGCTCTGAGTTTTCCCATTCCAGGCTGCTCTGTGGCCTCAGAGTTAATTACAAGTTGGATAAGGAGATGCCTGAGTCCACCCTGCTGTTGTTTTGCTGACTCAGCAGCTCAGAGCTCCTTTTTTTAGGGAGAGGGGCAGCAAAAAAGACCACCCTGGATTCTGAACAGGGTTAGGAACCCCCTTGGGATGAGTTTTCTAGGCAAAGCTCTTCCTGAATCTGCTTTTCCCACCTCCTTGGAAGCAGATAAGATGTTCAGGACAGAGAAATCAGGGTTTTTTTGTTGTTTTTTTTTTTCCCAGTGCAGCTGTTGTTTAAGTAGCTCCCAAGGAATATGGGACTTTGCCCAGTCCTGCCTGCATATTCCAGGGAATATCACCCCACATATATTCAGAAAGGTTGGGAGGAGGGGGAAATTTGGAAAAACAACTGCATTGTGTGAGGGATGAGGAATTGCAGTCCCAAAGTTGGAAAATTGAAGCAGGAAAAAGATGAGAGGTCAACTAAGGAAGAGCTGTGTTTTTTAAAAAAGTTTCCAGCCAAATCCAATGGAAAACAGGCACCTGCAGTGGGATGGGGCCTGGGTTTTGGTTATTGGGATTCTGACTGAAGCAGCTGGGCAGTTTTTTCCTCTGGGAGCTTCCCAAGGGCTCTTCTGCCACTGCACCATGGCTGGGTTGTGGTCAGCACATCTGGGACTCCTGCCAGAGGGATCCAATCCCTTAATTTATCATAAATCTGGGATTTGGGACTTCTGCCTGAAGGTTGTCATCCCTTATTTTGTAATCGTGGGGTTGTCCTTTTTTTTCCCCCTAAATTTGGACTTTCCATTAATTAGTGGCTGTTATTAATTATGACTTGGTACTTTAATACTTCCATTTTCTGTGTCTCCAATGCTGTAAAATGGAATTTGAATTCATCCATCCCTTTGGACGGCAGGGAAGTTTCAGCTCTCTGGTTAAAGGGGAGCTCTGCCTTCCTTCCTTGGAGCCTTTTTCCTTGCAACTATTTTGGGAACATGATTTCATCTTGCTCCTGGAGCGGGGGAAAAGCCCACCACAGAAACGTGGGGGATTCGGAGCTTCTGTTCTTCCCTGCAGAAAATCACGGAATTGTGCCTCAGATTTCCCTAAAATGAGGCTGTTGGATCGTTGTAGGAGGGAAGAGGGGTGAGTTGTGTGCTGCTGCCGGACTGATCTGTGTTCTCCAGAGGTCACTCCTTGCTGGCAGCCTGGAGCAGGAATGGGATTCCTGGGTGCTGAGGGAGGGGTGTTAAAGAGGCAGCTCCTGCTGGCCTCTTGCAGTGATTCCAGCCCCTTCCCTCTTTGTTTTCTCTTGGATGTTTACCTCTGGATTCTTTGGCTCCCATCCTGGTAGTGCTAAATCCTGTGGTGGACTTGGGAAGAGCTGGATGAGGGTGGAGGTGAGATTTTATCCCAACACATTTCAGAGCCTGGATTATCCCTCCCCCTTCCCTTGCTGCTTTCCTGGTGGAAACCCGGAATTTTCCCATTTTGCTGTGTTGTCTCCTTCCTGGCTTATCAGGGAGTGAGGGAAGAAGGGATGTGTGGGCTGCTGGTGCTGGTATTTAAATCCTCCTCATGGGAAGGGGTGGGGTCATCCCAGTGTCCTTTTTTTCCTTTTCCAGCTTCAGGCTGGCAGCTGGAACACCTTGAAAATTCCAGCCAGGAAATAATGTAAATGAGGGGGGAATTATTCCTGGTGTCATTCCATAATCTTACTCCCTTACTCCAGAGGGGTCATCTGAGCTCTTTTGCTGGACACTGATCCCATCTGGGAGCAAGGAATACAATGGAGGGAGGAAGAAACCTGTGGACATTGAGGTTTTCCAGCTTAAGGAGTGCTTGGGTTCATCCTGTGCTGGACAATTCCAGGCTGGATGCTGGAGCTGGATATTCCCTGGGTCTGTCTGCTCTGCTGTTTCCCTCTTTGCAATGAAAATAAAATCCTTAAACATCCATGGGATCTTGAGGTTGCAAAAATGGGAATGTCAGCACTTGGAGACATCGACTGATTTCTTTTTTCCCCGCTGGAGAAGGTGTGTTGTCTGTGGAATATGGGACTGACTGTCAGGAGCGTGGCTGGGAAGATGTGTGAGAAGCTCCTGGAATTCTGGGGGCTCTTGGGAGCACTCAAGAGATCCCTTCTCCAAGAGACCTTTAGAATTCTTTCAGTATTTTGGAAAAAAAAATCAAAGCTGTCTAACAAGCCAGATGACAAGTGACATGTGAGTTGTGCCAGGGGAAGTTTTAGGTTGGATATTAGGGAAAATTTCTTCATGGAAAGGGTTGCAAAGCATTGGAACAGCCTCCTTTGGCAGAATCGCCATTCCTGGAAGGATTTAAAATCTGTGTGGATGTGGCACTTGGGATAGTGGTGGCCTTGACAGTGCTGGGGAATGTTGGACTGGATGATCTTGGAGGGCTTTTCCAACCTGAACAATTCCATGATCCATTTGTCCGTGCTGTTGGACACACAGAAAATCTCAGCCTGGCATTTTGAGGACAATTTGCTTCTCTGGGCTTTGGAATCCCAAAACGTCTCCATGAGGATGCAGGCAAAATTCCTGTTATTCCTTATCAAAAATACTGGGAATATTTTCCCTTACTGCCCAGAAAGGAGCAGTAAGGATGAGAGCTGGAGGAGATCTCAGCTTGTGCCTGTGCTCAGAATTTAAAGCTGAGGGAAGGAACTGAGGGAAGAAGAGGTGAGGGATTGGGATGGAGAAGAGTCGGACCTGGGCAGGGATAATTGGTAATCCTTTGGAGCTTGATTATTATTCTTTAATCAGCTGTGTTAATTACAATATCACATTGCTCCCAGGCCTCTGAGCTCTGATTAGGGATGAGGATGTGAACTGAAAAAGATGGAATAAAGGAATTTTTTCTGGCTTTGGAAGTTCACTTACCCCAGCAATAATGGAATGAGTCACCAAACCCCAACTCTGGTGCCTGTGATCTCTTCCTGGCTGATTAGAACATTCCCAACAAGAGCTCTTCCAGGCATTTTCTTTTGAAGCTTAATTGAAAAAGCTCTGGATGATTGGATACTTCATGGTTAATTAGAAGATAATTAAAGGAAAGCGGTAAAAATCCACACCTGGACAAATCCTGCCAAAGGAATCTCTGCAAAGGCACTCAATTTAATTACCAGGATGGCCACGTGTTGCCTGGGGAAGGAGGGGAAAAAGGAATTTATTTTCCAGCAGCCTCAAACTGGTTGGGCTGGGAGCCAGGGGCTTGTCCTGAAGTAGATCCCAATAAAAGCTTTTTTCCTTATAATCCTGTTTGGGTTATAAATTCAAGTGTGAAATTCATTTGGAATTCGTATCTGCTGGACGAGGGGGGAAGGCGGCTCCTCTCAGAGAAATCAATTGCAAAATGCCTCCCTGGGCTCCTTCCCACTTTCTGAGGGTTACCAACTTCCCTGGACAAGATTTGAGCTCAGTTTGTCTTTGGAAAAATGGAATTGCTTTCCAAAAGCTGTGGAGTTGCTGAGTTTGGTAGAGAGGGATTGGCATCACCTTGCCAGCAGCCAGGTGTGAAATCCAGGTACAGCCTGAGGATGGTCCTGCTGGCATTTGCTGCAGGAAAGGTGAAGTTTTTCCTATTCAACTCAGACATGGATTAAGGACAGGCTGGAATTGCTGGGAATGTTCAGCCTGGACAAGAGAAAGTTCCAGGGAGACCTTAGAGCCTCTTCCAGTGCCTAAAGGTGTTCCAGGAAAGCTGGAGAGTGACTTGGGACAAGGGCCTGGAGTGACAGGACAATGGGAATGCCACAGGGTGGAGATAGATGGGATATTGGGAAGTGATGCTTCCCAGTGAGGAGGGCGAGGCTCTGGAGTGGATTTCCCAGATTTGTTGTGGCTGCCCCATCGCTGGAAGTGTCCAAGGCCAGGCTCGACAGGGCTTGGAGCAACAGGGCTGGGATATTGGAAGGTGTCCTGCCCATGGCTGGAATGGGATAAGTTTAAGGTCCCTTCCTACCCAAACCATCTGGAATTCAGGGATAGTTCTAAGAGAAGCACATTCATCTGATTTTTAGGATCCTCCTATCTATATTTTAGGAGTCATGTGGTTGATTTAGGTTCTGGATTATCTCCTGCTGCTTCTGGGTACCTCCTGCCATAGTCTGGCATTCCCCAACTCTGGAGCTGGTGCATTCCCACATGTGGGCAGTTCATCTTTCCTGCTCCCCCTTCCCTTGGGAAGGATTGTTTTCTGTGGTATAACCAATTGTTAGGAGCAGTCAGTTCGTGTCTGCACAGCTGCTTGGAGCCAAGGAATGCTTTTCCAAGGGATTTCTTGTCACGTGGGGTCTCTGCTTCTGCCTCACCTCCTTTCACCTCTCCCTTGTGTGGCTTTTCCAAATAAATTCTGGTTCTGGAGCTGGTGGCCGAGAGGGCAGGGACAGTGTCCCTGGAGTGACAACTTTCCAAGCTCCTTCCAAGCTCTGCTGAAGGACTGCCCCGTAATGAGGGAAGGAGGAGGTTGTGGGAACATGGAGAGTGGTGGCAACAGGGAGAAAAATCCCAGAATAGTTTGGGTTGGAAGGGATCTGGAATGTGATCTAGTTCCATCCCCCAGATATGGGCTGGGACAGCTTCCACTAGCCCAGCTCCAAGCCTGGTCCAGCCTGGCCTTGGACACTTCCAGGGATGGGGCAACCACAGCTTCTCTGGGAAATTCATTCCAGGGACTCATCACCCTCACAGGGAAGAATTTCTTGCCAATATCCCATCTAATTCCATGCTGTGGCAGTGAGAAGCCATTCCTATTGTCCTGTCACTTCATGCCTTTATCCAAAGTCCCTCTCCAGCAATCTTGGAATCTCTTCAGGCACTGGAAGGAGCTCTAAGTTCTCCCTGGAGCCTTCCTTTCTCCAGGCTGAGCAAGGTCAGTGTATCAAGGAGACACCAGGAGTGTCAATTAGGGAATAATCATGGAAACAGGAGGAGTTTCCAGGTGCCATGGCTGCAGCCAGGAATGTGTGGCCGTGCTCCCTGTGCCACCAAGTTTGTCTGATACTTGGAGAGTAGAGATGGGAATCAGCAGTTCCAACTGCAGGATCTGTAGTGATGAATTCACAGGGAGAAACAGGCACAAGGAATCTGTGTCAGCAGGAGAAAGTTGGAGTAAATATGTGTGAGTAATTCCAGGAGTCAGAGCTGGGAAACCAGAGGACTGTGGAACTTAAGGAGGAGATGTGAAACTGCCTTATGGAATTAAATAATTCCTGAGCTTGAAACGGAATCCCTGTGTCCCTATGTCCTGGGGAGCAGTGGGCAGGGCTGGATCCCTGCTGGGGAGGGATGGGTGTTGTGGCTGCCAGGAGAGCACAGATCCTGAGGGCCAGGAGGAACTGTGGATCAGCTCCACGTGCAGGCTGTGGGTGGTGAGGAGGAAGGATGTGTGTGCTGGGATTTGGAAATGCAGCTCCTGGAGTGTCCAAGGAGAAGGGAATGTGGAAAAATAAATATATTGAAGGCTTAAATATGACACAGAATCAGGGAAGCCTGGGCTTGATTCATCCTTGCTTACATAAGCAAAAGGAAAAGAGGATTCCTCCTTTCCATCACAAATCTGAGATTGGAGAAGGGTCTGGAGAGTTCAGCTTGGCAGGATTCAGCCCAGGATTCCAGTTCTAGGTTGCTTGGTCATTAGGGAAGCACTGGATGGGTAAAAATTCCTATGAAAAGGAGGAGGAAGCATTTGGTCCGTTGGCCCTGGTGGTTTGGAGAGGTGTGGGATCAGTGCTGTTTGCTCCCTTTGGTGATTCCAACATCCTTATCCCAAGCACCAGCTGGAGGAGAAGCAGGCTGGTAAGTCCCAGGATTTGATTTCCACTGGGTGGGAATTTGGGACTTAATTCCATAAACCTGGGAGAGAGTTGGAGCTGCATGTGCTGGACTGTTGGTGGTTTTCCATGTGCTCTTCCTGACTGAGCTTCATGTTCCTAATGGACAATTCCTGGGCCTTTTTGGGATGACAGAGGAGCTGTTGGGGTGTGGAAGGAGGGAGCTGCTCCTGAGGATCTCTATGGAGGCTGGAATTTTGGGGTCCTGCAGCACTGGAAGAGGTGATTTATTCCTAGGAGCAACCACTGAGGCAGGAAAAGTTTTCCCAAGCTGTCATTTGGGTGAGCTGGAGACCTGGAATCTGCCTCTCCCTCCCTCATTCCCTGCTCCTGCTTTCTTTGGATTTGCACTGTAATTAGCAGTTTTATGGGAGCTGGGCCAGAGCTGGCAGGTTCCTTTAGAAAACTGTTCTCCAGGTGGGAATAAAGCAGGATTATTCTGCTGGGAATGCTCAGCCTGATGATTTCTTTTACTACCAGGGCTATTCCCGTGTGTTGAGTTGGAAGCCATGGGATAGGATGGGTAGAACCACATTTCTTGGGAAGTTGCAGCTGGAAATCCAGAGTTAAGCTTGAAATGTTCCCTTTGAACTTAGGAAAAAGGGAAAGAAAATGTTGTCCACATCCATATCTGAGCCAAGAACATTTCTGGGCTGAAATTCCCACTTCTCTGCTGTTGTGTATTTAAAATTCCCACCTGTGCAGGTGTTCCTGTCCTGGCCCTTCCCCAAACAGGACTTTGGTGTTTGATCCATGCTTCCAGGGTAAACATGGAAGTGCAAGTGGATACACTCCTGGATTCAGTGTGGAAAGAAGCCCTTGGATAGCAGCAATCCTTTGGATGCTGGTGGTTAGTTCACAGGATCTGGCCAGAAAAGCATGAATTCAGGGTTGGTTTTTTATCCATAAATGTCCCTGTAGGTTCGGGTTTATCAAATGAGCTTGCAAAAAGAACTTATTCCAGGATATCCTGATGTTGGTTTGATTTTCACTGGAGGCAGGGAAAAGTCTGGAACTGGGGTCAAGAAGCAGAGATTCTGCTTAATAACGTGCAAAATTGATGTTTTCCAAGATATTGGGAAGTGGGAATCTGGGAGGGTTTGGGGAGTAACAGGAAAAGGCAAGACACAGACCTGGCATTTTCAGGGAATTCACAGTATTCAGGAATATTCCATCTTGGACATACTCCCACAGGATGAGGTCCTCAAATAGCCTGTTGTTGGCTTCCACTGGATATTTCATTTGGATTTTGGGAAGTAAGACCTCCATTACTTCATCTTTCCAGGCTGATTTCTAGGAATGTGGGATACAGGCACATCCTCAGCCAAAGGAAACAAGCAGGGACATGAGGAGGGAAACAAACAGGCAGCATCAGGAAAATAGGAAGAGGTCATGTCCAGGTCAGGTTTAGGCTGTTTGAAGTAATTCCCAAGGTTTTTGAGCCTGGAAGTGTCACAGATCCAGGATCCCTGTTTAACGAGGACAAGCTGTATTGAGAAAAGAAGCATTTGGGTTTAGATTCCCAAAAAAAAACTTCCCAGATAGCCCTGATTCCCAGCGTTTTTGACTTGCAGCTGGGCATATATCTGCCTAACCACTTAGTCATGGAATATGAGAAGAGGAAAACTCCTGGGATGAGTTGTGGGATGTGATGCAGAAAAAAGCACAAATTGGGAATGCTGGTGAGCAGGGAGTAGAGTAAGAAGCTGGAATTCCGTGTGTGCCCCGCTTTCCCCTTCAGTGCCAGGAGGGAGGGAAATAATCATGACTTTAAATTCCTTAGGATCATTCCTGGGAGATGAGCAGAGCCAGCATTCCCCCCTATGCCGATGCACGTGGAGGGAACCTCTCCCTGGCGATTCCCATGACTCCGGAGCCTGGAGCCGCCTCTCCGGATGTGCTTCTCCTCTCCAGCGCATTTGTGGGGAGGGGAGCAGGGAAGGAGTGCCAAGGAATGGTGTTGACCACACAGTTTTCCCGAGTTTGGCAGGGATTTTGTGTTCTCCCACTTCTTTCGCTCTCCTCGTGTTGGCAGCGGTGGTCCCGGCGCCGCTCCCGGTGGCTTTCCCTGCATGTGACTCATCCCCAGGGAATTCCTGAAGCAATGAGTCAAGTTATTGGGAAAACTGTTTGCCCACTAGCGTAAACTAGGGAGCCAAGGAGCTGCCTGCAGGAGGGGAGAGAGGCAATTCCTTTTGGGAATGGTTGGGCTTCTCCTCCCTCTTCCTGAAGGCATCGCTTCCAGATGTGCCAGAGCAGGGATGTGTCTCCAAGTTCAGTATCTCACCTGGAAATGTGCTCCTTCTGCTTTTTTTTTCTGCCTTTTTGAAAAGGAGGCTGAGCTGATAAGCATTCCAGGGTGGAATAAAACTGTGAGATAGGAATTTGCCGGGATTGTAGTGGAAAATAGTTGTTCCTAAAGCAATGAGGCTCCATCCAAAATGCTCCTTGTGTAAGTACTGGTCACCTCTTGGATCTGCCCTGGCTGGCTTCATCCAGTCCTTGGAGTTTTGGCTATAAATAACTCAGAGACTGTGTGCTTTCCAACCAGGATTTACCAGGTTCTTTGTGTAGCTGTGGGATATTCCAACAAAATCAAGGATTGGTGATTCCCAGTAATTATATCCAGGGAGAATGAGCTGTTGTTCCATAGCTGGGAGCAGATGTGGGATGTTGGGAACATTTATTGTTGTATCCATCACCTCATCCAGCTTTTCCCTTTGCATTCCCTACCCCATTCCAGCCAAGCTTTCCTCGTACTAGGGGATTTTATTCCCCTGTAGAACATGAAGTTCTATTTCAAATCCCAAATTAATTGGGATTTATTACATTTCTTTCCCCCCTGGCAACTTGGCCGTTATTTTTGCCGGAGCTCGGAGTGGTCGGGAAGCTGCCCGTGGGCTCTGCTGGCACAAACTGTGGGTGGAATTGCGGAGCTGCCGGCATCGAGACAAGGATTGGGGGTTGTTTTTAACTCCATTCCTGGCAGCAACGCTGGCATTGTGTGGGACAGTTCCTTCTCCACTCTCACATTCCCGAGAAAGTGGTGGCTTCCCTTGTTTCTCAGCCAGGTGTTTGTGCAGGCTTTGCGTTTTCCATAGGCTGATGAGTCTGGAGCTCTGCAGTTAAGGTGTGCTCCTGTTGAGGTCAAGGAGAAAAGAAAAGCCTTGGGAATCTTGGAGATCTGAGTGAGGATTTTCCATCCCTTTGCAAGCATTACCTTCCCTTTCATTTGTGCAGCTGGAATGTGTCACAGTGATCCATGTCTTTATGGAATTATCCCTACAAACCTGTTCCTTTATGCCCAGGGATGGTTGCTGAAGTCTGGAATTAATCCTTGAGGATCTGGAGTCTTCCCTGTGGACACAAGGAGAACATGGAAGTGCTGGAGCGTGTCCAGGGAAGGGTTTGGAGCACAAGGAGCAGCTGAGGGAGCTGGGGGAGTCAGCCTGGATAAAATGAGGATCAGGAGGGATCTTCTCACTCTCCACAAATCCCTGACAAGAGGGTGGAGTTAGGTGGGATCAGACTCTGCTCCCTTGGAATAAGTGGCAGGATGAGAGGAAATAGCCTCAAATTGCACCAGGGGAGGTTTAGGTTGGATATTAGGGAAAATTATCAATGGAAAAGGTTTTAAAGCATTGGATCACGCTCCAGTGGTGGAATCCCCATCCCCAGAGGGATTTAAAAGCCATGTGGATGTGGCATTTGGGGACATGGGATAGAGGTGGCCTTAGAAGTGCTGGAGGAATGGTTGGATTTGATCTTTGAGGGCTTTTCCAGCCTTAATGGTGATGCTATGGACAAATCCTGGCCCATGGGATGGTACAGGGATGTCACTGGATATCCAGTAGGGAGAACCATTGGGATTTGCAGTGTCCCTGGTTTGTAGGACTGAGATCCCTGGGAACAGTCTCAGAACTGGTTCGGAGGAAGTGCATTCCAAAGTGAAGAATTTCCTCGTTTCTCTTTGATTCAGTGAATCCCTTATCCTGCTTTTAGCTGGGAGCAAGTGCTGGGAATGGCACCTTTGGGGTTTGTCCATCCACTTGCACTAAATCCATTAAGTTTGCAAAATAGTCCCATTTTTCCTGAAAACTCCACTGCTGCGGTCAAGTCCACGCCAAGGAGATACATTCTAGAGTAAATCATTCCATGATTAAAAATTAATCATTCCCAATGTAACAGGAAGGGGATGTTGTGCATGTTTGAAGGAAATGTGGGATTCATGGGACCTGTTTGTACCCAAGGCAGGAGAGTTTGGAGTTAAGAAAAAAGGGGATGGATTTAACCAAGGAGAACGTGCACCTTGATGTGTTTATGACAAAGGGGCTTTGGGAAGGAATTTGAGGGAGGAATGAGCTGGGGTGGAGGTGGATCAGTGATGGGCCAACTGGGAAGTGGTTACACAGTCTTGTGTCCATCACCATTGCAGTTACAAGGAATTTATCCCAGGATTTTGGGGTTAAGCTGGTGGGCCAAACAAGTAAGTTCTTGTTCCCTGTGTTTTGAAGGTCAGTTGGTACTCAGAGATTATTTTGGGAATTTGTGTCAGTGGGCAGTGCTGGAGTTCCAGATCCAAGCTGATCCCATTAGTTGTGTCCCGATGACATTGCAGAGGTGATTGTGGTGCCATGGCCTTATCCCGAGGGAGCTGCATCCAAAGTGTGCCAAGCCACAGGAGGCTGTTTGAACCTTTCCTGTCTCCAAGCTTCATTCCCTGCCTCTGCTGCTGACTCATTTTGTTCCCTTCTCCTTGGAAAATGGGAGATTCTCAAGGAGAATCTTCAAAGTAGCCGTGAAGATATCCCAAAATTCTAATCCCTATTGATTTTTGCAAGTGATCCCTGCCTGGGATTTGCTTATAAATATGGCTCTTAAATGTTCCATGAATCCATGGAATATTCCTTAAAGTAGGGGTCTGTTCCCTTAATCACTTCTGATGAGGGCAGGACTCTCCTCACAAGCTTCTGGCAGCTGCTGTGCCTTCTTCCCCTTGGGAAGAGCTTTCCCTGCAGTTCCTGCAGGCACTGCTTGCAGCAGACACTTCCTGCCCCTTGGAAAAGACAGAAAGGACTCGCCTTTCTTTGATGCTATGGAATTTGTCCCCACTTGGTATTCAGTCCTGGAATGGATTGAATACCAAGAGGGTATTGGTTTGGAAAGGACATGGAATGTTCATCCCATTCCACCCCCTGCTGTGGGCAAGGACACCTCCCACTCTCCCAGGTTGCTCCAAGCTTTGCCCAGCCTGGACTTGTCACTTCCAGGCTTGAGGCAGCCACAGCTTCTCTGGGAAATCCATTCCAGGGCCTCACCCCTCTCACAGGGAAGGATTTCTTCCCAATAGCCAATCCAAACCCACACTATATCAGCAGGAAGCCATTCCCCCTTGTCCTGTCACTCCATGCCCTATTCCAAAGGCTCTTTCCAGCTTTCTTGGAGCCCCCTTAGGCACTGGAAGGGGCTCTAAGGCTCCTCGGAGCCTTCTCCTTGCTGGGCTGAGCCATCCCAGCTCTCCCAGCCTGGCTTCAGAGCAGAGCTGCTCTGTGCAAATTCCTCTGGCCAGCTTCAGGACATTCTGTATGGATATAACCCCATCCCCCTTCCCCCTAGAAGGCAAGAACAATTCCCAGATTGTAAGGAACCAACTGGGAAACAGAAAGAGGCTCATTTAAAGCACTTCAGAACAGCTGGATGGGGCCTGATGGAGTTGGATCCAAGCTGGAATTGATGATTTCCTTCAAGTCCAGTAAGTGCTTGGTGGGAATGGGAGGGTTCTGAGAGCTCCAAGAGAATGATCCAACCTGGAGTGGGAAGCCCACATTCCGTGTGGGACATGTTGGTGAGGGAAGGAAGTATTTAGGGTGACTCGATAGGGCCAGAATTCCATTGGTTAGGGAAGTGAACTGTCTGTTATCCTGCAGAGTGAAAAAGCAGGATGGAACATCCATGCTGTGCCCTCAGGACAGGTGTCTCCAGCAAATGAAAGGTGACCTGGATGTGCTCTCAGGGAGAAGGGAAGCACCTCTGCTCTAGAGCAGAAAATCACTCCCAAGGAAAAGCTGCTGTGGGAGCTGCCAGGGCACAAAACTCCTTTGGTTTTGGTTTTCCAGCTGCATTTCCCAAAAAGTTGATCTGGGAGCTGGTAGGCTGAGACTTGAACTTCCCAGCAGGACAGCAGGTTGAGACTGGGACATTCCCAGGGAACATGGTGACATTTCATCCAGAGAAAGGGATTCCGGGAGGGGCAGCATTCCAGGACACTGTGCTGGACTTCTGTGGAGCAGCAAAGGGCTCTGTCCTTTAGTGACACCTGCAACCATCCACTGAGACCCACAGATCCGATTTTTTGGGGGGGAATTCTGTAGCCCTGAGCAGTGAAGGCTAACATCTGGCTTGTTTAGAAGGAATTTCCTTGGGTGAGTCACACAATGGAGGACTCTGGAATTTGCAGAGGCCAGCTGGAAGAAACTGGCAGAGATGATATGGGATTGCTTTGTCATACCTGGATCTTGTGAAAGTGCCATCAGGTGCCTGAGGGAAAAGGTAGGGAAGGAATATTGGATAGCAGGGCTTCCTCAATGCAGACATCCCCAGGGATCTGTCAGAGGGAGAAAAACTCCCAGCAGATCCTATTTCAGCCTGGGTTTGGCCTCCCATCTTTTGCTCTGAACAGCAGGAGGTTGGGAACCAGGGGAGGTTTTAGGGCGATGGAAGTGGGAATGCTGAGTTGACCTGTGGATACAGAGATGGGGAATTGCAGGGGGTTGTGAGCCTGTGGATACAGGGATGGGGAATTGCAGGGGGTTGTGAACCTGTGGATACAGGGATGGGGAATTGCAGGGGGTTGTGAGCCTGTGGATACAGGGATGGGGAATTGCAGGGGGTTGTGAGCCTGTGGATGCAGGGATGGGGATTTGGAGAGGTTTATGAACCTTTGGATATGGAGATGGGGAATTGCAGGGGTTTGTGAACCTGTGGATGCAGGGATGGGCAGTTGCAGGGATGGGGAATTGTAGGCAGTTGCGAACCTGTGGATGCAGGAATAGGGAATTGTAGGCAGTTGTAAGCATGTGGATGCAGAATTGGGAATTCGCAGGGGGTTGTGAACCTATGGATGCAGGGAGGGGGATTTGGAGGGGTTTTTAAGCCCTTGGATGCAGGAATGAGGATTTGCAGGGATGGGGAATTGCAGAGGTTTATGAACCCTTGGATATAGGGATGAGGAATTGCAGGGGGTTGTGAGCCTGTGGATGCAGGGATGAGGATTGCAGGGGGTTGGAGCACTGAGCTGTGTGGGTGCCTCGGGAATCTGTGATTCTGGGAGCTTGGAGCAAATCCTGCCTGGATTTGGGTGGAGGGAGTGGGTGATTCCGGGGGTGTTGCTGTGGTGTGGGTGGGCTCCTGGCATGCAGGATCCAGGCACAGCCTTTTTCCTTCAGCTTTATTTCCTGGTGTACTTCTCCCTGGAGAGGCTCATGTCAGATGGGATGGGCTGTTGGATTAGCCTAAGTCTGCGAGGTTTAGCTGGAATGTTGTCTCACTGGAGCGTTTTTTCTCCCTTGCTCTTTTCCCTAAGCCTTTCCCTACAGACAGCTAATTCTCCCCTTCCCCCACATCCTGTCATAGCCCAGAGCATGTCACAAGGAATTAACGGCTGGAAAGGCCGGGAGAGGCTCCTCTGGAACAGTCTCTCCTTTCTGTGCCCGGGGTGGCCCCCTCTGTGTGTCCCTTTTGTGTCCCATCCAAGTCCCCTCCCCCTGGCCATTCACTGGAGAGTCCATGGGCAGGAGCCTTTCCCAGCCCGATGCCACAGCCGTGTCCGAGGGCTCCCGGCAGCGCTCCCGGTTTCTCGGTGGGAATAGGGAGGAGGTTTGTGCCGCTCGAGGGTTTTTCCTCCTCTCCCGGCTCCGCAGCTCTGACAGCATCGCCCGCTCTCGCTCCCAGTCCTCCTTCCCACAATCCACGTACAATCTCCTCAGAATAGGGATGATGTCACTTCCTTCCAGAGGGTGCTGGGGGGTGTGGAAGGGGGGAGTCACGACCTCTGGCTCTCGGCATTCCCGCTGGATAAATGAGGTGCAGGGAGGGAGTCGCTCTGAGGATGATGCCCGGCTCTGTCGGCAGGCAGATCCCAGTTCCCACGCCGTGATTCCCTTTGCCGAGTGGGATTTTCAATGGCTGTAGGAAGAGTTTGCTGTTCCCTCCTGAGCTTGTGATGCCTGTCTCCCTGGATATGCACTTTTCCTGAAATACCCTTCTGGGAGAGAAGGATGCGCAGCGGCTGGACCACATGCCATGTAAGATTCCTGCTTCCCTAGATCTTGCCCAGCTCCGAGGGGACTCCTTGTGCATGTGCTTCCCTTATTTCAGTGTTGGGAGCTTGGGGTTGCTTGTACTGGGATTCAGCTTTCAAGATCCTGGGAATGTTTGCAGTTTTAGGGGCAGTGTGAGGGCTCTTGCTGTCGCAAAGCTGGGGTCAGTGGTCTTGGGGCTGTTTGCACTCCAATCTTCCGCTTCCTCCCAATTCCTCTGTTGGATCATATCTTCAGCATCTTAAAACACAATTCCTGGGGTATGCTGTGCTGGCATGAAGCTGAAGAGTCCTCACAGTGAGAGCTTTTTCTGGTGGATTTTCCAGTCTCAGGCCTTCCGTTGTTTCCCTCCTTTCCAAAGCAGGGGCAAAGCCCTGAACCTCCTGGTTTAAATTCAGGAGTCTCTGGGAATTCATTGGGAATGTTCCTGCCCTGGGAGCCTGATAAGTGGAGTGACAGTTCCACAGTGAGTATTCCCATATGTGACAGCGAGTGAGAGGCTTCTCTGCTCCATCCCCATCTGTTGCCGTGGATAAGGAATCCACATTGGATACTTGTTGCTGTCGTTGATGTCCCACTTCTCAAACTGGGAGAGGGTGATGGGAACTGGGAGAACCCAGCTGGAGGGGTGGAAGAGTTGAGGAAAGAGCGTTGGTGGGATGCAGCCGAGGGATGACGGGAACAGAGCTGGGCTGGGAAGCGCTGTCCAAAGGCAGCAAGAGCGCTGGAGGTGTATCCAGGGTTTGTGATATCCCAGCTGTCCTGGGTGGTGAATGACAGGCACAATGGGGCTGGGAGGGAGTCTCCAGATGGCCAGAGGAGTGAAGGTAGAGCTGGAATGTACCCAGTGCTCTGATTATTCTGTGCTGAGGAAATGGGAATCTAAATGGCATTGGAATTTCGCATTTGCTTTGTTTGTGGAATGGAGCGTTTGCTTCAACTGAGTGATGGGCTGGCAGCAGCCTGTTAACTGTGGAATCTCCTGGAATTTGAGGGGATTGTGTGGGTTTTCAGTAATGGGTGGCTGTAATGTGTTAGAAGATTCTAGTGGCTGTGGATGTCAGCACAGGAGAGGAAACTCTGGATTTGGGATGTTCTGGGAAGTGGTGGGTTGGATTTAGTGGGACAGGGCAGGAATTAGTGCCATGGGCTGTCCCAAACCCAACATTTGTGTTCAATTTATGAGCAACCTGGACTGGTGGGAGGTGTCCCAGTCCATGACAGGGAGATGGAACTGGATCATCTTCAAGCTCCCTTCCTACCCAAGCTATGCTGGAATTCTATGGATGTCCTCCCCTTTTTAACTTGTTTTGCCCACAGCACTAAATTAGGGGCATCATATCCAAGTATGGGTTTTTTTTGCCTGGTACAGGAAGTATTGCAGGTGATGTTCCCTTGGGAATGCTGTTGGAAATCCTGTTGTAAGTAATGGAAGAGGACACTTTGTCCTGACCTGGCAGTTTGCTGTTGGGTTCACAGAGGCAAAAATCCAAGAGCACTTTTGGATTTGCAAGTGCAGCTTTGAAACAGCACCGCAGGCCATGGATGGAGCACTCCAGCAGCAGTGCATGGATGTGGGAATTCGGAGGTTGGTGGGGCTGGGAACTGAGATGGAGCAGTTGGGAGAGCTTGGAGCAGAGAGGCACAGGTGAGGTGTAGCATTCCCTGGTAGCACAGGTAAGAGGTGGGACAGGGATTTAGAGCATGGAATGAGGGACAGGCAATCCAGAAATCCCTGGTGGCTGTGGCCAGAGTGGAAAGACGCCATCGTGGATTCAACAAAAGCAAGGAGAATTCCTGGCTGTGGGTAGTGTGTTGAGCCAGGAAGGCAGGAGTGGGATAAGGTGTGCTGCCAGAGTTCCTCTGGAGCAGCTTGGAGTACACCCAGCTGGGGTGGAGTGGGATGGCTGTGCTGGAGGAGGCTGGAGCGCCCTGTGCAGTCTCGTGACTTTGCACCACTCCTGTTTCTATTTTCCAAAGGGTTTGGGAAGCCCTAAAAATAGGAGCACAAACAAAACCCGGGGAGGAACAGGCAGCTCCTCAATCTTCCACCTTGGAAGATTGGTTGTGCCTGTCAGGGCTGGTGCGGGTGTGACGGAGATGTGGAGCTGGCAGGATGCTCCTGCAGGTCCAGGGGGAGATCTCCTAAGAGCCAATATCGTCACTGGAAGTGCTGCTGGGAGCCAGTCCATAGTTCCCCAGATGCTGCCACACTGTTAATGGATATTTTGGCTTCCTGAGCCAAGTGGCGGGGGAGAGTTGTTGGACAACAAGAGCCTGGCAGCAGGTTTGTCCATGGAAAAACACTGTAATAGGGTTTTCCAGAGATTTGAGGCCAGGATGACCTGTCCCAAATCCCATGGTGGCTGCTCACCATCACAGCCTAACAGGATTCCAGGTAATCCCATGAAGTGGAGCTGGATGAGTTACACGCCGGCTTCACCTAATACTTCCCACTCCTTCAATTCCCGGCCCTCCTTCCTGAGCGTGCTGTGCCCCCTGGTGCTGGAAGAAAGCAGCTCTAGGATAAACCAGGATGGCTCCCAGGTTGTGGGGCTCTCCAGAGGGGGCTGCAGAGGCTCAGCAGCAGCTTTGCTTCCATTCTTTTCTAGGAGGTGAGTGCTGTGCCTGCTGAACTTCCCGGGACCTGCCAGCCATGCCAGGGATTGTCGTGTTCCGCCGGCGCTGGTCTGTGGGCAGCGATGACCTGGTTCTGCCAGCCGTCTTCCTCTTCCTCCTTCACACCACCTGGTAAGTGAGAAGGGCACAAGGATGCTTGGAATTCGCTCAGGAATTCTTCTGGCTATTCCTGGCACGGCTGGAAATTCTTCCTGCGCTTCTACACAGGACTGGAAAGTTTGGTTGGGGCATTCTTGATGGACACTGACATTTTTCCAACTTCTGTTTTTGTAGCTAAGCTCTGTTCCAAGTTTTAGCCTACTTCCAAAAAGCCTGACCAGAGCTCCTTGTTATCCTCCTGTGCCACCCAAGATTCTCCACTGGAATTTAGGGCTGTGTTTCTGTACAGAAGCTTAGGAAAAATAAGCACAGAATCCTGGAATGGTTTGGGTTGGAAGAGACCTTAAAGACCATCTAATTCCAACCCCCTGCCATGGGCAGGGACAGCTCCCACTAGGTTGCTCCAAGCCCCATCCAACTTGGCCTTGAACACTTCCAAGGGATGTGGCAGCCACAACTTCTGTGCAGTGGCACAGGATAATGTGGCATGGATGAAATGGTTGTGACGGGGACAGCAGGGCCTCTGGATGGCTTGTGGGGATTTGGGGCCCGAATGAAGATTAATGTAAGCAGCTGTGGGATATTCCATGGTTTCCCTTGGCTTTCCTGCCTGGCAGGTTTGTGATCCTCTCGGTGGTGCTGTTTGGGCTGGTGTACAATCCCAACGAGACGTGCTCCCTAAACCTGGTGGACCACGGCCGGGGCTACCTGGGGATCCTGCTGAGCTGCATGATCGCCGAGCTGGCCATCATCTGGCTCAGCATGCGCGGGAGCATCCTGTACACGGAGCCGCGGGATTCCATGCAGTACGTCCTCTATGTCCGACTGGGTAAGTGGCCGGAGCCTCTCTCTGTGTGTGTGTGTGCTCCTGTCCCTGCCCAGGCACAGCCAGATGGCTGCTGGGATGTGCCCTGCATCCCAAT
This sequence comes from Acridotheres tristis, assembly GCA_037013685.1. Classification (NCBI taxonomy): domain Eukaryota; kingdom Metazoa; phylum Chordata; class Aves; order Passeriformes; family Sturnidae; genus Acridotheres; species Acridotheres tristis. The sequence goes on along the minus strand of CM072890.1, from coordinate 5,183,068 downwards.
GAATCCATAGGCTGTGCCTTGGCACGGCTGTCAGACTGGCAGGCCGTGTCCCAAGCAGCCTCCTTTTCCCCTCATGGAATCTGCTCCCCTTCTGTCTCTCTTTTCCCCGCCACGTTTTCCTAGGATAGAGGTGTAAATCCCAAAGGTTCTGACCCCGAGGTGTTGCCTCTTGAATCACATGATCCATCCCTCCAGGCACTGGGAGGAAAATAGGTTTTCCACCTGCTCACTCCTTTTTTCTTCCTATATGCAATTCCTGTCTCACTCCCTCTCCAAAAACTAGAGCAGGGGAGAGATTATTCCTTGATCCCTCATTCCCTTTTAGTTTGTTTTCCCTGGGTTCTGTTGCCTTCCAGGTACAGAAATTTAATCAGATTTTTCTGTGCCGAATGAAGATTTTAAGAGAAAAATCTTTGGAGATGCAGAGCCAAACCCATTCCAGACAAATCATCCCGTGGGTTTGCATCTCTGCTTTTTGCCGGGTTGCTTTCCTGCAGAATCCACTAAAATAGGGATGGCCTTGCTTGAAAGCTCAGTCTGGAAGACTTGGAATGCTCAGTGCAAGTCATTAACGCAAACAGCAAACAAATCTCCCTCTCCAGCTTTCCAGCCAGTCTCCCTAGGGAAGCACAGAGAGCCTGGCAGTTTGTATTAAAACCAGACTAAGTGGGGCAGGGGAGGTTGGGAGAATCCAAAGAAAGGTTTTCTTGCCCCCTAAAACATCCCTTCTTCTTCCTTAAACTCTCTGTGTGCTCAGTAGTGGGATTTCCTCTGGATTTTGGGTCTTGTATTCACTTTTTCCTGGGTTTTTTGCTCCTGGTGGTTGATCAGTTGTGCTGATGGAAGTGGGAGCGTGACCAGTGCGTGGGCAAGGTCCATGTGACTGTCCCAATTTAAGCATGTGCTGTTTAATGCAGAGGAATTTAGGGAATTAACTCCAATGTGAACCTGGAAATGTCTCATCCCTGCTCCTGCTGCTCCTGTCCTGCAGCAGGCAAAGGGGAGAGGAGCCAAGGGAAGCAAAACCTAATTCAGACATAAAGTGAGTTCATCAGGAACCAGTCCCAGCCCTGATTCCTTGCCCAGGAAAGCTCTGTCTCCTGGAACTGGTCTTTCCAGGTCTGTAGCAAAGCCACTTATGGAAAGATTCTGTGCCAGCAGGAGATAAGGAGGGTGAGTGGGATAAGCCGGGCTGGATTAGTCTCGGCTCCACCAAAACATAGGCAATTCCAAGCAAGGTATTCACCTTCTCCACACCTGATTGCTCACGTGTCCTTTGGAATTCTGAAGAGAAAGTGGGAGGATGGGCACTTCAGAGCAGTTTCCCAGCTTTTTTGTTCCAGGGAAGCACTGTTAATCCCCAGTTTCCAGTTTGTTATCAGAGTCACAAAACTGAGGAGCTCCTTAAGGGCTGTCTCCTTGGAACTGTTTGGGAAGGGCTGCAAAGGTGCTGAGAATGTTTGCTAAGCATAGTGAGCAGGATTAATCCTGGATCCACACGATTTATTTTGGATCTGTGAGTCAGGCCAGCTGTCTGAGGTAGTTAAGGTTTGGGTCCTGTCATTCCTGCTGCCTCAGGGATTCTTTCCAGCGGCGTGGGAGGAAGGTCTGGATCTCTGATTCATACCTGTGACACAACCAAGGGTGCTGGCCCCTCCAGGATCCCATTTTTTTGGAGTCGTTTGGAACATGTCGCACTTTTGGCTCATCTCCTTACATATCCCTTTCCAAAGTGTTTTTATACCTGTTCCTTGTGAGAAAATGGGGAGAGGAGCTCATCCTTAGGGAAAAGGCTGCTATTATCCGTGCTGTTGCTGTTTCTTCCAGCGATCCTGGTGATTGAGTTCGTGTACGCCATCGTGGGCATCGTGTGGCTGACGCAGTACTACACCTCCTGCAACGACATCACAGCCAAGAGTGTCACCCTGGGTAGGGAGCTGGAATGTGGCCTGGGAGCATTCCAAAGGATTGGCGGGCATCCTTCATTCCTGCCTGTGCTGATTGACTCTGGGAAGTGGATGGGAGCTGTCAATGTGGGGCTTGTTTTCCTGTTTATTGCTCGGAACAGTCGTTCCATTCATCCGCCTGTGCTGCCGGCGCTCAGGCAGGGATCTGTGTTCCCTGGGAAGGGCAGTCTGAAAATTCCCCCTTTTCCCTTCAGAATGGCTTTACTGTTTTCCTGGAAGCCTTTCCCAGTCTCCTGGTGGGGATGATGTTAATGGTGCCATCCCGGATACTCAGGGAGCATTTAATGGCTCCATAAAACAGCCGGAAGACTCATCCAGCTGTGGCTTAAAAGCCTTTTCCAGAGGATTTCCTTTTGCTGCAGGGGTTTGGGGTGGGAAGTTAGGGTCAGAGCACCTGACAGCCATTTTTGTTTTTCAGGAATGGTGGTGTGTAACTGGGTGGTGATCCTGAGTGTGTGCATCACTGTGCTGTGTGTCTTCGATCCCACGGGACGCACCTTTGTCAAGCTCCGCGCCACCAAGCGCCGCCAGCGCAACCTAAGGACCTACAACCTCAGGTGAGGCAGCATTCCCTGGGATCCCAGAATTCCAGGGTGCCTTGGGTGCCAGGGACCTTAAGGATCATTGAGTTCCAACCCCCTGTCATGTGAAGAGATGCCTTCCACTAGACAAGGTGGCTCCAGCCTGGCCTTGGATGCTTCCAGGGATGAGGCAGCCACAGCTTCTCTGGGAAGTCTCTTCCAGGGCCTCACCACCCTCACAGGGAAGCATCTCTTCCCAATATCCCATCTATCCCTGCCCTCTGGCAGTGGGAAGCCATTCCCATTGTCCTGTCCTTCCAGCCCCTTGTCCAAAGCCCCTCTCCAGCTCTCTTGGATCCACTTTAGGCACTTTAAGGTCTCTCAGAGCCTTCTCATAGCCAAGCTGAACATTCCCAGCTCTCCCAGCCTGTCTTCACAGCAGACTGAATTTCCCTTCTATCCAAGGACACAAAGATTTAAGGAAAGAACCAATGGAGGGTTTCAGGGTTACCAATGCTGTGTCCTCATGGCTACAGGCACCCAAAATCCTCCCAGAGCCAGGGAATTCCAGGATGGTTTGGGTTGGAAGGGATCTTAAAGCCCTTTAAGCCATGGGCAGGGACACCTTCCACTCTACGAGGTTGTTCCAAGCTTTGTCCAAGCTGTCCTGGAACATGTCCAGGGATGAGGCAGCCACAGCTTCTCAGGGCAAGGTTTCTGGAAGGGTGTCCTGCTTTTTTGGGATCTTGCCCTTCTCCTTGCCTTGCTGCAGGGAGCATTCCGCTCTGCTGAGGGGGATTTTGGGAGGATGCAGCTCCCTGCCAAGTGCTGTGTGTGGGCACCTGCATCCAAAGGAGGCAAAGCCATACAGAATCCAGCTGGATTCTGCCATAGTTACTGGATTTGTGGATCCTCATGGACCCTGCTGACCACAACAACCTGTTTGTCCATATCCCTTAGCAGCGTTTTCCGTGGAAACAGTGAGTCTGTGCATAAATTTTCCTTATTTTGAGGCAGCATCTCCTTCCAAACCCCCTTTCTTCCTTTATTTTCCTCTCCAAGATCCAACCTTTTGCCCTGAGGTTTCTCCTATTTAGTCTTGGCCAAGGAACAATTCCCTTTGTGTTGGCAGTCGGATCTTTTAATTAAGAATTGATTCCATCTTGGAGCTCCCCAGATGGGGAGAGAAAAAGCTTTTTTTCACCAAGCACAGTTTTTTCCAAAGGATTTTTTCCAGTAGGGGACAACACAAACAGGCTTTGTTTCCTTTGATATGTGGCTGTCCTTGAGGAATGTGGCTTTGGAGGGCATCAGGATCCGAGGGATAAAAAATGAGGCTTTCAGAAAACACTCTGTAAATTTCCCGTTTTTCATTGGGTTTGTGTATTTTGTATATTCCAATGACTTGGAATGAGGTCCCTTTTGAGGGAAAACTAGGCTTTTCTAAGGATAGTGCATCAAGTTCTGTGGGAAGGAGCCTGGGTTTTTTTGTGGAATGCCAGATATTCCTCCTAACCTTTCCAATATGTTACAGTAGCCTGGAATATTTTGAATTAGTGCTTAGGGTAGTGGTTGCTGCTTGGGATCAGGGCATTCCTAGGAAGAGAAGAAGGATGATACTGTGGCTCTAGTACTATATCCAAGGAAAAAATTCTTCCCTGTGAGAGTGATGAGGCACTGGAATGGTTCTCCCAGAGCAGCTGTGGCTATTCCATCCCTGGAAATGACCAAGGCTGGATGGGGCTTGGAGCAATCTGGGATAGTGGGAGCTGTCCTTGCCCATGGCAGGGGTTGGAATTGGATGAGCTTTGTGGTCCCTTCCACCCCAAACCATTCCAGAGTTCTGTGATGATTTTTCCAAAGCAAATCTGAGCTCCATCGCTTGCAGAAGTAAATTCAAATCAACCCCAGAATTAGCTCCTCTGTGGGAAATTTTGAGATCCCAGAAAGCTGAGTGAAGGCCTTTCTCCCTTGGCTGAGTTTTTCCCTCCAGGCCTGCAGCATTTATGGAGAGCTTGTTCCTGCTGTTCATGGATTTTCCCTCTGGAAAGGGAATGTTAACAGCTGTTAACAAGCAAACGCTGTGGGCTATGATGTGAAAAACAAACATCAAATGTGACTGTTCACTGCTCAAACAATTGTTTCCAAAGGATATAATCCCAACTTCTCCTCTTGCTGAAAGAAATCCTTTCCAAGGAGTAGATTGGGAAGTTCTCTGCCTGCCTGGATTGTGTCCCACAGTGGTTTTCCGTTCCCAGTGGCATCGTGGTATGTGTGGGCTGGGAAAAAGAAACAGCCCAATAAAAGGCTTGGCTTGTTGTGCCAAGGCTTTTCCAAGGAGCTTTGGAGCTCCTACTGAAGTTGTGGAAGTTTGGTGTTAGGAAGAAAGAATTTGGGAAAAGAGGAAGGGAAAATAGCTCAGAGTACACTTGCTTGCTGAACCCCACCAGGGAAATGCTGGAGTTCTTTGGGATCTGGGGGAGCAGAGCCCTGCTGCCACTCATATTCCCATTCCTCTTCTGAAAGGTTATGAAGAGCTGTTTTCAGATACTCAGGCAGGAACTGATGGATCCCTGTGGGATCTACTCCTTCCATTTACAGCAAATATTCCTTACCAGCAGCTTTTCCTACCAGGTGAAACCCATTTTCTGGGCTTGGGCTTATCCTGATGGGATGCCCTTGTGTTTCTTAAAAAAAAAAAGAGGAGCTGTGGACTTAAAGGAGCTTGGCACTCTGGCACGGAATCAGTCCCTACTTCCATGGCAGGGAGTGTAACACAATGATCCTAAAAGTCCTTTCTAACCCAAAGCATTCCATGATTCTGTGATCGGGAAAAATTGCATGTCTGAAATGCTCAGGGTCTCTTGTGCCATTCCCATTATCCTGAGGTAGAATTTTTCCTCCTGAGTGGTTGCACATCCTGGCACATGGAGCAGCTGCCAAATTGCAACAGGAGCTTTATTCCATGCATCCCGTTCAGGCAGGATACCAAATATCCAAACACAGTGCTTGATCCTGTGGATTCACACTTCCCTGGAGCTGGGGAAGGAGCTGAAGCACCAGGGGTGGTTGAGGGGGCTCAGCCTGGGGAAGAGGAGGATTGGGGGAATCTTATGCCATTTTTCCAGGGACAGCACAGGCTGTGCCATTCCATGTTGGATCCTATGCCATGTTCTGCCTCTCCTGACATTCCGACTCTCCCTCTTTTTCCCAGACACCGCCTGGAAGAGGGACAAGCCAGCAGCTGGACACGCAGGCTCAAAGTGTTCCTTTGCTGCACACGGACAAAGGACTCGCAGTCGGTGGGTACCAAAAATCTCCTGTTGGGAGTCAAAATATCGGTGGGAGGAATCCCTGTTTTCCCTCGGGTTAGGATCACATTTGGCACCACTTCCTGGGCAGCTCCTGTTTCCCTTCATCAGCCTCTTTCTGAGCATTTTTTCCTGTTGTTTCAATCAGTCTCACACCCTTAAGGAGGAGAATTTGGAAATGGGAAAACAAAAATCTGGAAGAATCACCAAAATCTCTCTGGATTTCCCAACAGTCAAAAACTACTGTTTAATCCATAGATCCACATGAAGATCCTTGGGAATTTTCCTGTGCTGCCATTGGGGTTTTCCCTTGCTCTTCTCTAGCAGGGAAGGGTAAAGCCTTGAAATTCCTTCTCCAAAAGTTATCATTCCATTCTCCTTAGAATCACTGGGAGCAGGTTGATGCCTGAGGGTGGGATTCACCAGCATTCCTGAGAACCTGCTGGAGAAGCAAGTCAAACTTTGGTGCTGGAAAACTTTGCTTTTGATTTAACTAATTTGGCTAGAATTCTGAGGATTTGAGGACTCCTGAAGGGGAGCCAGCAGAACCAGGGAATTGTTCCCAAAGGGAGGAGAAAGTCATAAAAATCAGGAGATTTGTGCACTCGCAGACACTGAGCTCTGAATTAGTTACAACCTCTCAGGGAAAAAGCTGGGATTTATCAAGGACATTCCAACAAAACCAGCAGTGGCCAAAAAATCCGCCCAGACGTTTAACTCCAGTTAGAAGGGCACGGAAAATGACAGGGAAAACACCAAGGGACCGACCACAGCCGCCGTGTCCTCACTAAATATAGCCCAGAGTTCGTGCTCCAAAAGGATGCAGCGGGAAAAGGAGCACATTGGAAGGAATGTGAACGTGGAGAGGAAGAGAAATGAGACTGGGATTGAAAGCTCCAAAGGGAAAGTGGAAAAATAAAGGAGAGTCAGGTGAACGTTTGTTCTTCCCAGGTGATAAATGGAACTAACAGCATCTCTTAGGGAGTGCTGTGGAATTATCCACAGGTGCAGCTTCCAGAATGTGGAAGGTTGCAGGCATTGTCACAGCCCTTGTGCAGAAATCCAGCACTGTGTCCTGGAATGCTGGCCCTCCCAGGATCCCTTTTCCTGGCTGAATTGCCACCATGTTCCCTGGGAATGTCCCTCTGGGAAGTTCAAGCCAAGGCCTGCCAGCTCCCAGCTTATCTGCTGGGGAAATCCATCTGGAAATCCATCTGGAAAACTGGAACCAAAGGAGCCTTGTGCCCTCCCACAGCAGCTTTTCCTTGGTGCTTCAGAGCAGAGGAGCTTCCCTTCTCCCTGAGAGCACATCCAGGTCACCTTGCCCAGGTGCTGGAGACTCCTGTCCTGAGGGCACAGCATGGATGCTGCCTCCTGGGAGAGAGAGCCCTGACAGGCACCTGAATGCCCTGAACAACTCCCAGTTAATTCAGGATTGTAATGTATTCCAAATATTTCCAGTTCTTTTTAACAAACTTTCCATTCTGCAGTGTCTGTTTCTCTTTTTTTTTAAGCTTGGAATAAAAGTGGATTCCAAACACCTCACATTCCTCATGCTGCTGAATTTCCACTTTACATCCAGCTTTTGAGCAATTTCCAGCCTCTTTTTTCTGCAGGAACAAGCCCTGACGTTGTGTCCTGGCATGGCAGCGTGTGGAATGGATGAGCACGTAATGGATCAGAAATTACTCCATTGCTGCCCATCCCAGACTCCATGGAAAAATAAAAATGTAGCAGCAGAGGATCATTGTCCTCTGGGCTGGAAAAGTGTTTTATGGAATGGACATGGCTTTGGGGAAAGGATCTGGGGTGAAGTGTGAAGCCTCAGAGCCTTCAGGGATTGTAGCAGAGCACTCCAGGTGGACAAACAGGAATAATGTCAGGTGTTCCCACAAAAAGCTGTTCCTTTGGAGCGGAAAATACGCATTGAACTTCCATCAGGGCCTTTTTTTGTCAGAGCATCCAGGGCTGTAGCTGCCACTTTGGATTAATTAGTGTTTGTCCTGTTTCCTTTGGAGGCTCTTGGCATTTCTTGTGAGCTCACAGGAGCAGTGCTAGGATTGATGAGGTCAGGATTTCAAGGATACTGCAGTTGGAATGCCGTTGGCTTTCCAAAGGCACTGCTGGCACAGAGAGTTGGCACCTGGAGCCCCAGTTCTTAATGGGGATTTAACTGGCTTTTGTAGGGAAGTGAAAAATGACAGAAAGTCGTCCCACATGCCAGGAGTTCGGCAGGGATAAAAGGATGTAGGTCATTCCTGCAGGGAAGAGAAGGGATTTACTGTCTTGATGGTCAAAGAAGGGAGAGGAGAAATCCCGTCCTGGAGTGCTCAGGGTTTCCACAACACTCCAGTCTTGTGGGTTTTGATGCTGGATAAAGGATACTATGAAAATACAGGATAAAGGTTCAGGGTAAGGCTGTGATCATCCTCGTAGGAAAAGTTTTGGATGGCAGGAGCCAAATATGGACCACTGGTGGGTGCAGCTCCACGTTTTGTTGTTCCAGCCTCTGGATCATCCTTGTTCTTAGGCTGGAGTAATGACAGGTCAGCACTGACCCACATTCCAGCCCCTCTCCAGCCTCCCAAAATATTCTCTTGTTAGGTCTTGTGGGTTTTTTCCCTGTAGCACAGAGAAAAAAGTGGGAAGAGGACATTTCAAAATATCTTTGTTCCTCTGCTCCAGAGCCTCTCCTTGACCCTCTCAGGTCACTTCCATTTCTGTCCCTCCTTTTTTGGGTTTGGTCACTTTCATTCCTGGGAATTCTGCGTTCAGTGACTCAGTTTTTACTTTTCATGCCTTTTTGCTTGGGTGTCATCCAAAATAAGCCTGGAAAAACTTGGCAATATGGGTAAAAAGATCCCAGGTTTGGGATAAATTTGGGTAAGTTAAATTTGGGCAGAAGTATCACAGGTCTGGAATAAGTACTGGAAAGTTAAATGTGGGCAGCAGGGTTCCAGGTCTGGGGTAAATCTGGAGAAAGGTTCCCAGGTTTGGGTTAAGTTTGGGCTAGAGGATCAATATCGGAAAAATATAAATATGGATTTATTTAAATATGGGAAAAATGATCTCGGGGCAAAGTTAGAGTTGGAGAGGCTCTTAAATAGGACAAAATTAGTGTTTTTTCTTCATGGAATGGCCTTTATTCTGCTTTAGAGAAGAAAGGATGACTCCGAGGTGGCACTGAATTGGGATTTGCTTGGTTTTCATCCCATTTTCTCTGTTTCCTTTAATAGAGAGAGCCTAAAACCATTCCCTTTCCCTCCCTTTGTCCTGCATGAGCTGTTTGGATGTCGAGGTGCCCACACACGGCACAAATCCAGCCCCCGAGTGGGACTGTGGAAAATAAACAAGAGACAATAACCATGTGATCAGTCCAGATCTGGCATTCCCTGCAGGAATCTCGTGGCTGTTTTGGAGGCAGAGCTCCAGAAAACGAATCCAGTTCTCACTTGGTGTCCTGTTTTGAGGCTTCCCACACCCAAACTCCTCCTCCTCCTCCTCGTCCAACCCCTCTCTCCCTGGATTTTGCAGGATGCCTACTCCGAGATCGCGTACCTTTTTGCGGAATTTTTCCGGGACCTGGACATCGTCCCCTCCGACATCATCGCGGGCTTGGTTCTCCTGCGGCAGCGGCAGCGAGCCAAGCGCAGTGCTGTGCTGGATGAGGTGGGAAAATTTGGGAATTTCACTTCCCAGCTGCTCTGGGATTCCCTGGGAAAAACGGCTGCATGGCTCTGCTCGCCTCATTTCTAGGCTGTTCTCACTCGCTAAGGTGGGGAGGAAAAATAATGGTGGTTTCAACAGCTTTTCCTGAGTTTTTCCCTGTGGTTTTTCCCCTTCTAAGGGCTGAGTGCTCAGTCAAATCTGGAATGATCTTCTCGTAGCAGGTGATACAGGAAAAGCTCTCAATCCCAAAAGGGCCTCCAAGGGGGTTGTAGGTACTTGGAAATAAATGGGAAGATTATTCCCACTGTACAGTGATGTGGAAAAGACTCCAACAATCTGCAGGAGGAAAAATTCCTAAATTTCCAAGCCACTGTTGAGATTTGCAGATTGTCAGCCCAATAGGAAATTGATTTATTTTATTGGGTCTTTTCTCCCTTTATTTGGGATTCAGGCTACAGAAGGAAAAATTCCCAGTTTTCCAGGCTGCTGTTGAGGTTTGCAGATTGTCAAGGCAGTAGGAAATTGATTTATTTTAATAGTTCTTTTCCCCTTCGAGTTGAGATTCAAATCAGGCAGGAATAAAACCACTGGAAATATTTGAGGGGCCTGTTCGGGATATTTGGGAGTTGATTTTTGTCTTGCTGTCACACAGAGGAATTTTTCTGTTTATTTGTAACTTCCAGGCAAACAATGACATTTTAGCTTTCCTGTCTGGAATGCCAGTGACCAGGAACACCAAATACCTGGATCTGAAGAACGCGGTAAGTCCCTGGCACGTGGGATCCTCCAAACCCACCTGTGATCCTTGTTTTCTTTTCCTCACTGGCTTCTCCTATGCCTTTCTTACCCCTCTTTGAAATAATCCAAGAAATTCCATGAGAATTGAATAAAACTTGATTTCTGGAAGCTTGATGAGGCGATATTGCTGCAAGAGAGTCAGCGCTGTTATCCCTGATTTATTGCTGATTTTGATTCATCCCTGATTTTGGTTTATCTCTAATTTGTCTCTGGTTTAGATTTTTTTTAGATTTAGATTTTCCCACTTCGTTTTCCCCCTCAGCCCTTCCTCTGATTTACCTCTGATTTCTCCCTGATGTTTCCCTGATTTTCCCCTCTGGTTATCCTGCTGTGTTTAACTCCCACCCCAATCCAGCTCTCTAAGATAACTGAGATTTTATAGGATGCAATCGCAGCACATGGCTCTAAATTGGCTTTGTAGCCCTCTCCAGGCATCCTCTGGCCTGCTGGAAAGGGGATATTTAGGGAGCTCATTTCCAAATCTGCAGGAAACAGCTTCCTTAGCAGCATGGTGGGATACCCAGAGAATTCCTCAGCGAATCAGGCAGAGAAATCTTTGGGAGGGGGTGGCTCTTGCCTGGCATCCCCACCTCACTCTGAGCGCAGCTGGGAGAGGGGGCTGGCACTCAGCATGTGCCTAACTATGCAAAAAGGGAATGGGGGGAGACATTCCGAGAGATTCCAGGCTCAGGGAGTGCCGTGTCTTCCAGCAAGAGATGCAGCGGTACCGGGAGGTGTGTTACTACATGCTCTTCGCCTTGGCTGCCTATGGATGGCCCATTTACCTCATGAGGAAGCCCACATGTGGACTCTGCCGCCTGGCCAGATCCTGCTCGTGAGTGCCCACCCTCATCCCTCTTGTCTTGCCTGGTTTTGCCACATTTAGAAATAATTTTTCCCCGTATTTATTTCATCTCTTTGATGCTTCCTCCCTGCTCGATTTCTTTTCTGCCTTTTTCCTCTCCTTGTGTTTTTTTCTTTCCATCTCTCTGGGCTTCATATCCCAAAAGCTTTCTGAATCCCTTCCAGTTCCTTGTACACAAACCAGCCTGTCCTCTTCTCCATCCTCTCTGGAGCATGGAACAGCCAGCAGAGAGAATTCACCTGGCACAACACCAAGTCCAAAAAGAACTTCTTGGGGCTCAAAATTTAGAGAGTTGACATTTGAGTCCTAATTAAAAGACCTCCAAGATTTGTGTGGCTTGGGCTGTGCTCCCTTGGATTAATTGGATTTTTCCAGCTCAGGATGTTTGCCCCGGTGCAAGAGTTTGTTTCCAGCTGCCAGAATTCTGTCACCGGATTTAATTTGGGGACGAGCTTTTGACACTTCCTGGGCTATTGGGAGGAATGTGATTCCTTGGGAATATTTTTATTTGTGAGAGAGAAAGAAGGAAAATGTACTTCTCTTATTTTGGGATGATTCTAAACCCATTTTTTTCTTATAAATAAACCTGGAGATTGGTCAGTGTTGGTTTTTCCACATTAAAGCACTGGAAAACTGCACTTCTAAGGATAGTATCCTTTGAGGAGCCATCCACCCCAGCATCCTTGGATTCCTTGGGGACTGGCTGCATTGTAGCTCTCTCTGGTGCTCAAAAGGAAAACTGCACCAGATCCCAGATTTTGAGGTTTTATCCCTCACTTGGCACTCGCTGCCGTTGGGGTGAGGTTTGGAGGATCCACCTTTCCGTTTCCTCTGGGAATGCCACTCTCAATCCAGCCTTTTTCCCCTCAAAGCCGTGCTTCCCTCCCGCAGATGTTGCTGCCTGTGTCCGTCGCGCCCGCGCTACGCTCCCGGCGTCACCATCGAGGAGGACAACTGCTGTGGCTGCAACGCCATCGCCATCCGGCGCCACTTCCTGGACGAGAACATGACCTCCGTGGACATCGTCTACACCTCCTGCCACGATGCTGTAAGGACAACCCCACACCCCCTTCCCCACGGGATTGAGCCGCTTCCTGCTCTAGTGGGACAAAGAAGGGGAGCGAAGCCATTTTTTCTTCCGTTTCCATCAAGAAACAAATCCTGTCACATGCTCTGCCTCCTTTTCCATGAGGGTAATCCAGTGGAAATGTCTCTCCTGGTCTCTTCCAGGTTTATGAAACCCCTTTTTACGTGGCCGTGGACCACGACAAAAAGAAGGTGGTCATCAGCATCCGGGGAACTCTGTCCCCAAAAGTAAGTGGGTATGCAGTGGCCTCCTCAGTGGACATTCCAGAGAGCTGGAGCCCTTCCCAGTTTGGAATCCTGACCAGGTTTCTACTCACCTGAAGCAAGGTGACTGCTTTTCTTGCAGGATGCCCTGACGGATCTGACGGGGGACGCGGAGCGCCTGCCGGTTGAGGGGCACCACGGAACGTGGCTGGGACACAAGGTGGGGGAAACAAAAAGAGAACGATCCCAAACCAACCCCAAAACCAAATAAAATCCCATGGAATTTTCTAATTATTTCACTTTTTAATTATAAACCTCCAAATGGTCTTAATTACTTGCGAAAGGAATTACAGAAAGGGCTTTGAGGTGTTAAATAATTAGTGGGAACAGTTAAAATTGCTGGGCGTGTAATTAAAAACTCCGTACAATCAGAGAATCCCAAATTGGGAAAGGCATCGTGGAGACCCACAATGAAATTCCTGGAGCCACTCAAATGACTTTTTCTTCCAACGACCTTTAAGGAATTTTCAATCAAAGCCTGAGAATGTGCTTAAAATTCTGCTGTGATGGGAATGTCCTCAAAGGATACTGGCAGGACTTGGATCCGTGAAATTAGATGGATGCTCTGTGTCTATGAGCAGCTCTGGGCTGGCTGAATCCATTTATTCCAGAGCTGACCTTTGCCCCTGTCTGGCAAAGGAACGACGTGTGAGTTTTTAAGATGATCAGGAATTTGGCAGCTTTCAAAGGTTGGGAAAGGAAAATCCAGAGTGAAGGTTGGAAGGGATGGAGCAGTGGCTGGAAGTGCTGCTGGGGAGGATGAGATGTTGCTCAAGGTGGGATATGCAGCTTGGAAGTCTTTGGAAGCCATGAGTTGGGAACTCCAGCTTGCCCAATGGTGTCCTGCTGGAATAGCAAACCTCTGCTTTAGGAAGTAGAACCATGGAATCCTGGGATGGTTTGGGTTGGAGGGGACTTTAAAGATCCTGTTCCAACCCCTGCCACGGGCTGGGACACCTTGGAGAATGGATTTTGGACAACCTGGATCAGTGGAAGATGTCCCTGCTCATGGAACTGGGATGGGTTTTTAAGTCCCTTCCAATCCAAACCCTTCCAGACTTCCATGCTTCAATGAAAATCCAGGAATAGATCCTTGCAGAAATTGGCTTTGCTTTTGATCTTTATATGAAAATATTCCACCACCAGTGACTTCCATGAAACATTATCAGTTTATCCCCTTTGTTCCAGACAGAGCTTTTATTTGTCCCTTGTGTTATGTCTTTTTTGGGATTGCTGCCAGGAGAGAAATATTCACTTTCTCTGGAATTATTATCAATATTAATCTGCAGACAATAATGTGCTGTTGATTCCCGAGGGAAAACTAAGGGAGATAATGGAATTTTAAATGCATTTTTAATGTCCAGGAGTCAAGTTTAATATCCAAACAAATCCAGTGTCTCACTTACACATTTAATTTGGAAACAAGGACTTGGCTCCATGGGAGCTTTCCCAGGATTTGTTTGATTTGGGGTGTTTTCCTGCTGATTCTGTCCCACCCATCCCCAGGGGTGTCCAACGGCCATCCTAAAATTCTATGTCTTGATGTTTACATGAAATTTTTTGTCACACCACAGCTCCAATGTCACAAATTTAAAAATATTTATCAGGGCTCTAAACTATTCTGGATCAGAAAATGAAGCTGGAACTAAAGTTTAGGGATTAGAATGCAAAAAAAAAAAAGGGGGATTATAACTCGAAGAAGAATCCAACTTCACTATTTTTGCAATAGAATCCACTGATTTTATAACAAAGTTATTTTAAAAAATAATCCTCGGCCAAAGGGATGAATCCAGATTTAATTGTTGAACTCCCAGGACAAAATTAGTGAAAATAGGATGTTATGGAGCTTTGTTTCCTGATGTGGAGCCAACAAGGAGCTGCTGGAAAGTCCTGGAAGCTCAGCCACCATCCCATGTTGATAGAACGTCCAGTAATGAGAATTTCTAACATTTTTCTCTCATAAATAGACCCTTCTGAGGGTTTTCCCCCAAAATCTCAAATATCCCAGAGCAGTTTTGTGCCTTTGGGATGCAAAACAATGCAGAATATTTCCATTCCCTTTCCCTAAATCCTTGGTCCATATGATTATTTAAATGTGAACTTCCAAAATTAAGCCCAAAGACTTATATTAACTTGAAACTGATCTGTTTCCCAGAGAATTTATGGATGCTACATCCCTGGAAGTGTCCAAGACCAGGTTAGATAGGGCTTGGAGCAACTTGGGCTAATGGAATGTGTCCATTCCTGTCCATGGAATGGTTTTCAAACCAAACCAGGATTCCATGAAGTTTGGAGAATTTTTCCAATGGAAAATCTAAATGGAAGATTGCAGTCTCATTCTATAATAATTAAAATCCCTGTCTCCATTAGGATATAATTACCAAAAACACATCCTAAAGGCTGACTAACATCCCAGCAGTGACATCACCGTGGATTTGGGTCATGCTCCCTAAAAATAGAATCCCAAATTCACGGTGGGAATTTAGATCAGTGGCCTGCTGCTCACTTCTCATTAGGATTGGGAATGGAGACTCTTCTGGAAGCTGGGGAGCTGGGATAAGGCACAACCACTGTGGTGCTTTTTGGTGGTGCCAGCATCCCATAAATCTCATTTCCATGGAGTGGGATCTCAGCTGTGCTGCTTCCCCTCTCCAGTATCCAGGTTGGCATCAAAGACATTTCAGATACTGAGGACCTGGAAAATTCCATGTTTCTTTGCTTGCTTTTCCTCACTGGCTTCTCTAATGCCTTTCTGCCCCTTTTAGAAATGATCCAAGAAATTCCATAAGAATGGAATAAAACTTGATCTCTGGAGGCTTGATGAGGTCATATTGATGCAAGAGAGTCAGCACTGTTATTCCTGACTTACTTCTGATTTATCCCTCATTTAGATTTTCCTGCCAAATTTCCACCCCCTCATTTCCCTCTGCCATTTTCACCTCATCTCTTCCTCCAATTTACCTCTGATTTTCCCCCTCTGATTTTCCCCCTCTGATTTCCCCCCTCTGATTTCCCCCCTCTGATTTCCCCCCTCTGATTTTTCCCCCTCTGATTTTCCCCCTCTGTTTAACTCCAACTCTTGATCCAGCTCTCCAGGATAACTGAGGTTTTATATATATATATATATAATTTTTTTTTCTTTGCTTTTGGAGCCAGGAATCCTTTCACATCTCTGAGATGGAGAGTGAGCCCCCAGTAACATTCCCATTGTACTTAAACCATTTTAAGATAGGGGATTTAAATGATAACAGCCAAGGAGTTGATTTTTCCCCATTTTCCCCCATTTTTTGGAGTTCAGGCTCACTTCCCACTGAACTAAACTGTAGCATCATCAGGAATTTATGCAACAAACCAAATTCCAGTTGCTTTTTTATAACTGCACTTGGAATTGGATCAACTACATTTGGAATCACCACACAGATAGAGAAACACTCCTCAGCAGAGGGGAGGAATGTTTAGACCAGATCTTTTCCATCTTCCAGCACTCCTTGACTTCTAGGGAATAAAAACCTTTAATAATTTGGGATTAATGTCCTCTGACAGCCAAATTCCCTTAATATTGATGGCTGGAGAAGACAGGAACTAATTCCTAATGTTGCCACTTTTCCCTCTGGTGTTTGTATTACTCTATTAGAATATTTTACACTTATTCCCAGATTTAAATGGAAAACTCCTTCCCAGATTTACCTGGAATAGGATAATTTGGTTTTAAAAACACCAGTATTTAGAATATCCAGGTCTATTTCTCTGTTCTGTCCCAGGGCCTGAAGTACCAAATCCACAATCCTGTGTTTAAGTTAATTGGATTTGGGGTAGTTTTCCCTCTAAAAGCCCAGGAGTATTCCTTAATTAAGAACTGCCTTAAACACCCAAAGTTTGGAAATGCAGAGGGGAATCAGTTCTCCCTCCATCCTGACCCATGCTGAGGGACATTCCAGAGCTTCCTCACCTTGTGGCTGCTGGATGTTGAGATCCCATTTACATCCTGCTGTGTCTTCCCACAGGGAATGGTGCTGTCTGCTGAGTACATCAAGAAGAAGTTGGAGCAGGAGATGGTGCTGTCCCAGGCTTTTGGAAGAGATTTGGTGAGTACAAGTTGCCTCTGGACAGAGGATGAGATTTCCATAAAAAACTGGGTTTTAAGGGAATCTCCATGTCCCTGAGTCTGTTGTATTCATTTCTCAGCTCTTCCTTTAATTCTTGTCCCTCTGGATTTCCAGCTAGTTACTCATTCATGGAATGGTTTGGGTTGGAAGGGACCTTAAATCTCATCCCATTTCACCCCCTGCCATGGGCAGAGAATATTCCACATGATCAGGTTGCTCCAAGCCCCATCCAGACTTCTTGCAAGGCTTTTTTAATTTTGAAAGCACCAATACTGCAGAGCTTCTGATTATTTTCCTTTTCCTGAGGCAGGAAGTCCCACGTGGTGGCAATGAAGGCCAGGGAGCATTAAAACCAAATCAGCAGGAACTAAAATCCCATTTTTATGGAGATTTTCTTCAGAATGCCATGCTGACTGTCCCTGTGGGCACATTCCTGGTGGCAGGGAGATGTCACAGGACTCAGGGGAGATGTTGGGAAGCAGCTTACCTTGGTTTATATGTTGGAAATAGTTGTTGAAGTGTTGCCTTGGGATATTTGGTGGATGGAAGAAGAGATAAACCAGCATCCAGCTTTTTGGGATGGAGCTTCATTCCTCTGCCTAGAAAAGGAACATGGGAGTTGTTCCTGTTGCTCAGGAGGAATTTTTCCTGGCTTTAGGTCCACAAGTGCCACCCCAGGTCCCACCAGCCCAGGACCTTGTTTCTGACAGTTGCCAAGGACAGATATTCCAGAGAAAAGTATCCAGTGAGGTGTAGAGAGACTTTCTGCATGGGCTTGGATGTTTTCAGGAGGGGCAAAAGGCTCCCATCAAATCCTAAATTATTGAAATAGCTGGTGTGCCTTTCTTTTTCTTCCTACCTTCTTTCTTTCAGGGAAGTCCCAGTAGGCCAAATGTAGAATTCCAGAAGTGGATGAACTCCAGCCTCCAGTGAGGCCCTGGCACAGGTTTCCCAGAAAAGCCATGTCTGCCCCATTCCTGGAAGTGTTCTAGGCCAGACTGGATGGCACTGGGAGTAACCTGGGCTAGTGGAAAGTGTCTCTGCCTATGGCAGGGGATGGAATGGGATGATCTCTCCCTTCCTTTACATCCAAAACCATTCCAGGATTCCATGATGACTCCACGATGATTCCATGATTCAGAACAAGCAAAGAGCTGTTCAGCTGGAACCTGCAGTGTTCATGTATAGAAACAGACTCTAAAACTGGTGAAAGGGGGAAATTTGGGGGATAAATTCAATTCAGTTTCCAGCCTGACCTAGATTCCTTGTTGTTTCCATGTTTTTTAGGGAAGAGGAACAAAACACTATGGCCTGATTGTGGTTGGGCATTCCCTTGGAGCTGGCACAGCTGCCATCCTGTCCTTCCTGCTGCGTCCCCAGTATCCATCCCTGAAGTGCTTTGCCTATTCCCCCCCAGGTGGGCTGCTCAGGTAGGTGTTGGGATACACCTGGGATACACTAAATCCTGTTTGTGAGGCTCTAGGGAGCAGTGAAATGCACAGGCAACCTGGAGAAGCAGAGTATTTTCTCTGGGATATAGTTGGAAATTCAAGTTAGGATGGCAGATGGCCGCTTTCCCAAATACTCTGGTTTAAAACTGAATTATCCATGGCTCTAATATTAATAGAAAATGGGTGCAAGTTCCTTTCTCTCTGCCCACTCCCACTGAATAGATGGAAATAAAGAAGGTACTTGACCAAATGCAGGTATCTGCAGTAGCTTATCCAGCTGTTTGGACTCCTTTTCCAAAGAAATTGGGATTGGGATGTGATTTCTGTCATTCTGCAGCTTAAAACTGATCACAGGGATTGTTCTGGTTTCTCCCCCTTGGCCATGGAGTAAAACCAGAGAGAGATTAATGGTGAATCCCTCCCAGTATAAATGGGAACAGACCTTCTGGTCATTCCCAAACAAAATATCCCATTGGATTGCTGGGAAGTGAGGAAAGGTCTTCCTAGTCCTGCCAGACACCCATGGGGATCCTTGGAATTAGCTATGAATCATGAGAAGCTTCTCACAGTAGTTCCTGCATCATATTCCAGGAGCAGCCAAGGATTTTAAACCATCCTGCTGCTGGATCTGCATGCTGGCATTCCTTGTTTTAGTATTCCCAGATCTTTTGCAGCCACAGAGCTCCACAGAGGAAGATATTTCAGGAGAGTTGTACAGCCTTCTGCTCCAAACTTCTGCTCCTGGATCCCTTGGTAGCTCTTGACTTGTGTCATGCCCAGGATCATCCCTAGGTCAGTGAGGCAGCCTCTGCCTGTGGTAACTGGTTAGGAATATTTCTAGGAAACTCAGAGTAGGAATCTTGATTTCTTTCTTCTTGTCTTGGAAGTCAGGTTGCTGCAGAAATTTGCCATCTGAATTCTCTCAAATACTGAGGTATTTCATCCTACATTGTAGCCTCAGGAGCACTTCTTTGGCTGTACCACCATTCCCAAACTATTGGAAAATGACTGAGGCTTTGAGTTCAAGCATCTCCTTTCCTAGCTATGTCCAGAGTCGTGTGCAGGGGAATGGTTGAGCCATGGGATGTAGAGATCAGGCTCTTTTGCCAAAGGTGCAAATCCCCAAAGCTTGGAGCAGCTTGGATTGGGGTTTGTTCCCCTGGTTTCCCTGCCACCAAATTGGGAATTAAACACTGTTTGCTTCTTCTTGCTCCTGTTTCTCTTCCAGTGAGGATGCCATGGAGTATTCCAAGGAGTTTGTGACTGCAGTGGTGCTTGGCAAAGATCTGGTGCCCAGGCAAGTGGAGAAGCATCTGAATTCCTTGATGAATCTCTGTTGTTCTGTCCCTAATCATCTGTTTCCTGTCTGAAACACTTGGATCATCTGTTTCCAGCTTCCTCATTTTCCTGTCCTTTTATTGTTCCCTGTTTATCTTCCTGATTCCTTGTGTCACTGTGTTTTTCCTGGACACCTCTGTTAAGATTTTCATGGGCAAATCCCTCCTGTGTGAAAGAAAAGGGGGAATGTCCTACCTCTGGAATCCTTCTTTGTGGTGCCTGGAATATCAGGTGTGCCACCTTCCTGCTTTCCTGTGTGATCTTGGCCCTGTCCTGGATGTGCTGCCACCTCATTTGGACCAGTTTGTCCCAAAATCCCTGTTCCATGTCACCTCATCTCCAAACCAGCTCATTCCTTGTGCCTCGGCATTCCTCACCTTCCTCATCTCCTGGGATATGTTCTGCTGAGCAGGGATTTGGAGCAGGAGCCAGGCACCCTGGGATTTACCTGGATGCCATGATCCTGTCCATCCTGTCGTCTGCTCAGTGGTGTCATTCAGCTCCAGGACACTTTTCCAGCACAGCTGTTCTGTGCCATCTTCTGTCGTCATCTCCCTCCTTCCCTGTTCACTGATCTTATCCTGGTTATTGTCCCAGTAATTCCCTGGGACCTCTCACTCCTGGCTCCTGCTCCTGGGTGATGCCACAGCCCACCTCTGAGTCCATCTGCTCCATGTTGTATCCTTATAGTGTCCTTTTAAACACAGTGCCTTGTTTTTCTCTGCTCTGTATCCTTCTTGTCCTGTTCCCTGCTCAGGTGTTGTGAACACATTTCCCCCTCTTCCATAATCCATAATTTTCTTCTATTCCAGACTCCTCCTTCTCCAGAATCACGTCTTAATCTCTTCCAGAATCACATCCTCCTCTTTTCTATAACCACACCTTCTTTTCCAGAGTCACATCTTCCTCTTTTCCATGATCACATCTTCCTCTCTTCCAGGATTGGGCTCTCTCAGCTGGAGGGATTTCGCCGGCAACTTCTGGATGTTCTCCAAAGAAGCACCAAACCAAAGGTAAGCAGGAAGAGGTCTCTGAGCAGGGATGGCAGGAATTTTAGTGGCAGGAAGAGTGGGTTTTTCCAGGTCTCCTCAGGATCATTATTTAGGGAACCAGAGGAATGATGGAAAGAGCTGGAGAGCTCAGTGGGGTCGTTCCACCTCACTTGCTGAAACTTCGCCATCACAGATCCCAAATAACTGAGCAAGGAATTTTCTGTCTGGACCTCTTTTAAAGTCAGTATTCCAAGTGTGGCTTTTCCTGGCCAATTAAAACTGGGAACAGGCTGGAAGTACAGCAGCTGCTGTGTTTGTGTTGCATTGGGGTGATGCTGTTCCAGGATAAATAGTCTGCTCATGTCTTGGAGATAGGAAATGTGGGAAGTTGTCCCTCCCCAGTCTTTACCATTGCACCAAGATGGAAAAAACCATAAAATATGAAGATTTCTAGGGATGGAATTTGCCTGGAGAGGGTATATAATTGAGAAAGGAAAACCAACTTTCAGAAACACTTGTATCATCTCTGTCTCCAGCTTCCCTGTTTTCCTGTCTTTGTATTATTCCTTATTTATTCCCAGTGTCACTGTTTTTCCTGGACACCTCTGTTGGTGTTTCACACACCTTCCTTAGGCAAATCCCTCCTGTGTAAAAGAAAACAGGGAATATCCTGCCTCTGGAATTCTTTAAACCGCCCAAGTCTTATGAGGCAATTCTGCTTTTTATTTGCTTTTCTCTCCTCAAATTCTCCTTCCTCTCTCCTCTCTCTCTCTTTGTGGGAACAGTGGCGGATCATTGTGGGGGCCACCAAGTGCATTCCCAAATCCGAGCTTCCCGAGGAGCCGGAGGAGAACTCGGTGACAAGCAACCGGCTCTGGACACACCCCAGTGACCTGACCATTGCCCTGAGTGCCAGCACCCCCCTGTACCCCCCTGGCCGCATCATCCACGTGGTGCACAACCACCCTGCTGAGCAGTGCTGGTGAGTCCTGCTGGAATTCTTCCTGGAAAACTCTTCCCTGACACAAGGAAAAGGGAGTTTTCTTCCCCACTGTCTCAGTGGTTGTGTCTGCTGGCAGAGTTAGGAATGGTTGGGGTTGGAATGGACTGTGAAGATCCAGGGGCAGGGATGCCTTCCACCAGACCAGGTTGCTCCAAGCCCAGTCCAGCCTGGATTTGAGCACTTGCAGGGATGGGGCAGCCACAGCTTCCCTTGGAAATCTCACCAGTCTCACCACCCTCACAGGGAAGAGTTTTTTCCAATATCTAAACCAGCACATGGAATGCTGTAATGGTTCAGGTTGGAAGGGACTTAGGATCATCCATTTCTACCCCTGCCATGGGCAGGGACACCTTTCACTATCCCAGGTTGCTCCAAGCCCATCCAACCTGTTCCATCCCTGGAACACTTTCAGGGGTGGGGCAGCCACAGCTTTTCTCGACAGCCTGTGGCAGGGCCTCTGCACCCTCTCAGGGAAGAATTCTTTCCCAATATCCAATCTAAACCACTCTCTTTCAGCTTAAAGCTGCTTCCCCTTATCCCCTTATTCTAGGCCCTTGTCCAAAGTCTTTTTCCTCTTTAGATGATGATTAGCCCATGGATAATCATGTCTCTGTTGGATAATGCAGGATTTTGGAGCAATACTTCAACAGCTCCTCCCGGTTTTTCCTCTTTTTCTCCTTCTGCATCCTGCTGTTTTCACATACCAAAACACTGCCCTGCTCTTGCATCCCATTTTTCCTGTTGTCTGGACCCCTTTTCCAGCTGCTGTGAGCAGGAGGACCCCACCTACTTTGCCATCTGGGGGGACAACAAGGCCTTCAACGAGGTGATCATCTCCCCAGCCATGCTGCATGAACACCTCCCCTACGTGGTCATGGAAGGGCTCAACAAGGTAAGGCAGGGAATTGCCATCCCAAAAAACACTGGGACAAGCTGGCAGGGAATTGCCATCCCAAAAAACACTGGGACAAGCTGGCAGGGAATTGCCATCCCAAAAACACTGGGACAAGCCAGCCTTGCCCTGGAATGCTGCTGGGTAAATGCACCAGGCCCTTTATTTCAGAGGAGGAATGGGGATGCTCCTGGTCAGTCTTGCACAGGGTATTGGAGTAGAACGTGGTGAGGTCTGAGAATTCCCAAAATCCCAGATGGTCCTGTTTCCAAATTTCATGTCAGAGTAACGTGAGGTTGGGTGCTGATAGTTCATTCCAGGAGCTGCCATTAAACTGGAGCCCAGGTGACAGCCAAGGATGTTTCAGGATTTATCCATCTAATCCTTAATCTCCCTGTGCTTCCAGAAGGCTCTGGGAAAACAGAGGCCAATCCAGCTGTTTGAAAGCCTCCAGTCAATCCCTGCTGTTCCTCTGCTTCCCTTGGACAGGTCTTGGAGAACTACAACAAGGGGAAAACAGCTCTGCTTTCTGCAGCCAAAGTGATGGTGAGTCCTACGGAAGTGGATCTCACCCCGGAGCTGATATTCCAGAGCCAGCCCTTGCCCAGCTGCCCCACTGTGCAGATTGGAACTGGAGCCATCCCAGCAGACAGGAGGAACAGCAGTACCAAGTAAGGAGAGATTTTTCATGGAATAGTGGCTCCAGGTGTGGGTCCTTTTCCTCTTGGGGCATTGTGATCCATGATAGTGGGACAGACAGATCCATGGGCTGCCTTTGTGTCAGGGGGAAGAAATTCCTCGTGTTGCTTATGAATTTGAGTGCAGCAAGGTCAGGAAAAGGTATGGAAGAAACTTCCTTTTTTCTCTTTATCCAGACAGATGGGGTTTTCCCAAGGTAAAACTTGGAGCCAAATTTGGTTTGGGTTAGATGGGATTTAAGGATCACCCAGTTCCAGCCCCTGCCATGGGCAGGGACACCTTCCACCAACCCAGGTTGCTCCAAGCCCTGTCCAGCCTGGAACACTAACAGGGATAGTTCACAGCCTCTCTGGGCATGGGAGAAAGATTAATGAGCCAGGAAAAAGGGAGAAGGGCAAGAGCTGTAGTTTGCAGTGGGAGAAGCCATTTGTGATATTTCCAGCTGGGAGGACGGAGCAAGAAGAGATTCCCTGGAGTTGTGGATGCCTCTGGTTGGAGAAGCTGTGTGAGAACCCATGGATCCTCTGGCTGTTCTGGGATTCTGCAGCCTCATGTTCTCTGTTTCCTATTGCAGGAGCAAATCCCATTCGGAAATCAGCCTGGAGGGATTCTACGAGACGAAGCCGCTTTCTCCCGTGCAGAAGGACCCCGTGGAGCTGCTTCTCCTGGACACTAAGGAACGTCTCTCCGTGGAGCTCCAGGACCGCCGTGCCCCTCTGGCCACCATGGAGAGCCTCTCGGACAACGAATCCATCTACAGCTTCGATTCCCGGCGCTCCTCCGGTTTCCGGAGCATCCGGGGCTCCCCCAGCCTCCATGCGGTCATGGAGAAGGACGAGACGCATTGCTTTTATATAGACCCCGCTATCCCTGAGGAAAACCCTTCCCTCAGCTCCCGGACAGAGCTGCTGGCTGCTGACAGCCTCTCCAAGCATTCCCAGGAGACTCAGCCCCCGGAAAACGTCCTCAACAGCGGCGGCACCACCCCCCAGCGCCGCTGCAGCGCCGAGGGCACCGGGAGCGACGGGGAGCGCACGTCCTTGTCCCCTCGGGAAGAGCCTGCGCTCCACAACGGCCGCCTGGCCGACGTTCCCAGTCCCCAGGTGCTGGAATTCGCCGAGTTCATCGACAGCCTCTTCAACCTGGACAGCAAAAGCAGCTCCTTCCAGGACATTTACTGCATGATGGTGTCGGACAGCTCCAGCGACTTTGCGGAGATTCCCAAATCCGTCAGCGACCAGGAGATCCTGCTGAGGGCACAGTACGAGCCTAACTTAGTCCCAAAGCCCCCGAGGTTGTTTGCGGGCTCGACGGATCCTTCATCAGGAATCTCTGTGTCGCCCTCTTTCCCCCTTAGTTCATCCGGAGAACTCATGGATATCACTCCCACGGGTGTGAGCAGCCAGGAGTGCCTGGCCACGGACAAAATCCGGACTTCCACCCCCTCCGGACTCGTAACCAGCCCTGCCAAGCAGGACGACCTCATGATTTCAGCCCTTTAGTGCAGGGGAAAAGGGGTGGAATGATCCCAGTGGGATAATCCATGGAGGAGGCTGTCATCGGGCAGTTGGGATCAGAGCAGACAGCTGGAAAAATCCTTTCTGGGGTGACACAGTGGTGGTGTCTGGAGGATGGATTGTGCTGGAACCCTGTGCTTGGAGCTGGGAGAAGCTTTGCCCCACGGGGCCTGAGAGGGTCTGAGGCACTAAAGTTCCCTACCTCAGCCTGTCTCATTCCAGAGGCAGATCCCTTGCCCTGGGGCACCTGCTGAGTTTGGGAGTGAGATACCTGGATAGATGGAAGCAGGAGGGGGCCAGGCCAGATCCCTCCCGTCAGGACCGAGCCGGTGGTTTGGGAAATGAGCGGATTGAGACTTTGGGCCCTGTTGCACTACCACGGATCCGGCCCAAGATCCAATTCGGCACACTTCCATGGGGATTGCTTTTGTAGGACACTCCTGTTTTAAAGCCATTGGGGCTGTATTCCCCCCAAATCCAGTCCCCCCTTCCCGGCCAGGCGCAGCAGGAATGGGGCTGGCACCATGGTTTCTCTCCCCCAAGCACTCCTGAGAGGGAAGGACGCTGTTCCCAAGAGCCCAATCCCTCTGCCACGTCCCTCCTTTGGCAGAAAGTTCTCCTGGATATCACCCCCATCACTCCTCGCTTCCCTGGACCCCTCTAAGCTGGCAACATTCCTGTGGGACTGCCAGGATTCTCATCTCAGAGCTGCATGGATATGGATGGATGGGTGGATCAACTGCAAAATGCACCTGGCATTATTTTCCAGGCCCCTGTGGAGTCTGGGAGTCTCTCCTGTATCCCTGGGGGTCCTCACACCACTCATATGCAGCATCCACGGATCAGTGCCAGCCTCTGTCATTGGGAATTCAGGGAAAAGATGGATTTTTTTTTTTTTTTCCCCCCAGTGTTGCAATCTCTTGTATGTTTACAGAGCTGCTGAGCTGGTTGGAAGGTATTTATTAAGGAAATAGGGAAGGAAAATCCATTATCATCATCTCCTTCCCATGCTGTTCCCTCTGGGGACTGAGGGAAGAGAGGATGGGCAGGCAGAATTCCAAGCCCCCTGCTTCCCAAGTGGCTTGGATTCAGGAGTAACTGCCTACCCCCTCTTCCACCCTCTTCCCACCTGCACAATTCCATATAGGAAAGCTTGAGCAAGTTGTTAGGAAAACTACCTGAGCCACTGGGCCCAGAGGAGCCTGCTCCACCTCTCCAGGCAGGTTTTCCAGTGATGGGAGCAGGAGGAAAACTACCTATCCTAGGAAGTGAAACATTCTTGGGACCTGGAAAAGGCCTTGAATTGCCACAGCTCCCCCTCAAAAGCTCAGCAGTTACTGATGGCTCTCCCCAGAGCTCCGTCCTCCCTCTCTGGAAAAGAAATTCCTGGTTTAACTTTCTTAGAATCCTGTGGTTGCTCCCTTTTCCCCTCCTTAGCAGTGCTATTTCCATTGTGGGAGGACTCTGTGCTTTCCAGGAGCTCAGCTCCTGGCAAATCTCAGGCTTCCTTATTGTCCGGGTGGGCTCTGGAAGCCCTGGGATGGGTCAGAGCTGTGCTTCCCAGGAGCCAGTGGGATCTGATGCCATCGAGGAGCACTTTATAACCAGTGTGCATTGATGTAAATAACCCTGGGTGCACGGAATTCCACTGGATTCTGGCTGCAAGTGCTGATATCCCACTCCATCCAGTGTGGGATGCTCCAGCCCCTGCTCCTTGCCCATTTCAGAGCCTTCAGAAGTGCTTCAAGCAGCCAGGAAAACATTTTCCCTGTGGTTTAAGGTTCCAAAGGTGACCTTTCCCTGAGTGGAATCAGAGGGAGAAAGCCTCTCTGGATTCAGAGGGATTTGGAGAAGGAAAAGTCCTTTTATTCTGAGCAACCAGAAGTTCTTTTTGTTTTTGTAGATCCTTAAAAAAGGAGCAGGGAGCAGGTGGTTTGGGAGCACAGCACAGGGTAAGGAGGAATTCCTGCACTCAGGAAACACTACCGAGGTGATTTTTCAGGAATACGCACAAAAATCCGGGAAGGTTTGAGGGGAAAAGGGGAGCTGAGGGGCAGGGAGGCTGGGGCTAGCAGGCTAGCTCCCCTCCTGGCCCAAGAGTCGGGATAAGGAGCTTATTCCTGTCCTTATTCCCGGCAGGAATTAACCCTTAGCACTAAGGCAGAGCTTGGGATCTGCAAAGCACTTTAAAACATTAAGGAAAAGGATCATCTCCGTCCCTGGGAGCGACATGGATACCTGGGATTAGATGGAACTACTGGTGGGAGGTGCCTCCAGGTGAGGAAAAGTGGGATATCTCCCTCCTAAAATGATTCCAGTGGGAACCTGCTGATGTTCCATGGCTCAAATGTTGCACTAGAAAGTCCCTTCCCTGACGTTCCTCTGCCGTGTCCTGGAAGACTCAATCCTTGGGTGGCTGTTTCCTTCTCTGTGCCATTGGAACTGTATCCCATGGGAATGACCTTCCCTTGCCCTGACAGGAAGCAGTCTGCAATGCTGCAGGGTTTTTTTTTTGGTTTTTTTTTTTTTTTTGCTCTGTGATCACTGGACTTTGGAAAAGCCTGGAAATACATAATTCCTGGGAGCTGGACTTGCCACAGGTCAAGGAGTAAAGTCACAAAAGAACCCCTCGAAGGTTCTCATTGTATCCTGTCAAGGATAATTCCTGGTTTTTGTTGACAAACAGAGTTGATCCCAGTCCTCCCAAATGAAATCCACTTGTTCTTGGAATTATTTCTGCTTTAAATGTCTCTGTGTCTCGATCCCCAGCATTCTGTGTCTCCATTCTCATCACTCCTTTGCTATCTGGGCACTTGGAAAGGCTGATCTCCCATTTCCTCCTGGAAAAGCACACCTGGAATGCTGAAATAAATGTTAAAGCTGCAGCTACCTCCTTCATCTGTACTGTACATACTTCCTGCTTTCTCTTCCCACTCTGTCTTTGGGAATACAAAGCATCTCCAGTTTTCCAGATCTCTTGGCTTCTGCTTCTTCCTCTTCAGCTTTGTGCCTTCTGATCTTTGGATATTCCCATGATATTCCAACAGGATGTTCCACCCCGTGCACAGGCAGTGCTGGAAGTGCCTGACACCAGATCCCAGACCAGGTCACCCATTCCATGCCATTCTGATCCTTCTTCTTGGACTGAGTGACCTTTGAAGGTCCTTTCCAACACAAACTATTCCAAGAGTTCCTTGGCAGAGGAATAGAGCTGAGGTTCTTCTGCACCAGTAAATTGATTTTATTGTTGTTTTTGTTGCAGCAGTGCCAAAAATTTGGGAAGGATCCTGCAGTGCTGAGGATATACTGGCCCTTTTCCAATATTTATCATTATTCCTTCTCCTTTGGGGCTGCCTTCTCCATTTCGAATATTCATTTCCTCCTAAAACTTCTCTCTTTTCTTCGCTCCCTGTTCCTCTTACCTATTTCAGGAGCCACCTCATCCCTCCCTTCTCTCAGGATGCTGATGGCTCATTCCACATCCTTGGTAGCACATGGGAAACATGGGAAAACTATTCCAAAGCAGTTAAAAGGGATTCTTGGAACTTTTTAGGAACTTTTTTCCAAAGCAAACAGGATTTGTAGGAGGTACTTTGGCCTCTGCAGAGGGCTGGGATGGCAGAGGGTGGGGAGTGTGGATACAGAATTCCAATGATTCCCAGTTCTATTCTTTTAGGATGTTAGATTCCAGGAACATTTGATGATCTTGGAAACAGATTTCCAAGGACATGTAAGAAGGAGGAAAAGCTCCAAGCGTGGGGATGCAGGATCAGTATCTAACACATTCTCCATGCACTTTGATGTTTTCCAGCTTTTGCTGCTCTTTTCCTGCAGGCAGATAATATTATTTCCATGGAATCGCCCACACAGCTTTCATTTACAAATTGGGACATAGGAATAATCAGGATTACCCCTGGCAATGGGAATTAGGTGGGATTAATTATTGCTGGAATGGGTGTGTTTGGATTTGTGTTTTGAGGCTGTATCCAAGAATCTCCATTGAATTTCCATGGGTAGCAGAGCCCTTCTGTGTTTGCCTTGGGAATTGCTGGGCTGGAGCTCCCGTCCATGCTGGATTTATCCATTCTGGGATATTCTTCCCTTGGCAGTAGGACATTCTGGCTTTGCAGGATAGGAACAGGAATATTTAATTCCCATGGGTTTAAGGGATAGTGGTTGTAGCTGCAGCCTTCGAGAAACATGCAAACATTGCCTAGAGAGGTGTGGATTCCTCATTCCTGGAAATATTCCAGGCCAGGTTGGATAAGGCTTGGAACAACCTGGGCTAGGGAAAGATGTCTCCCTGCTCATGGCAACGGGTGGGAGCTTCCAAATGATTCTGGAATTCTGTGATTTCCTGCTTGCAGTGTTACGGTGCTGCAGAAAGGGAAGGTTGGAATTGCAGCAGCATGGATTGCTCTGCTGAGAAATCCCTCTGAAAGAAGCAGTTGGGAAGCACTGCCTGGAACTGAACTCACTGCTTTGTTCCCAGAGCCTGTGCAGTGCTGATTTTTGGGAAGAGCTGCTGGATTTCGGGAAGAGCCTCATTTCTTGTGCCAAAGCTCCCTCTCATGGCTCCTGTGTGGAGGAAGCAATGCTGCATGGATCCTGCTGGAGGCAAACACTGCCCATCCTTGGCGGCTGTGGGAAGAAGGAGAGGAAGGAATATTGCAGCTGGAAGCTGGGATTCAGTCTGGGAGTTCTTTGCTCTCCAGTCAGATCCACAGGGGAGTTATGGATCGAGAGAGGGGTGGGAAGAGGGCTGGATCAGCAGTCACTGATGTTTTTCCCCTTCTTCCAGCTCCAAGGAGCTGCTTAAGGGCTGGAAATTCCAAATCCTTGCTTTGTCATAGGGAGTCACCATCAGCCTCTGAGTGCTTTTTCCATTCCCATTGCTTTTTCCATATTTTTTGAGTTCATACCTGTTGTGCCTTTGTTCTCCCTGACTTCAGGTCCCAGATTTCTGGGATCAGACATCTCCCACCTTCCTTTCCCCCTTCTCTGGGAGTATGGAAGTGGGGCCAAGGCCTGCTAGGAGCTGCCCTTGCTCCCGAGCTCTCCCGTTCTGCCTCAGCCAGGACTTCCCACATCTTCCCACTTTTCCCTGCTGCCTGAGGTCGTACCCAAGTGCCAAAAGCAAATCTTGACCTGAGGCAGAAGATTTCTTCCAACCCACACTGCATTTCTCCCTGGCTCTGGAGCAGCTCCCTTCCAAAGGTAGGCTCCCTGGGAA
Organism: Acridotheres tristis; assembly: GCA_037013685.1. Taxonomy (NCBI): domain Eukaryota; kingdom Metazoa; phylum Chordata; class Aves; order Passeriformes; family Sturnidae; genus Acridotheres; species Acridotheres tristis. The sequence goes on along the minus strand of CM072890.1, from coordinate 5,153,356 downwards.
TTCTTTCTGCTTTCCTTGTTGTGTCCAGTCCCTCTGCCATCACCGTGTCACACCATGCTCTGTGTGACTTTCCCACCTTCCCAGCCCACCTGTGGGAGGAAGGGAACCTCTCCCTGTCTTCACCTCTTGATTCCTGAAAATCCTTGCAGCACAGGAACAAGCCTTGACGTTGTTTTTCCTTTGGGATTCCACTTCCCTGCTTCCCATCCCGGGCTTTGTGCAGTTCTGATGGCTCAGAGTTGGAACTCCCAGGTGGGGGTGGCACAGACCTGTCCTGCTAGGATATCCAATTTTGGGAAGTTTGTGTGCAAAAGGATCCTGGCAGGGGTTTTTCCTAGGACACTGCCACACCCTTTGGGACATAACTCCTTTCCTGGGATGTCCCCAGAGCTTGGTGATGGCAAAGTGGCCTCACTTGCAGCTCCAGCTTCCCACCTTTCCCTGCATAAGTCCAGGGAATACTCTTGAGCTTCTGTCCTGATGCTAAGCAGAATTCCTAATGGCACAGGGATATTTGGGGATGGGCTGTGCCTCTCTGTCTGGAATGTTGTGCCCTGCAAGCCCCTTTCCTTTGGCTCTGCCTCTCTGGAAAAGCCCTTCCTGCCTGTCACCTGTGTTCAATCCCATGCTGGGACAGCTCAGAGCAGGATACCTCTGGATTCATTTCCTGCTGGATCCTAATTGCCTCCTTAGAGCTGAAGCCTTTGGCATTTTTGGGAGAACCAGCCCTTCCAGGGAGCTCTGAGGCATTCCCACTGCTTCTGGCCAGGCTTGGAGCACTTGGATATGCAACTGGGGGGGAAAACAGCCCAGCATCCTGCATCCCCGTGCTCATCCCAGGAATGCTGCCCTCTGAATCCCTGCTCCGAGCTGCCCCAGCATGAAGATTCCAAGGAAACTCAAGCACTCCTCATGTGCCCTTCATTCTCCACGTGACTTTTTTTGTACCTCTGTACGAAGGATCCAAACTAATCCCGCTGTAAAGAAAGATCTGGATGAATTATAACCTAATTCCAGAAACATGGATGTATATAAATTTTCTGTATATTCTATGGCACTCTGTATAAAATGGATGTTGGAAGCATGGCTGGAGTATGTGACTGTTCCCAAGGATGTCCTGGACACGGATGGTTGGGAATTGCCTGAGGTTTCTGCCTTAAAGGGTGGTGAGTGAGTTGGAGAGGTGGGAAGGACACCAGGAACTGGATCTGCAGCTCCTGGGAAGAATCTGGGGAATCACTGGGGGTTGGCTGTTCCTTCTCCAGCTCTCTCTGCTCTGGATCTCAGCCTTTGGAGCGGGAAAACATTTGGGGGAACATCCAGAGGTTGTGGATTTGCCATCCCATGGCCAGGTTGGAGCAAGCTGGAAGTTGCCCTGGAAGTAGTGGAAGGTGTCCCTGCCCATGGCAGGGATGGAACTGGATCTTTAAGGTCCCTTCCCATCCAAACCATTCCAGGATTCCATGATCACTGTCCCTTGAGATGAGTTCTAGGAATCTCTCCTTGTGTGGAGAAGGAAATGAAGGAAGGAAATGGATGCTTTGAGTTATTCCAAGTTAAATTCAACCTGTCATATAAAAAGAAGGATTTTAGTGCAAACAGGGAATTTTTTGGGAGTGGATGGAAATGACAGGGAGAGAAGAGGAGCATGTGTGCTCTCAGTCAAGGATATATCCCAAATATTCCATCTCTTGGATATTCCAGCCTGTACAGTGTGGAGATCTCCCCTTTGGATGAACATGAAGGTGCTGGGATCCTTCTGTGAGCTGGATGAGTCCAAACTGGGATTTTCCCAGCGTCCTGCAGGACACAGCTCTGGAGTTGTACAGCAGAATCTCACTGCCTGAGAGCTGCTCCCAGCTGAATAATTCCACATAATTCATATTCTAGGAAAGGGAAAAGCTGCATGGCTTTACAGGTTTGGGGAATAAGGGCAGGAGAAGTCTTGGAGCTCACTGACCAGCCAGGAGAAATCCAGGGAGAAAAGGAATGCCTGGAAGTGTGTAATCCTATTAATGGCTGCATGGATTGTTTTTATGGCTGCTCCTGAAGGGACTATCAGGGAATTAAGAGCTCAAAGGTGGCTGAACTACCGAGTTCCTATAAAATTGCCTATAAAAAGTGCTGGAATGTTGAAGTGCCTGATGTTTTGGGGTGGCTTTGTGGGATTTTTTTTTTTTCCCTACCCGGAGCTATATCAGCCTCATAAAAGGATATTGGCTCTTCTGGAAACCCTTCCTCTCCTGGGGAAGGAAAACATCCCACTCTGGCTGCTATCCTTGGATAAACACGGAATAATCCATGTTTAGGAGAGCCTGCTTTAATTCAGTTTTTAAGGATGAAAATATATGGATGTGGACACAGCAGGAATGGGGGATGCTGCTATAAAACCTATTAAAAGCCTTCCTTAGGGATGTAGTCATGTTTTCCAAGGAGATTCTCCGGCTGCTGGGTGTGTTGGTGGCCTTAGGAAAAGAATTCCAGCTTATTGAGAAAAGTTGTTTCCAATCCATTGACAAAAAAACCGGAACTACAGAAAAAAGCCCCAATTTTTCCAACAAAATTTTGAAGCGTTCCCCAGCATGCAAAGAAAATGAGGGAAAATAATGGAAATATTTAATTAACTAAAGCTGGGATCTAATTGTTAATTAATTCAATGGAAACTGGCATGGCACAAATAATTCCTCAGGGTTTTCCCAAGCACTCCAGGTTGTATTTCAATTGGAAAAGAGGGAAAGGAAAGCGTGATCTGAGGGTGATGGTCCAGATGTAATTCCTGGCCTCTTCCAGCAGCATTTGCATTTTCCTGCCTCCTCAGCAATGTCTCCTGGGATTTCCCAGCAATTTGTACTCATCCTTCCCACCCCAGAACTTCCTTGGAAAGCACATCCAGCCCCTGTGGCCTTGTTTGTCTTGCTGGAGTGGACAGGGATTTTCCATGGAGCCTGGATGTCCTTACTGGGAGCAGATGGGTGACACTTCCCTGCTCCAGGCCGGGGTTGAGTCCTTGTGTTTCCAGCTCCAGAGGTCTCCCAGGACGTGTGTATATTCCTTTATAAATCAATGGAGGTGTTCTCTCTGTCTTGGGAATGAACCCTTTGGAGTTAATGGATAACCAGGAAGGGATTGATCCACCCGGGTCTCCTGCCAGGAGGAGATAACAGAGGGAGCTCTGCTTCCGCCTCCAGCAGGGTGGGAGCTTCCCTGGGGGTTGGAAAGGATTTCCCAAAGAATCTGTGGCTGCTTCATCCCTGGAAATGTCAAGTCCAGGTTGGACAAAGCTTGGAGCAGCCTGGGATAGTGGAAGGTGTCCCTGCCCGTGGCAGTGGATGGAATGGGATAAGCTTTGAGGTCCCTTCCCACTCAAACCATTTGGGATTTGGGGAATTTGTGCCTGGATTGGGATGGTTTGTGAGTAGGAGATTCCAAGTATTCCAGCATCTCCAACAGTGACACAGCAGCTTCTTTGGGACTTGGTCCCAGCAGGAGAAATAGGTCTCATATCCATTGGGTATCCCTGGATCCATGATCCCTGCTCAGCTGAGCCTCATGTGAACCAGATCGATGATTCTGGCGCCCTTCCAGAGATTGAGGTGTCCATGCTCAGAGCTGGTGGAAAAAGATTAAAAATAGACTCCAAATCCTTCCAGTCATACCTGGGAATCTCAGCTGGAGGTTGGGATTTGGGGGAGGGATGGGGCAAGGGAGGGGGAAATTCCTGAGTTACTGTTTTGTTGGAAACTGGACTTTGAAATTCGGCGCCGGAGGGAGCCCCGGCCACACCTTCCATGAGTAATATCCCGAGTTATATCCCTGCACCCCTTCCTGGCTCGTGCTCCTGGCAAGCCACGTGGGACAGGGAGAGCAGGGTTTGCGGGGAGCACGACCTGGAGGGGATTGGGAAGGGGGAGAAATGTGGGAAATGTGGAAGGCAGGAGAAAGGAAAACCAATGAGGGACTGGGTTTGGATCCACTGGAGCTGCTTCCCTATGGATCAAAAGCAAGACCTTTGATTTTTGGGATTCAGAGCTCTCTAGGATCCTCTGGGGATCAAGTCCATCCCCAGCTCACTGCAGGAAGGGAACTGGACCATCCCATATGGATGAGGTTGGCTCCATCCCTTGGTGTGTTTTTCCAGTGGGTCTTTTCCCTTTAATCAGGTCTGGGAAGGGAAAGAGCAGCGTTCCTTGGGGGAGTGGGAGCTGAGCAGGACTGAGAGGCAGGAGGAAAACTCCAGTGAGAAGGACATGGATCATCCACACCTTGATTTAGGCACCAGGGAAGGAGGAAAGATGGGAAGGAGCAAAGATTCCTAGGGATATGTCCAGAGGAGGGTGTTCTGGAAATGGCAGCCACTGGGTGAGGGCAGAACCTTCAAATTTGAGGATTTGAATCCTTAATGAGCCATTCCCAAAGGGATTTTTCTGTCTGGTAAGGGGTGTGTGGCACTTGGGAGGGAAGCATCCTATTTTTATTGTAAATGAATTGCTCCACAGGATTTTACACTTTAGGATGAGGAATCACAGGCCAAGTCCAACATGGTCCAAAATCCAGAGGGATCCAAATCCAGGTTCAGGATCCTTTCCCAAATCTTTTGATCCTCCTTGGACCCGGCTCTATGGCCCAATGCCATCTCAGGCAGGAATTTGTGGAGGTGCTGGTGGAACTGGATGGACTTTAAGGTCACTTCCCACCCAAACCATTCCAGGATTTCAAGATCCCTGTTCCTCAAGATCAGTTCTAGGAATCTGTTCTTCAGTGGAGAAGGAAATTAAGGAATGAACTGGATGCTTTGAGTTATCCCAAGTTAAAGCCATCCTGCCATATAAAAAGAAGGATTTGAGTGCAAACAAAGTTGAGTACAAGGGAATTTTTGGGAGTGGATGGGAATGACAGGGATAGAAGAGGAAGAGGAATGCTCTCAGTCAAGAATATATCCCAAATATTAAATTATGATGGATATTTGAGCCAGGATAGTGTGGAAATCTGCCCTTTGGATGATGGGATCTTTCTGCAAGGAAAGTGAGTCCCAACTGGGATTTTCCCAGTGTCCTGCAGGGCAAGGGACACAGGGACAAAGCTCTGGAGTTGTAAAGCAGGTTCTCATGGCCTGGGGCTATTCCCAGCTGAATAATTCCATGGGTGAGTTTTAAATTCCCTCCCAAGGCAAACCATTCCAGGATTCTGGGATTCTAAATCATAGAATCACGAAATATGATTCTGCAGATCACTTGATGATTTTATGAATCCATAAAAGTATGGGATATGATTCCAGGATTCTAAATGAGAGAATCATGCATTCTAGGATTCAATATCCTGAGTTGGAATAGACCCCCCCAAGGGTCATCCTGTCCAGTTCTGACTTTAGTGCTGGGTCTAATCTTTAATTGAATATTATGGATCAACATCTAACAGAGTTTACACTGGGCTGACACTCGGCTTCCCAGGAAAAATCCATTTTCCCTTAATTTCCCTTCCTTCCCACGCAGCTTGTGCCCAAAACGGGGAGCTGAGAGCAGGAACAAGGGGAGCAAGGAATAACAATTGTCTTAATGTGGAGAGAGAGAGAGAGAGAGAGAAGAGAAAAAAAGCCTCGTTCTCTCCATCCCGAAATAATAGACCCATTACTGTCCCCAATCCTCAATCCCCCTCCTCTCCCGGGAGAAGAATTGGTCACTGCACAGCTGTGGGAGAGGGATAAATATATTTATATATCCCAGAGAATCTGCCCTTCTCAATTGGGATGTGGGGCTGGACAATCCCTCATTGTGCCCTGGCTGGCCTGCAGCAGAAAGGCCCCACAGTTTGGGGCTGGCAGGGCCCCGGCGCTCCGAGAACTCGGAACTTCATGGACATTATTCCCAACGGGCCCTTCTTTATTTGATTGGAGTCATTATGGGGTGGGAGGGGGGGGGGGGGGGGTTGGAAAGGGGGGAGTTGGGCGTTATTGGGGATTGTGGGAACATCTGGGGAGAACAAACCACAGCTGGGCCTTCCCCTGAGGGGGCAGGGGTTGGGGCTTGGGGTGGGATTTGGGGCTGGGTTTGGATGATTTGGGGCTGGGTTTTGGTGATTTGGGGCTGGATTTGGGTGATTTGGGGCTGGATTTGGATTATTTGGGGCTGGGTTTTGGTGATTTGGGGATGGATTTGGTGGTAGGGGCAGGGCTAGGGGTTTGGGGTGGGTTTTGGTGATTTGGGGCTGGATTTAGATGATTTGGGGCTGGATTTGGATGATTTGGGACTGGGTTTTGGTGATTTGGGGATGGATTTGGTGATTTGGGGATGGATTTGGTGGTAGGGGCAGGGGTTGGGGTTTGGGGTGAGGTTCGGTGATTTGGGGCTGGATTTGGATGATTTAGGGATGGATTTGGATGATTTAGGGCTGGAGTTTAGTGATTTGCATCTGGTTTAGGGTGATTTGGGGCTGGGTTTTGGTGATTTGGGGATGGATTTTGGTGATTTTGCAGCTGGATTTGGTGCTTGGGGCAAGTGTAAGGTGATTTGGGGATGGTTTAAGGTAATTTGGAGCTGGGTTTGGGTGATTTGAGGCCTAATTTTTGGTGGATTTAGGGCTGGATTCTAATGATTTGGGACTGGATTTTTGGTGGTTTGCAGCTGGATTTGGATGAGTTAGTGCTGGATTTGGTGTTTGGGGCTACTTTAGGCAAATTTGTGACTGAATTTTGATTATTTAGAGCTGGATTTGGTGTTTGGGGTGATTTGGGGCTGGATTTTGATGATTTGAGGTTGGATTTTGATGATTTGGGGCTGTTTTAGGGTGATCTGTGGCTGGATTCTGGTGATTTGCAGATGGTTTTGTGGTCTGTGGCTGGAATGTGAGGCTGGATTTTGGGGATTTCCTGGTTTTGCAATTTGTGCCTGGATTTCAGTGATTTGTGTCTCTTTTAAAAACTGGGTTCCAGTGATTTGTGGCTGGTTTTGGAATTTCTGGGAGGATTTTGCTGGTTTGTGGTTGGATTTTGTGCCTCAGGGCTGGTTTTATGAACAGGTTTGCTGGTTTGTGGCTACATTTTTGTAATTTGTGGTGGGTTTGGTGTTTTGTGGCTGAGCTTTTGTAGTTTCTGGATGGATTTTGGTCGTTTGAGACTGGATTTTTGATGGTTTGTGGCTCTTTTTTGGTTCCTTGTGAATTTGGGGACAGATTTGGGTGCTTTGGGGACAGATTTTGGTTCTTTGTGAGGGTTTTTGGTGCTTTGTGCACAAATTTTTGTGCTTTTTGAGTGTTTCTGCTGCTCTCTGAACAGATTTTGATACTTTATGACTGGGGGTTTTTTGGTGTTTTCTGAATGGATTTTGGTAGCTTGTGATATTTAGTGGCTTGTGGCCATATTTTAGTGCTTTGTGGCTGTTTTTGCGGTGGTATCTGGACAGAGTTTGGTCGTTTGTGCCTGGCTTTTTGTTTTGTTTTCTGGTGATTTGTGCCTCCTTTTTTCTTGGTGCTTTAGTAGCTGTTTTTGGGGGGCTTCGGGGCTGGTTTTGGGGCTTTAGTGGCTTGATTTTTGGGGGCGTAGGGGCTGTTTTGAGGGATTTAGGGGCTGGTTTTTTGGGGCGCTTAGGTGCTGTTTTTGGAGGCTTGGGGGCCGGTTTATGGAGGTTTAGTACTGGTTTTTTGGGGCTTAGGTGCTGGTTTTTGAGGGGCTTAGGGGCTGGTTTTTTATGCTTTAGTGGCTGGGGTTTTGCGGGGCTTGTGTCTCGTTTTTTGTGCTTTAATACCTGTTTTACGGGGGCTTAGGGACTGGGTTTTTGGTGGCTCGCTGCTGCTTTTTAGCGCTTGGCGACCGCATTTTTAGTTCGGAGGCTCCTCCCGGCGCCTCGCGAGTGTTTTTAGGTGACTTTTTGGCAACCTCGGGACTCGCCGGCGTTGCCAAACCCCCTTGGCGGGGGTGCCCCGAGCGCGGCTCCGGGCGGAGGAGGGAGGAGCAGCGGGCGGGGAAGGGCAGGGAAAGAGGGAAAGAAGGGGAGGGAAAGAGGGAAAGAAGGGGAGGGAAAGAGGGAAAGAAGGGGAGGGCAGCAGGGAAAGAGGGAGGAGCGGCCGCAGCAGCCCAAGTCCGGGCAGCGCCGGGCGGACGCCGATGGGCATCGGGCGGGCGAGCTGGGCACGGGCACCGGGAGCCCGGCGCTGAGAGCGGGGCTCGCACGGGGCTCGGACGGGGCTCGGACGGGGCTCGGGGGTCGCGGCTGAGCCCCCCCGGGCCGGGGCGATGCCCCCCTGCAGCCGCACGGACTGAGCCGGGGCCGGCCCGTGCATGGCCCAGCCATGGAGGTGGTGGACGAGACGGAGGCTCTGCAGCGCTTCTTTGAAGGTAAACGGGGGGCACCGCGATCCCGGGATTCCCGGCACCGATCCCGGGATTCCCAGCCCCGCTCTCCGGGGATGCCCCGAAGGCAGCACACCTTGCAATGGGCCGGGTGGGAAGGGAGCTTAAGGCTCATCCACCCTGCCCTGGGCAGGGACACCTTCACTAGCCCAGGTTGCCCCAAGCCCCGTCTGACCTGGCCTTGGATACTTCCGAGGATGCGGCAGCCACGGTTTCTCTGGGAAGCCAGTTCCGGAGCCTCAGCACCCTCCCAGGGAGGAATTCCTTCCCAACATCCCGTCTAACCCTGTATTCTGGCAGTGGGAAGCCATTCCCCCTTGTCCTGTCACTCCAGGCCCTTTGCCAAACTCCCTCTCCAGCTCTCCTGGAGTCCCTTTAAGCGCTGGAAGGGACTCCAAGGTCTCTCTGGAGCTTTCCCTTCTCCAGGCTAAACAATCCCAGCTCTCCCAGCCTGGCTCCATACCATCCTAGCCATGTCCAGCTCTGGAATGGCACAGATCCCTGTCCCAGGGCACAGTCCAGGGGCAGTTGTGCATCCTCCAGTGCACACAGTGGGTGCCAAGCTGGATATCCTGGGAATTGTGTTGTGCCGTGTGTCAGTTCCTACTGCGACCCCAACAGGGACCTTGGAATGTCCCTCACCATCCTTGGAGCAGGCTCGTGGCTCTGGCTCTGTCCTCTGGATCCCAGATGTTTTCTGGAGCCTGGATCCTTGTGGACACCGCGTGGCTGTGGATCACTCTCCTTCCCACCAGGGTGGAAAAGTGGTCGGGAAGAGAATTTGGCCTCTGTTGGATGAAATGTGGTTGCTCATGGCTGAGCTGGGATGTGTTGTTGGGAGCCTGATCCCATTGTTGTTCCTGTTCCCTTCCCTGCTCTGCTCTTCCTTGTGGAGTGGTTGGTTCGTTCTCTTCCCCCATTGTTGCTTTGTTTCCCTCCCTTGTTTTCCATGGGGTGCCTGCCAGGTCGAGGTTTGGTTGCCACGGGCTGTGTCCTTTGGAATGAGCCGCTGGCACATGGATCTGCTGCTTGGGGGAATAACGTGCCCATCCTGGCGAGGCTTCGTTGCCCCAACAGGTTCTGGGGTGGATCCCCATCCGTGGGTCAGCTCTGGAGCTGGGATCCCCTTTGGAGCAGTGGGATTGTGCAGTGAGTCCCCAGAGGCAGCTGGGGCAGGACAATGATGTCCCTGTGGATTCTTTGGCTGGTAGAAGGATTTTTCCTGGGAAGTGGGAACACAAGATGCTCTTGGGAGTGAGTGGAAGCTCGAGCTGCTTCTTCCTTGCTTCCCTCTCTCCCAGCATCCATATGATCTCTCAGCAGGGCATCTCTTCTTCAAAGGAAAAAGCACCCCCTGTTATTTCCAGCCATGATCCCAGATTTCCAGGAGCCCCGGGATTAGTGAGGATGGGAAGCCTCACCACGAGGGCTCTTATCGGCCCAGCCCATGTTCCCTGCAGCTTTCTGGGGTTTCCTTTGCTTTTAGGATTTTGCTTGGGCCAAACTCCTAAATCCTCCTCTCCCACTTCCCATCTTGGGGGTGCTGAGCACCTCCCAGGAGTCCTGCACAGCTCTGGCTCAGCATCCCAATGTTATTTATGGAGCAGCTCTCTGTCTCTTCAGTTGGAACCTGGAATTTCTCCCTCTCCCCAGAGCATCTCTATTATAACGTGGAGATTTCCTTCTTTTACTGTTTCCCTTTTCTTTCTGGGTGCTGGGGTGATCCTGCTCGAGCAAGATGACTCCAGGAGATCCCTGACAACCTCAGCCATCCGGGGATTCTTCCTCTCTTATTTCTTCCTTTCTTTCTTTTTCTTTTTTCTTCTTTTTTCCCCGTTTCCTCCTCTTCTCTCCCTTTTTCCTCCTCCTCTCTCCCTTTATCTCCTTCTCCTTCTTTCTTTTTCTCTTGAACCAAAACCATCCTGTCCCTGTGAAAATCCAGGATCAAGGAAACTGTGCTTGAAGGGTATTTCTTACTCTCAGCCTTCTTAAAATCTCTCTGAGCCAGATATTCCATGGAGCACAACTTTGTTTGGGCAGCTCAGTCTTTTTCCCACTGATATTCCAGAGCATCTGTTCCAACACAGAGCTGGAGGGGGAGAAGGGAAGAGAAGAAAGTTTTACCACCAGGAATTGCTGCTCAGTTTTTCCCTCTTGTGCCCAGTTTAATTGCGGTGCTCCAAGGAATTCTGAGGCCAAACTGATCCTCTGTTTTTTGGGAGTGAAGGTCAGGGCCTTAAATCACGGCATGGAGTTGGATTTACTCTGGAATCTGGCCCTCCTGAGGAATTAATGGGTTTTGGATGTGGTAAACAATTGATCTGTTGGAATTTAATAATTTACAGGAATAAATAAATTATCCCATCGCTCCTTTAAAATTTATCACTGATTCTCATCATAAGGAAATCGTTTTCCAACCTATTTTTGTCTTGGAGTGAAATATTTTCTTCTTCTCACGGATCATCTCATCCCTGAAGAGATTTTTTCCTGCAGGCAGAGAACCCTGGAATTATTTGGGAATTCTCATTCTTTTGCTTGACTCTGCTTTTCCCAGGATCTGAGCCTGCTGTAAGCAATCCCAGAAAATTTAAGAGGAATCCCTGAGCCGTTGGAATTTCCCAGTGTCAGACAAGGATTAACTGGACCCTTGTTTGGGACTAGGGGCTGTGCTGGTGGAGCTGGGGAAGAGTCAGTGCCTGTGGTGATTCCAAATCCTGGAATTTGGCTGGTCCCATCTGCAGAACCAGGCTTGTTTTGGGAAACAAGTGCTCCCAAAATCTCAAGTGTGATTGGTGCTTCTGGTTTTCTCAGCTGTAAGAGATGGACTTGGATTTTCCTAAATTTTCCTTGGTGTTTGCTCAGGTTTCCCTGGGTATCCTTTGTTTCCCTGGGTGTCCTTGTTTCCTAGGGTATCCTTGTTTTCCTGGATATCCTTATTTCCTTGTGTATTTTTGTTTCCTAGGGTATCCTTGTTTTCCTGGATGTATTATTTCCATGGATGTCTTTGTTTCCTGGGTACCCTTTGTTCTGGGTATCGTTGTATCCCTAGACATCCTTGTTTTCCTGGATATATTTACTTCCATGGATATCCTTGTTTCCCTGGGTATCCTTGTTTTCCCAGATATCCTTATTTCCCTGGAATATGGCTGTCTGCTCTTTGAGGGTGAGATCTGAGGCGTGTGAGGGTAGAGAAGCAGAAAAATAACGGGAAAGATCCCAGGCTTTGCTCTGGTATTTGGGATGGGCTAGGGAAAAGTCTCTGAGGGAAAAGCTGCATTGGGAATAACTTCACTCTTTCCTGGGATGAAGGTGCTGGGAATGCAATCCTGGCCTTCCTTATTGAGTGTCCTCAAGCTGGGCTTCTCCTGTGTTAGGAAGATTCTTCTTGTCGTTAGGCACATGGTAGAATTTTTGGGATTGGACTTGGATGATCCTCGTGGATCATCCCTTCCCATTCAGGAATCGTCCCAAACTCTGATCCATGTGTTTGGAGCTGCCCAGGACCATCCTGCTGAGGAGAGCTCAGGCAAAAATCCTGGAGCAGTGAACGTGGGATGCCGGGGGGGTCTGGCAGGGGAGGGAAAGGAGATTTCCATGGGTTTGGGGAGTGCTCCTGGAGCGTTTGTGTTTGGATTCAAAGGAAAAGGAGGGAGTTGACAGCGTCTGACCCTTGGCTGGCATCCTGCTCCCAACCTTTCCCTTGCTCCCGCCCGCCCCTGCCTCAGGGAAACGCTTACGCCACAGCTCAGCTATTTGGGATCCCTCTCCCGGCTAATTTACGAGATAAGGGCTTGGGGAAGAATGTACAGCAGGAAAGATGTGCGGAGTGGGGCTGGCGGGGGCTGGGAAATGGGAATTCGGGAAAGGAACAGAGGAAGGAGAGCGAGCGCTGGAAATTGAGCAGGTTTGGGGGTCGAGGTGGAGCTGGGAAAAACAAGAGTTGGTTCGGCAGAAGGGGAAGATTTCCATGAAGGTTATCCAACAGGTTTTCATGGAGCACAAGTGGCTGGAACGCTGGGAATATTGTCTGTGGAGCAGCCGTGTGTGCACAGGAATCTCTGAGCTCGGAGTGACCAGGAGTGGATGGTTTTGGGAATGTTTGGATATGTGTGATCATGGAATCCCAGAATGGTTTGGGTGGGAAGGGACCTTAAGGATCATCCAGTCCCACATGGGCAGGGACATCTTCCATTATCCCAGGTTGCTCCAATCCCCATCCAACCTTGGACATTCCAGAGATGGGACAGCCACAGCTTCTCTGGGAAATCCATTCCAGGGCCTCACCACTTTCCCAGGGAAGGATTTCTTCCCAATATCCCATCTAAACCCTCCCCCTGTCCTCCACAACTTCTCTGGACAGCCTGTTCCCATGTTCCTGGTGGTGTTAACACTCCTGGTGATTTTGATTATGGAGCACTTGGTGCCTGTGAGGAGGAAGTGGTGCCCTGCAGGAAGAGGTCTGGAGCATTTCCCTGTTTTCCTTGGATGAAGAATACTGGAGCTGAGGCAGTGAGGTGACCCCAGGACAGCTGGGATTGCCCCTTGTCCCCCGTGCTGGGCCATAAGGGGGATTTGGTGGTGGTGGGAATGAGTGGAGAAGGAATTCTCTGGTCAGACTGCTGCTGGTGTAAACCAGAGTATCCATGAGAATCCAGGGACTGCTCCCAGATCTTCCCGTTACTTTGGGATGTCTTGAGGCTGCAAACTGGGAGCAGAAAGGGCAGGAGGGCAGTGGAACATGGGGGGGTCTGTCCTGATGTCCTGGGCTTGATGTAGAAATGCAACTACACGGATCAGCACATCACTTTTCATGGAATGCCTTTAAAAAATGGCTCTTATGGGGCATCCTGCTCACTCGTCACCCACTGCCTGCCCCCAAATCCATTTCCAAGGCTTGATGCTGGAGAGAGCTTTTCCCACACGGAGCTGCTGTGGCAGGGGGAGAACACCAACACCTTGGAAAAGCCCAGCACGATCCCTGGCTGCGGGAGGAGCGGCTCGGGGACGGGGTGGCGGCACAGGTGACAGTCACTGCGGGGGCTGGCTGGCGCCCTGGGAAGGTAAGAGGCTTTGCCCGGAGTTCTTTGGGAGCCGGGAGTCAGCCCGTGCCGGAATGGGCGCGGGGAAGCTGGTACAGCACAAACACATGACCATCCCTGCGGGTAATCCCCTGGCGGTCCCAAATCCCAGCGCGGAGCAGGGGCAGCCCGGCCGCCTCCCCGGCCCTCCCACTCTTCCCGGAGGGAATAGAAAAACCAGCAGGCAGCAGCAGCCCTGGGAGCTGGAGGAGCTGAGCTCAGGGAATAATGACCCAGGGAGAGAGCAGGGGTACAGCAGGAGCTTGACAGCGGCTCTCACCATGCTCAGGATGCGCTGGATCCGAGCAGGTAACGGCACGGACCCCCCAGCCCTTCCGTGGCTTGCCTTGCTTTCCCCTCTGCCTCTCCATCTCTCTTCCCAATGGGATTCTTCCCTGGTTCTCCTCTCTCTTCCCTCTGTTTGAGGCTTCTCTGCCCACCTGGCTTGGTCAGCCCTCAACAGGAGCAGGTGATGTGAGGATGCTGCTGAGTCCAGCTCTATCCCAGGGCCTGAGCAAAGCAGGGAAGAGACAAAAACATTCCCTTGAGCTCATCACCACACCCAGGTGGCATTCCTGGACACTGGGGGGAAGCTGCCACATCCATCCCAGTAGGACGTTCCTGGAGTTTCTTCACCCAAAGGACTCATCCTTGTCTGCTCCTCAGGGAAAGGCTGATGCCAAACCCCGCCACTTCTGGCATGGTCTTGTGATGGTTGTGCTGGTGCTTCTGCCTCCCATTTCCCCAAAACTCCTTTATCCTGGACCCCAAAACTCCTTTATCCTGGACCCCAAAACTCCTTTATCCTGGGAAAAAGGCAAGAGACATCCAGGTGGAGTGAGGCTGGAGAGCTGTTCATGAGAAGATGGATCTGTAAAGCCTGATAAAGGACAGGTTGGGATTTGGAAAGGTGATGTCAGCACGAGTCTCCATGAGGAAGAACTTTGCCCATGTCCTGGGGAATGCCCTTTCCTTAGGCTGGTGCCCTGGGAGCAGTGCCCAGACACAGACAGGGAGAAGCTTCAGGAAGAGATGGCTGTTGGGGAGGATTAGAGGGAGTCGTGCTGGAGGTGTGACCAGGATGGAAAAGGTGACACAGAGATCTGGCTGAGCCAGTGCGTGGGATGGGGTGTGGAAGGGCTGCTGCATGCAGGGATATGGGAAAGGAATCCTGGTCAAGGGGGAGCCTTGGGATGCTGGAATGCAGGATGGACAGATTCTCTGCTTCCTCACTCTCATCAGTGAGAGCTCTTCCAGGACAGTCATCCCAGCTGTCAGAAACAGGGAATTAAATGGCTCCTGGGCATGGTTATTTCAAAGAAGAGAGATGGGATCCTGCTCTGCTTTCCCTCTTCTGGATAGGGCCCTTATGGATTCCTCCTGGTAGGAATGGCTGGAGTGATCTGGTGATGGAACAGGTTGCCCCATCCCTGGAAGTATCCAAGGCCAGGTTGGACACTGGGGCTTGGAGCAACCTGAGGCAGTGGAAAGTGCCCATGGCAGAGAGTTGGATGATCCTTAGAGTTACTTCCAACCCAAGCCATTCCAGGACTCCATGATCCAGAGCTGGGAGCTGTGCTGGTGCAGTGCAGGTTGAACCCATGGGCACTTCCCAGCCCATGCCTTGGCATCCCTCTCGTGTATCCCAGCCTGGGGATGGTGCTGCTCCAGCACAGCTTTGCCACCCTTGCCAGGGAACCCTCCTGCCACCTCTTCCCAGTGGTGTTGCTGATTGGACTTTGCACTCTCCGATAAGAATCCCGGGACACTGAATGTGCCTGAGGAATGATTAACCAGCGTGTGCTGTGCCAGAGGACAAGGGAGCAGCTGTGGCTGGAGACACAAACAGGAACAGTCTCGTGGCTTTTGGGGCCAAGCTGGTGCTTTCTGGGTGCCCATCCCGTGCTCCAGCACCATTCAGGAGAAACAACCCTCAGCATGGGGCATTCCAGAGGGATACCAGGACTAGGGATGGACAGACAGGGATGAGACAGTGGCAGAGAGCCAGGGAGGTGTCCTGCTGCTGTGGAGGTGAATGGGAGCTCTGAGAAGTGAAGGGTGGATTGATCCCTGGCAATGTCCAAGACTGGGTTGGACAGGGCTTGGAGCAACCTGGGCTAGTGGAAGGTGTCCCTGCCTGTGGCAGGGAACGGATCTTGGATGAGCTCCAACTCAAGCTACTCCAGGATTCTGTGATTGGACACTTGGCTATCCAGTGGCTCTCACTTATATTTTCATGGATATATCCTTTTATTCCAACTGCATGGCATGCTTGGCATGCCCTTGCTTACCCAACAGATCTTCCTTCTCTCCATTCCTCCTGCACAGCAGGACATGTAATCATGGAATTCTTTGGGTTGGAAGGGACACTAATGATCATCCAGTTCCACCCCCATCCATGGCATCTTCTCCCTGATCTGGTGGTGCAGCCCAGGGTTCTGCACTCCAGGCCGGCTTCCAGCGGCACCTGGAGTGCGTTTAAGGCACATTTGAAGGAAAAACCTCCTTCCCGAGGGAAAATGTAACATGACACTCAGGGTCCACCACTTATCTCACTGAACTTTGGCTGCTTTGGGGCTGTTACTCCAAACAGGGAGCGGGAAAGGTGGGAAGAGCAGCCAGGCCTGGCTGCAAATGGAGCAGACAGAATTCTTGTGGAATTCCCTGTCCCCGAATGTTCCCAAGTGTGAGCACTTGTGTATTTCCCTGGTTTTTGCGGTGATGGGGAGGAGAACTGGTTGGAAAAGCCAAGGCTGGAGTTTTAAATAGCCTCGGAGTGCTTGGATCCAGCCTGGGTGTAAAAACCAGGCATTAAAGGAATTTTTGCTGGGGTTGATTTGATTTTCCCTGTTTTTTTCCATAGAGCCTTTGGTATCACCCCATCTTTGCTATGGAGTGGCAAATTGTCCTGGTTTTCCTACCCAAGTAGTTTGGTTGGGAGGAGACAGTGCAGAGGACATGGGATGGGCATGGAACAGGATTTTTGGAGGACTCAGGTGGGATTTCCAAAGAATTGGAGGTTTCATTAAAGGATTTATAGAATCCTGGAATGGTTTAGGTTGGAAGGGACCTTAAATCCCATCTTGTTCCATGGGCAGGAACACTTTCCACTATCCCAGTTGTTTAAAGCCCCGTCCAACCTGGCCTTGAACACTTCCAGGGGTTGGGGCATCCACATCATTTATGGCTTTTACTCCTGAGTGCCAATTGCTCGAAATCCACATAAACAGGAAAGCAAACATCTTATCAGCCTCCTGGATCTTGGCTTATCTCCTGTGTTATGACAAGCCAGAGTTTATGGGCATTGATTCATGGAAGCACTAAAAAGGACGCTTTGACTTTATTGGGAATGAAACACCTGCTTAAGTAAAGGAAAGCTTGGAAAACGGAGCCTTGTAAGGGCCATCAAACCTTTTTACAGTTGGCTGCCTGCTGATAATGCGGTCAGTGCTCCTCTCCTGAGCAGACATGGGGTTTTCCCAGATGAGATCCCATCCATCCCAAAATCCAGGGAGTTCTGGGCAGGGGGGAATCCTACCTGTCCATGTCCATGTCCCCTCTGTTCTGCTTTAATTCAGATTTTGGGAAAGGGGTATTAGAATGGAGAGGTTGATGTGTAGGGAAGGCCAAGCCTGGATTGGACAGGGCTTGGAGTAACCTGGACTAGTGGGAGGTGTCCCTGCCCATGGAAAATGTGGGGCTGGATGATCCTTAAGGTCCTTCCATCCCAACACATGCTGGGTGATAAATCATATTGCAAAACTCACCTCCCGGTGTTGAGGAGCCAAAGGGATACAGGGAACAGCTCTGTGAGGACCTGCAGGCTGGGAACAGCTTTCACAGCCCAGGATGAGGAGTTTGGATGCTGGAAGTTGTGCTGGTGGTCTTGAGAAGAGCAACTGGACAAACTGAGCCCAGTCCAACAGGATGGGCTGTGGAATGTCAAGGCAGGGACCTCTCCTGCTTGCTGATCTTTAAGCACACAGAGTGTGGCTCTGGACATCCATAGGGCGTCTGTGGATGCAGCAGGTCAGGAATGGTCACTGAGAGGGATTTTTACAGGATTTCCAACCTGTAAAAAGTTGGGTTTAAGTTGGAAAACCCTGCAGGATCGTGGAGTCAAGCTATTCTCCATTCTCATGTCGTTGTTTTTCCCTCAGTGCTGGTTGTGTTGCAGCAGGGATTAGCTCCAAAGGCTTTTCCCACTGCCACAGAGAGTTTATCCATGAGATTGAGGTCACCATCCTGGTTTTCCCAGGAGAAAAGGGCTTTGCCACCTCTTCCTTTCTTGTATCTGTATAATCCCTTACAGAGGTGATGGAACAGGAACAAGGGGCCAGGAATCTTGGGAGTTTCTTTCACCCCGTTTGAGCAGAGATCATGGAATTGTGGATTTAGGTTGGAGAATCAATCATCCAGTCCAACCATTCCCCTGGCACTACTATGACCACCACTTTCCCATGTCCCCAAGTGCCACATCCACACAGATTTTAAATCCCTCCAGGGATGGGAACTCCACCAGTGGCGCCTGTTCCAGTGCTTTACAACCCTTTCCATGAAGGAATTTTCCCTAATATCCAAGCTAAACCTCCTTGGTGCAATTTGAGGCCATTTCCTTTTGTCCTGTCCTTTGTTCCTTGGGAGCAGAGCCTGACCCCCACTCGGCTCCTGTCAGGGAGTTGTGGAGACCAGGAAGGTCCCTCTGGAATGTTCTTGACTCCGATCCCTTCCTGGGGGTCTCTGCTAGGAAAATCCTTGTGCCTGGCATTTAATTTGGAGACGACTCATTCCCACCTTCCCAAAGTACCTCCTGATCCTCTCCTCCCCATGGTACATCCTCAAGCAGCTTGCCAGGAACTTCCCTCTGGATTTGGGCCTCTCCAGCCTGCCCAGTGCTTTGAAGTGATCCCGGGAACACCCAGGGAGCGCGCGGGATGGACGGGATCCAAGCAGCACGTTTGGTATCTCGGCTGTATTGTCTGGGAAGTGTTTGCTAAATCCCTGGAGCAGGAAATATGTTCCAGGATGGCTCAGAGTTGGTCAGAAAAGGCAAACAAGGGTTTTTTTAATTAAAAAAAAAAGGAAAGAAACCTCGGTTCACTGTGAAAAGTGGATGTGGGAATAGCGAGGGAATTTGGGGGGTTTCAATAGTGAGTTAAATTGCGTAGAATCCTGGAATGGTTTGGTTTGGAAGGGACCTTAAAGACCATCCAATTCCACCCCCTGCCATGGGGTCATGGAGACAGAAATGACAGCCCTGGACCTGTTCCACTTCTATTGGTTGCGTTGGATCCTGGGAAAAGTGGGATCCTCCCTGGGAGTTCTGTGCCACATGACTGAGGAAGTTTTAGACACCCCTTGTGATTTTCTTGGGAGACAACTCTGGAGCAAACGTTCCAGCTGTGTGAGCAGCAGGAAAACCCCGATGACCCAACACTCCTCCTTGCGAAAGATCCCTGGTGGTTGCACAAAACTTGGGATGGCCCTTCCCAAGCCCTGGAAAAAATCCCATCAAGATAAATGGTTCTGCTTTTTTCTCCCAGTCTCCACTGGAGATTGTCCAGCCTGGAGGGACCTTGGTGCCTCCCATTTGGAAGGGAGGGAATGATGTGTCCATCTGGACATGGTGTTCCCAGCGATGCTTGGCTGCCTCTGCTCCTGTATCCTGGTGCTGTTCCATTCTTCATCTCCCTCCCTAAGGCTTGTTTTGTGCTGGGGGGGGTTTGCAGGAGAGGCAGCACCTCTCCAAATCCTGCGTTATCCCAAGTTCCCTGTGTGTGTGGTGTGGATGTCTTAGAATTGGGCTGATCGTGGCTCATCCTGGATCTCCAGATTCCCTAAGAGCCTTTCCAGAGCCACAGTGTTGCCCTGCAGCAAGGTCAGTGTCCAGGGACTGCATCCCTGGGTTCTTTTCCTTGGAAGTAGAAGAACAGCAGGGTCACAGCTCAGGATCTGCCGTCAACTTTGTCAACTCCTTATGCTTCCCTGAGTATTCCCTTTCCTGGTCACTGCCAAGCATGGGAAAGCTCTGGGCAGCTGGATCGAGTCTCTTCTTGGTGCTGGTATGTAGCTGCTAATTATATTATTAATTTTTTATCCATTCTGGCAATAATTCACTCTGAGGGAATAGTGTGGGATATGGATATGGACCTTCACTACCATGGCAGTGTCCAGGAGCTCACCCACGTTGTGTGGAACGTCCCTCCTGTCCCCCCAGAGTTGCAGTCTGGATAAAGGTGGTCAGGTGAGGCACCTCAGCAGAGGGATCCTCAGGAGCTTTTCCCCATCCCTGTTGTCCCCAAGGATGAGGCCCCGGCCTCGTGCAGCCAGATGAAGTGACCTCCTCTGGTCCTGTTGTCCCTGCTCCAACACCCTCATCCCGGGAAGGGAGATAAAGGCGTTGTCTCCAAACAAACAGGGCAATGTGCCCCCCTGGGCAGGCACCTTGGAGCCTCCCAAATGGAGCCGCTGTTCCTGCCCTCGGAGAGCATGAATGGACAAGCGCGGCATTGACGGCCGCGGGGACAGGGACAAACGCGCCTCTGTGTCCCCTCTCACACCTTCCCCTCCTCCTCCTCGGCCCCCGTTCTCCCAGGACAATGGCTCCATCCATGCCAAGGTTCACAGCTGGCAAGGGCGGGGGAAAGGCCAGGACAAGGGTGGGGAGCTGCCAAGAGAAAGGGATGCAGGAAGGAGAGCGGCTCTGGTGATGGGAGATGGGGGCAAATTCCAGGAGAGAAGGTGCTCAGGGAAGTTTGGGAGGGAGGATCATCCCTTCTGCCTCCTTTTCCTGCAGAGCTTCCCAAGGAACATGCCCATGGCCTGCCGTGGCACAGCAGGATAATTTCTCTGGCTTCTCACACTTCCTGTGCCTTGGGATGTCTCCCACCAACACTTTGTCCTCTTGGGAATGGGGAATGGAGGGTGTTGTCTCCTTATCCCTGATTTTGGGGTGTTTCCCAGGGCCTTGTCTACCTCATCCAAAGGTGCTTTTGCCAAATATATTAATGTGTGGATGTAAGCTAAAGAGTTGTGGGATTATGTAGGAGCAGAGACAGCTCTCCAGGGAACAGGGAGATGCTGCTGCCTCTGGACACTGGATATTCAGGGAATCCTGGAATGGCTTAGGTTAGGAAGAACCTTAAGGATCATTCCATTCCAACCCCCTGCCATGGATTTGGTTGTACTTCTCACCAGGCCAGGTCGTTATTCCAGTTTTTTCCTCTGGAGCTGGCTCACTGTTACCCATGTTGTTGCTCCTGAGTCATCTTGGACACCCTGTAAATGTTCTTTTCTCCCTGAGTCTGGGGGTTTGGCTAAATCCCACTGTCCTGGGGGATCCCTGCTTTCCCTGCATCCTGCCCTGCTTGGCATGGGATAGTTTCTCGAGGAATGCAGAGGGGTTGGATCTGGGAGCAGGGATGTTGGCTGGGAGCTCACTAAGAATTCCCAGGAAGGAGGGGGTCAGGTATGGGTGGGCTGGGAACAATCCTGGCCCCTCCATGGAGAAGGTTTGGCAGGATGTCTGTTCCAAGCCTGTATCCATTGCTCTGTTGATCAGTTCATTTCAATTCCATGACAACCAAATTCTCACAAAGCCCCAAATCCTTACCCCTCAGTTTGGTGTTTTCCTTGGGCTCTTATCCCACAGATCCCAGAGCTCATCCTTGGCTCTGTTTTTGGTGTTTAATTAGTTGGAATTTGGACTCTGTGATTTTTTGCTCTGGTATGAACGGGGTATGCAGGAGCTGCCCCTTTGCTTTGGAAGGACAGGCTGTCCTTGGGAATGGGCTGGCTAGGGAATGTCCCCAAGATGGGACACAGGGGGTGGATGAACCTCAGCATTTACCTGGGACAGTCCCACCTTTTGTGATGGGGAGGGACATGGGCCCCGTTGGGATGTGTAGGGACAAAAGGTGTTCTAATCCAGGGGAAGCTGCTCAAGGATGACAAAGGATGACAGTAATGGGATGAGGAGAAAAGGTCTGGGATCCCCTGGAAATGCCTGGGACAGCCAGGACCTCGCTCTGGGGTGGTCTTTGGGGAGCTGTGGGAGTGCTGCCTCCATGTCCCACTCCGGAGCCCCGTTTGGGAGCTGGTTATCATCCCAGTCAGGTAATAAAGAGCATTAATTAAGCAGGAATGCTGGGCTGGGATCCAGGGGGAGCCAGGGGCTCCTCCAGGGTCACCAGAGGAGATGGAACCAGCCCAGGGATGGGCACATGAGGCAATAGGGACATGACACCGCTATTCCTTAGGGAAGCAGCGGTGTCCAGGTGTGCAGCCCAAGCGTCTGGGTTTGCTGGGGTGGCAGGCATGGGAGGGATGCCATTCCCTACGTGGCAGAGCCGTCCAGGATGGGAAGGAGCTGCGAAGCCGAGCGGCTCCCCGGGCTTAGGCGGTGTTTGGTTTGTTTGCCATGGCCCGGATTCCTGGTGCTCGCGGCCAGGCCGGCAGCCAATCCCCCCGGGCCGAAGGATAAACACGGCAGGAGGGAGAAGGGGGTGAGGAGCAGCGCGGGGCCCCGGGAATGTGCCGATGCTGCAGCCTGGCTTGAGGATTGCACAACCGAGCCCCGGTGCGCGGACACAGGGATGAGCCCAGGGATGAGCCCAGGGATGTGCCGGGGCTCTCCGCCTCGCCAGGCACTGGCACTGCTGTGGCATCCTGGTGGAGCCTCGTGTCGTGTGAGGAATCCATCCTCGTCCATGTATCCCACTGCTGCTCCAGCACATGCTGGAGGACCATCAGGAGAGGGACCACATGGAACCAGAAGCTCCTGGGCTCTCCTCATCCTGTTCCACCCTGCACCACTTTGGATATTGTATCACCTCCCAAGCTGTTCCATGCCTCAGTTTTCTCTGAAAATTCTCCAGTACGTGGCTCCAATGGCACTGGGGAGCTCTGGGCTTGGCACAGCCTCTTCTCCTCCTCCTTCTCCTCCTCCCCACCCCTGGCTGATGTTCCCCAGCCCCTGCAGAGCGCTGACCTCGTCGTCATCTCCAGCTTCCCACATCTGGTTCGTGTTAGCGCATCCCGGGATGAAGTTCTCCAGCTCTCTCCCTTCCTCCCACCCCCAGGTGACCCAGGCAGGATTAGGGGTGATTTGAAGACAGGCAACAGAGTAGGAATTGAAGAGGGAGGGGAGACTGTTATAAATAGAAATTCCATAAACTTCTCAGCCTATCACTCCAGGAAGATTCCGGGTTAAATCCCTCAGACCTGTAAATATGACAGTTCACGGAGGATAACTCCATTAACTCTTTCCAAGCCCTATGGCCCCGTGCCCACCTCTGGCAGCACCCAAAACTGGGATAAGGAGCTGGGAAGGTGCCACCAGGAGGGATGAGCTGGTCGGAGCAGGGGCAGGGAGGAGGCAGCAGGGTGGGAAGCACCTCCTTTGGGATGTGGAGCGTGTTTGGAGGTTTGGGGAAGGCAGAGAAAACCAGTCCAAACATTGGGATTCCTGACATTCTCACACGTCCAGGGGCCTCAGCCCGCCCAGCTCCGCTCACGAGGAGGGTGCTGAGCGTTTTAACTTCTTGTTCTTCAGGCAGAAGTTGGGGTTTTTCGGGATCACCGTGGCTCTTTTTCCAGAGAAGGATTGGGAAGTGGAGCGATGACGTGGTGGGAAAGCAGGGTGGCAACGCCAGGGACAGGAGGAGGATGAGATGTGGACGCCTGGCAGGTTTGGGATGGATGAGCTCAGTGCCTCCCTGGGCTCTTCCATCTTTCCTTGCTGGGATGAGGTGTGGGAGCCTGTCCCATGCAGACCCGTGTGGGTGTTGTGCTTCCCTCCTCGGTGGCTTCCCACTAATCCCCACATGGGAGGGGGAGGGAATGCCGGTGCCGATGGCATCTCGTGACTATGGAGCAGTATTAGCTTCTAATTAATCACCTAAGCTGCCTTTGGTAAGAGCCTGGCTGCGTGGAAGCTCTGGGCAGTGGGACATTCCTCGTCCCTGCCCTGATGTCCCTGGATTTGTGCAAATCCCACAGTCCTGGAGCAGAGGAAGGTCCTTGGTTTCTGGTGGGCAGCCACATCTCCCCTCCAGCCCTGACGCACCTCTCACGTCACCAGGCTTATCTCGCCCTCCTCAAGGTGACTTCAGGGAAGCAGAGGAATCCTGGAATGGTTTGAGTTGGAAGGACCGTAAAGCTCATCCAGTTCCACTCTCTTGGGTGGGCAGGGGCACCTTCCACTATCCCAGGTTACTGCAAGCCCCATCCAGCCTGGCCTGGGGCAGCCACAGCTTCCCTGGGCAACCTGGGCCAGGGCCTCAGCACCTTCAGAAAATTGGGAAGCGCAGCATCCTACTGTCTATAGAGGGCTTCTCATCCTTCCTGGAGGGTTCTTGGGCTCCTCTTCCACCATGGAAGAGCTCCTGGAGTTTGGAGGTGTGAGGGAAACCGGCTGGGCTTGGACTTTTCTTGGACAGGCTGAGTCACAAAAATTGGCCAAGGACCCTTTTTGCTGCTTTGATCGTGGATCCCAATGCCAAAACTTGGGATGAAACTTGATGGCCTTTGGGGTGGGTTTTTGCCAAAGGCATCCTGTGATTTATAGCCCAAGGTTTTTTTGTCTAAGAGGGAGGTAACGGAGCACGGGGAGGATTCCCACCCTCCTGGAGTGCTCATCCTTGGCAGGAGGTTTTGGGGATGTTATGGGATCACTGTGAGGGCTCGGAGAGATGTGTTTGTGATGAAGTGTTGGGAGCAGGCTATGGCAGAGATCCTTAGGGATGAGTGAGGGACACACGGATGGTCATCAGTGAGCTCCCATAATTCCAAGGACAAGAGGCTGGAGCTACCACATCCCAGGAACTTGGGGACAGGATGTGGCTGTCACAGTGGAGGGACAGAAGCCACCCCTGTGCTCCCCTGGGATCTGCAACTCCACACTGGAGATCCCGGAGGCTCTGCCTGCTCTGTCCTCTCCTCACCTCAGTGCTCACCTGGAAGCAGCACTGTGTGTCCCTGCTCCAGATGGATCCCGTGTTCACATGGAAGAACATCCTCACCCTGTCCCACAGGTCCCTGGGTGACCACGGAGATGTCCCAAAAACAAACAGTTACCCGGGATTCTCCCCCACCTCCAGCCAAGGTTTCTAAGGCAGAGATCCCTGTATCCACACACACCCTGTCCTCTTGGCAGAATTCCTAGCTGGATTTATTTCTGCCGATTTGCCTGTCTTGGTATGAAAGGGATTTGCAGAGGGAGAGCTGCAATTGGCCGGGGTGGGCTGGAGCCCCCCGGGCCGGCCTTTGCGGATCAGTGGGTGACCTTTCCCGGGAACCTGGGGGATCCAGGGGGTCAGGGGCTTCTCCTGGGCTTTCACGTGGGGTCTTTCAGGATGGGCTTTCACTGATTTCCTTATCAGAGCGGGGGGAGTTGGATCTTCTCTTCCACTTTCTTGGCAGTGCCTTTGGCACCGCGGGCTGGCTCCGGCCCTGGCGGCCTCCGGACTCCCACTTGGGATAGACAGATAAAGGAAGGATTTTCTGTCAACAAAACCCTGCCCAGCTTCCCTGGAACAGGGCAGGGAAGGGGGGAGGAGCCCTCCAGAGAAAGGACAGGGAAATCCACTGCGGGCCCGTGGAGCAGAGGGGACGGAGGAAGGTCGGGAGCTGATCCAGAGTTGTGGTGGAGAAATTCCTTTGTGTCCAAAGGGAATCATAAAACGTCCTGAGTTGGAAGGGATCCCAAAGGATCCGGTCCCCACCATGTGTCTGTGTCCCCGCCCTGGCTTGTCCCACGTGTCCTGAATCCTGGGATGAGGCTTTACAGCAGGATACAGAGGGTATGGACAGCTGGCAGTCCCCAGGGATCTGCTGATCTAGTGAGTCATCCCTATCCATGGCAGGGAGCTGGAATGAGATGATCTTTAAGGTCCCATTCAGCCCATTCCATGATTCTCAGATCAGTTCCTTGACTGCACAAGGGTCTGTGGTGTTTCCAAGGCTCTTTCCTGTCCTTCTCCCAGCTCATGCTTCCACCTCCTCTCCCCTCCAGGCCACGACATCAATGGAGCTCTGGAACCATCCAACATCGACACCAGCATCCTGGAAGAGTACATCAGCAAGGAAGACTCTCCAGAGATGTAAGTGCTTCCCTTGCTCCACAGCAGGAACAGAGTTCATTGTGATTTTCCATGGAGAGATCACAGAATCCTGGAAAGGTTTGGGTGGGATGGAACCTTAAAGCTCATCCAGTTCCACCCCTGCCATGGGCAGGACACCTTCCACTATCCCAGGTTGCTCCAAGCCCTGTCCAGCCTGGCCTGGAACACTTTCAGGGATGGGGCAGCCACAACTTCTCTGGAAACCTGTTGAGCACTTTCCAGCCCTGAAATTTGAGGAATCATTTAGGAATCGTTTCTTCCCCTCCAGAGTCTTCCTGGATTGCTCTTTGCTCCTTTATCATTCCCAGCCCTTTCTCCTGTCTCTTCCTGGCTTCTTACCTTCAAGTTTTCCCAGTCTTTTTTATTCCCTCTCTTTATCCCCCCAAAGGCACCATAAACACTTTTCCTTAATCTGAGCACTGGGAGCTCAGATTAAATCCCCAGGACTACATGAGTGTGGAGAAGGGAAGGATCTCCCTGTGGACCCCAACTTTGGAAAGGAGAACAGAGTAGACCTGGAGAGCACCAAGGGAATCAGGGAGCAGGGTGGGAGTGGGATCTTTGGCATAGCTGGTCTGTAAAGCTGGAGCAGCACAGTGAGCAGATCCTGTGTCCTGGGCACTAAAACTTCCAGGGTGGATTTTGGACTCTTCCATCAGTCCCACTGACCTGTTCCTCTGACGTTGTCCCATTTTCTCCCTCAGCTGCTTCCCTGAGATCCCAGCTCCCACCAGCTACACACACCCCCAGCCCTCCAGCTCCGCCAGCATCCCTGCACCTCCTGCCAGCTCCATCAGCAGCGTGAGCAATCCCTCTCCCAGCACTCCCCTCCACCTCCCTCCTGCCAGCAGCCAGCTCCCCATCCGGCATGGTCCTCTCCTGGCCAATCCCTATGGAGCTCACCTCAACTGCAACAACAACAATGGCATGGTGGTGCCCAAGGGCTTCCTGGGTGGCCACTGCCTGAACAATGTGGTCCCTCCAATCAAATCAGAGCCCAAGGCCTCCTATGCACCTGGGTAAGCGGGAATGGGATGGTGGGATAAGGGTGGGTGCTGGGATGGAGGTTCCTCCAGGCTGGTGGCACCTGGAGGGTCCCACAGAGCAGTGGCAGTGGCGGTGTCACTCTGTGGTAAGTCCTTGGTTTGGGACAAGTGGAGATCCTGAAGCTTCCCAGGTTTTTTTGGAATATCCCCTATGCCATCGTAGAGTACTGGATACCTCTGCTGGACATCTACAGGTGGGAGAACGTTGGAACAGTTTTTAAGGAGGAAGAGACACAGAATAAACTGGAACGAGACAAAATTCCGTCTCTGGGATGGAATTCAGTCTCTGGGATGTTCCCATGACTACCCCAGAGTGTCCCAGTTCACTGCACTGGGCAGGGAGACGTTCTTCTCATGGCCTGATGTTGTAGATGCTCTGCTCCAGAGAAGGAAAGGATGGATCTGAGCTGGATGTGTCCTTTTCAACAAGCTCTGAGGAAGAGGAAAGGCAGGGTTTAGGATTGCTGATGAACCCAACTGGAGAGTTATTCCTGAGAGGAGAAAGGATGTGGTTCCTGCTCTCTGGGATGGAAGGAGGAGAACACTAACATCCCAAGGTGCTGTGCTGTGCTCCAGCCTGGATCTTGAGGTGGAGTTTGTCCTGGACAGCCTTCTCCATGGGATTATGGATGCAAGGACAGCGAGGCCAGGATGGCTCCAGGACTGGCTCTTCTCCCTCTGCCTTGTGCCCTCTAGTGTTGCCAGCAAGCACAACGTGGGGATTCCCAAAATTGGGAACACTCAGCCAATGACTTTCACCCTTTGAATGAACTTGGAAAGACATCCCAGAAAGCTAAAAGAGAAAATCTGCCTTTCTTTTATTCCCAGACCAGGGAGTTTTCCCTTGCAGTGATCCCAGAAGGATACCTGGAGCTTAGGGGGAATCAAAAGCATGAAGTGATGCCTTGCTATGTCCTTTCCTTCTGGATGCATCTGGAATTCTGCAGGATGTCATGGCTGAGGATCACACCTTGCTGTCAGAGATGGAGACCTCGTTTGGATGTAGCTGAACTGGATCAGCTTTGATGGCAGCATTCCCTCAGCATTCCAGAATGGCTTTTCTCCCTTGTGCCAGGCTTTTTCCAGTGGAGAATCATGGAATATCCTGGAAAGGACACACAAGGATAATGGAATCCACTTCCTGGCCCAAGCATCCCATCATGTGCTCAGGGGCAATGTGGTGGATACCAAACCCTTCCCTTGGACTGGGCACATCCATGCTGCCTCCCTTTGGGAATTCTGCAGTGTCCACCTTTTCCAGCCTCCTGGATTCCTTGAATTGTGCTGTTCCCTTTTGTTACTGGCCAAAACTTGGCTTGCTGGTACATAAATCCTGATAAATCCATAGGAAATACAGTATGAACTCAGATCCTGCATGGCAAGGAGCCTGGAAGTAAGGCTGGGAATAGATGCTCCAGCCAGGCATAGGAAGGGAATGATGGAAAGGTGCTCCAAGGTGGAGGATGAAGGAAGTATGGCAAGGGGTTTTTTGGGATCACCCTACCTCATTCCCCTCCAGCCCCTGCTGTGTGCTACTTCTCATGGAGAATCCAATTAATGGTCCTTGGGCTTCTCTGCTCCAGGGAGATCCTGTATCCTGGTTCCCAGCTGGAATTGTGGGTGCTGTCAGGAGCAGAGTTGGGGCAGTGCTTTTTGCTTTTTGGCTGGCTTTCATCCGAGGAGCACTGGGATTTGTCTGGGATTATTTCACATCCATAAAGCTGATGGTGTAGGATGGGTGAATGGAAAAGAATTCCTGTAGAAAATGGGAATGTGTCATGGTCTCCCTGCCTATCCCTGCTGTGCCACCACACAGGACCCCGTCCTGCCATCCTGAGCCATGGATGTGCTGGAAAAGGCAGCTGGGAGCTCCCACTTTTTTTCTTTTTTGATTGTGTTTCATAGTCAGGGCCAAATCCTGCTCCTGGTGATGCTGGAATATATCCAGGGGGATATATTCCAGCTGTGGTGCTGCTCAGATAAAATCCATCCCATGGGCTTCCCAGGTCCCCCAGGGCCTCTCATTTCATAGAATCATGGAATTGTTTGGATGGGAAGGGACTGTAAAGCCCATCCAGTCCCAGCACTTGCCAAGGATAGTGACACCTTCCACTATCCCAAGTTGCTCCAAGCCTTTTCCAACCTGGCCTGGAACAGCTTCCCAGGATTCCACTTGAGCACTGACATTTCCATGGGAAGCTCAGCTTTCCCTGGGAAGCAGATAAATTTCTGTTTGGCTTCTTTTCCCTGGAATTCTCACTGTCTTTTCATCAAAACATCTCTATTCCCGAGCTCCAGTGGAAACAGTGACAGTGATGGCCATCCCAGCTGGACACACTCAGGGTGTCCAGGATCTGCTGCAGGTGCCCCTGGCATTCCCTGCCAGATCCTGGAGGGTGCTTGAACTCACCTGGACCTCTTGGTTGTGCTGGAAAGTGGATTAAAATGACTTTCCCTTCTCTTTTCCCATTGCTCCGCAGCACTTTGCCAGACTCTCCCCCGGATTCCGGATCGGAAGCCTACTCCCCTCAGCAGGTGAACGGTAAGTGCTTCAAAAAGGGAGAAGGCGGGGGGTAAAAAGAAACCTAATCCAAACCCCAAATCCAGCATCCACCCCCTCTTTATTCCGTGGAAGTGGTTGGCTCTGCAATCTTTATCAGCCAGGAGAAAACAGGCGGCTGCAGTACGTGGGGAGATTATCAGTTAGTAAATATCCCTCGGCTTTCGCCCATTGTTCCGCTCCCGGCTTTGGGAAAGGGGAGAGGGACCGGCACAGAAGGAGAGCTGGGAATCCACGGACGCTGAATCCGTGGTGGGAATGAGAATCCACGGACGCTGAATCCGTGGTGGGAGTTGTGGGTGCAGGGAGATCGTGGTGGGGTGGGATGTGGAGCCCGGCATCCCCTTCGTCCTGCCCTCTGCCTCGGGAACACGGAGCGGGAGCGCGTCCCTGACATGGAACCTGCCTCTGGGAAGCAGCCATGAACCCGCCATTCTGCAGTAAGTTCCTTCCCAGCCTTTCCCTCCCCTCCAGATGATCCCAAGGATTTTCTGCTCCCACTGGAATGGCATAGGGAGCTGGACTCCCTCCAGGGTCGCTGCAAGGTACTCCTGCCTTCCCCCAGGAAAGCCACCGAGGGTTGTTTGGTCCCTCTGGTGACCTTCAGTGTTCTTCCATGGAAAAACTCCTTGGGAAGGAAGGAGGGAAGGTTGTGCTGGTCTCCCTTCCCCCTCGGCAGGAGCACCCTCTTCCCCAGGCTCCAGCCCAGTCCCCACCGGAGCAGTGCCTGCTCTTTTTTTTTTTTTTTTTTTTTTTTCTGATGGAAGAGGTCAAGAGTTCTGTTTATCTTGCTAAAAAAAATCCCTGGAATTCCTCCTGGCCCTTCCTTAAATATAACAAAGAGGCCGGGTTGTTCACCATGGGGAGAGCGGCTTTGGAGTGCTCGGAGCTCAGTTGGGAAGGAGAGGAGGCTCAGGAGGGCACCCACAAAGCTGGGATGGCATTCCTGGACATGATTTTTCCTGGATTTGGGAATGCCTTGGGCAAGCACATCGCTTGCCTATCTATCCTTGGCTGGGCTGTCCCTGAGGCAGCTCCCAAAGGAGCTGGGATTGAGCCTGGAAGGAGGAATCAGTTCCATGTGCATGGAAAAGGCACTGAGAAGTCCCAGCGAGAAGCAGAAAACCTTGGAAAGGAGCAGGATGGGTGGAAGCAGCCCTGCCCTGGCTGCCTTCAGCAGGAGGACCCAGCACAAACACATTCCAGTTTTCCAGACCTTCTGACGGGAGGAGTTTTCCCATTCCTGGTCAAGCGCTTTGGCCTCGTTACTCAGCCCCTGCCTGGGTGTTCTGAGGCCAAAGTCCATCCAGCTCAGCCTGGAAAGATCCAACAGATCCTTCCCTGCTGGCCCTCTCCATGTTCCCAGAGGCTGTGCCTGCCTTGGTTGCCAGTCCCTGGATGCATTTTCCAGCCAGTTTTCCACACTGGAGAATGAAGAAGCTTTGTCTTGTACTTAAAACAAAGTCACTGTCTCTTCCTCCCCTGTGGTGTCCTCACATCCCAGGAGTCGGTCCCTCATTCCTGCTGGGATTGCAGTGTCCTGTGGGGACACATGAAGGCACAGGTTGATGCAAATATCAGGGAAAGGCTGGAAAAACAGATGGGCTTTGTTTTGAAGAAAAAGGAGGCTGGAGAGGGACTTTGGATGAGGGGGGATGGCTTCCCACTGCCAGAGGGACATTGGGAAGGAATTCTTCCCTATGGGAATGCTGAGGCCCTGGGATGGATTTCCCAGAGAAGCTGTGGCTGCCCCATTCCTGGAAATGTTCAAAGCCGGGTTGGACAGGAGCAACCTGGGATAGTGGAAGGTGTCCCTGCCCATGGAAGGGAGTGGATCTGGAATGCTGAGGTGATGAGGAGCAGGGCAGGAAGGGACATGGATTTGCATATCCCTCCACACCCCAAACATTTCTGTTGGTACTGGTGTAGTCAAATCCACTCTAATTATGGAATGGCTTTAGTGTCCCATTCCAAATAGAGGAGGAGAAAGGTGGAATCGCATTTGAATGTCCCTTTTTATTTATTTAAATTCAGGGATCAAAGTCTCCTCCTGGTTTCAGTTAAAATGTTTAAAGTGCCCCCTCAGAAATCCTCTCTGGAAGTGCTGGGGGTGTTCAGGTAATTCCATTGACTCTTCTCCCTTATTATCCCATGGGAGGATAGAATTTTGGAATGGTTGGAAAAGGACCTTAATTCCAGCCCCTGTCGTGGGCAGGGACGCTTTCCCTAGCCAGGTTGTTCCAAGCCTCATCCAGCTGAGAATCCAAGATAACTGAGTCAGTACTGGACCTGGGATCAGGACACTCCTAACTTTGCTTCTTTCTCCCTTTCCAGATCCTCACCTTCTCCGGACCATGACTCCCGAAAATATGTGTCACATGACTCCCCCTTCCCGCCTGGAGCACCCTCCTCCTCCTCCACCACCTCCTCCTCCACCCCCTCACCTCCAGGGTCCCCCTCCACCACCCCCACCACCCCCTCACCCCCTCCAGCCACAGCACAATTCCCACTTTCCCGGCCTGCAGCGGGAAATGTTCCTGAAAGCCGAGCCCCTGATGGCTCCGTACGGCGTTGGGCCGGGAATGGCGCCCGCCGAGCTCCACCATGCCCAGCAATCCCAGATGCTGCACCAGCTCCTCCAGCAGCACGGAGCAGAGTAAGGCTGGGAATGGTTTGGGAATGTCTGAAGCGTGGGGTTCAATAGTGGGAACAAACCAGGGGAAATCTGTGGAAGGTTCCCTGCCCGTGGCAGGGGTTGGAACCAGATGAGCTTTAAGGTCTCTTCCAACTCAAACCATTCCAGGATTGTGTGGAATTAAAGATGTGGCTCAGCACATGGGTGACCCAGACTCGGCAGTGTGGGACAGCGCTGTGGGAATGTTTTCCACGTGAAATCCTGCTTGTCCTTGTGGGATTGTCACCCCCTGACTCTCCATTCCCTGCGCTATCCACAGCCTCCCGGTGCATCCCGCCAAGAAGAGGAAACACTCCGAGTCCCC
This sequence comes from Acridotheres tristis, assembly GCA_037013685.1. Taxonomy (NCBI): domain Eukaryota; kingdom Metazoa; phylum Chordata; class Aves; order Passeriformes; family Sturnidae; genus Acridotheres; species Acridotheres tristis. Next base: position 5,121,210 of record CM072890.1, on the reverse strand, counting down.
CCCCAACACCCTCAATGCCCAGATGCTCAATGGGCTGATCAAGCAGGAGCCAGGAATGGGATCCGTGCCCCTCAATCCCGATCGTGTCCAGACGCCTCCCTGGCACCAGCCGGGTGCACTCTCACCAGGTACCCCCGCTATTCCTGAATTCCAACCCCATTCCCACCGCACCAGGGAGGAGGGAAGATGGTTGCCAACCTGTGGGATTCACCCCTGGCCTCGATCTGGTGCTGCCCTGAAAGTTCCAGTCATTTCCTTGGGCTCCCACCCCTCTGGATACTCAGTCCAGTGAGTGAAATCGGGATTGAATCCATTTTAACATTCTCCACAGGTCTGATTCAGGATAACGACAGCCTGAATGGTTCCTACCTGGATCCCAACTTCCAGTCCATCAAGTGGCAGCCACACCAGCAGAACAAGTGGGCAACTCTGTATGATGCCAACTACAAGGAGCTGTGAGTAATTCCTTCACTGCTGGAAAAAGTGGGATTCACATTCCTCGTGCAAGTGGCAAGAGGCTGGGGTTGGGAGCATCCCACTCAAAATATGGGATAAGGATCTCCCTGGGCTGGGCTTTGTGGTGGAGGTAATGCTCCCCACTGCCCCTTTCCTACTGGGAACATTACTCTTCCACACTTTTTATGGATAATTAAGAAATAGCAGAAAGCGTTTCAGCAGCTTTGGTGACAATTCCACAGCCACTCAAGCCTTACTCACCGTGGCAAATCCAGCCTTGTCCTGAGGAAAGTTTGGAATCAACAGTGCCTTTTCTCCCTCCCTAGATTTACCAGAATTCTGGATTTTAAATTTAGGATTGAGAATTCCTAGTGTGGGTGGCTGGAGGTTATCCATAGCCACTTCAGAACAGCTTGAGCAGCATGGAAAGGAGCTGGAGGAGGAGGAGGAATGGGAGTGGTTGTGGGGGCAGAGGAGGAAGGAAAGAGAGGGAAGGGGTTTAGGAAATCTAGGAAGTGGTGGACAGGCCAGAGAGGAAGGCTGGGATGACCAAGATAGGGAAGAGAGAAATGGGAAGGTGGAGACAGCACACTGGGAAGGAGGAGTGCTCAGGAGGAAACCACTCTGGATCCTCCCTGCATTCCTGGGAGGTGACAGAGAGCTGGCAAGCTCCTGGGATGGCTCCCAGGAACCTCCCAAGGACCCTCTGTTCCGTCTCAATTCCCTCCCTCCTCTTTCCACACTGCCAGCTGGGGTCCTGTGGGGGACACAGAGCAGGGAATGCTCCAGTGCCTGTGGATAACCCAGGACTGTGATCACACTTTGCCTGGGAGTGGGAGCCAAGGGCTCCAAGGGTGGGGGCAGAGTCCCAGCTTTCCCACACAAACCTGCTCGTCCAGTCTTTATCCCATCTTTCATGGTGATGCCAGGGCAGGGAATTCTCTGTTGGAGCTGGTTGCCTCTTTTGGACTCTGTGGCTGTTTTCCCACCCCACAGCAGGAGAGGGATAATTTGGGAAGACAATTCCTTCTGGTTTACCAAGCCATTTCCATCAAAGAGTATCAGCAGCTCCAAAGCCATCCTGCACCTTTCCCTGCTCTCCACCAGTTTACTCCCTCTGGATGGTGGGAATGGGAAAGATGAGCATCTCCCATGGATCCTGCCCCCAAATCCCTCTTCCATGTGCAGGAATTCCACTGCCACCTCCTGTCACCTCTGTCTGGACATGTCACCTCTTATCCTTTGGTTTTCCAGCCTCCCTTTTCCTTCTCACTGCTTCCTGCTCTGGGAAAATGATTTTCCATCCCAAACACATCACAGCTTGTACCTGGCCATTTCCAGGCATTTCTATCCCAGCTCCAGAGGTTTTTCATACACCCTGGTGTCCCCAGGTGCATTGGCAGAGACAGACTCCATGATATTTTCTGCTGCACGTGGAGGAGTTGCTGGAGAGCACCTACAACACCAGCCCTGCTCTTTGGATCTTGGGATCACTTCCCTAATTCCTGCTTTCAGGATTTAGGGTAAAAGCCAGAGCAAACTCACTCCTGAGGCATTGAGGTCGTCATGCTGTTGTGTAAGGAATAAATTCCATTGAGGTGATTCCATAGAGATTTGAGGAAACCACGTGGGCATTGTTGTGGTGCTGGATTTGAGTGGAATTAAGGGTTAAAGGCTGATTAATTAATTTTTAGCTCCATATTACCTCAGGGGACTCTTCCTGCTCTTGTTCAAGCTGGATCTACATCTTTTTAAATGGAATATCCCTTCATTCTCCTGGTGCAGTACTTTCCTGGGATAATCTATGAGAAACACAAAAAAAAAATTTCCATCTTTCCTTGCTCCTATGATGGCATTTTTTAGGTCGGTTAATTCTAATTTGGCAGGTGGGAATTGTCTCCTTCCTCTCTGCTTTTGGGTGTCCACAGCATCCACATCCAGATCCATAATTATTCCCAGTCTGGTTTCTGCTGGAAGCTGTCCCCAGTCTCGATGTGCTGTTTGAGTTCCCTGTGATCCAGGTGCCCAAAACCTTTTCACAGCCTCAGGAATGTGAATCATCTGAATTATCTGATTTTTCCTACTCTTGATCCTAAGAAAAGAGTCCAGAAAGGAGGTGAAGGAGGGAGAGCATGGGAAGCTGTCCAGGTTCTTACCAGATTCTTGGGAGCGATTGCAGGGCAAAAAATACAATTAATGCTATTCCATGTTTTCCTCCCTTTGCACACAAAAAATGATGTTCCATAAGGGGATGGGATAGGGATTAGGTTCCCATGTCTCAGGTTTTGCCAAGGAATCTGTGTTGTTGAAGGAGACAGAAATCCTTGGATTAATTTTATGGATAGCATACAATGTTTTTGGCCTTTTGCTCTGATTTTGTGGTTTTAGACTCAGTGAACTTTTCCAGGGATGAGCTGGTTTCCAGCAGCGGAGCCAAAGAGGCCTGGAACCGGGCAATTCCCTAATTTACTCCTGGGAGAAGGAGCCATTCATCTCCCTGACAGTGGGCTCTGATAAATTCCAGCTCCCTCCTCCTTCTCCCAGCTTGAGGGAAGGCAGCTGGGAATAGTGCAGCCTTTCATGGAAACACCTCCATGCTGAGGCCAGAGCCTTGGATCTGGGAAACTGGGAAGGTGCTTTTCTCATCCAGCAAACTGGTGCTCTCTGGGATTTTGGGGTTGCACTCCTTGTCTGGGAGAAGCGTTTGGAGAAACAGCTCCAAACTTGGCCATGCTGCACATCCTGGATCTCCCCAAGGAAATGGGGACCAGTGGGATGTGGTCCAGACCTGCTGGAAGTGTTTTGGGAGATGTGATACAGGGTGCTGGTGATGGATCATGGCTGTATCCTGGGAAGCTGAAGGGAATAGATGGTGTGGACACACAGGTGGGATTGTGTGGAGAGATGACAGTGTCCTGCTGCCCAGCTGGAGTTTCTGTCCTGGAAGCAAAAGAAATCAGGGAATGCATAGAATTAGGGAATGTTTTTGGATTAGGGATCTCCCAATAGTGTGTCTTAGGAATGGTTTAGATATGGGGAAACCTGGAAGGAAGGAATGGGGGAACATGAGTATCCCTCTGCTCTCCTGCGCTTGGCCAAATCCCAATACAATTCCCAGTGGGGAGTTTGTAACCCCTCACCCTCGCTGGGATTGGGAAAAACCTCCTCTGGTCCTGCCCTTCTGTCCTGCCTTAATCCACCCCTGTCAGTGGGGATGTTCAGGATCAAATAATTCATTTGACCCCAGACCTTTTATTCCTGACACTGCTCTTTGGATCCTGCACTCTCCCTGGAAAAGCCAGTATGGAAAACAACTTCTTCCCTCTGATCAATCCCAGTGCTGAGATAGCCATTGGTAAAATAGGAAAATCAGTGATAAGGAACCTCTGAAAGGGGATTGTGAAAGACCTGGAATTTCCAGAAGGCAGAGGAAGGGGAGCCTGCCTGTCTCCCCTCTGTCAGCACACATTTAGCAGCCATCAGTTTTCCCATTTGGGAAGTATCCATGGCGTGGAAATTCAGACAGACCCTCCCTCTCCTTGGCTTTGCCAGTTAAAAAAACACTGGGAAGAGTGGTGAACACTCGGGAGCCACAAAAACAGCCAGGGATGGCTTTACTTGGATCCCCTTGGGATGAGGGATCAGCTTCTGCTGCGTGTCCCAGTCCTGAATATCCAGATGGAGAATCCAGGGCTGAGGCTGGGAGGAGGTTGAGGAATTCCTCTCGTGCCTCTGGGTTAAGGTAGTGCTCTGCTCCCACCGCCTGGTTTGTGTCTGGAGCAGGGCACAGCATTCCCAACTCCCTGGGGCGTAAGGAGCGAGTAGTTCCTCGTGGCCATCCCAGAATTACTCATGGCAACCTGGAATCACCCCCAGCTCTCATCCACATTAACTCCTCAGGTGATTTCAGGGGGAGAATGGTTTTATTCCAGAAAAAAAAAAAAAAAAGGAGGGATACCAGTGAAGAATCCCTATCTCCTGCTTCCCAGAGTCTCCTGAGTTCTGCCACATTCCTCACTGTCCGCCTATTCCCCTCCCAGTCTTTCTGGAGGTGGAAGTCAGAAGTGGTTTGGTTTTGTGGGAAAAGTACACCATAATTTTTAAGCCTGAGATCCAAGGCTGGGCTGAGCTCCCCTTTTACTTTGTTCCTTAATTAAAAACAATGGGATTTGGGTGTTCTGTGGGATGAGAGGCAGCTCCTTCCCCCCTTCCGAGGGCCCAGCAGCCCAGGACTGGGCTTTATGGATGGTGAGCAAAACAGACTCGCTGCAAAGGCCACATATTTCCCTGATTCCCATGGAAACCAGCCCATTAAGGAGATGTAGATTAAACCTTTCCAGCTGGTGTGTGTTCATGGAGCAGCCAGGACCCCTCCTCCTCCAGACCTGTCCGCTGGGAGCTGGAAGCTTTTCCACAGCAGCCGGAGCAGGTGGTTGTGATTTCAGCAGGAATTTGGGATACAGGGGTGCAGCCTGGTAAGAGGTGACACTGGGAATGCCACAAGGTGTGGGTCAGTCTGAGCTGCTTCTCCCAGTGAGCCACGTTAAAGGGATGCTCCAGGCTTGGGATCTCCATACTCATTCCAAGCAGAGTGGGAAGAGCCGTAGAATGACGTGGGTCAGAAGGGACCTTATGGATCATCCAGGGACACCTTCCACTAGCCCAGATTGCTCCAAGCCCCTCCAGCCTGGCACAAAACACTTCCAGGGATGGGATATCCACAGTTTCTGTGGGGAATTCCTGGTCTCACCTGCTCCCTCTTCCCAGCCCGATGCTCACGTACCGCGTGGATGCCGACAAGGGCTTCAACTTCTCCGTGGGAGACGACGCCTTCGTGTGCCAGAAGAAGAACCACTTCCAGGTCACTGTGTACATTGGAATGCTCGGTGATCCCAAGTATGTGAAGACTCCCGAGGGCCTGAAACCCTTGGAATGCTTCTACCTGAAGCTGCATGGAGTGAAGGTAATGGAGCTGAGGGACCGTGGTGAATCCAGCTGGGAAAAGAGGGTGGCTGGGAACAGGTAACACCAGCTCTTCGTGTAGTAGAGGAATGTGTGGAATCACACAGTCGTGGAATTGGTTAGGTTGGAAAAGCCCTCTAGGATCATGGAGTCCAGCTCTTCCCCCACCACTAATCCATGTCCCCAAGAGCCACATCCACACAGCTTTTAAATCCCTCTAGGAATGATGACTCTGCATTCAACAATAGCTCAACACTGCCCTGGGCAGCCTGTTTCAATGTCTCACCACCCTTTCCATGAAGGAATTTTCCCTAATATCCAATCTAAACATCCCCTGAGGCCATTGAAATACAAGTCCTAAGATGGGCTCAGTCTGGCTGTCTTCAGGATTGCTTCCCACTCACCTTTGACTCTGGAGGGATAAAAGCACTTAGGGAAGATCCTTCTACCCTCAACTTTCTTAACACTTGGACAATGCCCACACTCAGGCTGGGTGTTCAGAGTTGGATCTGCCCAGGCATGGAAGTGTGGGCAGAGAGCTGGGAAGGAGGAGGTGGGATGGGGAAGGTCTCTGTGCTCTGTGCCACATTCCCAAATCCTTCTGTCCAGCTCGAGGCCCTGAACCAGTCCATCAACATCGAGCAGTCGCAGTCGGACCGCAGCAAACGGCCCTTCAACCCCGTCACGTGAGTATGTCCATGGGATCCTGTGTGTCCAGGGAATAAGCAACAGCAGGAGAACGTGGGGAGATGGTGCAGTTGGAGGTCTCCCACTCCACTGTGTGGGTGTCACACTCTCCAGTTTTCTCCTGTTTTCCTCTCCCTGCATTCCCAACCCTGCTCTGTGCCCGGTTCATTGCCATGGTGGAGCAGGCTAGGAGATGGTCATTCCCAAAAAAGCCCTCCTCTCCAGGTTGTGGCTCCAGCCTCTCCATACCTGGTTCCTCAGGGCATGAAGAATGTGTTGCAGGTCCCAAGATTGGACCAGTGTCCAGCTGGGAATGAGGGAAGACTGTTGTTGGGTTCAAGGCCTCCGGGTGCAGGAAAACTGTGTACTTCCCACCTAAGGAAGCAAGAGATAGGAGAAAAGTGTAAAAGATAGGCACCATTCCCAGATAGGCACCTTCTTCACTCGTTCCTTTGTTTTCCTTTCCTTCCAGGGTGAACCTGCCCCCGGAGCAGGTCACCAAGGTCACCGTGGGGCGGCTGCACTTCAGCGAGACCACGGCCAACAACATGAGGAAAAAAGGCAAACCCAACCCAGACCAGAGGTGAGGGAGGACACAGGGGCCTCCTCCAGAACATCCTGTGGATTTGCCTGTCCCTGGGTTGGGCAGAGTGGCTGGAGTGGGATGTGGGAATAGGGCCTGGGTTGCGGACACCAGAAGAGTGTCCCTGCTCTGGGAGGGGTTGGGGACACCCAGCACAAGGAGGGGGAGCCCACTGTGGTGCCCAGTGCTCCAGAGGGGATGGACATGGCTCTTCCCAGCACAGGATGTGTCCCTGAGCTGTGTCCCTCTGCAGGTACTTCATGCTGGTGGTGGCCCTGCAGGCACATGCCCAGAACCAGAACTACACGCTGGCAGCCCACATCTCCGAGCGGATCATCGTCCGGGTAAATCCCTGTCCTCTCCCCCTGTCCCCTTTGCTGCACCGTCCTGGGCTGTTTCCCACATTCCACATTCAGAAAAGGTGTGGATGTGGCACCTGAGGTCGTGGTTTAGTGGTGAATGTGGTGGTGGTGGTGGTGCTGGGTTGGCTTTGATGTTCTTAGAGGTCTTTTCCAAACTTGATTTCCCACCTTTCCCACCTCCTCCCGGCTTTCCCCGCCTTGCTTGTAGCTTTCCCTGTCCACACTTGGGTTCTGGCTTCAGATTTTCCATATCTGGTTCAAGAACCTGTAAGGATAAGGAAGGAATCCCATTCTCCAAATGGGATCAGTGTCCAGTAGATTTGTTGGGAATGAGGGAAGAGTGTTGTTGGAACTCTGCAGCAGGAACAAGAAGATGCAGGAGAACTGGGCACTTTCCCAGAACATCAGCTTTTCATGTCCTAAGGCAGAGGAGTGGGAAAAGAAAGGCACCATTCCCAGGGTTTTGCTGGAGCACTCAGCTCCAAAACACGAAAGCAAGTAGTAAAACCCAAACAGAGACCTCAGACAAGAAGTCCACGATGGATTAGGCAGCCTCCAGGATGCCCAGTACAGAATTTTAGGGAATTTCAGGCAGCTTGGAATGCTCTGAATGTGGGACCCAGGAGCATCATTCATGTCACTTGGTTTCCTGCTGTCCTGAGTGGGTGGAACACTGATAGCTGGGATAATGGAGAGGAGAGGAGAGGAGAGGAGAGGAGAGGAGAGGAGAGGAGAGGAGAGGAGAGGAGAGGAGAGGAGAGGAGAGGAGAGGAGAGGAGAGGAGAGGAGAGGAGAGGAGAGGAGAGGAGAGGAGAGGAGAGGAGAGGAGAGGAGAGGAGAGGAGAGGAGGCCAACCTTCCCCATCTCTGCCTCCCCCCTCCTCCCTGCCTTTCAGTGAGTCCCTGTTTTCCCATTTCTCTGCAGGCTTCCAACCCAGGGCAGTTTGAGAGTGACAGTGACGTGCTGTGGCAGCGGGCACAGCTCCCAGACACCGTGTTCCACCATGGCCGTGTGGGAATCAACACGGACCGCCCGGATGAGGCCCTGGTGGTCCATGGCAATGTGAAGGTCATGGGGTCCCTGATGCACCCTTCAGATGTCCGAGTGAAGGAGGACATCCAGGAGGTGAGAACCTGGAAAACAAGGTGGGCTTGGGGTCACCAAGAGTCGAAGAACTCCAGTGTTTTTTGAGAGTCCCTTCCCACTGGGGATATTCCATGATCCTATGACTGTAGAGCAGATGGGAAGTGGTTTAGGATTCTTTCTGTCCCAAGCACAGCCTGTCCACCATGTCATGTCTATTGACTCTTCCAGTGCTAACCAGAAGTAGCAAACAGTGGGAAAAAAGTGGAAAAAAGGTCAATATGGCAGGTACCACACTGGGCCTTGCCAGAGCCTGGGTGAGAGGCTTGGCTCTACTCTGAATTCCTCTCAGCTGGATTTGTCTGTCCAGAAAAGCTGGATATAATCATGTCACCTGTTTTTGGGAACTGTCTCTTCCCAGTGGTTCTGCAAGGACACTCAGTCTCCTGATTTCCCTATCCAAGGATCTTGTCCTGACCTGGACATTAACCCCGGAGTTTGTCCTTATGGCTGCTCAGAGCAGGGTTCAGGGCTGTCTCCCAAAGGAATTCCCATGGGTCATAGGGAGTGGTCCTGTTTAGAGGCAGAGTGGTGAGGATTTCAGAAGCGATATCCCTTTGGGAATTCCATGAGCCTGTTTTATCCCAGGTGGACACCACGGAGCAGCTAAAGCGGATCTCCAGGATGAGGCTGGTGCACTACAACTACAAACCCGAGTTTGCAGCCACGGTGGGCATTGACAGCACCTCTGAGACAGGTACATCCCATGGGAATACACCTGTGAGTCAGGAATGTCCTTCAGGAATTCCCTGCCTTTCCCAGGGGCTGTACCCAGCTCTGCACCAGGGCAGCCCCCCAGGTTTGGGGAGGGCAAGAGAGGCCTTCTCACCTCCCAAATTAAGGACTCTAATGAAATTCCCTTTTTTAGTGAGTGGGAGAGAAGGTGGCACTTCCCACAGGCAGAAGGTTTCTCCAGGTACATTATGGTGGGGTGATGATCCCTATCTATAGAATTTGGGAAGCAGCCTTGTCTGACCATCCTCTGTCCTTCAGGGTCCCCAAGGAGCTCTGCACAGCTTGGAATGAGAAGGGGACAGCCCTGGTGTCACTCCCAGAGTGTCCAGAGGGTGCAGGATCATCCCATCCCACTGTTCCATCTCCACACAGGTGTCATTGCTCAGGAAGTGAAGGAGATCCTCCCAGAAGCTGTCAAAGACACTGGGGATCTGGTCTTTTCCAATGGGAAAACCCTGGAGAACTTCCTGGTGGTGAACAAGGTTGGTGGCAGCCAAGAGGCTGGGAAACCTGGCTTGAGGGAATTGTGGAGCTGGATATGGAAGATGGAAAGTGTGATGCCTGGGAAAAGCCCTCAGATGAGTTTCAGACCTGCCTGGTCTTCAGAAGTCAGGAGCAGCCCTGGGTGGATACTGGACACCAGCAGGGAGGAACCAGCCTGGTGCTGGTGAAATTTGGCAGCATCTCCCTTGGGAAGGGCTCCTTGTTGGCAGCTTCCTGCAGGGAGGCTCCCAGTCCTAATCTCCCCTTCCTAGATAAGATAAGGTGCTTATGTCAGGATAACCTGGAGCACCTGGTTTCCTGACCTTTCCCAAACTGTGGCAGCATGGTTGCTGCTCTGGGAATCGAGGGGACAGTCTCTCAGGGCACACATGGAGGGCATGGATCATCCAGATCCAGGTGTGCCTCAGCCTGCTGGCCTGATTCCCTGGCAGGAGAGGATTTTCATGGAGAACGTGGGAGCTGTGAAGGAGCTGTGCAAGCTGACGGATAACCTGGAGACACGGATCGATGAGCTGGAAAGGTGGAGCCACAAGCTGGCCAAGCTGAAGAGACTGGACAGCATGAAGTCAACTGTGAGCTCTGGAGCCTTCAGGTACCCATAGAGCCACAGGGAATGTCCCCTTTCTTCCCAGGAAGCTCCAAGGGGCAGCTCGGATTGGGGACAGGGAGATGAGGAAGGAGTGGGATGTTGGCTGGTGTCTCTTTGCCTGGAGTGGATTTAAAGAGCTGAGCTTGGGGAGGTTTAGAATTCCCACAGGACCAGCCCAACAACACCCAGGATGAAATGGTCTCCATGTTTCCCTAAAGTCAGTGGCTTTCTCATGGCAAAGAGTTTCCCATACTTCCAAAATTTCCATCCTGACCCTGCTTATGCTGGTTTTGGGGCAAAGCACCAAAAAGGTTTGTGGCTGTCACACCACAAAGAGGTCTTTTGCCTCCCAGAAAATCCCATTTCTGCCTGGGAATGGCTTGGAGAGCTATCCCTGCCCAGCTCAGCCCCATTCCTCCTTTTTCCTTGCAGCCAAACTGGGAGCCAGTTCAGCCGGGCAGGAAGCGTGCCCCACAAAAAGAGACCCCACAAAGTCGCCAGCAAGGTAAGGGATGGATCCCAAAGGAGCAGTGCCAGGAGCAGAGAAGGTTCAGCCTGGAAAAAAGGAAGAACAGGGGGAACCTCACTGTCCACAAATCCCTGGAAGGAGGTTGGAGCCAAGAGATCAGGCTCTCCTCCCTGCCTTATCCAAGAGGAAACGGCCTCAGATTGTTCCAGGGGAGGGCTAGGCTGAATATTAGGGAGAATTTCTTCATGGAAAGGGCTGTCAGGCACTGGAGTGGGCTCCAGTGATGGAGTCCCCATTGCTGGTGGGTTTTAAAAACCGTGTGGATGTGGCACTTGGGGACATGGATTAGTGGTGGCCTTGGCAGTGCTGGGGGAAAGGGTTGGACTCCATGATCCTAGAGGGCTTTTCCAGCCTCAGCCTCAGTTTTCCCATGATCTTCCTTTCCATCCCCTAATGGAGACATTAAATGACTTCTAAACTTGGCGAGTTCAGGATTTTTAGGGAGGCAGGAAGAGAGGTCAGGATGGGCTGGGGGTGATCCATGCAAGGACCAGAGCAGTGAGGGAGCTGAGCTGATCCAGGGGGTCCTGAGCTGATCCAGGATGTTTTCCCTCGCAGTCTCCGTCGGTTGTCCCGGAGCAGGCCTGCATCAGCCAGCGCTTCCTTCAGGGCACCATCATTGCCCTGGTCATCATCATGGCATTCAGGTGAGATCCCACTCCTGGGCTGCTGCATCACCTCCCTCCAGCTCATCTATCCACAGAGTGTGCAGCGAGGGGCTGTGGATTCTTCCAGAGAATCCTGAAATGCTTTGGGTTGGAAGAGACCTTAAAATTTATCTGGTTCCAACCCCTTGCCATGAGCTGGGAACTTCCACTATCCCACTGGCCTCAAACACTTCCAGGGATGGGGCATCCATTTCTCCTGGGCTGGAATCCTGTGGAAGCAGGTTGATCCCTGCTCCTCCTCATCCTGCCCTTCTCTCTTTTCCAGCGTGGTGTCCATGTCCACGCTCTACGTGCTGAGCCTGCGCAGCGAGGAGGATCTCGTGGACATTGATGGGTGGGTATTCTGGGAATGGCTGGGAGGGATCAGGTCACCTGGGAGAGGCACAGAAACTGGGATTGCTGAGCACAGTTCCAGAGCTGCAAACCCTGCCAAGCACAGCCACACATCCCGGTCTGATGGCAGTTGAATTATCTGGAGCAAGAAGTGAGGAGTAGAGAAGGAAAAAAGGGAATGTCCTGTAAGGATGTGCTGAATGTTCCTTGGATGCCTCCAGCTGGACTAAAACAGCCTCATCCCACTGGTGCAGCAGGGCTGGATCAGCTTTGGGAGCTCGTGTAACCTGATAATGAGTCTCTTTTTCTCCCTCTCTCTTCCCTCTCCCATTTTCCTCTCCTCCTTGCATTTCTCATCCAACCCATTTTCCTTCCACTTTGTCTTCGATTTCCCCGTTTTCGTCTTTTCCTTCCCCTTATCTTCCATATCCTCTTTCATTCCCTGTCTTCCTGGTCATCTTCCCACTTTCCTGTTCTCCCTGCACTGTCCTGTAGCTATTTTGCTGTACCCACTGCCTGTCTCCTGGCCCTCTTTCGGCACGGGGGTCCCGGAATTCCGGTCGCTCTGTGTCCACGGTATGTGACTGTTTCATTATTTCATTATTGAATTCCTCTTTTTTTCCTGCACCATGAAAGACCAAGAAACTAAAAACAGAGAAAAGGATGTGAGACTTCCAGTGGGATTCGAGGAGGAAGGGTTATGGATCTTGTCAGGGAAGAGAAATTAGGAGTAGGAGATGGAAAAATCAGTTGATCAAAGGATAAATGAAGAAATTGCATCCTGCAGGGAGAGCAGGAGCGAGATAAAGCTGTGTAAGGAAAAGGGATGAGGCAGTGGAGGAACATGAGGGATAGGGGTTGGATTTAGACTGGGATGCAAGTGAAGTTCCAGAGGCTTGTGCCCACATTCCCTTTGGGACACTGGCATTGAGTCTCTTTCACCTGGAAAAGAAATCCCTGTAATTAGACAAATATTGGAGATGACAAAGTGGTTTTTAAAATTCCTCTAAATGAGTGAAGCTCCGTTAATCCCACAGAAACCTGGAGCAATGCTCAGGGACAGGTAAGACATGGACACAGGTGTCCAGGAGTGCTCCTTGTTCTGCAGACCTGGGAGAAAGATTCCCTCCATTTCCCATCTCCCTTATCCTCAGATGGTGCCTGTGGTGTCCTCAGCTTAAGTCTTGGATAGCTGCAGTGAAACACCTGGAATTCCATGGGATGAATTTGGTGGGGGGGGGGGCGGGGGGGGATTGTGTGTTTTTCTAAGGAACAAGGTGAGGAACAGTCTGTCTTCAGGGGATAAGGGGCATTCCTTAGGGAATGCTGAGAGCTTGCAGCCTTTTGATTCCCAAGCACCTGAATTCACCCAGGAGATTCCTGATGGGAGCCAAATCTGCCATGTAAACCCTGCTCCAGCATATTCCAGGAGGGTTGCTGGTGTCCTCTGAACCAGCTGGGACTTTTCTCTGCCAGACATGGAACTGCCACACGATTGCCTGTGGAATTTCTGAGCTCTCTTTGCTGTCTTCACGGTTCTTGTGCCCTTCTCCTGCCTTTCCCAGATCACTCCGTTTTCCTCCACATGTCTACTTACTCCATGTTCCTCTTCCCATCCTCCCACTGCAGCCACTTTTCTCCCCTCCTACAAGTGACCCTGTTATCCACATCCAGGAGGTTTCCAGCATCTTTTCCTGCATTCCAGGTCAAGCCAGAACATTGACAAGACACAGACAGTGCGATCCACAGCTGCATCCAAGGGAGCCAGCAGCAGGAGCCCCCCAGAGCACGGTGGGTGATGGATTGGGATGACTCTGGTTTCATGGAAGGGCTGCAGGACACCGGGTTCCATCCCTTGACTTATTCCCTGTGTCCCTGCAGTCCTGGATGAGGGGCATGGAGTAGCCCTTGGCATTCCTGGTCGTGGTGTGCTGGCCTGTTTCAGCCCTCCGTGTTTTTCCACGTGCTGCTCTGCTGCTCCCACTGTCATCTCATCCGTTGTCCCCTCGGAGACCAGCCCTGCCCATGTCACCAACCGGACAGGTGAGGGCCAGCCCAGGTTCCCACAAATGCTGGGACATCTGCAAGGTTTGTGTCACCTCGTGTCCCTCGCCCTGCTCCTTGTGAGAAGGTCTCCTCCAGGATGAACAATTCCAGCTCCCTCTCCCCTCCAGATGTTTCATCCTTCTCACTCCACTCCTTTGGAAGCTCTCTAATAGCCTATACCCCTTCTATCCTTATCCTCGGATATATCCTTTATAGCCTTCTCTGCCCACATGGTGCAGTTTGGATCCTGTTGCCAGGGGAATGTGGGGGCTGGAAAAGATTCGGAGCTTCCCACGTTGCCAGCAAAAAGTCATGGGAAGCTTCACCAGGCATAGCTCACCTGAGCAGCCCTGCCTTGAGGTCTGACCTCATTCCCTCCTCATTCCATCACCAGCTCCATCAGGCACAGAGGGAATGGAAGCACAGAATCCTGGAATGCTTCGGGTCAGAAGGGACCTTAAAGCCCATCCAGTTCCACCCCTGCCATGGGCAGGGAACCTTCCATTGTCCCAGGTTGTTCCAAGCCCTGTCCAACCTGGCCTGGAACACTTTCAGGGATGGGGCAGCCACAGCTTCTGTGGGCAACTTGGGAAGCATCAGGAGGTGACATGGGGACAGGGTGATCCCAGTGCTCCCAGCCTCTCTCTGCCTCTCAGCACAACTTTCTCTCCCGTTTTTCCGCAGACCAAAGCCAGCCCTCCCTCCTGCCGGTGACAAATATCAAAGCCAAATCCAGGGGCATCACCGGGAAATCCACCTCCTACACCAAGTGGCCAAAGACTCCTGACAGGTCTCAGAGCTTCGGCAGCCCCAATGCCAGCCCCTCCTCCCCCTTCTCCCACATCCAGGGCAAATCCAAGTACATCTCCAACCTCTCGCTCTCCCGCAGCAGCTCCCGGCAGCAGCGCAGCCTCCGGCAGCCGGTGAGCGAGCGGCCGCGCACGGAGCAGCCCGGCACGGATGGTACGTGCATCCCATCTTCTTTCCATTCCAGCCTCTGCTTTTGGGATTTTCCAGCCTTTGCTGTTCCTACACATCCTGTTGTCTCCCCAGCAGGGCCGAGCCCGGTGCTGCAGTCCGTCCGGATCCTGGAGATCAACCTGGCCATCCATTCCCAGTACTGCGCTGCTGCTGATGCCTGCAGGTGAGCGGGAAGGGCTGGCTGGTGGCACCTTGGTGGCACTTCAGTGGCAGCAGCAAATAGGAAAATCTGGGAGTTTTTCTAAGATTTTCTTGGGTGTTTCCTGCCATCACTTCATGCTGCTCCATGGGAATAGGAGCTGGTGCTCCCAGCTTTCCCTCAGGAGTTGTGTTTGGTGGTAGGCTCGTCCTTGGGACATTGGGAAGTTCTCCTCTTTGAGTTCTCAGCCTGCCAGGGATTTTGGCTCCTGTCCTGGCCTTCCCACAGCCTGGTGACATCTAATGCTCTCTCTGTGTTCCCAGGACTGGGAATTTCAGCTACCGCATCCCTGTGAACCAGCGGACGGCCGTGAACACCAACCTGACCCTGGAGATGAAGTGAGTGCCCATGGATCACATCCTTTGGGAGCCCCTGGAGTGGCTGATGTGGCCACAGTGTCTCCATGGGAAAGGGACACATGTTCCTCCCTCCAGGCTCTCATGGTGTCCTCTCTTCCCAGCTCCTCCTCCGCTGTGTCCATCTCCCTCTGTGGCCTTGTGTCCAGTGATCCCTGCCAGGATGCTGTGAGCGGGAACAGCTCCACTGACTCCACAGATGCACAGGTAGGGAGAAGGGGACAGCTCACAAAATACACGTGGAATCATGGAGGTTGGAAAAATCCAACCATTCCCCCAGCACTCCCAAGGCCACCATGTCCCCAAGTGCTACATCCACACAGCTTTTAAATCTCTCCAGGAATGGGGACTCCACTGCTGTCCTGGGCAGCCCTTCCCATGAAGGAATTTTCCCTAATATCCAATTTAAACCTCCTCTGGCAGAGCTTGAGGCTGTTTCCTCTCATCCTGTCCTTTGTTCCCTGGGAGCAGAGCCTGATCCCACCTGGCTGCCCTCTCCTGTCAGGGAGTTGTGCAGAGCCAGAAGCTCCTCCCAGAGCCTCCTTTTCTCCAGGCTGAGCCCCCCCAGCTCCCAGAGCCCTTCCTCATCCCACTTGTGTTCTGGGAAACATCCATGGCTTCACTTGACAGTACTGTGGATTTCCTCACAGATCCAGCCTGGAGAACATCCCCCAAGCTCATCCCTGATTTTATCTCCTCTCCTTTCCCCAGGACACCACGCACCGCTGGCCTCTGGTGATGTTGTCTTTCCGGGAGTTCTCCTACCACTTCCGAGTGGCACAGCCGGTGAGTTGCTTGTCCGTGGCCCATAGAAGGAGAGAAATGTGGCATTTATGAAATGTGGGAAATGCAGCTTTAGCACCAAGAGTTTCCCACGGTCCTGTGGGTGGTAGGAGGATGATCTGTCCCTGCTCCAGCTCATAATCCAGGCTGAATTCTGCCCTCTCTAAGCTGCTTTTCCCATTCCCAGGGCCGAGCAGACTGCAGCACTTCCCTGGAGCAGCTGGGACACCTCTTCACTGACTATTACTTCCAGTTCTACTGGCTCTGTGAGTGAGTCCCAGCAGCACCAGTGCCCTCTGCTCAGAGACAGGAGGGGAACTGGTGCCACTGGGAGCCTCCCGAATTCCCTGCTCCGCTGGCCCCCAGCCCCACCTCATCCCCGTGTCCTGCGGCAGCTCCGGAGCTGGAATGGTGATGGCTGGAGACACTGAAGCTCAGCACACACAGGACCTAAAGGCCACCACTAGACCTGTGGTGGCTCCTGGGGGGGACCTCGCACCAATTCCCTGCATCCCACATCCCTCTCCTTCCCTAATGGGGGTGTTTGTGTCCTCCGTCACTTCCCCCTCCCCTTCCAACACTGTATTTGGAAGCATGACACCAGACTGAGCATGGACAGCTCTGCCATGTCGCAGAGGGATGCTCCTTCCATGGACAGGAGCCCCATCCTGGTGCTCCCAGATGTTCCACATCAGTTCTTCACAACACTGGAATTGCTTCAACACTGGAGCCCTTTCCAAGAGCCAAATGCTGGAGTTTGGCCTGGAAAGGATGGCTGTGCCTGGACCTACTGGAAGTCATACACTGGAGTTGCTGTTCCTTCTGCTTGGCCCAGGGCCACTTCCCACAGACTTCCCAGAGACTCCCGGACCTGCCAATGGACACGTTCCTCTAGGAACAACCGGAAAAGGAGCAGCTTCGACATCATCCCCCCTCTTCTTTGTGCTCTTAAATCCCATATCCATGTGGGACATCCAGGATGGATAAAACCCCCACTCAAGCTGCTGCTGAGGCCATGCCACACCTGGGGACACTTGTCCCCAAGGCAGGGGGTGACAAATGACCGGGACTTACCCACATGAAGTGTGGTGGGATCCATTTATCTCCGCTTGGAAGCGGCGTGTGCGGAGCTGCCTGGTCAGCTCTGGAGCCAGTGCCAACCTCTGCCCAGATGTGCAGCACTGGCAAAGCCCTGCAGAGCAAGGCTGAGTCCCTGGGAACACCAGGATCTGTGTCCAGGCAGGATCTCTGCCTCGGGAGAGGGGTGGTGTTCTCCCAAAAGCTGGGATGGCAGCAGCTGCCCTCACAGAGTTGTGCTGGGGGGCTTTGGGATATTTTACTGTTACAAGAACTTAACTTGCTAAACTACTGAATTCTTATGGGGTTTAAGCTGTAAAAAAAACCCGGGAATTTCCTTCTGACCCCATTGAACCACGTGTGTCCTATGGGAAAGCCAAGTGGCTCCCTGTGCTTCCTCCTCCCCGTCTACAAAGGAGTTGTCTGCGTTCCTGGAGGCTCAGCCACCTCCAGGTTATTCCAAGATGGATCTCCCTGAGGAAACAAGGCAGGGGGGAATGCCACATGCTGATCCTAAAGACACTCTAAAGCTACTCTGGAAAAACAAAGATGGGTTTTATCCAGGTAAAGCGATGGTTCCTGGGCACATCTGCTTTTGTCATCCCCCATCACCCTCCTCCTGAGCTTATCCCAACAAAGCAGCCCTAAAATTCCTGGTGATGTCACTTGGATTTGGCATCTGCCCCCAAAAACTGTTTGCAGGGAGGTTTCAAGGCCTGGAAACGCTGAGTTATAGTTATTAAAATCCACTGAATGCTGGGAAGCAGGGAATAGTGGGCAAGCAGGGAATTCTGAGCAGCTAAGCAGTTGGAAAACCCTTCCAAAAACGTCCCAAAAGTTTTGGGAAGCTTGGTGGAACAACAGGATGCCCCAAGGCTTGGGAATACCTCTGCACAAGCATGGGTCTCCATGCTCAGCAGGATTCTCTGTTTTTCCCTGAAATTGGGAAGGAAACACCTGGATGTAGCTGAGTGCTCTTCACCTGCCCTGAGTGGTTTTTCCTTGTTTTAAACTGGGATGTGACTTCCTTGGCAAGTTTATTGTCCCCTTGGCAATCAGTGGCCCAGGCTGGCACATCCTTCCTCAGGTGAGTGATACCAAGCTGGGATAAAAGCCCCTGGAAGAGGAAACAGGGAATGGTGAGGAGGCCAGAACCTGCAATCACTCCCCCCTCAGCCAAGATACCCCAGTACATCCCACCCCACTCCAGAGGAAAGGAATCAATCAGTGGTGGCCCAGGAGGAGTTGGGATCTCTCAGGTGTCCCCAGGATGCTCAGCCATGGGATTTAGGGAGATCCCCAACAAACCAAGTGCCTGAGGGCTTGGAAACATCTCTAGTGCCTTTTTCCGTATGGAACAGCCCCAGGGAACAGTGTTTTCCCACATATATTCCCAAATGCTGCCTCAGAAATGGTGCCTGGGTGGTTTAACTGGGATGTGGCAATTCCTGGAGTGCCAAAGCCAGCCCTACCCCCATGGAGCTGGCAGCAATCCTTGGCATCAGGAGAGGACAGGGATTCAGGATGAAGTTTTGAGTGTCAATAGTACCTTACGTCTTAAAGTGGCACAGGTTGCCCAGAGTTTTGGATGTTCCATCCCTGAAGTGTTCCAGGACAGGTTGGATGGGTTTGGAGCTGCCTGGACTAGTGGAAGATGTCCCTGCCCATGGCAAGAGTGGGACCAAATGGGCTTTAAGGTCCCTTCTCACCCAAACCATTCCAGGATTCCATGATAAAAATCATCCATCGGCTGCTTCCCAGCGAGGCAGCACCGAGCTCCAAAGGGGTTCAGAATTATAAAATGAAGGAGTCATGGAATTGCTTCCAGACCCGTGGAAACAGCTGTCTGCATGGATTTCCCCCCCAAAACACATCTCTGCCCCTTCCCTGTCCCCAATCAGTACCAAGAGAGTTCACAATCAGGCCTTTCCCTGCGTGGGACGGAGGGAATTCCGAGGGAATTCTGAGCCGACCTCTCCAGCTTGGGGAAATCCCTCCCTTATCCAGCGGCAAAGAGACATTCCTGGCAGGAAGGAAGACAAAAGGATGCAGAACGAGGCTGTTTGGGAGTTGTTTCAAAAGCAAATTCCCAACTCTTCTGTCCTACTGTTGGAGCTTAAAGCCTGTAAATAGAGACTATGGCACCACTGGAAGAATTAAGGAAAAAACCACCACGTAAAGCACTAATTTTGTTGGTTTAAATGTTGCTGCCACAGCTTTAATCACTGTATTTTGCCAGCCAGTTCGTAGAGTTGCATTTGTAGCAGGTTATTATTGATTTCTGGTTTTTATTTGTGGGGAACAAGCGTGGTTTCCCTCTTTTCTTCCTGATTTATATTTATATTTTGCTGAATTTGAGGGCTGAGTCGCCGGATTTTTTTGTTTGTTTGTTTTGTTTTGCTTATTTAGACTTTGTTTTATGCTGGAGGTAAATGTGCCCATATGAATAAAATATATAAATACTGCTTTGTATCCAAGGATGGCTCCTGGTGTTTTCCTCCCATCCTAGGGAATAACTCCGGTGAATGGCTGTAAAACTGCCCATGGACAGAGGAAATTCCAAGTCTTTAGTCAGTGGAAGTTTCTGGATATGCCCAGTTATGGTTCTTTGGAATGGGGATAAAAAGGAGAAAGGAAGGAGGAAGAAAGGGAAAGATATTAGGAAGGGAAAATGAAGGAAGGAGAAAAATGAAGAAAATATAGAGACAAGAAAGGTTAAATGGACGATGGAAAAAGGAAGGAGAAAGCAGAAGGACAAAGAAAAGGAGGAAGGAAAAAAAAGGAAAAAGGAAGGAAAAATAAAGGAAAATCTGCCTCTGACCTCTCATTGCTCACATCAGAGGGCAGGCTCAAATCCAGAAAGATCCAAAAGTCCACAGAAGGAAATCTTCCCAAATAGGAAACTGGGGCTTGAAGGTGTGATTTGGAAGTGGAATGGTTTGAAAGCTGGGCTAAAATTCCAGTCTGCCTCTTGAAGACACATAAATCATTTCCTTGTTTCTAGGCCAGGCAGTTAATTCAGGAGTTAATGAAGGGCAGATCTGGCACCACAAAATTCCTAGTTAGGGATAACAACAGGCACAGCATTCCCAAAAAAACGTTGAGGGGATGCGATGGCAAAGAAGGCAGAGGGATTAAAAGCAGATTCAGGATTTATTTTGCAGAGCCACGACACAAGGTGGCACTGGAACACCGGTGAACACACACGGCACAGAAATCTGGGGTAACACTTGGCACATCCCAAAGTACCTGGATTTTGTATGAAGAAAATGAAGAATGAAAAAATGAATACTTCTTCAGTAGGAAGAAAAGGAAGCTCAGGGGGGAACCTTTTCACTCTCCATAACTCTGTGACAGGAGAGTGGAGCCAGTAGGATTGGTCTCTGCTCCCAGGGAAAGGGCAGGACAAGAGGAAACAGCCTCAGGCTGCACCAGGGGAGGTTTAGGTTGGGCATTAGGAAAAATGCCTTCGTGGAAAGGGTTTTAGAGCACTGGAACAGGCTCCAGAGGTGGAGTCCCCATCCCTGGAGGGATTTAAAAGCTGTGTGGCTGTGGCACTTGGGGACACGGGTTAGTGGTGGCCTTGGCAATGCTGGAGGAGTGGATGGACTGGGTGATCCTAGAGGGCTTTTCCAGCCTTAGACTTCCTGTAGTTCTATACAAGCCTTTTGGAAAAGCCAGGTTAAAAAAAAAAAGAAAAGAAGAGACAAACCAGCAGTCCCCAGGCTGGTGTGTCACACAGAGCCACTTTTATTCACCTGCGGGTCACTGCCTGTCGCAGACCATACCTATTTTCTCGTTGAAATATAAAAGAAATATAAAAAGAGCTTCCCCGAGTCCCCCATCCGAGGCGTTCAGACGTAGATCCCGACCCAGAGCAGAAGGAAGAGGACGCCGAAGCCCATGAAGAGCGAGGCCACCAGCGAGATCAGCAGCTCCTTGTAGATGTCCCGGGTGTACTTGGTCGATGTCACCTCATAGCTGCCAGGCCGGGGGTTAAGGTGATAACAGAGGCACAGCAAGGCCAGGGGACCCCCACCCGCTCCCCTGAGCCCGGGAATTAGGGCGATAATCCGAGATTGGGAGGTACAGCGAGGGGTCGGCACCCCCCGCCCGCTCAGCCGCGGGGATACACGAAGAACCAGGCGGTGAAGAACATGCCGATGGCCAGCAGCACCACGGTGAGGTGCGGGAACACGGCCGGGTTCACCGGGCTCGTGTATCTGCTCATCGCCTCCAGCTCCTGCGGAGACACAGCGGGTGTTCAGCGGGGCTGGGCCGCCTGTGACATCCCCCGGTCCCCCCATCCCAACACTCACCATGTCGCCGGTTCCTGCTGCGACACGTCGGCTCCGCTGCCGCCGCCGCACGTCCGCCCCCTTCGGCCGCCGGAAGTGGAAGTGGGGGCGGGAACGAGGCGCGGCGAGCGCGAGCCGCTTCCCCATTGGCTGGCGGCGGCTCCCGGCGGGCTCGGCGGCGGAGCGCGGGAGCGGCGGCGCGCGAGCGGCCGGGTAATGGCGGCTGAGGGAGAGCGGGGGTCTGAGGGGAAACGGGGCCTGTGAGGCGGTAATGGCGGCTGAGGGAGAACGGGGGTCTGAGGGGAAACGGGGGCTCTGAGACATTAATGGTGGCTCAGGGGAGACGGGGCCTGTGAGGCGGTAATGGCGGCTGAGGGAGAGCGGGGGTCTGAAAGGAAACGGGGGCTGTGAGGCGGTAATGGCGGTTGAGGGAGAACGGGGATCTCAGGGGGTAATGGTGGCTTAAAGAGAACGAGGGCCGTGAGGGGGTAGTGGTGGCTGAGGGGAAACGGGGGATCTGAGGGGGAGGGAAGAGGGGTTGATGGCAGGCCTGGGGAGCTGAGAAATAAGAAGATGAAAATGGGGAGGTGATGGGGTCTGGATGGTTGTAATGGTGGAGATAATGGGATTCTGGTGAGGAGGATTGGGATGGGAGGGGCAGATGGGAAGGGGAGTAATGATGGACCGAGGGGGGGTGGTGAGGGATAAGGGTGGCCTGAGGCAGGATTCGGGATAAAGGCTGCCAGTAGAGGACACAGCCCTTGGAGTGATGGTTTGTAGAGGAAGCACCGCTCTTTTTGCTTCAGAGCCTGCTCTCAACATCCCCATTTTCCCTCCCAGGATGGGAATCCATGGCTTGGCCAAGCTTATCGCCGACGTGGCTCCCGGGGCCATCCGGGAGAACGACATCAAGTCCTACTTCGGCCGGAAAGTGGCCATCGACGCCTCCATGAGCATCTACCAGTTCCTGATCGCCGTGCGGCAGGGAGCTGACGTGCTCCAGAATGAGGACGGGGAGACCACCAGCCACCTCATGGGAATGTTCTACCGCACCATCCGCATGGTGGAGAACGGCATCAAGCCGGTGTACGTGTTCGACGGGAAGCCCCCGCAGCTGAAATCCGGGGAGCTGGCCAAGCGCACGGAGCGCCGGGCCGAGGCGGAGAAGCACCTGCAGGAAGCGCAGGAGGCCGGGGAGGAGGAGAACATCGAGAAGTACAGCAAGAGGCTGGTCAAGGTGACCCCACAGCACACGCAGGAGTGCAAGAAGCTGCTGACACTGATGGGAATTCCCTACGTGGAGGCACCCGGAGAGGCGGAGGCCAGCTGTGCCACCCTGGTGAAGGCCGGGAAGGTGTACGCCGCCGCCACCGAGGACATGGATTGCCTCACCTTCGGCAGCCCCGTGCTGATGCGGCACCTCACGGCCAGCGAGACCAAGAAGCTGCCCATCCAGGAGTTCCACCTGAACCGGATCCTGCAGGATCTGCAGCTGACCTGGGAGCAGTTTGTGGACCTGTGCATCCTGCTGGGCTGCGACTACTGCGGCAGCATCCGCGGCATCGGGCCGAAGCGCGCCGTGGAGCTCATCCGGGAGCACAAATCCATCGAGAGGATCGTGCAGCAGCTGGACACCAAGAAGTACCCCCTGCCCGAGAACTGGCTGCACAAGGAGGCCCAGAAGCTCTTCCTGGAGCCCGACGTGATCGATCCCGACGCCGTGGAGCTGAAGTGGAGCGAGCCCGACGAGGAGCAGCTGGTGCAGTTCATGTGTGGGGAGAAGCAGTTCAACGAGGAGCGCATCCGCAACGGCGTCAGGAGGCTGAGCAAGAGCCGCCAGGGAAGCACCCAGGGCCGGCTCGACGACTTCTTCAAGGTCACCGGATCCATCACCTCGGCCAAGCGCAAGGAGCCGGAGCCCAAGGGATCGGCCAAGAAGAAAGCCAAGACCAACTCCAAGCCCAACGGCAACGCGGCCACCAAGACTAAAAAGGCAAAATAACCGGATTGGGTGCCCCCAGACCTCTGGGATTGGGGTTTTGGGGGGCTTAATGAGGAGTTTTAGCCTAATGGCAGTTGTGTGTCAGTGCTGCGTGCTAGTGCTGGGAAGGAAGGGATGAGGGCAGCAGAGTGGAGCAGCTTCTGGGCACAAACACTCCCAGATTTCAGAATTCCAAAGCTGAACAGCTGCAGAGCAGACTCAGGACAAGTTAGATTTCAGCCTCATCCCATCCATCCCAGAAGAGGTAGATGCAAGCAGAAACTAGAAAGGTAGGAGTAGAAGGCAAGCTGGAATTGGGAAGGAGGCTTCAAGTAATGAGGTAAAATTCTCCCTTTAACCCAAGAGAGTTCATGAAGGTTTTTCCTTCCCTTTTTGTGGTCACTCCTTATTCAAAACCTAGTTGTGTTCTCAATTCCAGCAATATCCTGGCCCGCTTTTAATGCATAATCCAAGGAAAGCTGAGCCCAGACTGCAGCTGTCCCGGCCTGAAATTTGCTTAGAAATGCTTGAAAAGAAAAGTATCCATAAGCCTAGAACTGCATCCTCTTCAGTCCCTGAATTCCAGAGGCATTTTTCCGTGTTGTACACTCTTACATTCCCAGGATGGGAATGAAAACTTTTTATTTTATTCTGTATTTTCTATAGGTTTTTTGCTTGTCAGAGCCACAGGATGGGTTTTGTTTTCAGAATAAAATTTGAACACAAAGACTCTGTTTCACTTTCTCCAGAGAAGTGGCTTAAACCGTGGTTTTAAATTAAAATCCCAGCTTTAGAGGGAATTCCATAGCACCCAACAAACCAAACGCAGTCTGGAACACAAAGAATTCCAATTTTGAGCTCTTTGGATGCTTCATAGACATCAAAAATCTATGAGTCTGCTCTTTGCCAGTTTGGAAAATAAGCTAGCTTGTTTTGTGGGGAAATTATATTTATTATCCATTAATCTTGCTAAAATTGGGATTTATATTTCCTTGGTGTGGATTCTCTTACGTGTTTCAATCTATAATTTTTTTCCCCCGGAAGTTCTTAATTTAAGTGTTCCTCTTTTATATCCAGATATCTTCATAGGTACAGGTATGGTTTTGTGGTGGAGGGATAAAAAATTATTTTTAAATAATAATATCTGGAAATAAGTCTGGGAAATTTACCAGTTCTAAAAGCTGCTTTTCCACCACCCTTCCCCTACCTGGTGCTTTGTGGTATTTCACTCCATTTTTCCTCCATTTCTTATTCCAAAGATTCCCACTGCTTCTGATACTGATATTATTACAGATGAATTCCAGTTCCACTCTTTATCCCAGAAGCAAGTGCTGTGGGAAGCTAGGAACCCAGCAGAGCCAATCAAAGAGGGCATGGGGGATTTGGGGCTTTTCCACCTCTTAGTTCTAATTAAATGAATTTTCAGCTTCTTCATCCCAGTTTTCCAGCTAGCTGGTCCATGTGTTACCCACAGCATTCCCATCCTGAATCCAAACCCAGCTCCTGGGCAGAAAGGAGTCCTGTCCCAGTGGAAAGCAGAACAGTGGGAGCTCTCAGACAGTTTTTGGGGAAACCCCAAATTTATGCAGCACGAAGAACGCCTCAGAATGTGTCAGCTGCTGCCACGAGCTGCGCCCTGAGCCGTGCCAGCCACCTCCCGAGAGCTCCCTTGAAAAGGAGGTGTTCCCGTTCCCGCTGGAGCCTCCTGCCCAGCACTGCCCGCAGGGTTTTCTCCGGTGCCGCTGCTCCAGTGGCCTGGGAGCCGTGCACTGGGCACCAGCGGCTCAGGGACACTTGCTGCTGGGAATGCCTTGCTGGAATGGCTTGGCATCCCACTTGTATTTCCAGGCTTTTCCTGGCCGTGGGTATCTGGTGAGTTCTGTGCCTAGCCACGGCTCCGAGGCAGCAGGAAGAAATGTCCGTGTGGGCTTCTCCATCTGGAGTCCAGCAGATCTCATGGAGGCTCTGGCAGGGATGGAGATCTTGGCTAGAAATATCCCAGGTGTGGAAATCTTCCTTGTCCTTGTCCTTCCCAGCCAGCTCCGGGGAGCATCCTGAACATGGGATCAGCTGCCTTTGCCGCCGGAGTCTCTTGTCCAGCAGCGTGCGGAGAGTCTGTCCTGATGGCTCTGCCACGGGATCGTGGGAGCCATGGATTGGGCACCGGCGGCTCCAGGACACTTCCTGCTTGGCAGGAACAGGCCAGGTTCCAGTTAGAGCACGGCACAGGTCACAGAGGGTCTCAATGGGAAGGGGGGAGCCTTTCCGAGGAATGGACATTCTTGGAAGAGTGGAGGATCTCAACCAGGTTCTGCGGAGGACTGAGGCTTTTCCAGTGGCAGATGTTTTCCGACGGATCAGGGGTCTTGTCTGGCTCCAACTCCTGGAGCGGCCCTGGGGGCTCCCAGAGGAGCTGGAGGAGGCGCAGCAGGGCAGGTGGCCTCGCTCCAGCAGCTGCTCCAGGTCCTCCCACGACAGCTGCCACATTTCCGAGTCCCGCGGGAAGGACACCCCGGGCCACAGCGGCGTCACCAGGTCCTGCAGCTCCCGGGCCGCCGTGGCACAGGGGGTGCAGGCGGGGCCGCAGCCGCAGGGGATGTACAGGGGGCTCCCGGGGGCAGCCGGGCCCTGGGCAGGGCTCTCCTCAGCCGGGGGTGAACCCGGAGCCCCCGGGGCCGCTCGCCCGCGCCGGGATCTCCTGGCCCGGCTCCCGAGGTGCTTCCACACCTTCCAAATGCCGGTGGCCAGCAGGACGGCCGTAGTGGCCACCAGCAGGACAAGCGTGGGGAGCGGGAAACTCATGGCTTCATCCATGTCCCATGGTGGCCGCACTGGGAGCCAGGGGGTGGTGGCACATGTCCTGCAGAGACACCGTGCTGATGTCACAGTGCTGCGGGTGGGACACCTGTGTGACGTCACAGCCCCGCCGCACCCCAGGGCTGAGGGGCTCCATGTGGGCACTGGTGGCCCTCTGGGGCAGAACAGATGGAAAGATTCTCAGCCAAGTAGGACACAGTGATGAGGAGGAGGATGATGGTCTCAGCTCCTGGCTGACAATGCCAGGGACATGGATTGTCCCATGAGACACTGCAGAGTGCTGGAGGAAGAAAAGTTCTTCTCACCAACCGTCAAACTACCTCTGTATTATCCACAGCATTCCCATCCTGAATCCAAACGCCTGGCTGTGCCACACAATGTGAAGAAAATGAACCCTGTGAATCCTACTAAAAGCAAACAACGAAGCCACTGAGGCAGAGCAGCAGAAGTGTTTTCCGTGGAGCATGTTGGTGATAGAGAACTGCCTCAAGATGGAATTTAGCAGGGGACAGAGGGACAGACTGGGTACCCAGGACATCCCATTTGGCACAGGGCAAAAATGTCATCTCCACTGCAGCACCTGATACCCCACACCAGTTGTGGCACTGCCACATGGTGCCAGCCTATCTATGTGGTCACAGAAGGACCACATCACCATGGGCTGAGGATGGGCGGCTCCCATCTGAATGGTTTGATGTCTGGGATAAGACCACGAGCACTGGAGATAAAGGAAGGTGATGGATGCTGGTTTTGAGCTGTTAGGAAGAGTTTGGATCCCCATCCCTCCCAGCTCCTTCTGGAGACGGTGTCTGTGGAATCATAGAATGGTTTGGGTGGGAAGAGTCCAGCTGGGAGCAGGTGCAGGTTGAAGGTCTGCCTGGGCAAGGCCCAGTGGGAGTAGGGAATGGGGCTGGCTGGAGAGCAGTTGGGACCCAACTGGGAGGTGCTGGTGACTCCTGGCCAGGGATGGAGTCACAGAATCGGGATTGGAATCAGCTGCAACCCCTGCAGGCCACCCCCTGTGGATTTCCGGGGGGGAATGCAACTGGTGGCCTGAGGCTGATGCTAATTGGTATAGTAAGAATCAAAGGGAGGTAATTGCATCTGATTAATGCCATGAGAGCTTGTGTGGGGATCAGGATAGGTTGAACTGAAGCACAGGAATGTGACCACAGGAAGAAGCCCATGGCTCCTGAGGAAAGGCTTTGTTGATGTGCAGGGAGGAGTTGGCTCCATGGAGTTTGGGTGAGGCTGAGCTTGTGTGTGGTGCTGGGGAAGAGAAGGAGAGGAGCTGAGCTCATGGAGTTAAGCAGGAAGGAAGACAAAAGGGATGTGAGCTGTGTTTTCTCCCAGGGACACACACACACACACACACACACACACACACAGAGGGACATGCTGGAATGGCACTTTATTGCTCCATGGTGGTGTCCAGGGTTTCTTGGTGGTTTTAGTAGGTGCTAAAGACAGCCTGGATGTGCTCGTCGTCGTGTGGTTTGTAGGTTCCGACCCCTGTGGCAGAGGGATGAGTGAGGCTGGGACATGGAGACCCCCCCTAGCCCTATCCCTGGGCCTCTCTCTCACCTTCTTCCAGAGCATTCTCAGCACTGAGGAACCGCCAGTAGGTCCTGTCATCCTCGCTGCCAGCCAGCCCGTGGATGGAGGTCACAAAGGGACCCCAGGATGTCTGCTCTGTCTGGAAACTGTGGGAGAGTTGAGGGGGCTCAGGCCTGGGTGGGGAAATGCCAAATCCCACCCTCAAAGGCACCCTGGCTCTCACCTAAAGTCTTGGGGATTCTCCTCTGCTGCCACCTCCATCACCTGGAGCAGAGTGGAGCCACTTGGGACTGTCACTGTGGTGGAGTAGTGGAAGTGTTTTCCCTGGAGCGTGTTGGTGATGGAGTAATGCACCTGGATGGAGGCTGTGCAGGGAGAGAGCGGCAGGGTGGGCACTGGGCACACCCCCAGCAGGCACAGGGTGGGAACATCATCCCTGCAGAGCCTGGGGGACCCCAGGTGGGATCAGTGTACCTCTGGGAACGCCGTGTGTCCCCAGCTTTGGGAACAGGGGCAACTGTCGGCTTGGGGACATATCCTTGGTGGCAGCGCAATCCAGGCCGGCTGCATCCAGGTAGGACCTACCCACCAGGGCTGGCAGCACCTGGGCCATGGCCATGGGCTGCTGGTAGTCGTGGGCATACACCACAGAGAAGGCCTGGGTGCAGTCCCACTTCCGTGGGGCGTAAAACTTCCTTGTGGCCTCCAGCGCCTGTGGAGAGGGTGGGAATGACACAGCTGGGAATGGGACCAGGTGGCCATGATGCCACACTCCCCTGGCACCTCCCCTACCTGCAGGGCCAGCCCCATGCTGTAGATATTCCCGATCATGCCATTCCTCTTCTCCTGCTCATCCAGGAAGCTGTTGCTCACTGTCCGAAGGGCCTCCTGGAGCAATTCCCGCACATCCTGGAGCTCCACGTAGTTGTAGACGCAGCTCAGCGCCAGTGCCACCATGGCCCGGGTGTCTGTGGGATCCTGGAGTCACCGCCAGGGCTCGGGATAGTCCCCAGGAGTGGGAATGTGGGAGCAGAGGGGTTCCTTACCCACGGAGATGTGGCTCTCAGGGCTCAGCACCTGCTTGGCCAGGGCCACCGATGGCCCTTGAGCGCCGCTTGCCTCCGCCAGGCACAGGGCCAGGGTGTCCAGGCCCACGCTGTACAGGGTAGTTTTGGGAACCCCCTCGGCCTCTGCAAGCAAAGAGTGGTAAGATGACAGGGTGTGGGGACAGTGACACCCCCAGGCCCCCAGATCCCAACAAACCAAATTTGGCCATCTCCTCATCTGTTTTCTGCTGCAGGACATGGATCAGGTCGAGTGTCTGCTCCAGGGCATGGACACGCTGGGGATCCTGGCAGGAGGAAAGGAGGGCGAGGACGTGCAGAGCCACCTGTCCTGACGTCATGCCTGTGGGGGGACAATAGGGCAGCTGGGCTGGGCTGGGCACCCCAAGAACAGGTGGAAACCTGGTCCCCCAGGAGCTGCTGCCTTTCCTCCTTTCCCTCCCTACCTTTCTGGGCTCTCCTCACCGCCTCCTCCTTGATCTCCTGGAGCAGCCACTTGTGGGTGGGACCGTCGCTGTCCCCCCCAGCCAGGTTCATGGCCAGCAGGACACTGGGATTTGCTGCCTCCTCAAAATTTACAGATCCCTCCAAGCGCTGGAGCAGCTGGGAGACCATGTCCTGCGGGGCCACTGGAAGGAGAGGAGAGGTCACCAGGGTCCTGTGTCCCATCCTGTGTCCCATCTGTGGTCTCTCCTGGTTCTCCGTGGGTGGCTGACACTCACCACAGCCCTCGGTGGCTGCGCAGCCCACCAGGGCCAGCAGGACCCCGATGCCCAAAGCCACGCCAAACATCCTCCTGGAGTCAGCTGATCCACTCAGGGTGGCAGAGTCCTGTTGGAATTCTGCTCTCTGGGCGTCCTCTCTGCTTTTAGCTGTTGCCAGTGTCCTTCTCCAGTCACCTGCCCTCCCACAGCCACCCTTTATCTGTGTGTCCAGCGGGGGAGGAGGGGCGGTGATTTTCCATTTGGGATTGTAACCTTGACTGGCACTGTGCCTGATACAGAGACAAAGCACTTGACGATCTATGAGACAAAAAGCCCTTTATTGTTCTGACTTCACCTTAAATACCTTTCTTAATGTTCCCAGGTAAGCACTTGTGATTGGTTGAAGGTTCAGACTGCTCAGCTCTCTGACCAATAGCTCCTGCAGCTTAGGTTGGGACTTACTGGGTCAAATCCCTGTCTGTTTCCAATTCTGTCCTATCTCTGTTCCCTGGAGGCCTGTCTATCAGGCCAGGCTGCTTCTCCCATACATTGCCAAATTAACTGGCCAGTACAAGCCGGCTTGCACTGTGACAGGGATCACTGGGGACTGCTTGGACCACTTCAGTATCCATGAATGGGATGTTGTACGGGGCTCATCCCAGTATGTCCCAGAAGGAGCCCCCTCAATCTTCCACCCAACGTCCTGGAAGCCTGAGGAGCTCCGTTGCTGGCTGGGCATTCTCCAGCTGTATCTCGCTTGGACTTTTCCAGGAAAATCCAGCCCTGATAATCTAGCTTCAGTACCAAGAAAAATTGTGGAAAAGGTCACACTGGACCCTGCTGGGAAAGCAATTCAAGGACAATGTCTGCGTCAGGCACAGGCAGCTCAGAATAATGGAGAGAAATTCCCATCTAACTGGTTTCCTCTCCTGCTGTCACAAGGTCCTCCAGCTGAGAGGTGATGAGAAGGCAGAGCCTGCTCATTTTTGGGATTGTAGGAGGAATTTTGGCCCTGTCCCTCACAGAATCCTTCTGGAGGTGTCCAGCTCGAGGTGAGAGGGGATGGGGGTGTGCTGGCTGCTGTGCTGGATTTAACTGCGATGGGGAATTTTTTCTTTGCTGGATTTGGATTCAGGATGGTAATGCTGGGGATAACACACGTGGTTTGGTGGTTACTGAGCAGGGCAGTGACACTTTGCAGTGTCCCATGGGACAGTCTAGGACAAGGAATCATCCTCAGGGACATTCCCTGTGCCGTGGGGCAGCCACTGGCCTGTGGGACAGAAGCCTTTTGGGGCTGCCCTGCCCTGCCTTGACTTTTCCCCCATTTTTTGGTGGATGTCCATGTGGAAAAGACTTTGTGGAAGCATCGAGCTGCTGGCCAGGGAGGGCACTTGGACTCGTTTTGTGCCTTCTTTGGGCAGAGAGGAAAAAGGGGGCGGAGGAGTCTGGAGGGTGATGGTGTCGCTTGGCACAGCCCAGTGTGGTGGGGGACCAGGTGAGTGAGGGATGAGGGGCCTGAGTGAGGTCCTTCCAAAACAGGGAGGTTATAGCCCCAAAAGGCCAGAAAATTCATGAGGGATTTGTGTGTAAAATACTGAGATCCGCAAATATTCCCAGTTTTGTACATTCTGAGAAATTTTAATGCATTTAAATCTGATTCTGAAATAAAACCCTGTATCTGCTGTGTTACAGATATAGACTCTAAGGAATTCTGATTACGGAGCTAGAGAAAACACAAATATATTTCTCTATCTGGGGCCGAGGCCGGGAAACGCCGCAGCCTTAGGAGCTCAGGCGAGGAGCCGGGAGAGGCAACGGCGGAAAGCGCGGGGAGCAGCGGGGCCGGGACACGGGGATACCGGGACACCTGGAAACCGGGACACGGGGATACCGGGACACCTGGAAACAGGGACAGGGGAGACATCTGGAAACCGGGACATGGGGATACCTGGACACCTGGATACCGGGATACCGGGACACCTGGAAACCGGGACACGGGGACACCGGGACACCGGGATACCGGGACACCGGGACACCGGGACCGGGCGGGGCTGCTCGCGCCCGGTGCTGCCGCCCCGTGGGGAGCGCCCGGCACTGCAGCCCGGGACGGCGCTGAACCGCGAGATCGGCGTGGAGCGGAATCCCGGGAATGCGGAGAAATCCCGGGAATGCGGAGAAATCCCGGGGAAAGCTGAGATGTCCCAGGGAATGCTGAGATGTCCCAGGGAATGCTGAGGCATTCCCTGCCCGGGGCACTCACTCGGCAGCACATCCCTGATGTGGTGCAGAAAAAGGAAAGTTCTGGGTTAGCGAGAGGATGTTTCTGGAATGGAATTGGGATAGGTGCTGATCATTCCGTGGAATCATGGGGGGGTTGGCCTGGAAGGGACCACAAAGATCATTTACAGGCTGTGTCTGATTCCACAGCAAAGAATATCCGAAAGTACCTCCTCACCTCGTGGACAGCAGGAATGTCTTCCACAGCTCCTGTTCAGGAATGGCAATGGCTGTTGGGAGCTCTGGCAGCAGCACCGGGAGACCAGGTAAGAACAGCAATGGGATTGTTTTGGCTGCTGCTGGATGTGGTTTTCTCCTTCCTCGATATTTCTCTGATTTATCATTTCTCAGCAGTGTTCTAGGGCACATTTGAGGGTAATTCTAAGAATTTCAAAACATTTGGAAAACAGTGGGGAAAAACTGCGAATCTGATCCATTTCTAGTAATTCCAAAGTTCTCCCACAACACCATTCTAGAGGAAACCTGGGTAAGGGATAAAGATGCAGAGGAACAAGTGTTGTAAACTCTCCTGGATTTCTGACAGACCAAACCTTCCAATAATCCCAGCTGATGGCTCTGAGAAACTGTGGGATCATACTGATTTCCAGGAAAACTAAACAAGGAAAGAGATGTGGGAATAGGTTTCCAAATGATAATGATTTGATGGATGTAGGAATGATTCTTGTATGTTGATGTTCCCCTTTATATTCCTGGAATAATTTAAAATTATTCCTTCAATAAATAATCTAAATTCGGGAATTTAAATTTGAGAAGGAATGGTGCAAAATTAATGCAGGGAGAGATCATGGAATCATCATGGGATGTTTTGGGTTGGAAGCCTCATCTCTGAGCCTGTCCTGGGCTGGCTCCTGGCCTTTGGCCACTGCTTGCAGGTTGGATATGGAAGTGATGGAGAAGTTCAGGGAATGCTGGCTGGTTTTCCCTGCCTCTGGCAATCTGGTCATTAAAAAGACCCCTAATTGACCTCTTCCAGCAGGGAGACATTTAAACAAGAGATGGCAAAAGAACTGGAGCTTCTGCACAATGAAATCTGCAAGAATCCAATTTTAAAATCTCCCCTGGAGTCACAGGTGCAACTTCCATGGACTGGTCACCTTGGCCAGGAGCGTCCAATCCTGCTGGGAATGCACTGGACCAGGATGTCATCTTCATTTTACACAGGTAAAGAGCCTCTGGGTGGCCACCGTGTGCCGAGGGGACAGCCACCGGATGTCCCAGCCACCCCAAGTCCCTTCCCTTCCAGCCTGGGGACATCCTCCATTAGCAGTGTTAAAGCCAAGGGATTTTCCCTCGCAGAAATTAAATCCCAAGCAAAAGATGCCTTAAAATAAAAGGTTAGAGGTGGATGAAGTTTTGTCTGGATTAAGTTGGGAGTTTTTCAGGGAGCCAGCTGGAACTACAGAACTGATGGGAAGCTTTCACAGGTGGGTCACACTGCAGGTGCCCTGAAGTCAGGGATGTGCATCTCTTTCCTCAGAAAAAAGAATTCCCAGAGGCCACTCCCGAGGCTCTGGAATGAACTCGGCTCCTGCGGGGAGGGATGTGGGCACAGGAGCTGCCTCAGCACGGCCAGGAGTGTGTCTGGCCAGCGCCTTCCCTGCCCAAAAATATCAACTGGAGCCCGAGCTCAGGGGTGGAATCCGCTGAATTCCAGGGAATTCTGTCAAGTGCCCCCCAGGGACATGGGTGGGACGGGGGGATGAGGGATATAAACAGCAAATTCTATGGAATAGAAACCTGTCCTTGTCCTGATCCCACTGAGCTTCCTTGGAAGCTCTGCTGGCTCCTGACACCGCTGGTGTTAAACAGGCTCTGCATGGGAATATCCACACTCCAGGAGGCACTGTGAGATTATTCCAGCAGGAATTCAGCAGGGAGGTCAGGGCTGTAGCTGTAATTCATCTAAACTAGCAAAGATGAACTCCAAATCTGGAGTTCTGTGCTGCCCTGTGAGCCAAAGCCCTGGGCTGGGAAATTTCAGCAGCCAAATGGATGGAATTATCTAAATGGACAATCCCATCACCTCCATCTGATCCCAAAGTGTCCCTTCTGTGCCCCACAGGTGCCCGGGTGATGCCAGGGAGATTCCTTTGCCTTTCTCCTGCCCCAGGCCTCCTCCCTTCCCTGCCAGCTGCTGCCAAGGAAGGAGGACACAGCAAATCCCAAATTCACCTCAGAACAGCCATTCCCTCGCCTTGAGATTCCTTGAGATTCTCCCCCAAAATTTTCCCTCTCTGTCCCCTTCTGATTTCTTAATTTTTTACAAGAAAGCATTCTCTCTCTACTCTGGAGATTACCACAAGCCTTACTCCCAAAATTTTCCCTACCTACCCTATTTCCTCATTTCCACCTCAATATTTTCATTCTTTACCTTATGGATGCTTTCAGTTTTTCCTCCCCAGTAATTTCCCTACCTGTCCATAACTGATTACCTCAGTTTACCCCATGAAATGCATTCTCTCTGCTACAGATCACCTCAGATTTTACCCAGGAAATTTTCACTACCTCTCCACCTCTGAGTACCTCATTTTTACCTCAAAATATTAATTTTCTACTGTGGAGATTCCCTTAATTTTATCCCTAGATTTACCTACCTGTCCACAGCAATTTCCTTAATTTACCTCAGGATGTTCCTGCCCTCTCCTAGAGATAATCTCATGTTTTACCCCCTCAATTTTCCTTACCTGCCCCATACTGATTACCTCCTCTTTACCTCAAAATATTCATTGTTTCCTTTACAGATTAACTCTGATTTTTTTACCAAAATGTCTATTTTGTCCCCTATTTACTAACTAGATTTTAAAACCAGAACCGCACAGGTTTGTCTCTTTATCCTCAAAATGTTCATTCTGTCTTCTACAAATTTAATCAGATTTTTGCCCAAAAACCACTTCTTGTTCCTACATAATTACCTCAGGGTTTGCCCCCTAAGTTCTACCTAATGTTGACTACTGATCACCTCATTTCTACCTCATTATTTTTATTCTCTGCCCTGCAGATCTTCCCAAGTTTTACCCCCCAAATTTTCCTTAACTGTCCACAATTTATTACTTCATTTTTACCTAAAAATATTCTTAGCTCTTAGATTATTTCACGTTTTGCCCCCTCAAGTTCCCCTACCTGTCCACTACTGTTCTCCTCATTTTTCCTTCATTATTATTTACTTTCTATCATGTAGTTTTTGTCAAGATTTATCCTCAAAATTTTCCCTACATGGCCACTACTTTTCACCCCGTTTTTCCCTCAGTGTTCATTCTCAACTCTTGAGATTTTGTCAAGTTTTGCCTTCAAAATTTTCCTTACTTGTCTATTGCTGAGTACTTCATTTTTACTCCAAAATATACATTCTGTCCCTTACAGATTACACTGATTTTTTTATTAGATCACACAAATTATTCCTTCCTGTACAATATTATCTTAACTCTTTTCTACCCCAAAAATTTGCATCCTCTGCCCTAAACATCACCTCAACTTTTCCCTCAAAAATGCCACCTCGGTCCCCTTGACATTCCCTCACATTTTCCTACACAAACAATTCTTGTGTCCCCTCTCAATTACCCCTAAAAATGTCACCTCTGTCCCCTCTAAGTTACCCCAGGTTTCCCAGTTAGGAGCTGCAAGGAATTCAGGCAGGGCAAATGACAGCAGGGAACAGCTGTAAATTCAAAGGCAGAAAGAGAAGATCTACCAGCAAAGGGGAAAGGTTTCAGAAAACGTTTATTCAATTAATTAATTAGTCATTATTTCCAGTTTCCCAGTGAGAAGAACACGAAGTCACAGCCATTAAAGCCTGACAGTGCCCTGCAGCAAGAGCTCAGCACACATCCAGAGAGGCGATTCCAGCATCTGAAAGAAAGGAAGGAAGAAGAAAAAGATGATTTCTTCTCTTTCAAAGTTATTTCAAGTTCTCAGACTCCAACCAACCTTTGTTCTTGATTTTGGCTGGGTGAATCCTGAGCTGTGGGCAGCTGTCATTCATGCTGATGGGAGTGATGCTTCCTGGGGGAAATCAGCTGATTCCCAAAGCTCACTGCCTGTCCATGCCTGGTTTGCACAGGAGAAAAATCTCTTCCTTGAAGGGATTTTGCTCCATCTCATCCCAGGCTGTTGCACGGGGATGGTGCCAGGCTGGGGCAGCACGGGCAGATGCAGCTCTCAGCACTCCCCGCTCCAAACACAGCTCTGGGCTCCTCTGCAAACTGCCTCTGCCCTGAGGTTTTCTCCAGAAGAAATCAAGGAATGGCTCAGGGAAGGGTGGAGAATAAGTTATGACAAAGGGAAGTAAAGGATAAATATTCCTGTAAGAGCCTTTGGGATCTGCTGGGCTGAATTGGGAAGGGGACATTCATTCCCTGCAGTGCAAATACACAACAACCTCACACACGAAGCACAGACTGCCAGGTGGGGCCTGAAAGCACCACTTTAACAAACCTCGGTGTTATTCTTCTTTTCAGGGACTTCTGCAATCAAACTGACAAGCCCAAATCTCTATCTGGCTGCTCTGGAACAGAAGGATTCTCCCAGGGATGAGGCACATTCCCAGCAAACGCTCCCAACACGGCACAGAGGCACCACTGGAGCTCGTGTGTGGGGCTGGCAGGGCTGCCAGGAGGATGCAGCCCCCAGGTGGGGTGGCAGTGGCAGTGGCAGTGGCAGTGACAGCAGCAAATTCCCACAGGCTGATGGCACAAGAGAGACAAAGGCCAGCAATGCCCACAGGAGCTGCAGGTTTCATTCTGATCCGTCACATCCCGGCAGGAAATCTCCAGGGGGGACAGAAACTCTCAGGGTGCACAAAATGCAGCAGCTGTGACCCTGATCCTGCTTCAACTCAGCGTGTGGGGCCAAGCCCCACAGGGAAACACTGACCTGGCCTGGACCAGTCCCAGACACTGGCCCAGTTGTCACCTCCCGGGGCTGCCACCACATTCCTGACACGGTGCCAGGCATGAGCACAGCCCCATGGCTCCATCCAGTTCTTCCCATTGCTCCCAAACCTCCCCCAGGTCTGTGCCCTGGCCAGCCCCCAGGCTGTCACCCAGCCCTGCAGCATCCACGCCTGCAATCCAGGAGGTTTTCATGCTGGAGTCTGCTGCACTTTCCCCCTTCAGTGTTCATTTCAGGAAGTAACAAACCCATCACAGTGCAAGGGAAAAAAAAAACCAGGAAACATTTAAGGAATGTTTTACTCATACACTCATCACTTTACCCCTCACAACCACCCCAGCATGAAACAAGACATTCATTCAGGAATTAGTGTTCAGTAGCTGCCATTGGAATTTTAAGGGTATCAGCTTGATAAATATGTGGGGAATTCCACAACACGTTTTCCTTCCCCATCTGTGTCAGCATCCAGCACAATTCCCTGTTCCTGTTTGGTCCCCAGGAGCTGCAAGAGGAATGTCAGTCGTTGGCTTCACCTCCTCGGCGTCGCCTCGTTAGTCCAGGAGATAATTAATTCGAAGAGAATTAATCTGGTCAGTGGCAGAGGATCATCACAGCAAAACATCATCTTTGCCACAGGGTATTCCTGCTCCTGTAACCTGTTCTCTGATCAAGAACTACTTCACAAATTGCTCAGTAATTCCAGCAGCACAGTTTCAAGGGACAGAAGTTTTTTTAAGCCTCGTGTGAGAGAAAACAGAAACTTCACTGGGAGAAAATCGTGAAGTTTAAAATCCTATTCCTCATGTCTTTGACTAATGAACCTCTTAAAATCCAGTCTGGATTGTGCAGAAAAGTTCCTTGGTCCCACATGGAAATTGATCTCCCCAAAAGGCATTTATCAGTTATTACAACTGATTCCATTAATTACTACAGAAAAGAGAGTACAAATAAACTGGAAAAAAATTTGGCTCAAGTTTTCCATTCAAGGAATGAATTGGGAGCTCACCAGCAAGGCTTTCCAACAGGCAGAGTGAGTGATATAAAATATATCTGTGCATATATATATTATATATAAATAAATATATATATATATTTATACACACACATATAAAAATATATAATACATATTTATACCACACATCTCACGTATATCTGCCATATATATATAACCACAAATATTTTTATATCACAAACTCTACCTATAAATCCCCACATTCTCCCCTTTTTTTCAGGAATGAAACATTTTTAGGGACCCTAAAATCAAACACATGCAGTGCTGCACAAAGGAAAATAAACCACGATTTTATCCCATTCATTCCAAGATGTTTTCCTGGATGTGCTGCTGGGTGTTTTCCTGTAAGCTCTTGTTCCTCATCCATGAAGTGTGCTTGGAATTGTCAGGATCATGAAATCCATTTGGAATTTTACTGTCTCTGCAGTGGGATGAGTGTTTCCAAAATTATTCCTCCCAGACTGAGCGCATCTCCTGAAGCTCCTTCTCACTTTCTGCATCCTGGAAACGCAAGAGGGGAATAGATAAATTAAAGCAAATGAAAAACACCATTTCCCTTCTTTTTCTCCAACCCCTAACCAGCTTTTATGGGTATTGTGGAGTGTTGGAATGGTTTGGGTTGAAAAGGACTTTAAAGTCCATCCAGTCCATGGGCAGGGACACCTTTCACTATCCCAGGCTGCTCCAAACCCCATCCAGCCTGGCCTTGGACACCTCCAGGGATGGGGCAGCCACAGCTTCCCTGGGATCATGTGCCAGGGCCTCAGCACCTCACAGGGAAGGATTTCCTCCTAATACCTGATCCAAGCATAATCTCTTTCAGTTTGAAGCCATTCCCCCTTTTCCTGTCATTCCAGACCCTTGTACATTGTCTCTCTCCATCTTTCCTGTCACTGGAAGGCCACAATTAGGGGACCATGAGCTTCTTTATTCCAGTTCTCTCAGTGCTCCATCCCTCCAACTAACTTATTGTCCCTCCTCTGGATTTGCTCCCTGTCCTCCCTATGGGGCACAATCCATTTTTGGTCCCTGCTGAGTGTCACCTCTTTGGTGTTCCCTGGCAGCTCTGAGGCGAGGTCCATCCACAGCAAGGCTGCTGAGGCATTCCCAAGGTCCCTGTAGCACTGGGAAGAGAAAATTGCAACGGGAGAAGGGTTAAATGGGAAAAAATAGGCAGCAAATGGAACTGGGCAACTGCTCAAAAGAGCTGCTTCTGCCTCTTAACCCTCTGCACTGCAGCATCCCTCAGCCACACGGCCTCAGAAGCACCACCAGATCTTGGAATACTGAATATATTTGACTCCCTTTCATTCTGGGGAAGGAGACTGGGTTTTGCTTGGACATTTGAAGGTGTCTCTGTGGTTTTCAACCTTTTCAAAGCTCTGCTTCGATTTTCAGTTGCTATTTCCCCTCTTCCTCACACCATTTTCTCCACAAAACCTCTCTCCTGGCAGCACATCGTTTCCTAGCCTGCTGAAAATGTAATAAATATTATCTACAGGAGTCTCAGGTCCCAAAATAGCAATGAAATATTCTCCACGTGACCAGAAGCTGAGGCACAGTGATCCCTCAGGGATGATTTTGTGTGCCCAGAGAGTCTTGGAGGTATTTGGAGACCATGAAATGCATCCAGGAAGAGGAAGCTAAAAATCCCTCAGCAAGAGGGCTCAAGACTCCTCTGATGGACAGGAAAAGAAAAATACTTTAACCTTTACCTCTCCCCATGATTCTCTGGTGTATCATCACAGAAGTCACGGTGGTGAAGGATTAAACCTCCAGCCCATGGCTGCCAAGTTCCTGCTTTATACAGAATTTAATCTGTTAAAAAACAGGGATGCTCCACTGGGTGACTCAAAGGCAAAACTCCTGAATTTTAAAGCCTCTGCACCAGGTGATTTGGCCTAAAAAGATTTAGAAGATAAAAGGAAGTATCATCCTATAAAATCTTGCTCCTGCATAGAGTGTTTTCCACCTAGTCAGCACTTTATAGCCAAAGGTGATTTTTAATACAAGTATTTGTTACCACCTGAACAAACAGGAAGTGAGTGGTTACCTTGGCAATGTAAACTCTTCCTGCTTTGGAAAACCCTGGGCTCAGCTCCTCGACCTACAGGAACAGAGGGAGGGTGTGACAGGGAAGAGCAGACATTAGGATATGCAAGGACACAGTTAAATCTTCCATCAGGCTCATTGCAGCTTTTAAAGGAAAAAAACCCAGATGGCAGGACAATCTTAATAAATATATAAAGCACTATGCCCCTGAAACCTTCAAGCAGTTGTCTGGAAAAGTTTGAAATGGAAAAGTCAGCCAGGCTTTAAGTAAAATATTTGGAGGGAGACGCTCCCAGCTCCCAGGCCCTGGAAGCACAGCCCAGATGTATCCAGCACAGAGCAAGGAATCACTGTGCAGCCTTAGAAAGGAAAACCAACCCCCCCAAACCAATTCCCAACACTTGGGGCTGCAATTCTGACATTTTCATCATCCCATTCTCTTGTATGGCTGTTCTAGAATGGATGCTTCTCAGCTTTCTCTCTCACCAGCTTTCCTTCCACCCAGGTCCCATGGGAAGCACCAGGGAGGGATCCGGGCACCCCCTCCCATCCCTGTGCAGGGCAGCGATGCCCTCTCCTGGCAGATTCCCAGATTTCCATACCCGCAGGAAGTTCTGGAGCGCGTCCTGCACCGTGGCCGTGGGAGGGGCCTCGAACAGCGCTGACACCGTCCTCTTCTCCAGCCAGCCCAGGTGGGCAACCTGCAGGGAGAAAAGGGCAACCTGGCCCATCCATCCCACCCCAGCACAGGAACAAGGACCTGCCCAGTCCCTGGGAGCTGCTCCTGCACCCGGGAGGAAGCCAAACCCCTCGGCAGTGGTGGAATATTCCCATGGAGTATCCAAGAATATCCACAGAATTCAACCGATTTGGTTTCCCTCTTCCCAAGTCAGCTTTTGCAGTTCCAGACATCTGGGATTTGGATGGTCCCAAATCCCAACCTGCCATGCTGCAGCCACAGCAGTCCCCACCTGTGCCCTCCCTTCCACAAGAACCTGCTCCCCCCACCCTGAGATTCCTTGGGAGAGGCAGGCTGAACCCTTCCCCCAGATAATCATGGGATCACTTAGGTTGGAAGGACCCTCCCAGCCCACGGAGGCCAATCTGTGACAATCCCCACCTTGTCACCCAGCCCAGAGCACTGAGTGCCACCTCCAGGCATTCCCTGAACACCTCCAGGGACGGGGACTCCAGCACCTCCCTCTGGCAAAACCTTGTTTAATCCTGTATAATTCTAACACTGCAGACTAGGATGAAGCACGACCATACTTCTCCATCCATGCCTTTATTCCATGGCTGCAGCAGCTCCAGGCTGAGCTTGAAGGAAGGCTTTTTTTCCACACAGGAAAAGAGCCAGGAGCTCCCAGCAGCTCAGCTCAGGGCTGCTCTGTAATTCCCACTGCCAATTATCCCAGTCACAATCTCTGCACCGTGGCCCCATTCCCAACAAAGTGCTTTCCAATGGCACAAACGGAACAGCAACAGTCACTGCAGACTTTTATTCCCTTTTTTAGGCTCTAAATCTGATTGATGGCACCTGGCTCCAAGCTCTTCCCTGTCAGGAAGCATAAAGCAGCTGGCACATGCTGCCAGTGTGGCAGGGGGACACATGCAGCACATCAGACACCAACCCTGTGAGCAGAAGCTCCTCAGATGGCCTTGGCCACAACCTTGTGTGTTCAGAGGATGGAAGGAATGTTGTTTTTACCGAGTAAAGCACTGGGAACAGCAAAGGACTTTGCAGCTCGGGCTTCTCCTAACCCATTTCACCTCCCATGCCACCAGCAGTGACTAAAGACCCAAAGGTGGAGCTCTGAACCCTTCAGAGGCCTGAAGGAGGTGATAATAAATAAACTCTCTTACCTGGTAACACCACCTGCCCAGGAGATAATAGAGCTGTGGGTCCTGTGGCTTCAGGGCAATGGCTTTATCAATGTGCTCCTGTGGGAAAGCATCACCAGCAGTGTCACAGCTTTGTCAGAAGCAAATAAA
Source organism: Acridotheres tristis (assembly GCA_037013685.1). Taxonomy (NCBI): domain Eukaryota; kingdom Metazoa; phylum Chordata; class Aves; order Passeriformes; family Sturnidae; genus Acridotheres; species Acridotheres tristis. The sequence continues at coordinate 5,079,552 of CM072890.1, read as the reverse complement.
ATACCCACGAGAGCAGTGGAGAAAGAGGAAAGGAAGAAACCCACAATTTAAGTGTCACAATCAATAAAGTTACAGACACAGATCCTGAATTTTCTTAGAGTGGATTCAGTGAGCAAGGAAAAGCAGCGTTTCTCCAGCCTGGGGGACAGGAATTACTGCAAACACTCACAAAGCTGCTGCCTTGCATTTTATTCCTGCTCTAGAGCTTTGCCATAACCTCGCTGATCATGCCAAAGGAAACAATGACCTGTGGCCTGTTCCACGTACATCCTTTTCCCCTGGAACATCCACAAGGCATCATAGCAATAGTAATAATAATAGGAATAAAAAAGAAAGGGGAATCTGAGGGAAATTAAATCCTCTTTGAGCAGTAACTGCTTCCTGGGAGGGTGTGGGCTGTTCACAGGCACTTACTGCAGACAAGCTGGTGCTGTATCTTGTCACCACATAATAATTCCACGTTTCAAGCTCTAAGTCTCATCCTTTACCTAAATTAATTTGCAAGATTTTTTTTTTTGCAACTACAGTGTGTAAAGCTGCACAGTCAGCCCAGTCACTCCCAAAAGGCAAGGCTGGAATCAGCCTCCTCACCCCAAACCATCCACTCGTGGCACCTCTGAGATCTACTGCTTCCCTAAGAAGAACTGGAGCCAATTTTCCCACTTTCCTGCTGCAGAAATTAATGTTGTTTGATACTCACACAAAGCCCAGCACCTCCTGGCCACTCACCTTGAAAACATATCCAGCCTGGATGCGTTTGGGAATGCTCTCCTGTTCTGAAACCCGCCCACAAAGGATGGCAAACCTGCATGGGGAGACACCTGCATGAGCCAGCTGGGGTTGAATCCACATTTAATCCATTTACCTGCTGTCCACAGCTGCAGAAGGAAGCTCAAAGCCAGGCTGGACAGAGCTTGGAGCAGCCTGGGATAGTGGGAGGTGTCCCTGTCCATAGCAGGGGTGGAATGGGATGAGCTTTAAGATTCCTTCCAACCCAAACCTGCTGGAACTTAGAAACTTGGGATTTTTGAGTTATTTGTGTTTTTGACACTGACCCTCAGGAGAGCAATGTTTTTGACTTGAGGCCTTGGAGAAGGCTTCCAAATTTAAGTGATGGAGTTAGAGTTGTGTGTAGTTAAAACAGAAGTGTGTGATTTTTACACGAAGGGTTTTGAACTTGAAGGTTTTACAATATAGCAATAGGTATGGAACAAGATGGAGGATTTGGGGTGTTGTTTGTCTTTTTTTTAAATTATTTTAGGTAGTAGTTTCTGGTTGGATAGTTAGTGCTATACTGTGGGTGACAAGAGCTTAGTTATTGGGTGAAAAGTATAAATAATATAGGTGTTAGTTCTTTATTGGACTGTGTAGCTTCAAAAAAACCTTGTCTTTTAAATTCACCTCCATTTTGCTGGCTTTTAGCTGGTAGCTAGAAGTGTTACAAAACTCTCTGTACTTTAGATAAGATTTAATATACAACCAAGCCCAAACACGAGAAAATTAATTTCCTTCATGTTTTTAATCCTGACTCTAAGTGAAGACAAAAGAAAATGAAAACAAGCCACTAATTAAATAATACAAGTACCACGTTTACAAGTGGTATCCCGTGTGAGGAGTTACAGGAAGAGATGAGAGGGTTTTTTTAAATTTTTTTATTTGTAATTTTTAGAAGTTTTCCGAATTGTTTTCTCAGGGTGTTTACACAAACCATCCCAGGATTCTGTGAAGTGCATTAAAGCTTCACACCTTAGTGGGGAAAACAAGGAATACAGGACATCCCTCACAGGGAAGAGACACAAGAAGCAAAAATGCAGCACCCAGGAAGGAATGAGCTGGAAGGATGAGGCAGGTGGAGGGGCTGGGTGTGACACAAACTCACTGCACTGATGGCTAAAAACCAGGAGCAGCACACTTCCACACCTGGAATTGCTTCTCTGAGCAGGGAAAACTGTGCCAGGACACAGAGCAGTGCAGAGTGAAGTGACTGCAGCAAGAGGCAGACCAGGAGCAGCTCGAATGAACTACAGGGCACAGCAACCTCTTTATGCAGCAGCTCAGCTACAGCACACAGGCTTCTACTTCCAGGGAAATACTTGGAAAACCTACCTACATCCTGCAGCTGGGAAACAGAATGACACACGTTCAGTGTTGAAAGTGCAAAGCCATTTAGTTTTACCCAGTAAGAGACAGTGAGTTGTGAGCCTCAGTCCAGCAAAAGCAGTTACTGCACGAGCTGTGACATTGGAGATTCATTCCCTGTGGATTTGTGCCCTCCCATCTCACCCCCCTGCATCACTTCCCGAGAAACAAGAGCTCACAGAGCTCCCAAGTGGGACAGAACATGCAGATGGAAGTTTGGCCTCTCTTATCCTGCTTGGGTGAGAGCTCTGGGAGTGGAGGACATTTCCATCCCTTCTCCGAGTTTGGCTCAAAAAATATCAGATGGAACAGACAGAAATAAGTAACGTGGCTCATTCTTGCAAAAAAAAAAAAATAAAGTTGAAAAGCAGAAAGATGCAAATATAAATCCCCTTTCCTACACCCACACCCCAGTGCTGCCACAGATACTGACATCAATATCCCACAGCATCCTTTGGGATGATTAACCACAGCAAATGTGCAGAGATCTGTCAGGAGACCTTTAAATCTCCAATTACACTTTCCTCAGAGTCAGAAAATCCCACAAATCTCCTCATACCTCACTGCTCCACTTCCAGTGTGTAAGTTACAGCACAAAGTTGTGTTTCCTGACCAATTTAGCATTTTGCCTTAAATCTCTTCCTTTAATTTGTTAACTTTCTTGTGGAAAAGCTCTAGATCAGCTCTAAAATTTATTTTTCATGGTAATGGCAAGGATTATCAGATCAGTGTGTTATGGGACAAAAATCTTTTCCTGGAAAAGCTGGGAAAAAAAAATCTTTTCCTGCTGCTGGGGCTCCACTGCCCCACTCTGTTGTGTGCAGATGATGGAGAAGTGTTTTTAGGACCTTCTCCAGTTTATTTCCCAACAAATACCAGCCTGTATATAACATCCCTAACCACAACATGACAAGGGTTGAGAAATACAAGCCAATAAAAAGCTTATTTTCTAAGAGCATGAGATAAAATATTCCTAGACAATAAATCACAAAGTTGTCTCATGTCAAATATAAATTCCAGGGTTTTTTTAACAGCCTGGTGAAATGTTGATGAAAAAGCCATAAAAGCAGTAGTAAATTAAATTTCAGTCCTATTCTGGTGCCATGAAATAAACTAAAAAAATGTATGTGGGATCTGGTTTTTCACTGTATTCCCAGGAAAGATGATTCTTCCCAACCCAGCTTTGCTGATCCCAGGTTCAGGACCACTGGACTGATGAGGATTTTCACACCCACAACTCTGCACTTTTGGGATTTTAGGCTCTGCTTTGTGCTGTTCCCTCCCCTGCTTGCTCAGCTGGGCAGAATGGAGTCATTCATTCCAGCTCATTCGATGGGATGAGGCACTGTGGAGGTGCAGCAGGGCTGAGCAGCAGGATCAGGAGAGATTAAAAAAAATTATTTTTGGGATTTTCATCCCCTGTAACCAGTGGGTACCCTATGCATTACTGCTCAGATCCATCCAGAGCTTTCCTTAGGATATCCCTTGATTAATTAGTAGCCAGACTCCTCATTAAGCTGCTGACACACCAGTTCCCATAGGAATCTCAGCTCAGGATTCCCCCATTTATTAAAAAACAAACTCAGTGGAAGCAGGAACCCCCAGCTGAGAGAGCCTGATCTTCCAGCTGAAATCCCCAGGCTCAGGACTGTGAAGACTTTTTGGGTTCTGCCCTCTGACTTCCCTGGAAGCAGGACTCTGCCATGGAATACAGAGCTTCCCCCTGCACAGCCAGGGTGTTCTGCTCTGCTGGCCCAAACACAGCTCTCAGCTCTTTTAACCACCTCAAAGATAATTTTCCCAGTATTTTATGAGCATTCCCAGTTTTTCACCTTTCTGTGCACTGTTAAATGTATGTGAGTCCCTGCACTCGAGTAAGGGGACAGGGAATTAGCAGGCAGGTATTTAGACTGCAACAACCAAAATTTAAAATAATATTTGAGAATTAGTACTTTGGGAGAGACAGTAGAATTCCTGAAATCCAACCTGAAAGTAATGACCAGCTGATCCTGAAGAGGTTGGAAAAAAAAGCTTTGGTTCTTCCAAGGGGAGACAAGATGGAAGGAAAAAGTGGGGAAGGCTGGTGTTCCCTTTCCTTACAGCCCACAAACATCCATATGGGAGAGCTCCTGTATTCTGGATGTTACATTTCTGAATTCACCTTCCAGGGGGTGCATTCAGACAGCTCTAATTCCATGTTATTTTCCCTCCCCTACATTCTGAACTGTCTCCTAACACCTATTCCCTAGAGTTGCCCCCACCCCATATGACACTGACAGCAAATTCCCTCTTTAATCTGCCAGCAGAACACAAAATGCTCAGCTCATAAATCCAGAACTGGCCAGATCTGGGCAGTGATGCACCAGGAGTTAAATCCTGAAGCAGTGCCAGGTGTTAAATTAAAGTCATCTCCCAGGCATATCCGGAATGCTGTGACTTTTCAAAAATCCAGGATCTGCCCACGGACAGCCAGATGTACCCACAGAACTGAGCAGGGCTGGTGATCAAGATGTTCCACCAAACTGTCAGACTCTCCAGAGGAAAGGGCACATTCTGGAGACTCATCCAACCCAATCCCACTTCTCCATAACACACAGGATAACTCCAAGGGGGCTGGAGCTTATTATTCCTTCCCCAACGATGGGATGGGAGCAGGCAGTGCTGCATTTCCAGAGCAAAATGTCCAACTCAAACTACAGCTCCTGGCACAGCACCTGCACCATTATCCTCAGATTTCTCTGAAATCCCTCTGGTTGCACTTCCAGTATTACTTGTAGCAAGAGGAATGGAAGCCAAGGCAAATCCACAGCTCTCTCTCCTTTCCTAACCCCTAAAGCTGCTGCCTGTGCTTGCAGCTGCACTGGAATGGGCTGGGAATTCTAAAAGGCCACAGTTGTTTCTTGATTCCTTTCTGAAAGCTCTGTGCAACCACTGATGCTCATCCATCCATCCATCCATCCATGCATCCCTAAAAGCAAGAACAGACTTAGGAACTCACTCTGTCCTACTCAAGAGCTGAAATCAGCTCACGGAGAAATCAGTTTAAATGGACAAAAAAAAATTCTATCTGCTCAGGGATCTTTGACAATCAAAGCAGAGAATGACTCTGGTGTCTAAATCCAAGGTAAGAACCAGGTAACTGTAAGTCAGGAGCAGAGAGGCTCTAAGATCATTCCCTGTAAATCCCTCACTTCCCATACTCTTAAGGCACTAAATGCATTTAATGCCCATTTAACACAGCTGCCACCTTTCCCAGGGGAATTTCCCAAGGGCAGCAGGGGCAGAGATCAGTCCCTCTGCACAAGGCTGCCTTGTCTGTGCAGCCCCCAGCAAACTCCAGCTCCATCCTGCCCAGAGATGGCTCCCTTGGGACCGGCTGCCTTCCAACAACAACGACTACAAGCAGAGCTCTGTCCCCACTGCACAGACACAACAGAGCCATGAAAACCTCTTTGTGCTTGGGCAGATCCCAAAGCCAGGCCAGGCACTTACTGCTCTCTCTGTCACTCCTGAGAAACCACTTTCCTCCTGCTGCCAAATCCTTCCAGCCATCCAACCCCAAAAGGAGCTGTAGCCAGCTCTGATTCCCCAGCAGAAATCCTTCCCCTCCCGAGCTATTTTCTTCCTTTGTTCCTTTAAAATGTCAGTGATGACTGAACAACAACGAGGCACTGAGGGAAAAAGCTTTCCCTGCAAGGATAACTGTAGGCAAACTCTTGTCTTGATGTGGGCAGCAGGAGGAAATAATGAGCACAAAGGACAATGAATAAGCACCAAAAACGAGCACAATTTCATCTGAAGGGATCCAGAAACTTTTAAGAGAAAATCAACATGAAATGATGCACACACACAGACAAAAAAAGGCCAGGAGACCTGCACCATCAGGCTGTGTGAAGAAAACCCTAAGCAACAAAATAACTAAGCAGCAAAATAACTAAGAATATTTCTATTAAAGTGGCCATTTAAAGATGATGTTGACTGCTGTGTGTAGAAGAAAGAAGGCCAAGGACCATCACACCAGCACAAAGCCATGCCACTCCCACAGCCTGTGTCCTGCACTGAATTCCTCCACTTTTGTCAGAAAAACTGTAAGGGAGAGGGAGAAGAATATTGGAAAGACAACATGGGTGGTGAGACATAATAAATTATTCCCCTATGACAGAAGGTAACAAAGGATTAGGGTCTTCAGCAAGGGAATTAGTCACTAGAGAGAAATATGACAATAAAACTGCAATTTAAATAAATGTCAACAACGTTCTCTGATCACTTCTCCCAAGAGCTGGGGCATCAAATTCACCCCAGAAAAGCTTTAAAACCTCTGCTGCTTTTTCTCCTGGGGGTAAATTCAATTAGCATAAAGAAAGACTGCAATTAAGCCAGCTTGTGACCACTTCAGAGCTGGGAAGAGAATAATTTCCTGTTCTATTCATGGTGGAAAATAGTAATTTGTGTGCTGATAAAGGGACTTAAATATTCATTCCTAAGAAATCCCACGCCTCCCACGTGCTGCTCTGCTGTTTCCTTTCTCCAGCTGCCCTGGAGAACTGAAGTAAGATGTAGCTGTGCAGGAAGGAGCCTTATCCCTGTTTGGGAAAGGGGTCTGAGGGGCCAAGAATTGTCCCAGACTTGGAATTCCAAGGCAAAATTGTCAATATTTGGACACTGGAGTAGAACCTGGCTTTGTAAAATACGAATTTTAAGATTCACCCTGGCAACTAAACCCCATTAATTCAAAGACGTTAAACCAGCAGATAGAGCCCAGCACCAAGATCTGCTGGAGATTTTCCTGCTCCCAAATTCCTTCTTCCTATCAAAACTTTAGTTGAGAGCAGTAATTCATCACCAACAGGTGAAATACAGTTTAAAGATGATAAAGTCATTTATTCAGCTCAAAACAAGGCTTAGAGCAAATTTACTCATTGCAAGAGCACAGATCTTGTTTGGTAAAGATATTTAACAACCTCTTTTCCCAACAGTTTTCATGAAAGAAGAAAAAAAAATCTCTTTTATTCTAATTTAAGTGTTGTCAGTCTTTCAGAGCAACTGCTGACAAACACCATTCACACAGGAATTGATCAGATGAAAAAAGCACGTTCCCTTATCTCCACAAATATCTGTGCCACTCCACAAACTCTTTTGGAGCAATTTTTATAAATGACATTTAAAAAAATTCCACACATGAGCTGGAAGCACAGCCTGCTCATCCAGGCTGCTGAAGGGAGCAAGGTCCTTCCCCCTCTCCTGCCTCCTTCCCAAAACCCTGTGCAGAAATGTTGGTTGGCTGAACTGCAGATCATCCCTTCTTTTAGCATGGAACAAATACATAAAATATCTTTGTTTAAATAAAAAAGAGCCACATGCTGCTGTGCCCTTTCATTTCCAAGCCAAGGGCCTTGCAGGGTGATGAGAGCAGTGCCAGAAAACTCTTCCAGGAGACTCTAAAAGCCTGTCTAGTAAGAGTGATGGATCTCCTTCCTCCAGAATTAAGTGGAAAAGAGGGAATTTGGCACAGCACCAAGCCCACACTCACAGCCTTGGCTGATGGAGTCAAACACATCCCCTCTTGCCTCAAAAGCAGCTCCACTTGAGAGCTTTTCCTCCAGAACTCTTCAGAGAGAAATTCATAATTAAATTGATGTGAAACACCCCAGATTTATGCCTACCATCACAACCAAACCTACTGTCTGTCAATTCATTACACCAAGTAAGCAAAGCTGTTAAAAATGGCTTTTTATGGAGAAACACCACCAGTGTGGCACAGTGCAAGTAACAGCAAAAAAGTTTGTGGGGGGTTGTATTTATTATTTCTTTAATTCACAAAAACCTCCAGGTCCTTTCCCTACATTTCTTAAATGCAGGAAGTAAAAAGTCACTTACCACTGGTGGCACTCAGCACTTTGATCCCATTTCTGCAAGGCGAGTTCCAGCTCTTCCTTCCCTGGAATAAAATAAAAAGTAGTCAGAGGTATGAAATTGTTGTTTTCTCTCCCAATTTCTTTCTCTGAGGCTGTCAGAGTAACAGAACGGCATAAAAGTAATTTATTTGTTAATTTGATAATATATTTGGCTTGAAAACATCCCACACGTAATTTTATTCTCTGGGAGGTTCAAAAAGTGAAAACTAAGCACTTATTGATGGCTAAAAGGACAATATTCAACTTAGAATTCCATGTTTAAATGGCTCCACTGATTCCCAGTGGAGTAATTATATGTAATTATATATATTATGTCATTAATTATATTAATATATTATATACTATAAAAAGAATAATTATATTAGCTACAGTATTAACTAACTCTATTTAGTTAAGTGCATAATAAACAAGACATAAATTATTTAGATTAGTATCTTTTGTTGCACATCTTAACTGTACTAAAGATGATTTTTGCTCTATTCTGACTCACCTAAAACCTTCCAGATGCCTTTGAGGTGGTAAAGAAGAAAGAGGGAATGAAATTAAAGTAGATCCCTTAAGCAAATTTAAAAATAGGTACTGTTTTTAGATCTGCATGTGCTGGCAACAAAAAAAAATCCAGTGTGCTGGATAAACAGCCAAAGCTTGTTTATTTTGTATTTATTTTATGATTTATTTTAGTATCAGAGAGAAATAGATGACAGGTTTGAGAAACAACTTTCCCAGCTCTAAGTAGGTCTCAGTCTATTTAGACTCTTTCAGAAAGCTCAAGTTTTACACAAAAAAAAATTTGTTTCAAGCATTGCTTCCCACTCCCCCAGAAACCAGATTTTAGGGAAAACCAATAAATAAAACCAGCTAGCAGGTGGAGTGCTGGAACCCTGGAACCTGGGAGTTTTGAACTTTCTGTGCTGTCAGGCACTGACCCCCAAAAGAACACTGCTTTTGACTCGAGGCCTTGCAGAAGGCTTCCAAAATTGAATGACAGAACTACAATCACTGGTGTGTAGCTGGAATAGAAGTGTGCAACATCACATGGTGAAAGGTTTGGAATTTGGGGTTTTAGAATATAGGAATATGTATGGGACAAGATGGAGGTTTTGAGGTGTTGGTTTTTCTTCTTCTTTTTCTTCTTCTTCTTGGGTATAGGTAGCATTTTTTAATTGGATAGAAAATGCCACACTGTGGGTCACGGGTGTTTGGTCATTGGGTCAAAAGTAAAAATAATTTAGCTGTTAGTTTTTAATTGGACAATTAGGCCTTAAAAGACTTTGTAACAAGCAAGACAGTGCTCCATTTTTTCCCTTTTAGCTTGTTGGCTAGAAGTGCTGTAGATAAGAATTAATAAACAACTGAGTCCAAGCACAAAACTTCATCTCTTGTGATTTCCATCCCGACTCTGAAGAGGAGAAATGAAGTTACAAACGAATAGTGGAGGGGTTGTAAGCTGAGTGCCAGCAGGGAATTCCTTACCCCCGGTGGCGTAGGATCTCCTCTCCTCCGCGTCCTCCGTCAGCTCCCACATGTCACAGTGCGCCCGCGCCAGGCGCCACAGGAATTCCCGCTGCCCCGCGTACTGCAGGCAACACAAACATCCCACCTCAGAGCTTGTCCTGCCCCCAGTAAGAGTCAGGAACAAAGGCTGAGCACGGCACTCACAGCTGAAGTCATGCAGGGATTTTTCTAAGCTTTAAAATGCCCCAATGCCAGAGGAACTGAAGCGGAACCACAGCAAATTTACAACTCAGTGTGGTCATGGGAGTGGGGCAGGGATCGTCCCCCTGTGCTGGGAACTGCAGGGGCATCTCCAGTGCTGTGCCCAGCTCTGGGCTTCTCTAGACAGGAAAGGCAGTGAGGGAGAGGATGGAAAATGTCCAGGGAAAGGAATGGAGCTGGAGGGACAAAAGGAGGCTCAGGGGGGACCTGCTCCCTCTCCACAACACCCTGACAGGAGGGGCAGCCAGGGGGAACCAGGCTCTGCTCCCAGGGAACAAGGGATGTGACAAGAGGAAATGGCCTCAAGCTGTGCCAGGGCAGGCTCAGGTTGGACACCAGGAGGAATTTTTTCCTGGAAAGGGTGGTCAGGCAATGGAAGGGGCTGCCCAGGGGGGGTGATGGAGTCTGTGTCTCTAGAGGTGTCCAAGGAATGACAGGGACGTGGCACTCAGTGCTCTGGGCTGGGTCACAAGGTGGGGATCAGTTCCAGGTTGGACTTTGAGTGAAGAAACCCCTCCTGACATCCAAACTGACCCTCCCCTGATGCTGGAAAATACAACAAGGCACCTATACCGCCAGCTTGTTGTTGAGGAGTAACTGGAATCCTTCTCTCCTGTCCTGCTCATCCCCGCTGTGCAGGCGGTCAGCCTGCTCCAGGAGCTGCCCCAGCCCCTCCTCCAGCAAGGAATCCACGAGCAGAGGGTTTTCATCCTCAGGGACCAGATCCAGGGAGTCCCTGCGCACTGTCCTCACTGTGTCACAGCTCACTTCGTCCTCGCTCTCCCGCTCCGACTCCCGGTCGTAGTCGGACTCGGCGTTGGCCGTGGTGTAACTTTGGGGGGACAAAAAAAAATCACCAAAGCAGTTTGAGGAACTGTTCCCCAGGAGAGGAAGAGTATCTTAGTTTATCCCAGAGAAAACTGCACAACCCAAGTGTCTCACACAACAACAAAGTTAAGCCCCAAGTCAGTTTTGAGCAACCCGGTCCATGGAAGGTGTCCCTGCCAGGTGGCACTGGGTGAGCTTTAAGGTCCCTTCCCACCCAAATCATTCCAGGATTGTAACTGTCCCCACCTTGCACACCCTGTCAGCTCCTCCCTCACAGCCCTTCAGAATAAGAGAATTAAACAGCTAAAAGCAGAGCCAGGACAATGCAGTTAAACATACAGGTGATAAAAGAGAACTTCAATAATCCCTGTGCAAAATATAACCTGGGGGTTTTAGCCTGTTCCAGGGAATTTCAGGTACAACAGCTGTCCTGGCAACCCCTCACACCTCTATCACCCTGAATATTAAATGCTACACAGCTTGTTCTCACTGCCACCTGGAAAGCTGCAGAACAGCAGGAAAACCACCAGGACTATGTCCCATGAACCCAGCAAGGGTTCACCACAAGGCTAAAAATCCAGGGAATGACCAGCAGCTGAAGCATTCAGACAAACCAGGACATGAGGGATTATGGAGGTGCTGGTGGGACTCCATGACTTTGGAGATCTCTCCCAACCTCAGTGATCCTGTACAGCTCAGATCAAACCTCCTGAAAATGGTGAAAATTAAGTTCCCCCAGCAGCCAAGCTGGGAATTTAAAATTTGAAATTTAAACCAGTGGTATCACAACAGGAGGGAATCTACTTAGAGCTGATTCCTTTTCAAACAAGACTATCTGTGCCACTTACTTTTACCTGCAAGCTCTTAATAAATCAGCCAGTCATTTCAAAACGTGCACTTGAACATGTGGATTTTGTTGATTTGTCAGTAACTACCAAAGAGAACTTCAGCAGTTCTGCTGGAGCGGAGTTCCCTGCACCCTGCGGGCACTGGGTACTTCCAGCTGTGCTTCCCTCTGTCCTGGTCTGATTGCCCCTCCCAGGGACAGCCCTGCGGCCCTGCCTTTGTCTGGGGACACAGATATGTGACCACAGCCCCTATCTGCAGGAGGCAGTGACAGGGCTTTGCCCACACACAGATAACAAGACACGTTTGGCTATCAAAGCTTCCTGAGGACCATCCCTAATTCTCAAGAACTCCCTTCTCTGCTCCCCCACCACAGCCTCCAACCCCACCATGATGTCCTGAAGCATTTTAAGGGAAGAAATAAAGCATCAGCCTCACACTGCAAAGGCAGGAAAAGTAAGGATGCCACGCTGGAGATGACACTGAATTAATGGACAAACACAAGGGTAGCTGACACTGGCACGGCTCTGTCTCACATTAAAACCCTCATTTATTCACATTTCTTAATGGCATTATCACCTCATTTCCAGTAATTAAACTCAAACTCCTCGAATTCTCTGATTTCCCCACCCTAACCCCCAACATTTTACAGGCAGCTGCCAAGATTTCAGTCCTTCAGCTCAAAACACAACCGTGTTTTCTGCTAGACAGCTCCTACGAGATTCTGCCAGTTCAGAAAGAAAAGGAAACACAAAGTTTTCAGGGAGATTAAGGGATTTAGGTGTTATCAGCCTGTTTTCCTGAGTTTACAGTGATGGAAAGCTCTGGAATGCTTTAGTATGGCAATCCTGAAGGAAAACAGAGCCCATGGAAAGAGGAGGTGAAGAAGCTCAAAACCCCAAGCCACACAGGGAAATTAAGCAGCACAACGCCCCTGAAAACTCTTAGATTTTTGGAAATTGGGTCTGAAATTGGAGAAGCTGCTCGTGCCCACATGGTTTACAAAATAAAGCTGAAATGGAGGTTCTTTGTTCTGAATTTCACTGAAAGAATTCAGCTGTCAGCAAGGAATCCATCTGTTGGCAATAGGCTCATTCTTCCTCCCAGTGCCTGGTCCAAAGCTTCAATTTTTTTTTTTCCAAAATTTACATTTCCTAACCTGAAAATGTTACTTTTCAAGAACATTTACATCCCTAGCAGATAACACTGCACATTACAGGCAGCTGGTCCTGACCTGACTGATGTTTTTATACCTCACCAGAGTGAGGCATTACCTGAGATTCCAGTTTTAAATCAGGTGAGAGCTGCTAATCCACCAATCCCCACAGTGGTTATTACAGCTAATTACAGATGTTAATTAAAATGTAAGGACTCCACCAACCACTACTGGATTCCCAATAAATTAATGAGGTTTTGCAGTAAAATACACCCCTGTCCCCTCAGCAGGTGCCTTTTCTGTAACTCTGAATTCGTGGCCTCTGTCACAACTCCCAATTTTCCATGATCTGAGGACAGCCAGGGCTGGGATGTGTGGACAAAATTCCTTTTTCCCAGCAGTTTTACACAAACCATTGTCCCCCCTGGTGACTCAGTGCACCTGCTGTTACCCAAATACCCAAGTCCTGCCTTCACAACCAACTGCACAGTTCTAAGATCTGTTCTGCAGCCTTGTTACTTATTACACCACCATGAATCACTCCCTCCCTAATTTCCCTCTCATTCCAACACCCACTTGAGCTGAATGAAGCTCTACAATCCCAGTGAGATCACAGCAGTTCCCTGCTGTCTCACCAGCTCCAGTTATCAGAGACAAACACGAGTTTAGGGCAGTCACAGATCCCTGTCCTTTGTCCTGGGAGGACAAATTCCTGCTGAAATGCCAGCTGGCACCAGCCCCCAGGTCATATGGCTGCCCAAATTCCCCCTGAAATGCTCCCACTCATGTTTAAATGACATTTCATCCCAACTGCTCTGGGAAAACGCACACAGCAACACCACCTGTTTTGGGACACACTTCCATATCCCAAAAGCTACAAAAGTGGTCAGAGTGAGGCACAAAAGAGCACCATTTCCTCAGAAAATCAGCAATCACAGGTGCAGAACTTGTTACCTAACAAGAATAGACCTGCAGCTATATTGTCATTTTTAATGATGTTCTTACACCACACAGAACTTTTCAATCGTGTGCAGGGCCAGGAGCTGGACTTGGATGATCCTCCTGGGTCCCTTCCACTTCAGGACATTCACTGATTCAATGACTTGATAACTTTAATATAATATATACTGTCTGGAAATTTGATTTCCAAACTCTCTCACTCCATTGCCAGGCTGGACTCATACTTTCCTTCCTTCTGCAAGGTTCCTTAATCAAATTATTTCTTTAAAACCCCTCAATTTTTTTTTCCTTTCTCTAAAAGTCAGGATCATTTCAGATCTCTCAGTCTGATTCTGGCAGTAACACACTTACTGTAATGAAAGCAAATTAGAACAGGCTGTAGGGGAGGAAAATTCCCTCCTTTATGTTCTAAACTACCCAGATGTGGCACCAAATCCCCTGAAACATCTGTGCCAGTGCTCTGCTTACCCCCCTTCACTCTCTCCATCATCTGTGTTGATGTTCCCTGAGCTGGCTGTGAAATAAATGGAGCTGGAGCCTGTGGAGTCACTTCTGTCCCTGGAGAAGGGGATCTTCCTCCGGCGAGTCACACGCTGCGTTTCTTCCAGGTGGCTCCTGGAGGGAAAGAAAAAGGAAGAAAAATAAATATTTGGTAGTGGAATATCTGCTATTCCCCTGCTCCTCTCTAGCAGACTCCATCCAATTCCCTTTATATCCAAAGAATTCACAAGATGGTTTGTTCCTGTTTATGTAAACTCAAATGGAGCTGATTCTACAGGTAAAGCAAATCCTCCTCCATGGACAATCCATACAGAATCCATAGATGTGATGTTCATCCAACTTCTGCATCAGGAACTGAAGTGACAGAACGGGTTCAGACTGGAAGAAGGGAAATTTAGGTTGGATATAGGGAATGAATCTTTCCCTGTGAGGGTAGTGCAGCATTAGAATGGATTTCCCAGAGAAGCTGTGGCTGCCCCATCCCTTGGAAGTGTTCCAGGACAAGCTGGAGCAGCCTGGGATAGTGGAAGGTGTCCCTGCCCATGGGTGGGTGGGCTTTGAGGTCCCTCCCAGCCCAGGCATTCCCAGATCCTGGGAACCCCATGCTCCGAGTCCAGGAGAGGGGGCAGTACCTGACTTCCCCCACGATCTCCACCGCCAGGTGCTGGAGGCTGTTCCGCAGCTCCTCCACCTCCTTCTTCAGCTCCATCACGTTCTTCAGCACAAAGTCCAGGCGCTCCAGCAGCTCCAGCTGCTCGTCCTGCCTCAGCAGGGGGGTGGGCACGGCTCCATCGCCCGCGCCCTCACCCGCCGGGAGCGGCGCTCTGCGCACCGGCACCGGCACGGGCTGGGCTGCACCAGAGCACAACGGAGCTGTCAGACCCAAGCAGGAAAGGATTCCAGGGGGAGGGAAATCTGTCTGTTGGCAGGGGATAGGAGGCTTGATTTGATAAGGATACCGAGGGGATCAGAGGGATGCAGCAGCTCTGCTGCAGGGAAAGGCTGGGAGAATTGGGATTGTTCAGACTAGGAAAGTGAAGGTTCTGGGGTGACCCAACTGCTCCTTCCAGTGCCTGAAGGAGCCTGAGGAAAAAACAGCAAGAGACTCTTTACAAGGGCCTGGAATGACAGGACAGAAGGGAATAACTTCAAACTAGAAAAGGGGTGCTTTATATGGAATACTGGGAAGAAATCTTTCCCTGTGAGGATGGGCTTGTCCAGAGCACCTGTGGTTACCCTATCCCTGGAAGTGCCCAGGGCCAGGCTGGATGCTGCTTGGAGCAACCTGGGATAGTGGAAGGTGTCCTTGTCCAACGTAGGGGGTAGGACTGGATGAGCTTTAAGGTCCCATCCCACCCAAACCATTCCAGGATTCCATTATTCTATGATTGCTGTGAAAAACGCAGTTTCACTTTCTGTCCCCAAAGTTTTGCACAGCCATGGATGAAACCCATCAAGCTCAGGGTTCTGAGTCAGCATTTCTAAAAGCTCAACACTCCAACCTCACTGCCCCCTATCCCAACCCCACTCCCCCATTATATCCCATTCCCGGCACTCAATCCCTATTCTCCCCTACTCCAGCCCTATTTCCCCCATTCTTCCTTCTCCAACGCCATTCGTCTCTATTCCAACCCCATTCCATTTCCCCCATCCCAGCTCCACGCCTCCCTATCCCATTTTCCCACATTCCAGCCTCACTCCTTCTATTCCAACCCCAATTCCAAGGCCAACTCCAGTCCCATCCCCCTCAGCCCGACCCGACCTCCCCGCCGCTCGATCCCGCCCGTACCGCGGCGCGGCGGCCTCGCCGCCTCCTTGGAGCGGCGGCGCACGGCCCAGATCACCCCGAGGCAGAGGCCGGCGCCCGCCGCCAGCCCCAGCGCCATTCCCAGCCGGGGTCCGGCCCGGGCCGGCTCCGCCACCGGCACCGCCATGGCCGCTCCGGGCGCGCGACACAGCCGGCGGTGCGGCGCGGTGACGTCACTGATACGCGACAATCGGGAAGCGAAGGGGTGGTCTGTGTGCGTGTGACGTCACCGGAGCGCGCGGCGGTGAGGCCACGCCCACAGCATGAGGCGACGCTCGGACCTGGACGGGGACCCGGGGCTGTGTCACCCTCCGCAGGTGTCACCGCCGTCCCCCAGGCGCTGGGTCCGCCCAGTGTCCCGGGAAAAAACCCTCCAAGGCCGCCGGCTCCGCACCTGCTGCTGTCACCTCGGCGCCTGTCCCGTCGTGGTCACAACGCCTTGCGGAGGGGACAGGCCGGGTGTCCCCGCACAGCCCGGCACTCTGTGTCGTGTCCCCCCCCCAAAAAAGGGGATTTGGGATGCCCATGGCAGCTGAGCACGGGGTTTGTGGGATTGTTGGCACAGAGCCGCCGCGTTTTGGGATGAGATGATGGATTTCAGGAGGAATAGGCAAAGGAGACTGGAATGGCCAAACAATCGTCCCAGGCATATGGGTTGGAATTCTCCCTTCTACAGGAAATGTGGTGGGTGGTTACATTCCTGGTAGGACCTCCCTAGGAAGATCTTCTTTGTCCCAGAATCCTTTTTCTGGAAGAGCCAAAGGATTCTTTAGGAGAAAGGGGCAGTCAGGAGAGGGAAAACCAAACCCTTTGTGCGCTCCCCGCTCCTGGGGGATTGGGTGACAGCAGGATTTGGGCTGAGCCAAACCCAAGCAGAACCTTCTGCTTCCCTTTATCTGAATTATTAGGAGCGATTCCGAGCCAGCCCAGTCCAAGGAGAGCGGGGAGCAGCCAGCTCGGAGCCAGAGGGTGATGAGCTGCTTTGGGATGATGGATGAGATCCATCAGCACTCCGGCTGCCTCCCAGATTTCAGTATCTCCTCAAGAAATTCAATATTAAAATGTTATGTATAGCTCTGCTCTCATTTCCCTCATTTTTCCTTACTATCTTTTTTCTCCAGGAAAGAGACACATAAGAATCAGACCTGGAGCTGAGCAGGCTGCCAGAACCCTGGCTAGTTTTGCTTTAATTTCTGGAAAGGTCTGGATTTCATGTCCAGATTATTCCCTGCATAACCACAGACCACATGTGCCCAGTGGATGTCCAAAGGGGTCATGGATTATGGGAATTCTGTCAAAATCCAACCCAGCTGGGTGAAATGTGCCCTTGGTTCATTAAGCAACAGGTTTGCACTGGGACAGGAGAGCAATGAGCAAACATTCCAGCTGTTCCAGGACTTGGGGAGGAGGCTCTGCTGAGGATGGGAATGATCAAAACAAGCTGATGTTTAACCCGTGGGGGGAGGTATCCCACAGAGAACTCCAAATGGACATTTTGGGATGTGTGGGACATGCTTTAGGAAGATGAGACCATCAGGGGTTTCTTGTATCTCACCAAACCAAACCAAGAGGTCAATGACAATGTCAATAATAACGATTAACAACAACAGTAATAAATATAACAACAATTAATAACAATAACACTTTAATAACACATTAATAATTAATAATAATATGCAGTGTCTCTGCCTGTCCCAGTCCCTTGAAATTGGACTTCTCAAATTTTGAAGGGATTTAAACCCCCTGTTTCCCAGATAATAACAGCCAGCAGAAAAACAGATATTCCCGAAAAATGTTGGTAATGCTGAACATTCTGCTTCAGGGGAATGTTTGGTCAGGCTGTGGGGTGGAAGTGGGAACGCTCTGCAGGGCCCTCGCCTCCCCACCTGCCTGGCTCCTGCTCCATCATCTCCCAGTCCTCGTCTCCCTGCTGTTATTTCCTGGTCCTTTATCTCCCTGCTATTAATTTCCGTTTTCTTCGTCTCCCTTATCCATCATCTCCTTGTTCATTGCCTCCCTGCTCATCATCTCCTGTCCTACATCTCCCTGTCCTCCACGTCGCTGCATCTCATCTCCTGGTCCATCCTTTCCCTGCTCACCATCTCCTGCTCCATCTCCTCCCTCCTCCTCGCCTCCTATCCCCTGTCCCCTCCTGCTCCATCACCTTCCAGCCCTTCACCCTTGTTGGGACGGCAGCACCAACATCCCCTGGGATCTGTCGGAGCCTCCCGGGTGCCGCCCGCTCCCCAGTCCCGGCGGGGCCTCCCGACCCCTTTTCGGGAGCCTTTTCCCCCCGCACTGCCCGGGGGCGGTGGTGGCGGGGCGGGACCGGGGGCGGCCCCGGGCACGGTCCCCCAGGAGCGGCGGCGGGAGCGGCGGAGCGGAGATGCCGTACCTGCTCATTAGCACCCAAATCCGCCTGGTGAGTCCCGGCGGGACCCCCGGGGGTGGAGAATTCCGGGAGAAGGGCAGGGACCGACCGTGGCGAGCGGTGGGACCCGCTCAGCCCTCGGTGCGACCGTCACCGGTGTCTCCGCTGCGATGCCGGGATGGGCTGACCCTGCTGCTTCTGGGGGGTGATGCAGGTTTGGGGGACCCCCAGCACGGCTGGTGTGGGGTGTCACAACTCCCGGTGTCCCCACCCCGGCTCTGCTGTCCCCAAACCCTCCTGTCCCAAACTTGCGGCGGGATCCCACGAACGCCAAAGGGACGGCTCCACTTGTCCTTGCAGTTGGTTTTCCCTCATCCCCAAACAGCCATTCCAGGGTGGAAAACGCTGCCGAGGGAGCGGACATGGCTGGGGCTGACAGGAGCCGGGCAGTGGTTGGGATCTCTCTGGGATCACCGTCCAGGAGCACTGGTGGGATTGCTGGCTGTCGCTATCAGATAAAGCCACAAAGCAAATGTTACTCCCCAGCACGGGCAGCACCCACATCCCGCAGGACTCTCTGTAGGAACCCACAGCTGTGTGTTTATCTGGGCTTTCCCTTTTCCCGACAATCATCCCTCCCGAAGCCTGGATCTGCCGGTGTGGTTTGGGGCAGGAAGCAGGGATGGTGAAAATAGCACATGAATAAAGGGAAGGGGTTGTGATGGCCGCTGCTACTGCTGCCACTGGAGATGTCCCAAAGGAAGCAGCAGTGGATTGGGAATGGGGATGTGTGGGGATGCTGCAGCACCAAAGCATCTCCTGGCAGTGGGATTTGGGATCGTACAAGTCAATTGAGTGATTATGGATGAGGTACAGGAAGGGGCACATGGATTATGGCACTGGAGGGAACAGTCTGGAGCAGCAGGGCTCAGTCTGCCCTCCAGAGACTTTGGAAACTCTGCTCTTTGGTAAAGGGGCAAAGCAAACATTTCCAGCGTGAACCTTGGCATCGAGCTGAGGCTGGAAACTTCCTGTCCTGGCCTTGCTTGGGTGAGCAACTGCACCTTCCTGGCAGTGGCTGGGATTGAGGGCCCTCCCAGGATGGGCTGACGGCAATTCCCTTCCTTAAGGGCTCTCCCTGGAGCTGTGCTGGGAACAGGGGCTGGCTGTGTCACCACGTGTCACTCACCACTCTGTGCCTGTCCCACAGGAGGCTGGGCCCACCATGGTGGGTGATGAGCACTCAGATCCCCACCTGATGAGTATCCTGGGGGCCACAAAGAGGACCACGCTGGGGAACAACTTGTAAGTCCTCCTCTCCTTATTTTCCCAAGAAACACAGAACATTTTCACTCCTGGAATTCCCCACAGCACCTTCCAGCTGTACAGTTAATCCTGGGACTTCCATGTGTCCTGTTAATGAGGAAATGCTGTCTGATATTTCACTTGGTTCTTTATTTTCCCTTGCTCTGACCCTGTTTTAGCACCTGCCTCCCCTTTCCCTCTCTCAGTGCCATCCCTGCCTTGCTCTGCCTGTTTTGGTGCTGAGACACCCAGAATGCTCACCCAGTTCTGTTCATCCTGTCCCTCCCAGCTGCAGTCTGTCTGTCCATCCCATCCCGCTCTCCAGTGCAGCTCCTTCCCAACAGCTCCCAAATGTTTTCCATGGGCAGCTGAGCCCTGGGGTTGGAGGTGCTTCCCATTGTGTCACCCCTGACTCCAACCCCTCCACCGGCATGTTCCCAAGCCTTGGATATTCTCCATGTCCCCACCTCTGTCCACACCAAGTTTGACCCCAGACTTTGGCCGAGTGCCACTCAGAGATGTGACCAGCATCTTCCTCATGGTTTGACACACTTTTTTTTCCCTTTTTTTACCTCACTTGATACATCCCACTACTTGCTTTTCCCTGGGGGGAAAAGAAAACCAAAACAAAACACAGTGGAAAAGCAAAACAAACCCCCAAATGCAAAAGAACTTGACAGAGAGGAGCAGCTCGATTCCTGCTGTGTGCCATGTGTCATGGTGTGGAGTAGGAGAAGGAGGAAAAGGAGGAGGAGGAGGCATTAAGACAGAAGGCACATCTCATCGCAAATGTTCCCAAGCTTCCATCCACAGAGCTGGGAAAACCCTCCTACTACTCAGCACCAGCCTGGCCAACACCAAGGGCTGGATCCTCAGCTGCTGCAGCATTAAAAATCTGAGTGGGGTGGGAAATTTTAATAGTAAGGAGATAATATATAAGTACTGAGGGCCTCCCCATCATCCCAGCTCAATTCCTGGGGGGTTTGCCGGGCTGATCCGTGTCTGTAGCTGCTATTCCCAAGCCCGTGGGTGAGCAGAGATTGGCAGCAGCACCAGCGTCGTGCTGCCACCCGCCGTGCCGAGCCCGGAGTTATGCAATGGGTTGGGAGACAGAGCAGGGAGAAACACGACAGGCTCCAAGGAGGAACCGGATCCTGAGAGATTTGGGCAAGGATCTCTGGGATTCAGGTGGAAAAGGAAGGCAAAAACACATAAAAGCCTCTGTGGTACCTGCCCCAGCAGCTGGGGGAGCCGCAGCACTGTAAGGAACAGAAGCACCTCGTTGTTTTGGGGAATGGATAGGAGCTTCCTATGGGATCTCCCTGGTGGATTCACCACCGTTCTCTCCTCCCTGTGGCCCGGAGCGTTTTGAGCTCCTCTTGCCTCACCTGCTCCTCGGCATGGCCTGTGTCACAGCTGGGAGCTCCGCTGTGTCCCCGCGGCACATCCCTGCGGCACAGCACGTCCTGCCCGTGTGTGCCTGAGCAACAGGCGGTGGGGAAAATCCCCTGGCTGGAATGTGGCTGCTGGCACCCCCGAGAGCACAGCCACGTGCCAATGGGGCGAGCCCTGCTGCCTCCTCCAGAATCCCAACCAGAGCTGGGAGCTCCAGGATCTGCACTGTGGCCGAGCAGGATTTTCCATCCCCAGTTCCTTCATGAGCAGAACTTGTCTATGGATGCTGGAAACCTCCTTCCTGTGGCACCTTGGGCCTCAAAACTTTAGCCATGACCCTGTAGGGAGCCTGAAGGATAAGCCTGAGCAGCACAGAGCTGCTGGGAAACTGGGATGTAGAAGTGAAGCTGAAATCCCAGTAATGAGGGAGCGCATGGATCCTGTTCTGCAGCTTTGCACAGACACACAGCCCCTCATTAAGTCCCACAAGGTGTGGGGAGCAGGGATGTGGTCCCTGCCCTCTCACTCGGGGTCAGAGCCCTTGGGGCAGCCAGGTGGGGGGCAAGGGGTGGGGTTTACCTGGAGGCTTTGCAGGTATCCCAGCCCCTCCATCCCGACTGGATGCACACAGAGATGGCAGCATATCCAATACCCAACAGCCTGCAATCCTCATTTCCCTCAACAAACAGCTGGGGTAAAGCCCTGAGAACTCTTCCCTCCTGCTTTTAGCTCAACTACTCCGTTTTTTAGGTTTCTACAAATCCCTGCCTCTGCTACTTCCTCTGAATAATGGGAGTAATATTTACCAGCTCCCACTGTGAATCTGAAGGGTATGTGGCAACCCTCCTGGAGAAAGAACAGACTTCAAAGACGCTTATAATAATGCACATTATCTTTACACCACATCTATAATTACAGTCAAGTACGGTCTGTCTTGAGAAACTGGAAAATCTCTCACATCTCGGGTTATTTCATGCTTTAAAGCACTCCCAGCTCCAGCACAGCTCCAAAATCCAAGCAGGAGCTGTGGAAAGGCTTTTGGATCTTTTTTTTTTAATCATTATTAGTAGGAAAAGCAGGAGAGGCTTTGTTCAGGTGCCCAAACAGGATCCCCAGTGATCCTGCAGCCCATCATTATCTGCTTATCCAGCACTGCAAGTCAGCTCCAGCTGAGCTGCTCTGGGCCTTATCCCAGAAGTCGTGCCAAAGGAGAGGCTGGCACATCCAGTGCCAAAGGTCCCACAGGCCAGCTCAGCTCGGCTGTCCCCACCCAATTCAGCCCAGTCTGTGCCTGGTCCCTTCACTGGGGAGCAGTGTCACCCTCAAGTTTCTGGGATTGAGGGGCAGGAATGTGGGACAGCCTCTGCTCCAAGCATGGAGCAGCACAAATCAAGAGAATCAGAGCTGGACAAGGATCTCTGTATCAGCTCCCAGGGACTGCTGGAATAGAGGAGCCTGGGCTCCAACTCGCCTGGCACATCCATGCAGGACTACTGGCTTTCCAAAGGTGTCCCACCTGGCTGAAAGCAGCACCTTGTCCCAATCCCCAAATTCCAACAGCCTCTCAAACACACCCATCTCTATGCTCTGACCTAGGCAGAACATTGGGATTTCATTCCTTAGAAGCACCTGAATCATCACCTCTCCTCCTCCATGAATTCCCACATTAAAAACACGCTCACTGTGTTTACCTGTGAACCCTCTGCTGCAGTGCCAGCCCAGTTACCAAGCAGCACATGGCTCTGGATACCAGCCCCTGAGCCACATTCCCATTCAACCTGATCCTTCCCTCCTGGACAGGATTCCCGTGGTTTGGCACCTTGGGCCGTGCCTTCCCCTGGGGTTAACCGAGGCCCTGTGTCACACACGCCTGTGCCAGGTGTGGCCGCTGGTCTTACAGGGATCAGGAGCGAGGCAGGCTCACTTCCTCCCACCAGGAAATTCGATCTCTTCCTCCCCCAGCTCACCTTATTCCCATTTTTCCTGGGTGCAGCTGTGAGTACTACGTGAACGACGCTCCACGCGTGGTCCTGGACAAGCTGGAGAGCCTCGGCTACCGCGTGGTCAGCATGACTGGCGTGGGCCAGACCCTGGTCTGGTGCCTCCACAGGGAATAGCCAGGCAGAATCCTGCCTTCCACCTGGACAACATCCCGCTGGAGATCGTCTTGGAGGACTGGTGGCAGATTTTCCCCCTTAGTTCCTTCCTGTCCCAGACTCCAAGCGCTCGGGCAGGGGGAGGAACGGTGCAAAGGCAGAGCTGGACCCGGTGGAATTTTGCCATCTCTGTTCCATTCCCAAGAGCAGGGAAAGGAAGGTATGCCCAGAATCAGGCAGAGGGAACAGATGGCTCCAGCTCTGCCTTCAGCAGGATGGCAGTCTGGCAAATTCCAGCTTTTTACATTTTAATCATGTATTCAGCATGCCCTGGAGGAAGCTCAGTAACAACAGCCCTGTTTGCCTCCTCCTCAGGCTGCCCTGGAGAGCTCCGTGCCTTCTCCTGGGTCACGGGGTTAGGGAGGGACACCAAGCATGGACACCATCCCACCTCATCCCTGAAATCCAAGGGGGAACCACTAAAGCTACTCCCAGTGCTCTGAGAATCCCTTCCCTCAGCAGCAGCACCAAACTTCCAGATCCCAGACTGCCATCCAAGCCTAACACAGGATTCCCAAAATAACACAGAGAGGTTGTGTGACTGTTACAGGTGCAGGCTCTAATCCCAACACTGCTGGAATGTTTGGAACTGTGCTCGGATCCTGCTGTGGGGGTAACACCAATAAAACACTGCTCCAAAGAGACCAACGTCCTTCTGTGGGTTGTTTAAAGCTGTTGCCAAATTCCTCTGGATGCATGGCTCCCAAGAATTAAAAGCTCCAAGGTTTGATGCTCTCATGGCACCTCTCACACCTTGTCCCATGGGTACACACACGGACAGGGTAACACCTGTACTCTGTGAACCTCAGGGAACCATTCCTTCTCCAAATCCGGACAGGGATAAGGGCGCAGTCCCTGGGAGTTTCTATTCCCACAACACCTTCTAAAAAAAGGAGGTTTATTGACTTAAATTAAGAAACAGCTCCGGGGGGGGTGGAGGGGTGAGGAGAATCCATACTCTTTGTGCTAAGTGTGGGACTTTTCCTCCTCTTCTTCCCGCTGGAGCTGCTGGATGAGCTGCTGCCTCTCGGCTGCCTGGCGCATCCTCATCATCACCAGGCTCTCGTAGTCCCGCTCTGACACCACTGATGCCTGGGAAAGAGCAGCAAACACACACAAACAAACCCATCAGGGACAGCACAGACTCCCAGACCTTCCCCAAATCCCCATCACAACACCAGTGTTCCCAGCAAGAAGTGGTTTGATCCCACAGTAATCGGGTGAGGTGGGTGAAAGCTACCTGGCTACAAGAAATAAGCAGGAATTGTTATTAAAATGATTATTGAAAATAGCCAGCAGTAAGTGTGGTTGATGAGGAAAGCGGGATAAACACGGAGTCAGCACTCCATGAGGCTGGATGGGGCATTATTGTGGATGACAAGATCCAAACCCTGCACCTACAACGTTGGTGCCCGAAGTCCAGTGTACACTTCACCTGTTATAAAGGCTAATGCCATAAAAAAAAAAATCAAACCTTTGTGGATTAGTCATGGAAGTGGCTAACTTCCAACTGTCTCACAATGCTGAGGCCTTGGCACAGGTTGCCCAGAGAAGCTGTGACTGCCCCATGCCTGGAAGTGTTCCAGGCCAGGTTGGATGGAGCTTGGAGCAACCTGGGATAGTGGAAGGTGTCCCTGTCCTGGGGAAGAACTGGATGGGCTTTAAGGTCCCTTCCCACCCAAACCATTCCAGAATTCTAACAGCTGCAATCAATGCCCTTAGAAGTCTTTTCCACCAACAACAATTCCATAATTCTAAATGGCTGCAGAAAGAAAACCACCAGGGATGTTCCCAAACCTGACACAGGAATGGAAGTTTTCCAAAACTCCTGGAGCCTCCCTGCTGTGTGTGGCAGCAACTGTCACGTCAAGGCAGTTGATGGCAGACTCTGCCTAATGAACGTGGGCAGCAGATGACAGCTGCTCCAGTGCTGCTTCCAAAGCCATTCCACACTAGTAGGTGGCCGTGCTATTTTGGATGTATGAAAGCACTGCAAGGCTTGGAAACATCCAGCTTGTTCCTTGACAGTTCAGGTGGAAATAAGAGTGTCTTGACAGCAGGTGAATGGAAAAAATAAAACCAACCCTTTATACTAATTTTTCTAGGAAGCGGGTTAAGTGGTGATCGCAGAGAATCATGGAATCTCGGAATGGTTTGGGTGGGAAGTGATCTTAAACATCATCTGGTTCCAACCTCATGCCACAGGCAGGGACACTTTCCACTAGCCCAGGCTGCTCCAACCCGGTTTGGAACACTTCCAGGGATGGGGCAGCCACAGCTTCTCCAGATACTGAAGGATTTCTTAGGAAGCAGAAGGGATACAAAGGCAATAGAATGCCTAAATAAGTGTCTGCATGGAAACATGGGTGAGTGCAATTCCTTATCCCTGCCAGCAAAGTGGTTCCTCCGAGGACACAATGAAAGCCCACAACAGATAAGGAACATCAAGAGGGAAATTAAGAGTCTAATTGGTGTCTTAGGAGCCACCTGAGCAAAATGACCTTTGGGTACTGGCAGCAGCAGTGTCTGAGAAAGCACCGATGGTATCAGCCCTCAGCCAGGATCCTTCCAAGTCCCATCCACCAACCCCAGGAATTTGCTGGGCTGGATGAAGAAGCTGCCTGAGACTCATGCAGATGAATCACCCACACAAACCTGAAGCCCCACCTCACGCTGGGATTGAAATTTAAACCAGCCAGGAGATTATTTGCAGCCTGGTTTGGGAGCTGTGCTGACACGAGGAGCCCTCGGAGTGGCGGGAGGAAGAGCAGCCTGATCCAGGTGGGCTCCCAGCACGTGCTCCCGGGTTCCTGAGCGTGGGCTGAGGCTCTGCCACTCCACACACCTACTTCCTGCAATCCTGGCAATTACCAATGGAGTAAAACCCAGTTTCTGACGTGGCTGACTCAGCAAGGGCTTGGCTCAAAACAAACACATCCACGCAGGGAGCCGCCGAAGCAGCGACGGGTGGCACATGAAGGGACGGCGGCGGCAGCGCTGCGGAGTTTTGGCACTCTGGGTCCAACCTGGCTGAATTCCTGGACTCCTGGCTGATGCTTCATCCTGGTGAGAGTGGCAGGCCCAGTTCTCCGAGTGCTCCAGCAGCTTCTCCTCTCCTGGACTCCGGGCTGCTCCAACAGGGCGTGAGTCTCCTTTGCACTCTGTTCTCCCAACTGTTGTCTCCCGCGTTGTCGCTTTTTACATCCCCCTTCTCCCGTATTCCCTGGGTTCCTTCGGTGGGACTGAGTCACCGTCTCGTTCCCAGCCACCCACGGCGCTTTTCCGGCGGTGCCCCTCCGCAGAAGGTGCTTGGTTACCATGGCACCCGAGTGCCCTTCTGTTCTAGATGCCAGATTAGATCTGTTCTCATGGTGACTGTGCCTCTGCTGTTCCCCACCAGCCCGGAGCCGCAGCACACGTTTAACGAGCTCGCTCAGCTCACACACCGCCGCTCCTCTCCACTCCAGGGGGAGACTCCTTGAGATCCAAGACGAGCCAAGTGCTCCTTGCCACAGCGTGGAGTTTGCATTTCCTGCACTACCAGCCTCTCTGTTTTCCTCGCAGCTCCGGGAACGGGGCAGGAAGAGGTTGTTCCTGTTGCGTGGCTCTCTGCTGATCCCATCTGTGAGGAGTCAGCGTTCCTGCTCCTCGCTGCCTTCCCTCAGCATGGATACTTGGCGCAGGGGCTCCATCAAATCCACCACCTTCTTCCGACGCTTCTCCCTCAGGAGGCACAAAAAACTGGGCAACCAAGTCATCATCCTGAACCAGAACAGCCACACTCTGGACACAGACAGCCAGAAGAGGGAATGCTTGAGGGACAAGTCTGAGTACCTGTCCTGTCAGAGTGAGCAGAACCTGGCCAAGGCACAAGCTCCTCCCAAGCCTCCCCGGCTGTACCTGGACAGTTCCAGCTGCCCCAACATCATTGATCACACGGATTCCCACTCTGACCTCTCCTTTTCCGACGCTGCTCCGTACCACAAAGCCACTCCAACGCACAAGGACCAGGCTACAGAGCACGGCACCTCGGAGGCAGGTCTCCCAAACAGCACCACTCTTCCCGACCTGGCTGACCCCTTCCTGTCCTTCAAAGTGGATTTGGGGCTATCTCTCCTCGAGGATGTGCTGCAGACCCTCAGGAAACAGAACCCGAGGGATTACGCCATTTGAAGGTATTCCTTGTCCACCACATCCCGGTTGCTCACTGCTGCTGCCAGTTCCTCTGATCCCGGCAGGAGGAAGGATGCTGGAGCGTGCCTGTTGTGTGTGGCCTGTTTCATTGTCCTCACCCACCACAGACCATCCCTGTCCTTGCCAAGGAATCCTCGGGAGCAGAGCTCATGGGCTCTGTGCTCAGGTGAGAGCACTCTCTGCTGTCTCGTGGGCAACTTTCCACTCTCCACCCCAGGAATTTCCCACTCCGGACTGAGCATCCCCTCCTCAGGGAAGACTGG
Organism: Acridotheres tristis; assembly: GCA_037013685.1. NCBI lineage: Eukaryota > Metazoa > Chordata > Aves > Passeriformes > Sturnidae > Acridotheres > Acridotheres tristis. Next base: position 5,052,000 of record CM072890.1, on the reverse strand, counting down.
CATTTTTTGGGAAAGACTTCTTCTGGGGATGTGACACTGTGGGGCAGGGATTTGTCATGGATCACTTGTGGAACAGCAGGCAGCCTGCAAGGAGGCAGCAGCACTGCACCCCAAAGCCAAGGCTTTGAGGGCTGAGAGATGGGAACTGGGGCTTCTCCTCCCACCATGATGGATGTGAAAGCTCAAAGCTGTTCCTCTGTTTTTTCTCCTCCTCCTTGTGGGTTTCTTTTCCCTTAACTCCAGTGCAGGTGGCACTCCCAGCCTGGAAACAGGTAAGCATCCAAGTAGGCTCCTGATACAGCACCAGCAGTGGATTTATCCTCCTGGCAGGAGAAGAGATGTCTCTGACACTGCTGCCCCACGCATGCACTGAGCTCCCAGCTGTACAGACATAGAAGAATAAATGTATCTGTGACTGGAAGTGTCTGGTTGCCTCATTTCGTTGGGAACAAGCCACAGAAATCCCAGGCACCAGGAGCACAGGGTATCTGGAGTGGCCCAGGTCCATCCTGCCTGGCACTGCAGGGGTTTATGATGGGGAGGGGGGAATCAATGTGGCTCTGAGGGAAGGACAGAGCTGGTGGGACTTGATTTTCCCCTGAGGAAAGCTCACACAGCTCGGGGCAAGACAGGAACAGTTCCCACTCTGAGTTGGACAGTGGGAAAGGCTCTGCAAGGCTGAGCACATTTTGGGCAGCACGAGACAAACTGTTAAAATAAACTACCAGTTCTTACCTTTTTGACTATTAGAGCTCTGTTTAAAAACAATAATAATAACATAACCAGGAGCTTTGGAAGTGGCCACAGCAAAGTGTAGGGACATTCCAGGGAAGGCATAACTACCTCTTAGCCTGTGAGATTCACCTCCTAAAGTCAGATAACAGGAAATAAACCCTCTGAAACCTCTGAAGGAGCTTAGAACCGGTACAAGAACACCAGGCAGGAGGTTTTTTATCAGGGCTGAATGGCTGAGAAGCACTAGCAGGGAGATTCCACTGCAGGAGCAGGGAAAATCTTCCCCAAACTGAGCATTGCATGCTGTTGGAGTGGCAAAACAAGCTCTCTGCAGCCACTGTGTGCTTTGAACCACCACACAGCCACTGCTCTCAATAGGCCTGCAGTAATACAGGCCAAGCCACAGCTTTTGAATTCCAAGGGGAACCTGGATCCTGCTTGGCTCCAGCAGCTCTCCAGGAACTGCTGGACAACGTGCACCTGTTGCTGTAGGAGACAACAAGGCTGTGGAAGATGAGCAGCCTCCCCACAACACAGCTTCCAACTGGGAACTGCTTCCAAATCCCCTGGCTGTCCTTTACCTGTAGATTTTGGCACTCATGTCCTGGCTGGCTCTCCCAGGCAGGGAGTACCTGGCTGCCTGTCCCAGACAGGGAGCAGAGGATGAGTAGTGAGCACGTTGCCATGAGAACACTGCAGATTTGGGCTGATTCCTGAAGCAGAGCAGTGAAGGAGCTGCTTTTGCACAGAGTGAGAACAAAACGGGGGTGGATTCAGACAAAAACAGAGGGGGGAAGCGAAGAGGAAGCAAGGGCAGCTTAAATCAGAATGAGGTAAGTGCAGCCTGGAAGCAAGAATGTGGAGCTTGGTGGCTGGGAAGAGGCAGAGGGAACAGGGATCTGGGAGCTCACTCTGCACAGTCTTGAACTGGAGAGCACAAGCTGGAAGCAGATCAGCCAAGAGAAGCTGTAAACACATCACAGGTTTTAGAAGCATCCTAGTGGATGCAGCAAGAGGATTTGGGGAGGGTCTGGAGTAGGAACAAGGGAAAAAAAGGAAGGGGAGCAGCTTGGAGATGCAAGGCTGCAGTGCAATCCCAGGGAGTGCAGCTCCTTCCAGCTAAAAGGACAGCAAAGCACCAGCTGTGCAGGTCCCTGGCAGCTGCTCCTCAGCATTCCCAGAGCCAGGTGGGATTGAGGAGGCTGTGCTGGGTAGGGCTGAGTCACCAGCACCGTGTGCTGCTTTCCTGCTCTCCCTGCTGCCCCACCACACTAATCCTGCACCGCAGGCAGACGCTGCACTTCCACAATAACAAGCTCTGGGCATGGAAACAGGCCAAGACAAACTCAGGGATCTGAACCCACAGAAGCTGGAATCCACTACCAAGCTCCAATTGCACCAGCAGCCCCCTTTGGTAGGAATGAGTCAGTTCTCACTCTCTGCTAGTGAGAAATTCTCAAATAATGTGCTTTGGATTCTGCTTTTTGCCTCAGTTTCCTTCCTAACACTCTGGTGAATCTCCTGTGGCTGCAGGACTCTCCCTGGTCCTAGATGGACAGGATAACAATTAGGTGTTCTGATGCATAATTACAAATAATATAAATAAAATACTTGATGAAAGTATTAATAAAAGTATTAAGTATTCACTCTCATCAAGAGAGTGAATGCACTGAACAATCTCACAAGCTTAAAATATTTAGGGAGTGAACACACAAAAGGGTATTTAGTTTGATATTGCTGTCTCCTCCCTCCTGCAGACCCTAAGAGCAGAAGTTTCCAGCACTGGAACTTCATCCTCCTGGGAATGCAGTGAGTAACCAAGACTCTCTAGTGGAACCTTTCAGCAGCTCTCACTCAGAGGATTCCAAAAGTCAAAACATTAAAAAATCCCATCAGAATGGCACTGGAGGATTTGGGCTCAGCAAGGAACATCCTTGTTTTTCACTTGGGAGAAAGGGAATGTGTGAAGATCCAGTCATCCAAATAGCTCCAGTTCCCAGTGAATGTGCTGCTGCTCAGGCAAAGAGGTTCTTTAGAAAGCCAGGCCTGGCCCCAAGAGCTTCTATCTGACAGCACACTGAGATTTAGGCTGTTACAGCACAGGATTTCCACCCCACAGCCCCTTCTCCTCACCTGTGAGGTCCTGGGCTGGCTGGTGCTGTCAGGGAGGACGGTGCTGGGGCGGCTCTGGGGCTGGCCCTCCAGCCAGGAAATCTTCAGGGGGTTATTTAGCAGGCCAACTTCATTCTTCACAGCCATCTCCTGGCAGGGAAAACATCCTTCCATCACCACCTGAATTTCAGACTGAATTTCAAGTCCTCAGCCATGGGCAGGGACACCTTCCACTCTGAAATGGATGGTCTTTTAAGGTCCCTTCAAACCCAAACCATTCTGTGATTCCAATCTGTAAAATTTTAAGCATCTTTCCGACTCAAACCATTCCGTGACTCTCAGATTTCACAGCTGCCCTACATGAAAAGCACCTTCATGGTCCATAGTCCTGCCAGTACTTTTGATATACTGATCACACACGATTTTGGGGGGTTTTATTATTTGGATATTAGTAAAGAAAAGCTCGAAGGAAACCCTTGTACAGCCCAAGCTGATGGAACTACTAAAATTTAGGGTAACTGATGGCTTCTGCTCCCACAGCCACATGAATTATTTTAACTCACAGTGAGTCAAGACATTTTGGGTTGTTTTTCACTGCAAATGCCTGATATCACCTCCAAAACACATAAGCCCACCTCCAAGGCATTTCACCTTCAGAGAGAGCTGAGTAAGTGCTCAGTGCCTGATTTTTAAGGCAGTACCTCTTCCCTCAGCCTGTTCCATGCACAACCTGTTTATGCGCCTGATCTCTGGGTTTGTGCCTCCAGCTGTGCCACTCCCTCCGTGCCTCTGTGCCTTCAGACTCTCATTACCCTTCTCCACTGCCTTAATGACAGGGCAGTGTCCTGGCTGTCACCTGGCCTGTGCCACCCCCAGCACACCCAGCAGGGGTTCTGCACACTCACGGCTGCCTTCACCGTGGCAAATTCCACCACTGCACTCCCAGTCTTCCTGCTGGAGATCAACAAATTGAGCACATCACCATACTGTGGAAAGAAAGAAAGGAAGGAAAGTTAATTACAGAGCCAGGAGAGATGTCAAGTTCATTTATCAAATGAACACAAAGAGAAAACGTGTTTTCACAGACATGAGGTTTGAGCTGTCACCATTTCTGTCCTGATCCCGCTATTTCTGTCATTCCAGGAAATAATCTGGGAAGGCATAGAGCTACACACTTGGCTCCCAGCAAGCCCCAGTACAAGAGGACTGCTGAGCTCAAAGCCAGAGCTCAGAGGGAAAATAAAGATGCCAGGCTGGAATTGATCAGATCAAAAGGCTTGTCTGTGCCTGTCTCTGCACTTCCCACAGCAGGGATGTGGAGTGCTTGAAGTGAAGGATGAGTGCACCACAACCACAGAGCCAGACTAAGTGGGCAGGAGGCTTCCAGTGGGAAGAGTTTCCAGTTGCTCTGTTTCAGCAAGAGTCCCTGCTGGGAGCCAGGCAGAGCTGTTAGCTGGGAAACAGCTCCCAGCTCAGCGATCAAAGGATCTAACTTGCCTCAAAGGTTGGATCTGATGATTTAAAAGATTTTTTCCAACCTTAATGACTCCATGATCATGCTGATGAGCTTTGAAAACGACATGAGAAAGCTGAACAGGGAAGGAAATGAGCCACTCCAGTTTATAGCTGTTTAGATCAGATTACCTGTTTAGATTAGATTATTAAGATAAAATCATTCCTTCCTTCCTTCCTCTGAGGGTGGGGAGGCCCCGGCACAGGTTGCCCAGAGAAGCTGAGGCTGTTCCATCCCTGAAAGTGTCCAAGGCCAGGCTGGACAGGGCTTGGAGCAGCCTGGGATAGTGGAAGGTGTCCCTGCCTGTGGCAAGGGGTGGAACTGAATCATTTCTAAGGTCCCTTCCAACCCAAACCATTCGATGGTTCTGTGATATGCAGCTTCCCAGAATCCACTATTCCTACAGCACTGAGAGCAGGGGAAGACTCAGTAACAAATAGGGAAGAGTGTCAGACAGGACCTTTTGCAGGATCTGCAGCAGCACATCTTTGGAGTATCCCCCTCCTGTCTCATCTTCCTTCCTGCATTTCCACCTGAGCTGGGAAACAAACGCCAGGAGTTAAATTTTTCCCGTTTGGAAGTGCTGCCTGCTGAAGCAGCTCCCAACCCCCTGCACATTCCCCACGTCTGCTATTTCCAGCCACACTCCCAGGCCTGCCAAGACAGTGATCTCAGCATGGGAGTGAGCACAGGGAACAAACTGTTTGGGGAACAGGGAGAAATGCTGCTCACTGGAATAAAAAAAGATCGCACTTGAAAGGATGCTAATGGCTCTGCCAGGGTAATTAGCAGATGTTTCCCTGTTGCTTAAAGCACAGACAACTCAATCCCAGGCTCAGAAATCTGGAGCAGACAAAGAAAAGGTGAGTGAGGAAGGAATTCTAACAGCAAGGACAGGAGCTGTTCACTTGATGAAATTCCATGGAGGAATTTCATCTCCAGTATGAAAAAAGATGTGCCAGCTCAGCAGGGCTGAAACGTCCCTTCTGTTTTCCACCATGTTCTATCAGTTTTCACCAAAACACAGCTTTTCAAGGATGCTTTACCTTGAGCTTAGGAGTTATTTTGCCTTCTGCTCCATCTCTTTCCTGCTTGCCTAAAGAGAGAAAAAGCGAAAAAAAAGAGATTGAAAGGACATGGGTGAAAATTCCTCAGCATTTTACACAATTCTTTTTCCCTAAGAACACGCACATGATGAAACACTTTGAGATTTCCACTGGACCATTCCAGTCCCAAAAATCTCGTGCAACAGGAACTGCAGCACAGACTGAATACTCCATGGCAACATTTTTCCCTTCTAGGAAGCCCAGACTTGCCATGATCAAGGCTAGAACAGGTCAGCAAAAATACAAGCAGGAGACGCGTTCTGAGGCGTTTTTCCCTGGAAGAAGCTTCTGCTGGGACAACTGGAAAAATTAAGCTGGCAGAGAGCCCAGTGCCACCTGCAGGTGAGGGCTCCAGGCTCCCCTGTGCTCACCTTGGCTGTGCTGCTCCCTTTCCCGGCGGATTTGCTCCCTGATGAGCCTCTGCTGCTCCTCCAGCTGCCGGGAGCCCTCCTCACGCAGGCGGATTATCTGTGGCACAGGGAACACAGCACGGACACCTGAGGCTGGAATGGCAATTCCACACAGCCTGGGTCTCACATCCATCTCCTGGGACACCTCTCCTGCCACTTCCCCTGGGACAGCTCCAAAAAGAGCTGCCTGGTCTGGTGGAAGGGGTCCCTGGGCATGGCAGGGGCTGGAACTCAAACCATTCCAGGACTCTCCGATTCACAGAGCCTTTCAATCCCAAAGGTTGAAGGACTGCTCTCCAAAAATTTTTTGCACCTCATCCCATGGATTTCATCATGAATGGAAATACTTCCAGCAATTCTTCTCAAAAATAGCAGAGAGAACTAAGAATTGGTCCTTACTTCTTCCTCTAATGATCTTGTTATCCTGATCTCCTCCTCTTCATTCTCCTGGGACTGGGCTTCTCGTTCTCTGGCTTCAAGATCTGCAGAGAAAGAAACAAAATTAAAACAATCCAAAGAGAATTTGAATTTTCCCTGCTGACCAGAGGAAGATGGAGATCACAAACCTGGCTACAGCTACACCAATATCCTGATAGCTCTGCTGTCTCTCCTCTGGCACCACACACCAAAGGAATCTTCATAGTCCTCAACCCCCTAATTCCCACAACAGGACCTAATTCCCTCCTTCCTAGAGCAGGACCACCCCAGCTATGGCTCTGGGAGGAGATTCCAGAGTCATCCTACATGGATTGATCCCTGAGGGATTCCTGTGGAAGGAGAAATGCAAACAGCCAGCTAAGGGAGACTTCAGGAGAACATGAGGGCTTGATTTTTCTTACCAAGCTTTACTTTCTTCCTCTTCTCATCGAGTTTCTGTGTCCTTGCTGCAGCCTCCTTCTTCGCCCTCCTCACCCTGTCATAGGCTGCCTGCCAAGGAACCAGCACAACAGTGGGAAACTACAGAAACCAGGAGAGAAACTGGAAAACAGGGAATAGAACGACATCAGGGATTGCTAAAACCCTGTCAGCAGAAGTGAAGCATCTGCTGCTTCTTGGATTACAAGCTTTTCCAGGACCTGAAAAGAGGAGCTCATGTTTTTAGCTTTAATCACTTGGAATCAACACTTTTCTGGAGAGAGTTCCTTGCTCATTTTTGGTTTGTTTTTACTCTTTCCAGGGACATTTCCAGTTATTTCAGGCTTTGGGCAGTGGATTCTCAGCCACTTCCTCACAGCTCCAGAAGGATCCAAGCTCTCCTGTGTCCCATAGACAGCAAAGCTTGGAGCCTCAGGAATTGCATCCAGGTATTTGTCAGCCTCTGACTCCACAGGAATGGCAGATGCACCATTGCCATGTGAATTCGTTATTCCTGAATCAAGGATGGCCATCACTAGTGCCATTAAATGGGATATGCCCCAGTCCAGCATGTTATTAAAGGCAGAATCTCAGGGCAGAGCTGCTCCCAGCAGCAAATCCCAAAAACATTTCTCCAAGCACCTGAGAATTGATCTCATGGAGAACCAGGGGGAATAACAGCTGAGATTTGTATTCATGGAGTCTCAGTTGGAGCAGAGAGCAGGACAGGCAGGAATACAGTTCCCAGCAACACCCCAAAATCCCACTCTTCCCAAATGGGCATCCTTACCCTGGCTGCTGCATCTGTGAGCACGGCCAAGGCCTGGGACAGCTGGTGGAAGATTTCCGCTGGGAACGAGAAGAAACAAGGGCAAGATGAGGGAAACCAGGCGAGGGACCTGGGGAAGAACAGGAAAGATAATTCCTGCAGGAAGATCTCTCCAAGGAAGAAAAATCACCTCCCCAAGAGATTTGTAAGTCAACCTCTAGCCAGGGCCACCTCAACTCAAAGGTGTTACACAAACTTGGGAGTAAATAAAGAAACAAAAAACTGGGATTGTTTCATTTTAAGAGAAATCTTGGAACACAAAAGCTTGATTTTTCTTACTGATTTTTTTTTTATTTTAGGTTGCAATATCTCCTTCATGCCACATTTAGCTGGAGCTCAGGATTTCCTTCTCCCTCTCCATCCTTTTCCTTCAACAAGTCCTGCTTATGTTGTATTGGAAGTTGTTGCATCACAGCCATCTATCCTTTCAAAGTCTTTCCTCTTGTCCCATTACAAGCACTGGCAAATTGTATTTATTTTTTTATAAAGATGAATTATCAGTCTTGACACACAAAATACAAAATAACTGCTAATTCTACAACCTCCATCCACAGTAGTCACTTGCTGCAGGCAGCTGAAATTCCCCCTTGCCCTGCCCAACATAATAATCCCATATCCTTATCCCAAAATAATAGGATTTATGGAGTGCTGGTGAAGTTTGGACTGTGAGATACAGATCAAAGCAGTGTCCAAACAAGAAAAGGTTGGGAAAGTTTGGAGGGGTGCAGTTACAACTCCAGCAGTGACTTAATGCTGGTGTTTCTAAACCCAGCAGGGATTGTTCAGCCTTAAAAAGCAGAGTTAACACCAACAGCAGTAACTCCCAGCCTTGTACATTCCCAAGGACACACACCCAGCCATTCCCTCAGGATTTAGGGAAGCAGAGCCACTTCCAGGAGCCTGGAGAAGTGAAAACTGCAGCAGGAAGAGCCGCCCCATCTCACCTGCCCGGGGGTTGTCCGGGTTCTTGTCAGGGTGGCAGGTCAGGGCCTTCTGCCGGAACGCTGTCTTCACCTGCAGGGGCCAAACTGGGACTTACTGGGGGGAAACTGGTTTGTCTCTGCCCAAAAAAAGCAGCTTGGAAAACCAAATTAATCCCTGTGTTCAGGGGCCAGGACATGGCTGTGTCTAGAAGGAGTTGGAGCTTTTAAAAACTGTTTTTACTTCCAGGTGTCTTGTGTTGTAGCAGTTAAACCTCAGGTGAAAAAAATGGGTGAGGGAAAGGGAAGGAAAAACAATGGGGGAAGGAAAAAGACCCAGAAAGAGAACCAAAAAGAGGGAAAGGGAATCAAAAAGGGGAAAGGAAAAAAGCAGGAAAGAAAAACGACTGGGGAAAGGAAAAGAAGTAGAAAAGAAAAAAAGAAGTAAAGAGAACAAAAAATGGGGAAACGGAGAAAAAAAATGGAAAGGGAAAAATAAGGAGGAAAGGAAAAAAGGAAGCCCCTCTATCCCACTCCCAACCAATTCCCTGCTAAAACAAGTGGGAAAAGTTGTGTCCCGGCCCCACCTGGTGGCCAAAGCTCCCGGGATTGGGAATGTGCAGGAAAAGCCCTGCAGATGACCCCACCTCCTGCAGAAGAGTCCAGCCGAGGGAAAGGCGTTTCCTCCCTGGGCTCCATCCTCCAAATTCCCATTTCAGCAAAGAATTCCTTCCCAATATCCCATACAACCCTGCTCTGTTACAGTGAGAAGCCATTCCCTTCTTATCCTGTTATTCCAGGCCCTTTCCCAGAGCCTCTGCAGCTCTCTCGCAGCTTCCTTCCTGTGTTTAGCACTGACTAACCAACTAAATTCAATCAAAACCCAGAAACATGTCATTCCAACCCCACAAAATTAACTGGGACAGATCTCTAAGAACTGGATTTTTGGATCAACACGCGAATTTCCTTTCTGGAAGCACACAAACAAAGCGACAGCAACAGTGTCCAGACCAACGCCGCGGTTCTCTCCGAGCCATCTCCTCCTCCACAGGCGCTTGGAGCAGCCCTTCAGTTGGGCACTGGAGAGCAGCTGGGAACACGCCGCTCCCGATGACACCGGGACAAGGAGAGAAGGGAAAGAAAGGCGAGAAGGAGCCCGTCCCGAGCCGCCAGGACACTTCACCTCCTTCTCGGACGCCTTCTCGCCGATTCCCAGCAGCCCGTAGAGGTCCCGCTCCAGCAGCTCCTTAGCCACCGCCATCTTCGCGCTTCCCGGTTCCGCTCTTGGCGCCGCGGTCGCTGGGAAATGTAGTCCCCACACGCCGCTGCGCCACGCGCCGCCTGGGAAAGTTGGACTACAAACACCGTGATGCACCGCGCGACCCCAGAGAAAGGGAACGGTCAAGGTGCGCCGTGCCCTGCTGGGCATGCTGGGTGTTGTAGTTCTTTAGCCGCGGCTGCGAGTGGGGAGAAACTGAAGGAAAACTACAAGTCCCGTGGGGCCGTGCGCGGGCACTAAGTCCCTAGGGAAAACAGTACGGTGGTCCCGCGGTCCCCCAAGGTCACCACTGATCGTGTCCCCAAGTACCACAGACAGATCCACATTCACCACTAAATCCTTCCAGGGGTGGCACTCCACCACCTCCTCGGGAAACCTGTGGCAGTGGGGAGTGGTGCCAGCCCAGCTACAGCCTGTTCCCAAAAACATACTTGTTTTTGTTGTCCCCAAAAAGCATCCATCTCAGCCCAAGGCACATTCCTTGCAAAGTTCTTGTCTTCTTATTGATCTAAGAGGCCTCCCTTTCCCCCTGTGCAAAGAAGTGAGCACTGTAGAAGAAAGCTTACCCAATTATTCCCATACACAGGACATGGAATTTTTCAGCCCTTATTCCTTTATTGTAGTAGGATTTGTCTCCTTGTGGCTGAAGATGACTTACCTTTATCAACAGCAGTAACAAGTCATGAAGAGATCATGAAGAAAACTGGATAGCCATGAATCCAGCAAAATGAATTGTTTCAGAGAGGGTTTTCTTACCCAGTAGTGCAATAAACTGAAAGATTCCTGGTGTGTCTCCATGGAGCCTCACCCAAGCAGAGGCTCAGCTCTCAGGGTGCAGACTAAAGTCATTGTCAGTGTTGTTCCAAGCCCTGCTCCACTGCCTCCTCCTTCTTCTTGATGAGAATCCTGGAATGGTTTGTGCTCAAAGGGACCTCAAAGATGATCCAGTTCCATGATCTCGGGTTGCTCCAAACCCCGTCCAACCCACCTGGAACACTTCCAGGGATGGGACAGCCATAGCTTCTCTGGGCAACCTGTGCCAGAGAAAAAATTCTTCCCAGTATTCCACCTACATCTCCCCTTTTCCAGTTTGGAGCCATTCCCCTTGTTGTAACTCTCCAGCTCCTCACGAGTTGTAGCCCTGGGCATGCCGAGGCCACCTGTGGCCACTGTGGTGCCACCTCGGGGACCTGCTGTGGCCTCCCCCTGAGGATCCCCTCTGGGTTCCCCCTCTGTGACACCTGCAAGACACAAAATGTATCCACCGATGCCTGTCCCTAAGCCCAAGCACAGCACCTAAGTCCTTCAGGGCTGTCCCTACAGTGGCCCTTTGTGACAACACCATCAGTGATGTCACAGCAGCCACAGGACACGGGCCACATCACAAAAGCAGGACAGGGGACACAGAGCTGCAATCCCACGGTGAGACCTGTGGGATGCAAACACCGCTCTTCCAACCCCACCGCTGCTGAGGTGTGTGACAGCCCCGGAAGGACAAAGAGCTGCGGGGTTTTGGGGACAGCTACCTGCAAACAGACTTTGTGCCTCTTGCAGGGCGGGATGTCATCGAGGGAGGACACTCCAAAGCCGGGCACTTCTGCCACCAACACCAGCCAGGCCGCCCCGGCCGCGGCGCAGGACGAGAACCGGGAGGAGGGCGCGTGCCCGGAGTGCCGGCACATCAGCACGGCATGCTCCAGCTCGTGCCGGCACTGCTTCTGCCAGCTGTGCCTGTGGGACTGGAGCCTGAGCCAGGCCGTGTGCCCTCGCTGCGGGCGGCCCACGCGCCACCCCTACCCCCAGCACGTGGCCCTGTACCACGAGGTGCAGGACTGCGTGTACGACAGCAAGCGCCGGTGGCACGGCCGCTCGGCGGGGCTGCCGAGGAGCTGCTCCCAGTATTTGACACGCGGCGGGCCCTGGGAGAGGAGGAGAAGGAGATCCATGAGGTGGCCCCGCGATGGCCGCCGGCGCTCGTGGCACAGCCGAGGCAGCGACTCGCCGAGGAGGAGGTGGCGGCAGCGGCAGCGGCAGCAGAGAAGGGCTTGGGAGGACGCACCTGACAAGGGCCAGACTCCAAGGCTGGAATGGGCCATCCCGGCCTCCTCGCAGGGAAGTCGATCCCGGCGCGGGTCGCGCAGGTCGTGGAGCCAGCAGGAACGGTCACGGAGCCACCGCAGGTGGAGCAGGGGCAGGGAGCGCTCCCAGAGCTGGGACAGGCGGCAGAGCAGGGCCTCCAGGAGAGACCAGGACACCCAGACAGGCTCCCAGGATCGCTCCGCGAGGCAGAGGCGCTGGAATGCTGATGACAGACACGCTCCAAGGCCCCAGCACGACGTCCCCTCAGAGAGGAGCGAGACACACCAGCGGGAAGACGCCGATTCCTCCAGACAATGGCGTACAAGAAGGAGGCGAAACCGGGGCAGATCCCACAGGAGACGCCAGAACTCCCAGGGATCGGTGCCCCAGGACAATTCCACAAACCAGAGGCGCTGGAGGAGCTGGAATGCTGATGACAGACACTCTCCAAGGCCCCAGGGTGACACCCCCTCGAGGAGGTGGCAAGGCAGGGATTCCTCCAGGCAGCAGCACCGGACAAGGAGCCGAAGCCGGGGCAGATCCCACAGGAGAGGCCAGAACTCCCACACAGCCTCCCAGGGAACGGTGGCCCACGACAATTCCATGAGGCAGAGGCAGCGGAGGAGCTGGAATGGTGACCAGGAACGAGCTCCAAGGTCCCAGCAGAACATCCCACACTCCTCAGGGAGGAGCCGGCACCGGCGCAGGAGCAGGGACTCATAGCCCAGCCTCCCAAAATTGGAATTGCCACGTGCAGGCTCGGCCCAGGATGTCCAGACAGGTTTTGGTGATCTCCCAGGATGGAGCCACCAGATCCTACCTGGACATCCTGTTCCAGGGCTTGACTCGCTGCAAATAAACAAATGCCACTTGAGCCAGCACTCCCTTTCTTTTTTCTTTTTTTTGGTGTTTTTGCCACCTCAGGAGGCTCCACAGATACTTTGGAGCATCCCAGGCCCTTGGGCTGCCCTCATGAGCTTCATCCTTTCCCTCTGTGAGCTCCCCCCAGCATCACTGAGTGCCTCTCTGGATGAAAGAAGGAGCTGAGGGTTCTTCCACTCTTCAGCCTTTCCATGGCTGAACCTGACTTGGATTTTGCCTTTGCTTTCCCTTCAGTTTTATCCAGGGAAGCTTTGCTGGGAGAAGTTAGTATCCCTTAGCATTTTTTCAGCAGACCCACTTGGTACAGGAATGTTTCCCCCAAAAACCCAAGGTATGACTGATAAAATTCAGTGCTGGAAGTGCCCAAGCCCAGCTCCAGGGCCAAAACTTGTCCTAAACTTCCCTCCCAGCTCTTATCCCAAATGCCAGCCTTTGGAATCACCCCACTAACCTGCAGTGTGCCACTGATCTCTAATTTGGGGTATCAGCAGAGCTGATCATCTCCCTAAATGCATATTCAGCATGTGGGATGTAGATTTTGCCTATGGATACATTCTCTGCTGGATGGAAGGAGGCTGGTCACACTGGATCCCTCTTGCACTGCAAGAAAGAATTGGAAAAAAAGCCATAAAATTCGACAAATGGTGAAAAGCAGGAGCCTGGGCACACAAGAGGTGAGCAAGGATCTTTGATATCCACATCATACTCCGGTAGAGCCACTCCTCTGCTTGATCAAGTTTATTTTTCTTCCTCAGAAACCTGTTTCAAATACACCTGGAATTCACTCATTCTCCCAAATCTACTCAAAATGTGAGCTCTTGCTACCTAGAAACCATACAGAGCCTCAGGGGGGGAAAGCATTGGAGGTGTGGAGGTGGCCACACACAGCACCAAAATTATCCCGGTAGCTTTTCCGGGATAGATTTAATTTTTTCATTAAATACAAAACTTGTCCTCAGGTATAAACTGATGTTTGTTTATATCCTGGAAAGTCCTCTCTGAGCATGGTGCCAGGGGCCTGGAAATGCTGGATATGCACACCTGAATATACACACACAGACATTTCACAGGGAAAACCCTGGAAAAAAGGCAGCATTCAGTGTGGATGGATGTTGGTGGCAGAGCCACTATTTCAGGATAATGACGAGTAAGAAAACTGAGACAATTTCTGTTGAAATTAAAAAAAAAAAAAAAAAAACCCACACAAAAAAATAAACAAAACAAAAAAGATCTTGGAAAAGTGCAAAAGGCTGGAAGTCTGAGGGAAGAGGGAGTGCCTGTGGCCAGCACTGCCCTCGGAGGTCTCTGTCCCAGAGCTGCCCAGCCTGGATTCAGGAGGTTTTTACAAACACTGGCACCTCTGCCAGGCTGGCAGAGTAATTCCTCAGGGTGGTGCCACCATCAAACACTCGGGCAGAGTTGGTGTCCAGCCAGAGGTGCCCCTCTCCTGGCAGGTAGATATCCCTCCACGTTTGTCCCTTTTCTGTTATTGGAGCAATCAGGACCTGCAGGGAAAAGAAAAAGAAAGAAGAAAGAATTTCAGCAGAGGGAGGATTAGACAGCGGGGATGAGATGGTCATCAGGGAATCCTGGAATGGTTTGGGTGGGAAGAGACCTTGAAAAACCATCCAGTGCCACTCCCTGCCACGAGCAGGGACACTTTCCACTATCCCAGGTTTCTCCAAGCAAGAACTGGGAAAAGCAGTTCCCAAAAGCAGTTCCCAACATTCTGAGACTGTTTATTCCTGCTAAATCATTTCACTTCCAAAGCTGGTAGAGCGTTTCAGGGCCCCAAATAAGAGTTTCATGAAGAAAGCCAAGCTTTTCCAAGAAGCAAAAACCCCAAACCCACAAAACTCAGCTTGGATTTAAATCTGCTCAAATCCAAGTCCTGGTTTGCACTTGGGCAAAGTTGGATTTACAGGAATAATGCAGAATTCCCACCTCATCTCCAATGAGAAACTCATCCTCTATGGTGAATGCAACTGGATCTGTGGGGCTGAGCCACCAGGCAGGACGGAAGATGGGATATCCCAAACTCTGCCATTCCTCACTGTATTTTAGGAGCAGTGGCACAACAAAATCCCGGTGCCTCTGGATGCACTGGCGGGTCAGATTCAGGACCTGCAGGTGGGGGAAAAATCCATGAGGAGCCCGACATCCAGGAAACAGCAAAGCAGGCAGGGAAAAAAATAATTTAAAATTTAAAAGTAAAGTATACATTCCTTTGGGAAGGGAAATTACTGAATTGGAATGTCCTGGTCAAGTTATGGTGCAAATGGGAATGATAGTGGATGTTAATTGATTTGGATATAAATCCATTTGTAATACATTTAAATCCATTGATAATGGGCATAAATCCATTGGTAAGTGTTATAAATCAGATGGATTTAAATTTATTGATAGATATGAATGCATTGGATTTTAATAGATTTAAACCCACTGTTAATTAACTTAAATTCAGTGGATTTAAATGGGTTTAAATACACTGCTAATGGATCCATTATCCATTGGATTATCCATAATCCATTGGATTTTAATGATTTTAAATACATTGCTAATGGATATGAATCCATTTTATTTAAATGGATTTAAATCTGTTGATAATTGTTATAAATCCATCGCATTTAAAATATTGGTAGTGGTTACAAATACATTGGATTTAAACAGGTTTAAATACATTGACAATAGATGTGAACCTATTAGATTTAAATGTATTTCAATCCACTTATATTGAACATGAATCTATTGGGTATAAATGGATTTAAGTCTATTGATAATTAATATAAACCCATTGGATTTAAATATATTTAAACCCATTGATAATGAATATAAGTCCGTTGGATTCAAGTGAATTTAGATCCATTGACAATGTATATAAACCCATGGATTTAAATGCACTCACATCTATTGATAATGGCTATTAATTAATTGTTTTAAATGGATTTACATCCACTGATAAAGGACCTTAATAAATTTGATTTAAACCCCACTGATAATGCATATGAATCCACTGAACTGAAATATAATTAAATCCATTGATAACAGACACAAATCCATTGGATTTAAATCTAAACCCTTTGATAATGGATTTATTCCCACTTCAGTGGAAAGCTGAGGACAGCAGCTGGCAGGACAGCTCTGCCAGGCCACCCATGGCTTTTGGGGGCATTGGCCATGCCAGAATTCCTGTCTGGAGTGTGGGATACGTACCCAGGTGTCACAGCAAAGCCAGGGCGGGGTCCCAAAGGCCATCACGGGCAGGAATGTCACAATCTGCAGCCACCTCACAAACAGCTCCGGGTCCCCTGGAGTGGCTCCAGCCACGCTCCCTCCTGCAGGAACGTGGGGCTGGAGTGAGGGTCTCACATGGCATGGAAAGTTTTCCTGGGAAAACTTTTTTCCTGGGAGCTATAGCTCTGAAAAGCCGGCACAGCTTGCCTGGAAATGGCACAAACTCCCCAGTGCCAAGGACTCACCCAGCCATCCACAAATTCCTGTTTCCTCCAGAGGCTTTTCCCAACTCTTGCAGCTCCCAGGCTGCTGGGACACAACCCCTGGCAGCAAACTGCCCAGCTCTCTGTGCAGGAGGATCTGTGCTCCCATTCATCCCAGCCAAGGGCTCCAGCACCTCTTTGGGAAGCAAACTCCCATGCTGGGATTGCTCAAAACTCGTTTTCTAAGGAAAACAGGCTAAAAATAGAGGCCAAATTGAAATATTGCTCTCAATCCCTATTTCAGGGCTGTTGTTTAGCTCAACTCTCCATGTTTGACACTTCTGCACAGCCCCTGCTCACTCAGGGCATGTTTTAACCACCACTAATTCCATCAGCTCCAAGAAAAAGGGAAAGGGATCCACCTGGCCCTGATTAAAGACTGTTTCTTGCCCTTTTATAAAGCCTTTATTTCAGGATTTCTGCAGCCATTTTGCTTCGGAGCAGAAATGCAGACTTGGAGCAGAGCTGCTGGAGTTTTAGGGAATATCCATTCTCCAGCCACGAGCCTGGGGATGCAGGTCCTGGCTGTGCCAGGTGGGATTTAGCCCGAGACAAGCCCTACAGGGGTGGAACTCTGGGAAGGGCATCCCCAGAGACTCGGCTGCTGCTGGAGCTGCCTGGCAATATTTACAGCATATTCTGTTGCTTTTAATTCCTCACTTTTTTCCCCTGGTAACATTCATCCCAATCACGCCAGCACAACGGAAAACTGGGGAGCAAAACGCTCCATCGCACAACTAAGGTGTGAATGCAACTTTTGTGCCTGGAAAAAAAGCTGCAAAATTCACTGCAGAGAAGCCAGAATTAGGGGGAAAAAATGGAAAACCAGTCCTTACCTACTACATCAGGGATGAAGAAGTTGTAGCCCAGGAGGCTGTAGTGCAGCACGGAGGGGATGAGCCCCTTCAGCCCAGCGTGGCTCCAGTCGGAGCACAGGGGGCTCATCTGGACAAACAGTGGGAGGTGACTGGATCTGGGGAAACAACACAAACCCTTCAAGGTGCTTAGAGGGTGCACAGGAGATGAAATTCCATGATGCCCAGCTGGCTTGGGAGTCACTGGAGCCAGATTATAGTGCCAGAATGGTTTGGGTGGGAAGGGACCTTAAAGCCCATCGTGTGCCATGGGCAGGGACACTTTCCACTATCCCAGGTTGCTACAAGCCCATCCAACCTGGCTTTGGACACTTCCAGGAATGGGGCAGTTCTGGGCACCCTATGCCAGGGCCTCGCCACCCTCAGATCCCACAAGGGTCATTGACCCCAATACCCTGCCCTACCCCACTTCCTCACCAAGGAACATCTGGAATACCAAGAGCACATTCCAAGCACCGGTTCAACCATCCCCTAGCAAGCTCTTGTGCCCCTCAGCCCCAGCCAAGCCTGTCCCTGGTGCCCACCTGGTCCCGGCGCTGATGACGGTGCCATTGCCCAGCGTCGCCAGCGCCGCCGCCAGCACCTCGGTGTATCCATCATCCACCAGCTCAGCAGGAGCAGGGACATCCTGCTCCAGGAAGGAATTGCCCTCCACTCCCTCGAAGGCCACGTAGGTGGCCCCCAGCGCTTGCTGCAGGCGCCGGGCACGAGCCAGGTACCAGCCCAGCGCTGCCTCGCTGGTGACGTTCAGGCGGGCACAGAGCTGCCCCTTCCAGGTGGTCAGCAGTGGGATCTATGGAGGAGGAGGAGGATGGAAATCCCTGTCAGATCCATAGGATATCCTGTTGACTCCGGGGTGCAAGGTTGGGGGATGCTCTGCTGCCCCCATCCCACCCTGCTCTGTCATGGTGCAACCATCAACTCCCCAAAAATCCCTGAGCTGGTGGCTAAGGGATCATCAAAATGACCACACAAAATGAGAGATGGGGAATCTTCTGAACACTGGAAGTGCAAATTTTAAAGCTGCTTCCCCCAGCACTGCCGTGTGCCAGCAGGGTGGGATCGGGCTGTGTCCCTTGATAAATAATAAACCTGAGCATGTTTATTCAGCTTTAATTTTGGTTCGGGGCCCGTACCGAGCTGCCCCCAGGTCGGGGCTGGCGGCTGAGCCAATATCCCGCAGCTTCTCCACCCCGCAGGGAGCGCAGGAAGAGCGGGGAGGTGACACTGGCATACGGGGACAGCGTGATGGAGAGCTCCAGAGGTTCCACCAGCGCCGGGACCTGCCTCTTCCTGCGCTCCCAGGGCACGAGGTCCTGCAGGTGGGAAAGGGTGGAATAAGGGGTTTGCGGGAGCACCACGCTCCCCACGTGCCCGGGGGGTGGCAGGGTGGCCGTACCACGGCGGCGAGGACGGCGGTGCCACGTTCCCCCAGGGCCACCACGCCCTCCTGAAGGCGATGTCGCTTCAGCTTCCTCACCAGCGACCTCAGCCCTCGCCTGATTTTGGCAGCAGAACCTTCCGGGCCGTGGTACCGCCAGATGGGAGACCTGCAGGGTGGGAAATTCCTCATTGTTGGAGCCTCTCTGGATTCTTCAGAGAGAAATCAAAGTGCAGGGATTGAATTAAAACCTTTGGATGGATTGAAGTATATTAAGCCATTCACACGTAAAGTAGAGGTGTAAGTTTAAGTTTTAGAATAAGCAAGCAAGCAACTAAGTAAGAATATGTTTTAAGTGCTTTTGAGAAATAAAGGTCTTAGATAGCAGTATAGAAGTGTGAGTTCTAGTAAAGGCTAAAAAACATAGTCCTAGATACTAGTGTTTCTGTAGAAGCTCCAAGAACATAGTTTTAGACGTAATAAAACTATAGTAAGAATATTGCTTACATTTTTAAAATAGAACAAGATAGACCATATGCATAGTTTATACATAACCTGGCGTGCTAAGAAACTAAAATTCTAATAAGTTAAGAAAAAATGGTTCAAGTTCATGTTTTTTGCTAGTTGGGTAATTTGTCTTTAAGAATCTATGCACTGGGGAGAGATTTGATTTTGCTTTTGTTCCTGCTCTCTTGCTTTTCTTCTCTTCAGCACCTGAAGAAGATAAAAGCTGCCACAACAACATTGGGACCTCAACAAGAGCAGCTTCTAACTGGGACTTTACTTCTATTTAGAACTCTTTGCCAAAAACTTTAACATGGACTTTAACACTTGCAACTCTGCACCTTTCAAAACTGATGCGCCTTTGCAATGAACAACTTGATATTTAAAAAAAAAAAAACAAAAACAAACAACCACACAACCCAACACGTGATGAGAGGTGGGCATTTGGAAGGGTTCCCACCCTGTGGGGAAGGAGTGCTCACCGCAGGAGCGCGGTGTCCGGCGGTGTCCGAGCTGCTCCAGCCCTGTGCTGATGGGCGGCCGCCACGTCGGCGCTCACACAGAGCCGGTACTGCAGCGGCTCCGCTCGTCCCGCCGGCGTCTCCAGGCAGAACTGGCGGTGGCTCTCCAGGGACAGCAGCAGGGACACGTCAGGAGCCGCTGTCACCGTCACTCCTTTTGGGGGAAAATGGGAAAATGGTGTCTCGGCAAGCAGCCGGTCCTGGGAGCTACAGGGATGTGCGTGGCAGAGCCTGACTGGTCCCTTCCTGGGTTGATGCCACCACAGATCCAGCCATGCCAACCATCCTCAACCTGCTCCTGCTATTTCCTTCTAGAGTCCAAAATGCCTTTCGAGGGCTGGATTTCTCCCTTTGGAGCCTTTTGGCATTCAGCAGCCTCAGCAGTGCAGGGCAGCTGCAGCTCATTGGGGTAATATCTGAAGTTTGATGTTCTGCAGAATAATCCAAATATACCCCAAAAAATGGCACCAGCAGCTGAACTCCCACCTGAATCCAGCATCTCACAGTGCTATTTCCAGTCCTGGGAGCCACAGGGATGAGCAAGGCAGAACCTGACTGGTCCCTTCCTGGGTTGATCCCACCACAGATCCAGCCATGCCAACTATCCCCACCCTGCTCCTGCTATTCTTTTCTAGAGTCCAAAACGCCTTTCAAGAGCTGCGTTTCTCCCTTTCCCAGCCTTTTGGCATCCAGCAGCCTTAGCAGTGCAGGATTAATTTGGGATAATACTTGAAGTTGGATGTTCTGCAGAATAATCCAAATATACCCCAAAAAATGACACCAGCTGCTGAACTCCTGCCTGAATCCAGCATCCTATAGCGGCATCAGGAAGTTGCTCGAGTGGAACTGGGGATGCAGCAATGGGCACAGATCTGGGCTTAAAAACAAACCAGGCACACCAAGAGCATGGGATGTCCCTGGAGTGACTTGAGCCACTCATCCTCAGGCACTCAGCTTCAGTATCACACCTTTCCCACAGGGATGAGGCAGTGGGACCCATCCCATATGTCCTTTGGCTGCTACATTTGCAGGATATTATATTCCTGGAGACATCTGCTCTCAAACCAGCTGCTTTAGAGGTGAGGAGAGGGGCAGAGAAGCACAGAGATTGAAGCTGTTGCACACTGGACAGGAGAGGAAGGTGCTTACCTGTGGATCCCAGGAAATATCTCTCCAGGACAGGCCCAAAGCCATCGGGGTTTGTGCTGAGGTCGCCACTGACCAAGGGCTGTGCGGGGCTCTCGGCACCATTGAGGGGCCAGCGCTGGGCACGGATGCTTGGCCCCCCATACCACGAGACATTGGCCATGGAAAAACAATCCTGCAGCCAGGAAAGCATCATCAAAGAGCAAGGAATACTCAAGTAGAGTATTCCAGGCTTGGAGCAAACTGTGCTAGTGGAAGGTGTCCCTTTTACAGCGTAAAATTATGGTTTTGTTTAAAAAAAATTAAAAAAAAAAAGGAAAGCAAGAAGTGCTTCCCAAAGCCTGGCAGTTTTTGCTGGAGGAGCACAAATAAAAATCAAACTGCCACAGCAATCACACTTCTGCACCCCACCACAGTTATCAAACACCTCTGAGTAGCAGGTGAAAAAGGAAAAGACTCTGCAGGTGTGAGTGGCTGTGGGACAGGACAACAGAGGGGGAAATTCAAGGAAACAGCTTTAAAATGCACTGAGGGCACTCTCAGAAACCCAGCTGGAAAATCTATCTATTTTGGTTTGTTGGGTTTTTTTTTGTTTATTTGGGATTTTTTTATTTGGTCGGGTTTTTTATTTGGTTGGTATTTTTCGTTCAGTTGTTCTTTATTTTTTTTCCTTTATTTTACTTTAAAAACACATTAAGCTCTCCAGCTGCCTTCCCTGGAGTTTCTGGGGTGAATCTGCAAATGCAGCTGTCCTCAAGAGCTTTTATCTCCATCTCAAGCTCTCACCTTAATGGCACCAATGTCCTGAGGGTGACACATCCTCCCTCCCAAGGCACAGCTTCCCTCTTTCCCAAGGGCTGATAACAAGAATTTCCCTCAAGAGACTCAGTTTGGAGATTTGGGGCACTTCTCATAGGCCTGAGAGTGCCCTGGGATGGAGGACATCCCCATCCTTGACCCACCTCCTGCCAGAAATCATCAGTTTTCACTTCAAAGCTTCTCAAACTTTCTGCCAAATCGAGGGATCAGCAGGACTTAGCGTCCTCGTGACTTCCCAGGCAGGATGGGCTTCCCTGAAAGATCTGGGGCCGTGAAGGGGGCCTGGGGTGGCAGAAGGGACCCAGAGATCCCCCACTCAACCCACATCGAGTTTATTCCCGATCCCAAGGCTCCTCCTGGAGTCCTGATTCGGGGGCGCAGAGAGGTGAAGTCTCTCCAAGGGGTGGGGAGAGGAGATGTAAATTATTAAAGTGGAAACCCTGGAGGCTCGGAATAGCTGTACCAGGTGTCAGCTGAACTCGTTACACCAGCTGGGAAAGAGGGAAAACAGTCTGTTCTTAACTCAGATTTCGCTGGATCATATTTTCCAATGGTTTGGGTTGTTTTTTTGTTTTTTTTTAATAGTGGGGGAAACCTATTCTCTCTCACTCGTCCTCTCAAATGCCTTACAATGTCAGTGGAGGAGACCTGACAACCACGTTCCACCTACCCAAATTTATGATTTATGGCTCAAGATTTTAGCCATTTTTTATGATTTTAGATTTATGGCTAAAGGGGAACAATCCTCCATCCCAGAGAATCCCGTCCCACTTCCCCCTCCCTGTTCTGAAGGCTCCCCACAACTGGACACCCTGCTCTGACAGCGTTGCTCTTTCCCTCCTAAGGCTCCTTCCCAGAGTCTGCTTTTATTTAACTGAGGGAAAAAACAGGGAATGATACCAAAAATGTTTGCAGCGGCGGACACGGATTATTCCCATCCCGCGGGAGCTGCCCATTGTGTCTGTGTTGGAAAAGACCTTCCCGAGGCTCTCGCCAGCATTGTCATCTCCAGCGGGTATTTACTCTGTCTCCATATAAACACAGCTCTCCCATCCCGGGGTCACCAACGTGGCACCACCGCAGGATTTTGGGGCCACGATGCTTCCAAATTTTCCCACTTTCCGCATGTGGAAGGCAGGCAGCCACAGCGCGACCCCATAAGTGAGCTGGGGGGGTTATGGTCAGGCCAGACAGTCCCTTGTTGGACCCCAAAGGGTTTGGAGCTGGACAGAGATGTCCCCGTTACCTTCAGGGTGGCGTCGGGGCGCAGCGGGGTCCAGCGGACGCTGTAGCACTCGCTTCCAGGAGCTGCCGGCGGCTCCAGGGAGAGCCGGAGCTCGGCATCTTCCTCCCAGGAATAGCAGAACTGGCCACCGTCGTGCCAGCAGCGGTCCCGGGGTGGCGGGGGCTCGGTGGCCGGCACGCTGCCCACGGCGATGGCCAGCACGGGCCGGCCGGCCGGCAGCGCCCGCAGCAGCAGCGCCCCGCGGCCGCGCTCCCACAGCATCCCTGCATCCCGGCCCCGCAGCACCCACTCCTCCGGGGGCTGCTCCAGAGCCTGCCACGAGATGATGCCGATGGTCATGGCGAAGAAGACGGCCACGCCGAGACAGCCCACGGCTCCTTTCCAGGGCTCCGTCATCTCCCTGAAGCCCAAGGTCCAGGTGGACTCCGGGATTTGGCCGGTGTGGCGAGAGAGAGGCATGGTGAGGTCGCAGGGATGCCGCGGCTCCGCCGCTCTCCCCTCCTGCAGCAGCACGGGAGAGAAAACCTTCTGGGAGAGGTCCAAAAAATCCCCTAGGAGAGCTCCAAAAGATCCTCTGGGAGAGCTCCAAAAGCATGCACAAAAAACTAATGAAATTTTTACAAATCGTTTAAAAGAAAGAAAGCTGCAACTCTGTTCTCTCTGCGCTGGTGCCGAGTTAAAGGGAGTCCCTTCCACAGTAAATCCCACTGCTGGGCTCGGTGACGGTGGCTCAGCCCCCAGAGCAGGGGCTCAGCCCCTTGGCACAGCCAGCAGCACCCAGTGACACCGAGGAGGAGGACACACGTGGCCCAGAGCCCGGGAGGGAGATGGGGCCGCGGACAATGGGAATCGGCTCCAGCCTCCGCTGCTCCGTGGGGTTTGGCATCACTTCCCTGCTCGCTTTGGAAGCGGCAGCAAAGAGCCAGGGGTGCAGGAGAACATCCCAGGGTGGGTCGAGAAAGGAGGGGATGCAACATCCTCTTTCCATCTCCTCTCTCTCTTCCCTGGAAAAGCGTTTGGATAATGCACAGCGCAAAAAGCGCCCGTGGGCAGGGGCTGGGGCTGGCTGAGCCCGAGGGAACGGGCACACACTGTTCCTACAGCTGAGGGGTCACCTGTAGTGACAGCTTCATGGGGTGGCACTGGCTTGTCCCGGTATCCCAGGCCCCATCCCACTGCCCGATGCCAGGCTGGGAATGCTGCCACCTCCCCTGGCATGGCGCAGCCACTCCCACGTCACCCCTTACCTAAAGCAGGTTCGGAGATGCTGTCACAGCCCCCGAAATGTCCTCGGTGCTTCTCCCAGTGGTTTTCCCAACACCAGCAGGTTTTCCTTCTCTTTATCCCAGGGCAGTTTTTCCCTCCTGGCCGTGTCCAGAGCCGAAGGAACTTGATCCAGACTAACCCAGGAGCGATACTTAAGCCAAGCTCCCTCCCTCCCTCTCTCCCTCCCCTGCAGCCCGCA
Source organism: Acridotheres tristis (assembly GCA_037013685.1). Lineage (NCBI taxonomy): Eukaryota > Metazoa > Chordata > Aves > Passeriformes > Sturnidae > Acridotheres > Acridotheres tristis. Next base: position 5,027,826 of record CM072890.1, on the reverse strand, counting down.
CGTAGCCACAGGTGGCTGCATCCCCAGCAGGGGCAGACCATTAAAAAATATTCATTTTTAAGGGCTTTTAGCCATAGGGGAAACATTTTAAATTTTTTTTTTTTTGCCAGTTTGCTGAGGCGGCTCTGGTTGAGTCTTTACTCCACCCCTGTGAATCCACACGTGAAGCCCTGGGAGTGCTGAGCCCCCTCGTTCTCCTGCTTTGGCTCTTGTTGGTGTTATTATCGAATTTTGGGGGGGTTTTATACCTGTTCTTACTTCACATGAGCCACTGGACCCTCCCTTAGATTAACTCCAAGGCTGCCAAAACAGGTGCTGCAGCTAAGGGTGCACCCAAAACCACAGGGAAGCCACTTCCCAGGACACTTGAAATCCCCACCGGTGCAAAAACTCTGGAAATCTGAGATTTCCATCGACTTTTCCATGCTCCAGTCCCCATTCACAGTCATCTCACCATGTCTACAGCTGATCAGGGAAGAACTGGATTTTCCAAGCAATATTACAACCTGTTGGCTGCCAAGATATAAAAATCTTGGGATTTAAAAGTGTTTCCCCATCCTGCATCCAGGCAAAACCCCAGCAATCCCAAGGCCAAAACCGTGCTCACCCCAGACTTCAGCAGAGTCCCAAGACAGCCAAATCCAGGAAAATTCTCATCTGTGGACCAAATAAGCCCCTGGATGGGGCCTTTCCTCTCCAAGATTAATTTTTCGTTGCAGGTGGGGTAATATCCGGTGTTGGATGAAGGGAAAATAGTGGATAGCATCAGGATAAGAAGGGGTTCCAGAGTGGAAGAGGAGGTGAATCTAGGATAAGGAGAAAGGATGAAAAAAGCTTGGATATGAGCTAAGAGGGGCTGGGGATCCCATGGGAACAACGTCATGAGAGGTTAAAGCAAAGCTGTAGGTGACGGACTCATGAGACCCCAAAATTAGGTAAAATAAAGGGAAAAATTTTAAAAAAAGTAAGGAAGGAGGGGTGTTCCTTCCACCAGGAGTGTTACAGGGACTTGAGGGGCCCAACACTCCCCATGACCAGGAAAAGGGGAACAGGTAAAAGTGAATAAACCCTGTGGTGATTCAGAGCTGTTCACCCACAGCATCAGCCAGAGCTGATGGAATCACTTGTGAGGCTTTATAGATCCTCAGGGAGAGCTGGGTTTGGCTGCAAAACCTGCAGAAACAGGGCAAAGGAGAGGAAAAAAAAAGGATCTTTGGGATGATTTGGGATCCTGGTACAACAGGAAGGTTTAATCCTCTGTCCAAGGGAGAGAAAGGGACGTGGCAGCTGCACCCAAAAGCCACAAAAGCTGCCCAAGGATTGGCAATTCCCTGTTTCCCACCACAAAATGGGTGGCTGATGAGGTTGTTTGGCTGCAGGAGCTGAAGGCAAAGCTCTGTCACATGGCACAAGATTAAACCACATCCATGGAATGGCAGAGGGGCCCCCAAGGTGGGATTAGGGAAACCCCGGGATGGCGCGGGTGCAGTGGGATAAGCAGGGACAGGAGGCCACGCCTGGGTGGGATAGCAGGAAATGAGGATGGTTTTAAAAAACCTTTTCTTAAAAAGCAACTCAAATCCCAGGGAAAAATTCCTGCTGGAGCTTTTAACAATTCAATATTTAGCCAAGTTTGGGCCTCCCCCCAGCTCTGCACATGGCCTGGGGGTTTGGGCTGAGCCCTCTCCCACCCTCCCAGAACTCCTGGTTTTTGGGAGGAGGAATGGATCTATCACATCCTCAGCATGAACTGGCTCCCACAAGCAGTGAAACCTCCCTTCATCTTCCTCCCACTGCCAACAAAAACCACTTAGCCCTGACTGGCCACAGGAAAAAAAATATTTCGGGGTGGCTCTCTGGATTCCAGAAGTGTGTCCTGCCCCTCTGCTTCCAGAGGGGTTTTTTTTGTTAAATATTTTAAAATCCTCTCCTATGCAAAATGGAGCATCATTCATGACTTTTCAGGGTTGAAAAGACCTTGAGGTTGCTTTTTTTATGCCCAATGGGGCTTCCCAAGCTCCAAGGTTGCTGAGGGACCTTGATCTGGTGGCAGGTGTCCCTTGCCATGGCAGGGATTTGGGACTGGATGGACTTTAAGGTCCCTTCCAACCCAAACCATTCCAGGATTCTGGGATTTTACAACCTTCCAGGTTTGCTGGGCTGTGTAGGATGTGGCACCTGTGGGTGGACAGTGCCCAGGGAAGGGATGGAGTGGGAGCCTGGAAACATTTCTAACTCACCAGCATCCATAAGCAGAGCTCGAGAATCCAAGCTTTTTGGTGAAACACCCAGAAAACAGGGACTAAGGGTTATTCCCACTGGGATTTAGGATCACTGTCCCCTAAGAGAATCTTCCATACCCTGTGGATCATATTCCTTTCCAGAGTTCTGTCATCACCTTTCAGGCTGGCTGGAAAAAGGGAGATTTTCCACTTTTGTGGGGTTGCACTTGGGAAGGCCCAGCCCTTTCCATCAATATTTTCCTACAGCCTTTTAGCACCAGCAATTACAGCTTCAGCCTCCCAGCCAGACCCTCCAGGGGTTTCTGGTTTGGGGTTTCTTAAATATTATTATTTTTAAAAAAATTACAGGAAAGCTGTGTGGGTTGGCCAAGAGCAAAGGAGAACTGGTGGGAGCAGCAAAGTGTCTCCAGGACTTGGCTTTTCTCCTCCATTTTCCCCAGTGGGGAGCAGCCTCATCCCAAAACTCTCCCCATGGGGATGGATCCTGCAGTACCTCAAAAGTCTACACCAAATTCTCATTTTTATCCATTTATCCATGATATCTTCAAGCTGGGAGACTCAGGGATGAACCAGAGTGGATTCCCTGAAGCTGACAGCATGGATGGACATGGATATCCCACCTTCCTGCTCTCCCTGAGTTTATCCAAAGGGAAAAGACACCTTCAGAATCCATCCCAGGAATAAACCAGCCAATGTGCTGTGGTGGCTGTTTCTCCTTGGGTTTTCCTTCCCCTTGCAGTTCCCAGCCTTGCCTTTCAGGGCCAGCAAAAGCCTTTGGCTGTGCTGGAATTCTCTGTGCCTTAGAGAGATTTGGGCTCCTCACTGGAGCTGAGCTATTGCTCAGTTTAAAAGGAAAAAAAAAAAACAAAAAAAAGGTGAAAAGGGTGATGTGGTTCCTAAATCCCCAAATCTCAGCCCATATTTCCTCCTGGAAAGCAATCCCAGATTTCCATGAACTCCAGAGCTATTTATAAAGCAAAAAAACAAGCAGCAGGACTTGCACTGACAACGTGGCCTTATAAACAGGAACAGTCCTTGGAAGCCACCATTGTCCCATCCCAGCCTTGTCCCCTAAACCAGGAATGCCTTGATTTAAGGGCTCTTTGTGTCCATGTGGGCTTTCAAGAGTCTCATGTCAAGCAACAGATTTTGGGCAGGCTGGGGAACAGCCTGGAGCACCTGAAATAATCGATGGATGGATATTTTTCTAGCTGGAAAATCGCCAGCTCCAGCTGCCAGTTTTGGCTGGTAGTGATGGGATGGAAAATCCCCTCGTGTACCCCTTACACCCCTTTTCCCTTCAGGCAAAGCCTGATATTTTGGGGACAGCAAACCCAAGTTCCTAATGCACAATATTCCATAAAATTTCTAATCTGGGGAGAGAGGAGCTCACTGTGCTGAGAAAAACGCCCTTCATGGGACACTCGGCCCCCTGCACCTCCAAACCCAGTCCAGGTACCTTGAATCCAGGGAATGTTGCAGCAGCTGGACACCCTCAATGTCCCTGCTCCAAGCTCAGATCCCTCAGAGCGGGGTGAGGGTGCTGATTTGGGATCCCTGGAGGCAGCACCTGCTTGGAAAGGGCTGTTGACAATTCCACTCTCCCCACTACTCCTAGGAACCGGGCTGTGGTGAGACCAGATCCATGTGCTGCTCCTCCAAAAAGTCCCAAACCTTTTTCTTTTTTTTTAAATTAAAACAAGGCACAACTGATGATAAAAGCTGTGGCTGCGAAGAGAGAGCAGCTGCACCCCGCGATTTTGGTTTTCCAGGAAACTCCTTGGCAGAGGGGACAAAGGGAGACAATCGGAGGGCTTGGCATGCCAGGGAGCTGCTGGGGGCGAGCACAGCGAGGGAGCTCTTGGAAAGGACCTTTCTGCTTCATCTGCCTCTCCCAAGCTTCCCAGAAATCTGGTGAGCACATTTGCAGCCCCTGCCTGCTGCCAAATTCAATCCCAGCCCTGGAGATGCTGTTTGGATAATAATGAGACCAAAATTGTTCAGCTTCTCTCCGTGGAGCTGAGCCACAGCAGGCTGGAAAGGTGCAGGACAACCTTGAGGACACCCAGCTGTCCCCAGAGAGGTGGCACTCAGGATGACCTTCAGGACATCCAGCTGTCCCCAGAGAGGTGGCACTTCCCCAGCCACACACAGGAACATCCACCCAGGGGATCAGCACAGAACACCCCAGCTCCATCCATCCCTGTTCCCTGGGGGAGTTCTCTCTGGTGCTCCCCAAGGACAGTTTTGGGGTTTTTGGGAGGGCTCCAAGGCAAACCAAACCCCAACCCTCTATTCCCAAACTGCCCTGAAGTGTTGTTTTAGTGGCATTGCCCTGCTTGGCAGGGAGGAGGCTGCAGGTCCCACATCCCCACGGACCTCCAAGGAGGCTCTGGGCACCTCCTTTCCAGGGACCTGCCTTGGACTCACCTTCCCAGGGCTCTGAAACTCCAGGCTCTGCTCCAGGGAAGGCACAAACCTTCCTCTTCTTTTTCTTCTTGTTTTTGTTCTTCCTTCTCCTTTGCCCAACCCCTGCAGACCTCTCACCACAGGAATTTAGGATTTATACCCCCCAGAATCCCCCCCACATTCCAAAACCTCTCCCCACCCCAGTGAATGCTGCATCCTCAAGACCTTCCTTTATAAGGCAGAGGAAACTGCCCCTGGAGAGCCATTAGAGGCTCCCAGTAATTAGCAATTACCAGTCCTGAAGAGCTGCCCCTGCCTCTCCTAATGAGGTTTGGTGCTAATTATAGCAGGCAGGACCAGGAGCCCTGGTGAGGGGCTGCAGCAGTGACCACACGGAGCCTTCTGGATTCCTTGGGATATAAAAAAGGGCTGGGGTTACTCCAGGACAGAAATCCCGGCCGTGCCAAGGGCTCCTCCATTGCCAGGAGCACTGGGGATGCTGTTCCAGCACTGGCCTGGCTTCCTGCTCATGAGCTGGTCCTGTCTCATCCATCACTTGGGATAATTCCTGCTGAATATTGCGGGATTCCATCACTCCCGGCTCCAGCCAGCAGCTAAATCCATGCCCTTGGACAAGCCTTGGGGATATTTGGGAACTGAGCAATGTGGAATGAGAGCACCCAAGTCTTTAATTTGACAGGCTCAAGTGTTTTCAGTGTCCCAGTGGAGTTTAATCCCTCCTGAGCTCTTCTCTCTCCATCCCGGCACTTCCCAAACTGCTCTTCTCCAGTCACACCCACCCCAGCGTCTGGATGACAAACCACCAACCCAGATCCCAGTGTTCAACTCCCTTGGGAATGCCAAAAGCCCCCTGAAAATTAACACCCCCCCCACTTTGTCCAGCCCTCTGAGGTGCTTTAGCCCTATTTGGGCTGTGCCCATACACAGATCCCTGAGCAAATTTGAATTCACTACATTAAATTTAATTCAATAAAATTGGGATTTTAATGAAGGTGCTGAGAAGGAGCAGCCCCAAATTGCTTTCCCAGCTCCTTGATGGGGCTCATTCCCCCCCCCCATAGGAGAATGTGGGTGTATGAAGAGAAATAGAATATAATGAATCCCCTTCCTTGGAGGGAAACCCCTTGGATAGACACAAGCAACACCAGGGGACATCTCTGGGAGCTGTAGGAGAGAAAAGGGTGCCTGGGTGAGTTCTGGAGCAGGCTGGGGAGGTGGATAAGTGGATTCCCAGGCTGAAATCCTCCAGGGAAGCCTTTTAGGGTGGAAGGAGCCAGGAGGGCACATGGTGCCAGAGCTCGAGGTGAGGATAAGGGGGATGCCAGCCCTAATTTAAGGGTGATTCCACATCGTGCACTCCTTTCCTTAAGCTCCCTAAAATAACCTATCCTGGGAGTGCCACAGGCGTTGGGAACTCGGCTTTTATTGTCACAGGACACGGCAGCAGACGATGGGATGGGTCACAACAGGAGGGGACAGGGGAGTCACATCACAGGGTCCCAGCACAGCCACACAGCTCCCAACACCCAGAGGGAGGGAAGGAACATGAGCCACGAGCCTGGCTCCTTCCCACGCCTTTCCTGCCCCATCTCTGTGCAAAATGAGAAGTCCTGAGCCCGTGGTGATTTTCCCTCTGGGAACAGGGCGGTGGATGAGCAGATAGACAGACAGACCGACCTGCAAGCAGCTACTGAGCGCAGCCTGGATGGGCTGGAAGGGTTTGAGGATCCGGGGGTTTTACTCAGCAGCCACGCTGAGGAAGCAGGCTCCATTCCCAGGGAATGGCCAGCACAGCCCTCGGGGTCACCCAGCATGGTGGGTGCTGGATTTGGGGTACACACACACACACAGAGCCAGCTCAGGGGAGGGGGAAAACCTCCCCCAGACATGTCTGTGCTGGGTCTGAGCCCCACCAAAACACAGCTGAGCCTCCCTTCAAGGAATGTCCCAACACCACTGGGGTCACCTCGGCTGCACTGCAGCCATGCCAGAGGGGGAGGAGGGAACAAAGAGATCAGACAGAAGAAGAAAACCTTCCCTGCTGGCACAAAGCCCCGTGTACCAAAGCCCCAGTGCCACCCTCTCCTCTGCTGACCTTCCCCTGCAGAGAGCCGGCACAGCCCCAGCAGCCGCCCCCATCCCGGGCTGCTCACTCGGGAATGTAGTCCCTGAAGGAGTTAAAGCTGAGGCTTCTGCCTGCAGAGTTCAGGGTGGAGCTGGCTTGCATCTTGGGAATCTTCTCCATGAGTTTGGACACTGTCCTCCTCTTGAAGGAGCCGGGGGAGAAGTGCCCCTGCCTGAGCAGCTCCTGGTAGAGGCTGCTGAACACGGCCACCGGCTCCTCGTAGCTGTCCCGCGTGGAGATCTCGTAGAAGGGAATCTTGAGGGCTTTGGAGAGGTTCTCCCCATCCTCGGTGGACACCATCCTGTCGAACTGCAGGTCCTTCTTGTTGCCCACGATGACGACGGGGGGCTGCTCGGCGGCGCTGCGCTTGGGGCTGGCGTGCAGGTGGTTGATGAGGAAGCAGAGCCGCATCACCTCGTCGAAGCTGCAGCGGTCGGTCACCGAGTACACCACGGCAAAGCCATCGCCCCACTTGATCTTCTCCTCGATCTGCAGGGAATCCTCCTCCTGGAGAACACAGGCTCCTGTTAGTACAGCTGGAATGCGAGATGAAACCTTGGAAAACCTCCCGAGGGCGCGGCGCCGTCTCCATGAAGGGTTTGGGGACAGCAGTGGTAATACCAGCAGCCTGGGGCAGGGATGGGGTGGATTAAGCAGTGGGGCAGGTGGGGACGGCCATCAGCCCTGTCCTGGTGTGGATATTGGGGGAATCAGTGCTCCCTTGAGCTGCCAGGATGCTGCACTGGCACAGGAAGCACAACTGTGCCCTGCACGGGAATGGGGGAATATTTACCCGAAGCTGCACTGCAACTGAGATTAGACATAAATTCACCAAAACACCCTTTCCGTGAGGTAACCCCCATCATATTCCAGACAGCAGGAATTAGGCCAGTGGAAGAGCAGGGCCTGCCTTCCCCAGCAGGACACTCTGCTCCCATTGTGTTTTCCTGGCTGAGCTCACCTGTCCAGCCGTGTCCAGGATCTCGAAGTGCACCATCTCCCCATCGATGACAGCCACGTGCCTGTAGATCATTTCTGGGCAGGACACACAGGGAAGGTGTGTGAGAGAACCCCCAGGGAGCAGCCACAGCCCACCTGGGTGGCCGAGAGGGCAGCAGTGACCAAAGTGTGGGGGCAACAAGGGAGGGAGAGGGGCTCCACAGGAGAGAGGGAGGAGGGGACATTTCTGGGATATTCCAGGAGAGACATGGCTTCAGTGCTCAAAAAATAACCCAGACGCAAAAAACCACCCAAAACCCTAAAATTCAGGAGGGGACAGGCTCCAGGGACTTAGATGCCTCCTGTACCTTAAAAGCCACCTCCCAGCAGATTGGGAAGGAATTCGAAGAACTGTTGGTCAGAGGTCCTTGCCAACCAAAAAGAGTCTGTGTGATCTCATGACTCTAAATGATTCCATGATCCCATGGCTGAGCCTGCAGCACTCCCCTGCACAGTCTGATGGCTCATCCCAATAGATTTTCCCTTAATAACAACGGAAGGGGAAAAAGTCATGCAGGGCCCAGGGAGGTGTCAGGATGTCCACTTGCTGTCTGTCTGGTTGAGGAGGAAGAAGAGGGAGCAGAGTTGGCTCTGCCATGGTGACAGCACCAAGGAAAAGGAGTTTTCCTACCTAGGGTTGGGTCGTAGTCTCCAATGAATCTCCTGGTGATGAATCGGACAGTCAACGCTGGGGAAAAAAACACAATGAGCCCTGTTGGAGTTGTCAGCCCTCTGGACTAATTTTTCTCCTTGCAAGGGCAAAGGAGCAGCAGGAGCAGGCACAGCTCAGGCAATTAAACCCCCTCATCTGATTACACATCTCCCTGCACCAGAGTCTGGCGAGGCAAAGCCCGAATTGCTGGCAAAACCCTCCCTGGAGCCTTTGGCCACAACATCTTTTCCAGGAAGCTGCTTTGGAAATGCAGTGCTGGTGCCTGGAGAGGGAATTTCTGGACAAAGCCATGGTTGGGAGGGTGAAGAGAGTACAGGAGTGGAGGGTGGAAGTGGTGCTTCAAGGCGTTAATGATGATAATGGAGATAGGAGTGAAAGGTAGTGGAGAGGCTGAGAGATGGCTTGGAAAGGCGACAGGAGTGGAAAGTGAAATTAGTGGAACAAGGGAAAAAACAAGTGGGAACAAAACCCCGAAAGAGCTAGGCAGGAGCACGGGGCCAGGAGGGAGAGGAGGAAGGGAAACAAACCAGAACTGTGACAGGAGGATAAACCTCACTAGAACCAGGATGTGATGAAAACCCCTCCAGGAATAAAAGGGGAAATGAAAAGCTCACACCAAGCTGGAGAAACACTAGGAGCTCCCTTTCCCTTGCAACCCAGGGTCAGTTTGTCCCAGCTGCTCACCAGCAGATGTTGCTGGTGTCCTGCCCTCGCAGAACCACAGGATCTGTGTGTTTATCCCAGGAATGTGGAACCTCACATGAGCCAGGCTTAAATAACCACAGAAAGGGAAAGAGGGATGCAGGAACTTCTGCCTCCCACACCTGCTAGGATCCTCTTTAGGGGCTTCACCATCCTCTCACATCCCCCAGTCTGTCTCTGGGTTTAAACCTGCCCAGCAGGGAAGGGATTTGAAGAAATAAACAGGTAATTCAGCCAAACTGTTCTGAGGAGATAACCAGGGATCCTGTAAGAGGAACCTACAGACCCCTTCAAAGAGGCGATGGAATTATCGGGGAGGGGGAGCAGGACGAGGTAGGCTCGGTCTCTAGAAAGCACCTGATTGTGTGTCATATGTCAGGCAGCCACCCAAAGCTGGAGCACATGGTGTGGGATGAGAAGAGGAGCCAATTAGATTGATTAAAAATTGGCTGGAGCGCAGGAACACGAGGGGAGCTGCCAGTGGGGGAAGCGGCCGCAGGCGGAGCGGCCGCGGCCACCCAGCCTTATAAGGAGCTTTTTCTCCCCATCAAGAACATCAGTCACCTCGGGAAGGGCTTTCCTTGGAGCTGAAAGGGTTAAATGTGCTTTAAACGTGGGGTGTGGGGATGGCTACGGGCTCAAGGGGTGATTGACCTGCCAAGGAGCCAGGCTGGGCACCTGGGGACGGCAGCGAGTGCGCGCCCACGTGCTGTCCTGTTTATGCAGCTACGGAGCGGCTCCAGCGCCCATCCATCTTCGCTCCACGTGCTGCAGGCAGAGCTCTGCTCCGGGTTATGGCCAAGTTTACGCTGGGCAGCAGCAGCAGAGGATAGCACAAGCCCCAGCTGGGCTGGATTTCCAGCCCCCGCCGCTGATTCACACAGCGCTGATCCTTAAAATCGCACGGCTGCGCCCAAACCCGTCCCTGCTCTGAGGGTCTCGGGTCACCAGGTCCTGAAGGTTTCCAAACTGCTCCAAAAACCCTCAAACTCTTGCTAAGAATCAAGTCTTATTTTTTCCTTTTGCAAAGGGATTTGCCATTTGGTTGTTCCCACCCTTCAACTCTCCCGACCGGGCTCTGTATCCTATGGATTCAGCAGCTCGTCCCGGGGATGCTCCGGAGTGGGGCCCACTCACATTCTGCTAGGATAGGAGCTTGGCAGCTCTTGGAGGATGAAATCCACCTTCAGCCCCTCCTGCTTCACAGTCTGGCCAGGAGAGATGTCACCCCCACTTGGGGACACGACTGCCTCCCCCGTCCTCCCCACAGGAGCTCAAGCGATGATGCTGCTGCTCTCGGCTCCTTCCTGGCCTCTCCTACACTCGATCCATCACCTGGGATGTCCCCTGCCGGCTGGGCAGGGACAGCAGGACAGGTGTCCTGGTCCCCAGCGCAGGGGCTGGCGGGCAGCAGGACCCGGCAGCTCGGGCACAGCCCTCGGGGAAGGTGACACGATGTCCCCTGGCAGGGGAGGACGTGCGGAACAGCGCCCAGGAGACACAGATGGCGAGGGACTCGCTCAGGGGGGCTGCATGCCTGCCGTTCCCGGGGGCTGCTCCCTGTTCCTGGCACGCTCCACGTATCGATTACCTCCCCGTGCCCCCATTCCATGGCCAGTGTCACTGTCACACTGTCACAAACCCCGCTGCTGCAAACCGAACCTTACCGGAGGAACTTTTAAAGACCCTAGGCACGATCCCACCCTAAGGAGGAGGCACAAAAACCCCGCACCTGCCCACAGGACGAGCCCAAAGCTGCCAGGAATCTGCTGTGTGCCGGGTGGGATGCCCAGCAGTGGGGGAACACACGAGTTTGGGGTGGGGGCGAACCAAAGGCTTCGTACATCACATACAACCATCAGTTCCATCAGGGCAAACGCCGCCAGGGATCCCCCCCATCCGCCGGGGCTCCGGAGCTGAGCCCCATCCCGAGCTCCAGAATTGCTCAGGGAGAGCCGGGAATTGCTTCCTTCCATTTAATCAGAGAATTAGGATTTTTCGTTCATACCGATTGCTGTACGTGGAAACACAATTCCAGCGGCTCCGTCAGCCCGGCACAGGTGCCACTGCTCTGGTGCCTTCCCTTTTCCAGAGGGGCAGGACATTCCCTGTCCCCAAGGGCACGGCAGCATAGCTGTGTGCCCACACGGATCATGGATCCACAGTTTTCCCTGCCTCTCACCCCAGTCCTGCCACTCTGGGTGCTACAGGGGACACCTTTGTCCCCAGGTGCTCACAGCTGGGGATGGAGGAGTGGGAAGTAGGGAAGGATGATCCTCAGGAAGGAATGGGGTGAAGGAGGGAGCTGAGATGCTCGCAGCACAGCGCGGAGACACAGACGGAGAGCGCTGAACAAGGCACAGGGAAAGGGAGTTTTCCTGAAGGAAAAGAGCCCGGTGCTGTGGAGGAGGCTGTGCAAAGCTGCTGAGGGCGCTGGGAACGAGCAGCGAACTCCTCTCACCCGGGAAAACCCAATCCCGAGCCCGGCTTTTAGCCAAGTTCTCCCGGACAATGATGTCCACCCCGAATCCCCACGCAGCTGGGCGAGGGAAATGAGCCCCGGTGCAAAAGTGTCCATGTGGGAAACTCGAAGGGAAGGAATCTCAGCGCCCTCAAAACCCACGGGTTGCGGGGGGGACACCGGGAGAATGTCCCTTGTCCCCGCTTTCTAAGGCACATGGGAAGGTTGGTCCCTCTGGCCGGAGGGAGAATCCCGGGGGGATGCCAGGGCGATACCAGAGGGGTGCCAGGGCATAGCAGCGGGATGCGGGAAGATGCCAGGGAAGTGCCAGAGGGATGCGGGGGATACAGGAGGGACACCGGGGAGCCCATTCCTACCTGTCTTGCCCACGGCGCTCTGTCCCAGCACGACGAGGCGCAGGGTGCGGGCCGGGCTGAGGCTCACGGAGCGGCGCAGTGGCCGCGGGAAGCTCATCCCGGAGCCGGGCCGGGGCTGCCCCGGGATCCGCCGCTCCCCGCTCCGCCGGGCACTGCTCCGCCGGCTCCGCCCCGGGGGCCAGGCTGGGCTCAGTCCCAGCTGATGCCCTCCTCCTCCTCCTCCTCCTCCTCCTCCCTGGCCAGCGGAGGCGGTCCTCATCCCATCCTGGAGGCGGTTCGGGAATTGTGCCTCAGTTTCCCCGCACGCAGCAGCGCTTCCCGGAGCGGGAAAGCTGCGGCCGACAAAGGGGCAAAGCCAGGGTTGGACGGGCTCGGAGTGATCTGGGCTATGGAAAGTGTCCCTGTGCACGGCAGGGGGTGGCACTGCATGGGCTGTGAGGTCCCTTCCATCCCAAATCTTCCCGGGATTCCGTGAGTTTATGAAAGTGAGGAAAGAGGGAAGTGGTGCAGCACCTCCCCAGCCAGAGTAGCATAGCCAAAGTGCTGCCTGCCCCCAAATCCCGAAATCACGATTTTCCCCGTGTTTGTGCACAAGAGAAGTCAGTGATGACAAGAGGAGCTGACAGCCCCGGCTTCCCCCCTTGTCCCATGAGCAGGGCGAGGAACGAATCCTGGCTCTGCACAAACCAGCGACTAAATCCCCATGGGTACCCAAGTGCAAGGACTCCACACCAGCCCTGGAACCGAACTTCGTGCTGTGTTTTGGTGCAGCAGCACCACCAGGCTGTACCCAGATGTGCAGGGAACGTGTAGCAGCTGAGAGCTGGCATGGATCTGCCTTGGGCATCCTGGGAAGAAGGGACAAGCCTGGCAACACCTTGAGCAGCATCTTGACTCTCTCCATCAGACTCCAGAACATTTCTGACCCAGGGATGCAGATCCCAGGTGACACCAGTGCTGCAAAAAAAAGAAGCTGGAAGAAGGGACCTGGCCAAGGATGTGGAGCCTGCAAACACCCACATCGGGGACTCAGTCCCTTTTCCAAAGGCTGCAGTCATTTCTCTGGCACAGGGATCTCTCAGCCTGACCTTCTGGGGTGACTTGGCACAGCCCACACGGTGCTTGAGGGAACATGAGCCCACCTGGTATTTATAGCCCCTATCAGGTGTCCAAAGGGAACATCCTGGTGCCCACAGGGACATCAGCACTCAACCAGACACAGGGTTATCGGGATTACAGCTGCTGCCAGCAGGATCAGAACTGGAGGGAGGCCCCTGGATAACACAGGGACTGTTGTGGAGAGCCTGGAGAGCCAGTAGACCTCTCCCAGAAACCCATCTTGCCATCACGCTTGTCTTCCTTGTGCATCAGCCCCTGGAAAAAGCCCTGCTCTGGCTTCTCCAAAGCAAAAAATCAGGCTCACAGCTACATCTGGGGCCCAGAAAACAACAGCGAGGCAATAAACAGATTTTGGGACAAAAGCTGATTCCCAGCTGGGGAACAGGGGGTGTCAAGAAAAAGAAGTCTCCGTGACATTCCTTCCCTATTTTTAGCCCCATTTCCTACGGAAATGAGATGTCTGCAATCAAGTCCTCTTCTTGCCTGATCCTCTCTAAGACCAGTTTTAATACATTGCCTGATTCCAGGCAAATGAGGGAGAAGCCACAGAGAAAACTCTTTTCCTGTGAGTTTTGTGACAAAAAATGGGCAAATCTCACAGAAGATCCACCCTTGCACTTTGGAAGGCAGGAACTGGCTGGGGGAATGCAGAGTAACAATTCCTGCTGCTCCAGGTTCCTGCTGTGCTCCCCTCAGATGCAGCAGAGCCCTGGCAGCTGGGCAGTCACACTTGCCTTAAATCCCAGTGTGTTAACAGCATGTGGATTTCTGGGGATGAGGGAACAAAGGGACAAGAAGGACAGAGTTAAAATGGAAGCACAACTGCACTTATCCCACAGACTTCCAATGTCACCTTGGGAAAATCACCTCTCTTCCTACCACTTCCATGACCACTATGACCACTCCAATACCAGCTGCTCCAGAAAAATATATCCCTGAAAAAGGAATATCTTTAGAAAAAGGTCAGTGTGAGCCCTGGAGCTGGGGAATTTGTGTCCCTGGCAGCAGAGCTGAGAGAAACTCCTGCTCCTCACACACAGCTCTCCTTGGTGTGGTGGAAGCCTCATGCATGTTCCCACAGGAGCACCCAGCCCACGTTTGCCAGGGAATACCTGGCTGGATGACAGTGGAAACAGGATTTTATCACCAGTGATTGATCACTGGATAATCCACCTCCAGCATTCCACAGCAGAGCCAGGTGGGAAAGGTGCTGGAGATATTGTGTCCTGTTGAAATATTTGTGGCCAGGCTATTCCATACTTCAAGACATGGATCCTGCTCTGGGAACCAAGCCAGAGGCTCCCATGAATCACAGCCCTAAAAACAGAAAATCAGCTGAAATGAAAAGCTGGCCTAAAGCAAAGAGCCAAATCCCCTCAGGCTGTAGTCTGGGATGGAGGGGATCTCGTTCCATGGTCCATAGCACTTCCCTAATGGATTGTCAGCTCTGCTCAGAAACTGAACTTTGAGGCTTTTGAAACCGGGCAATGGTGGTTTTTCACTTAAGAAAGGAAGATAAAATAACATCACTCCTTTTTCTCTCGCTTTTCTCCCTTTGAGACGATCTAAAGGCATGGAATGCCAACAGATCCATGCAGGAGCCAACTCGCTCAAAAATGATTGAGGTATCTCAAACTTTGGTTCCCCAAGGTTTAGCTCCTCTTCCGAGCCTCCATTTGAAAGGCTCAAACCCTTTTCCAGCTCACCCAGCACATTTAATTGCCACTCATTAATTACTGCACAGACATTGCCATGTGCAGCTCCATCAGGGAATGCTCTCCAAGGATATAACCAAAGCCACACTGCCCTGTCCATAAATACATTTTGGCTTGCTGCAGCAAACCCAGCCTGCCCAAGTCTTCCCAACCTTCAGCCCCTCACCTTCCTTGATTCACCCTGTTCCTTCTGACACCAATATTCCTATGAAACCTCTGCATTCACATCCAGGAAAAAGGCACAGGGACACAGATCCCAGTTGCTTCTCCATTTGCTACAAACAGAGAGAGGGAAAACAGATGAAAAACCCCTTGTCCAGGCACAGACTTCTCCACATGGGATTTGCATCAACATGGACCCACTGGGAACACATTCCCTTTTTTTTTTTTTAAATAAAAGGCTGCTTTTTAGGTCACAGGAGATAATAAAACTTCTAGTGCAAGAGAAATCCAATCAACAGTTTCCTGATGTCCTGTTCCTGCCTGCTGCTGAAGCGGATTCCGACACGCGGCTGGATCGTGCTGAGAAAACAAATCTGGCTCCACGTCAGAGCTCAAAGACTCCTTCCCAAAGCTGTGAGGGATAAAAATCACAGGGAAGGGGCAAATTAACAGCATTTCCCTCCCTCCTCAGGGCCTGAACAACATGTCCCGAGAGCTTTCCCAGCTGCTTTGCCCCTGGATAAACGTCGGCAGCTCACGGGCTGGCAGATCCAAATATCCTGATGGAGCTGCTAAATCCTTCTGCTGCCCCGTGGCTTCCAAAGAGAGTGTCCTGCACTTTGTTTTCCTGCAGGATCTGGTTGTTGGAAGGAGGACAGTGCCACAGACCCCGTCTGTCAGGCTCCATCAGAATCCACAAACAGCTCCTCACAGCTGGAAGCTTCCCACTGCAGGAATGGCTTTGCTTGGGAAGCCGATTTTAGAACACAGAGCACTGTGCTGGGGGAAGGAAGACTAATCCCATCCTGGAAGTAACTTAAACCTCCAGAAATGCTGCAAAAAGTGATCCTGTGTGAACCTATAATCACGAGAAGGATTTTGTGTGAAACACAAGTCCAAGCCCCTCGAAGCTGCAACATCCAGGGCATTGGAGGGGTTTGAACAGCATCAGCCTCTGAAATGAAGGAAACCTCGCTCCAAAAAGCAGCTGGAGCTAAGGGGGAGGGAAAAACCTGGAGCCACAAAGGAACTCCAGTGCCATAGGCCACTCTTGAAAGGGCAGAGGAGGAGGTCAGGGCTGGGCTCACGGAAATTAGGGATGCAACCTCTCCCGGAGAGGGGAGGGCAATGAAGGGTCTGAGGATCCAAGGAAAAGCAGGGCCAGGGATGTGCTTGGTTTCCTGCCCAAAACAGGGATACCATGGGAGACAACAGAGCAGCAAAGGCACCTCCTGAATCATTCCTGCCAGCTATTCCCGAGCAAACCTAGCAGCTGGCAAGAAAACAACGCTTCCTTATGATGGGAAATGTCAGGGCTGCGGAGCCAGTTGTCCTGCAGCCTCGGAGCCCCGCTGGCATTCTTGGAAAGCACAGCAGGAGCAGCACAGGCAGCGGCTTTGTGGCCAGCGGGCAGGGATCAGCGCTGGAATTCACTCCCAATTCCCAGCACATGCCCTCTGCTCCCTCCCTCCCGGGGGGGACAGACGCCACAGGGGTGGCAAGAGCTCAGTCCTGCTTCTTGTCTGACCCACGTGGATCTTCAGTTCTGGGCAAAGCATCTCAAATTCCACCTGGATCTGTTTTGTCCTGGCAGATGAATTTCCACTATGAATCAGTACTTCAGGAAAAAAAAAATCCCAAATCTGTTTTGTTGAGAAATTCCTGCTTTTAAACTGTTTCAGGGCTATATAGCACCAAGAAGGGTGACAAGGATCCCATCCCTGACACTTCATCCCTGAGAGCTGGGCATTCCTGCTTCCACTTGGAACAACAAAAAGCTTTTGATTTAAAGTCTCCTGAAGAAAACATCAAAATAATCCCTTTTTACCTTGATCTGATGAAATAATTCCAACAAACCTGCCTATTTTGCATAGTAAACTTTTCAAACCAAAAAACTTCCTGATACTGGTTGGATTTTCCCTCCCTGAATTTTTGTCCCCCCAAAATGCTGTGAAACCACCCTAATTTTGTGTAGTATCTCTCTTGGATCAGAACTACATTCCCAAGGGCTTTTTGGGGGATCAGACTTACAGACCTTAAGCCCTTTGCTTTTCCTTTGACTCCACAGCAGCCTCTGCCCTCCGTACTGCTGAGCCCTGAATCTTCTGTTATTTCCAAGTGTTTCTTCCTATTTGGGAAGGACAGAACATTCCTGCTACATCCCCTCAAAGCCAAGACATGCTGTTTCTTAGCCCCAGCACTCCAGCACAGAGGGACTGAGGGTTTCCAGTCCAACTCCTTCGGCTGGCAACACCACTTCCTCTGGGAACAGCCTGCATCCTGCAGTCCCTGTGCCAGCCCACAGCACACTCTGCCTGCTGCTGGGGTCTGCTGGTCCCAGCATGGAACTGCAGTCACCTGTGGGAGGAGGGGAAGACGTGGGAGATGATTTTTGGAGGGGCCTCCCCACCCTTTCCATTTGGAGGATGCTGTCCCTGCCTTCCACGTTCCATCAGCTGCTAGAACCTGGGTGTTCAACCTCAGCAGCAGGGAAAGAGCAGCATTCCCAAGGGCTGTTTGTGCCAGAGGATCTGAAATGGGGAGGGCTGAGTGCACCTCTGCAGGTCCAGCTGTCTCCAGTGGCTGAAGAGCCAGCTTGGATCCTTCACCTGGATCCTGCTCCAGCTGAAGGTGAGATGCAGCCAGAGCCACCACAGTGGCACCTGAAGTGATCTCCCAAAGGAATTGTGAGATTGGACAGCCAGGGCCAGCTCCAGATGGAACAAAACTCCCATTTCACTCAGCACAGGGTTGTGGCAACCTTTGTCCCAGGAGGAGCCATGGTGGGAGTGCAAAGGACACCCAAACGTGGTTGTACTCCCAGTTTGGAGCTAGGGAAGAGACAAGGTGAGCAGGGCCTGTTATCCCTCCCACAGTACAAGAAACTCCAGGAAACTCTTCTCCCGGTGGATATCCAGCCTGGAAACACCAGCAGACCTCAGCTGGATCTACCTGGCCTTGTATGTGCTGCTCAGGAAAGGACAGTGCTCAACATGCAGCCACAGAAGAGGGAGACGACCAGGATGTAGACATGGAATACACTCAGCAGGTCAAAACTCAATCTGAAATAGGCACAGAATCCCTCCTGAGCCACCAGTGTCTCATTTTGATGCTGTTAGACTCTCATACAATTTACTGCTGCTCACCTTCAAGGGGGGAAGCTTTCAGCTCCACTTCCCAGTGTTAATAATTATGAAGGATTTTCACCCTTTGGCACGATCTGCGAGTAGATCTGAGACCCTGCAGTCCCACAGGCTGAGGTTATTCCCTGGATATTCCCAGGATATTCCCTGGAGCCACAAAATGCCAGGAATTACATGACCTGAATTCCTAAAGTTCAGAGAGGTGCAGAGGCAAAAGATCCATGAGGCATGAAAAGGCTGGAGAGCCAGCAATGGATCCTGGGTGGTTTAAAACTCCTGGCAAATAAACACCAGCAAGCCTGAAGCAACAGTTTAAAAAACATTTCATTCTTTTAAAAAGAAAGCACATAGAGATTTCCATTTCCCACCACAGCAACAAGTCCAGAACTTCCCAGTGCTGAGGCAGTTTTATTTCCACAATTGCCTGGAGCAACAAGGATTCCCAGGCACATCCCCACCCCAGTCAGGACAAGCAGGGGTAGATTTCGATGGTGTTGATCCTGAGGACGGTCTGGGGGTTTGCAATGACTGAAAAAGAAGGAAAAGGGAAAAAAAAAATCAGGTGACAGCATAAACAGGGTGCCTATCTCATGCCAGGGCTCCTGGAAGGCTGTGCTGGCAGACAGCAGCATTCCATGGGGATGCCAAGGACAGCAGGTCTGGTCAAAGCTTTACCATCCATCCCATACAAAAATAGCCACAATTCTTCCCTTTCTCAGAGAAGGAAGAGTCATTTGGCAACCAAAACCTATGCAGGACCCTGTTGGGGCTTGCTGGGAGCTGTGATGACACATCCAATGTTTAAGGCTTTGGGAGAGATTTGGGATTGCTTTCCTGCCCAGGAACACTGAGGGAATATGAAACCCTGGTATTAAAACAAGCCCCTTCCTCAGGTCCTTGTGCTGGGATACCTCCCCTCCCACGCCCAGCAGGGAAGGAAATGTGTCCTTTCCCTCTTACTTCTCTTCCTCTGGTAGTTGTGTCTCCTCCAGAAGCGCATGTTCACTTTGGGCCACGACTCTGTCTTCTCAATCACCGTGGCCTCCACACGGACCAGGTCCTTCCTTAAAAATCAGTGTGAGAAACGTCAGGTTTTAGTTATTTATGTCAGGTTTCTGGGAGAAGAGACAAAGGGATAACAATAACAACACATGCTGCCTGACAGAGCCAGATCCTGGGAATTCCAGATGGGAGCAGGGCCACCTGCCCAGGCACAGCCAAAAGCCTCCAGGTGCTGTAGCTGGATCAGGAGATGTGACAGGTCACAGCTTCCCTGTCATGTGAGGGATGAGATCATTCCATCAGAGCAGGCAGGAGAGACAGGCACCTGCAGGAACTTGTAGGATTGAGGCAAGATTAATTCCCCTGGCACCTCCAGGTGATCCCATGTGCACTGCTTTGGTTTTGGCACAGGATGAGCCCATCCTTGCTCCTGGTCACAAGTCCTTCCTCCTCCTCTAAAGCATCACAGACAGCTGGAAGAAAATCTCATCTTGTTGGAAACGCTGTAAGTTTTCCAATAATTTTTTAATTAATTATTTTTAATGAACCATAAGCAATTTTCTACCGTAGCCAGCGTTTAGCAAGGCTTGCCATAAACTGCTGCTGTGGGAACACGGTTTTTGGGAAAATTACAGAAACTAAGTTTTGCTAAAACAACTGTGAACAACCTTGATATGCTTCAAGGGTCTCAGAAGGTGAGAGCCCCCAGGCAAGATCCAGACAGGAGCTTTGGACAAGGGAGTTTTAGTCAGCAGCCACAGGGAAGGAGGAGGAGCTGTTCTTCCATGCACAGCACTGCAGAATTCCATTAAAAGCTCGTTAAGTTTGCCACAGGAAGACATTTAAAGACCATTTTGCTGACAAACGGCTCTGTCTGCACTCGAGGGGGGCAGAGGGGGAAGCCCATCCAGCTGAAATTGTTCCAGCAAGGTCACTGAGAGGCCAAAGGCTTCAGACAGCCACCATCTCTTAAAATCCACCCTGGGGGTGTGATTGAATCAGAGATTGGAGGAAACTGATTTATCTGCAGTTAGTGACCAGCCCAGAAGAAAAGAGATATAAAATAATTCAGATTTTAAGAGACCACGCTGTGACCCCGACATCCCAGCACCACTGAACCACACGCAAACCCTGCAACCCTGAGGGAGAAACCAGAAAGCAAACTGCACTCCAGACGTGGTTTACCACTAATTTGGGAGTGAACTTCCTGGATTCAAGACCCTGGTGAGTTCTCTGTGGGACTCTGCTCTAGGAACTGCTGGCAAGAGGCTGAAGCACAACAGAAACCAACTTGCTGGAGAAGAACTCGTGGGCAGGACAAGTTCTCAGCAAAACAGAGCCCAAGGAAAAAAAAAAAATAAAAATCTCTATCAAACGTTTTAGGTATGACTGGAATGTCCATAAAAATAAGAAGGGGGTCACACATTTCCCAGAGCCCGACACAGCTGAGCCTGCTGCCTTGAGCAGCAAAACGTTCCACGGATTGGATTTTTGCAGGAGGTGAGAAAAACTCAGGCTGGAATCCCATGGATCTGAGCTGGGCTGAAAGGTGCTGTCAAGAGGCAGAGAAAAAAAGATCCAGGCAAGCTCCAAGCCCACAGGATCAGAACCCTTGGAGGTCAGAACTCCACAGCCAAGGACTGAATCCCAACCCAGCTACAAGAACAGCTCCAAAGCCTTTGGCACTTCCACTGCAAAAAGGGACAGGTAGCAGGAGAAACAGAGATGTTTCCTAGAGGGAAAATTCCCATCAGCTCTATTTTGTCTAGAAATAAGCCAAACTTTCCCTCCACTCGTGCCTAAGGCTGGCTCCAGCCCTTGTGCCAGCCGGGACTGGCAGTGACTTGGACAAACACGGATTCCAGAGCAGGAGCCAGCCAGAAGCTCCCAGAATAGCCTCCACCACGCAGATGTGGTGTTTTAGGACTGAAGGAAGTGTCATCCTGGGAGGTAGCAGAGGAACAAACCCTGTCCAGCATTCCCAAACAGGACACGTTTGGGAGCCGACAGGAAGCAGCTCTGAAGCGTCTCAGGCTGTGAGCACTCCCTGGGTGTTTATTTATACAACAACAGCAACACAGAACTGCCTCTGCTCTCATCCAGCCTCTTCTCTTCTCCCCAAAATGTCTGTGGGTTAGGGGGCTGTGTGACAGAACTGCAGTGCACCTTGCTGGTGACATCCTTCTCCCTTCTCCTTTTCCCCATCCTGTATCACAGAGTTTGGATTTGGGAGGTTTCCCTGCAGCTCAGAGGGTGATGGCATCCCCCCTCCTTCAGCCTTCACCCTTCCTGGCCAGCCTCTTCCTCCTCCCACTGATTCCCTGCAGCCAAAGGCCCTGGAGAGGCCAGGCCAGATGTGCAGCCTGCTGTGCCTCAAGCAGCTGCCAACACTTCCCACACCCTCGAAGCACCTGCAGGAGCCAGCAGCTGCTTTTCTTCCCGTCCTGGAGCTCCTGGCTGCCCCTGTGCCAAACCCAGCAAAGAACCACCCCAGGGCCTCTGGATCAGCTGGGGAAGGAAGCTGCTCCTCACCTGCCTGACGTGGCACACCCCAAAACTAAAAGCCCCTTTCTAGTCCCAAAAATGAGATTCCCCCCCTCAAAACCTTCCCCAAGAGCAATATCTGGCCGTAACTCACAGAATCCCAATGATCTGTGCTATTCCTGATCCACCTCCAGTGCTGTTACAAGGACTGGCAGATCCCAAAATCCAACACAGGGACCCGAGACAGTGGCACCACCAGTGCCACTCAAACCATGGTAGCACTGCACAAATAACTCCTAAATACCACCAGCAGTATTATAAATACTCCTAAATACCACCAGCAAATAAATCTGTTATTAACATTATTATAATATCATTAAAACTATTACAATATTATAAATACTCCTAAATATCACCACCACTAAATATATAATATATAAATATATATATAATAAATATATATCTATAAATATATAAATATATAAATATATAAATATATAAATATATAAATATATAATATATATATATATATATATATATATATATAAATATATATAAATAACTCCTAGATACCACCTAACCCAAGCTGGTTCACAGCCCCCTGCCTTTTGGGAAGGAAAAGGCTGAGGAACCAGGGATTCTGTACAGCAAGTCCTACAGCACTGGGATGGAGGCAGTGCCAAGGGATAAACTGCTCCCAAGTTCTGTGACTGCTGGATTAATGATTAAGAGGAAGGGGAAAATTAGGAACACTAAAATTAGGGTTAAGGTTTTCTGGGGTAATATAATAGCAAAAGGAAAGGGGTTAAAAGCCCAACTCAAGGGACTAAGGAAAAGGATTTCTGACTTATTTCAAGATGATAACAACCACAATCAGGTTAACAGGGTAGAGATGTAGAAGAGCAACATGTCCTGCTAGTTTGTGCAAGGAGGAAAAAATCTAAACTGAGGTGAAAACCCAAGAGCTACCTCAGAACTGGGGTGGGGGAGAGGCTGATGAGGAGTTTTATTGGTGATTCTTTCAAAAGCCACGGGGCTGGCATCAAAGTAGGTGCTGATAAATCCCAGTTTCAGGGACTGCAGAGCCCTGAAGCCACAATTAAGTACAAAAAATGTCATTATAATTCCTTTATGAAGCATCTTACCCCAGCAGCGGCCTTCCAATGAGTGTGAAGTCATCAGCACCAACCAACAAAACCTGGGGGAAATAAATCAGGCACAAATCACTGCTCATTGCCCTGGCAGAAATGCAAACAGGACCTTTCAAATTCTACAGCCATAAAGGAGTCAAACTGCTTCAAACCAGGCATTCCCACATTTCAAACCTGACACTAACTGGAGGGGTAGTGGGGAAAGCTGCTAACAAGCTGCAGACAGAGCTATTACTCTTCCAGAGAGCTCATCCCACTAAAACTGACTGCAGAAGTATCTTTCTGCATGATCAGAACACACTGAACCTCTCTGTCCAGCAGCCATAAAAAAAAAAATGGAAAGCAATCAGGGAAGAAAAATAACCTGCCTCGTGTGGGATCTGGACAAATGGCAGCTCCTAAACCACTGCATTTTTACAGCAATTGCTACAAATTTCAGCAGAGAAACAATTCCCTCATTCTCCTCTGTAAGGCCTCAAGATGGGAAATAAAGAAATGAACATTGGGGGTTCACCAGCCTCTGCTGTTTTGGGGCATTTCAGCCACGCCTGAAGGAACAGGGTAAGAGAGGATCCAGGAGGAAGAGGCTGCATTTCACTGAAATCATCGAGTTTGGAAGAGACCTTCAAGGTCATGGAGTCCAACCATCAAAGCCAGCACGACCATAATCTTCCCAAAACCGTGTCCCTCAAGTGCCACATCCTGAGCACCTCTCCCTGGGCTGCCTCACAAATCCTCTGGCAGCACTTAAAAACCACACAGAAATGCTCATGAGGAGTCCTGGCTTTTGTTTTAGACAGAAAAAAACCCTAAAGGGCTCTGATATTCAGGCAGATTTTCTCCTTCATTCCCATCTAGACCTTTGCTGGCCACACCACAGAAATCCCTCCTCTCTGCTGGGCACAGGGATGTGGGACACAGCTGAGGACATCCCTAAAAAGCTGCTTAAAACTGGGCTTCAAAGCAGTGGGCAAGCACAAAAACTCCTCTCCTTAATTGCTTGCTTAGCTCTAACAACCAAACACAAAGGTGAAGCCAACAGAATCCCACTCCATAATATTTCCCTTCAGTGTGGATTAATGAGCCTCTGCAAGTCCCTGCTGGTTGTCCAGGGCTAAGGATAAAGATATTAATTGGATTTTGGCAATTCTCCCCTCCGTGCCCCATCCCTCTGCCTCCACCCAGCCCAGCACGATAAGGATCTTGCAGAGCCCTGAGGAGTTTACAATCCCTCTGGGAGACCTGCAAGGAATTAAGAGGTTGGACTTGATGATCTTAAAGGTCTTTTCCAGCCTAAATGATTCTGTGATCCGGGGTGATGGAGTCTCAAGGCAAACACAGGCTTTCGCTGCTGGCTCTGGAAAAAACAACTGTCATTTTCTTTTTTTGGAAGGAGTCAGGACAACAAAAATCTGTCTCCCCACAGAGTCTGGCAAGACTCACTCTAGTCCTGTTGAACAGAAATCACAATAATATCTGAAACTGGAACAAAACGAGGGGAATTGGAACAAAGCAAAAGGGGTGGAATGAAGGTGGGAGACCCCGAGGGGCGCTTTGGGATATGATGTTAAAACTGGTGATGGGTTTTGCCTCCGGGAACGTTTGCAGGGAATCTGCTCTGTTTTTTTCACCTTTTCCATTCGGATTCGGTCTCCACACTCAGCCTCCAGGACATTGTCCATCATGATGAGGTCCTCATTGGTGATTTTCCACTGCTTGCTGGCGAAGTGGACGACGGCGAAGAGCCGCCCGTAGTGCCCGGCCGAGATCAGCCCGTTCACCTTCTGCACCACCTCTGCTGGCAAACAGCACGCCAGGGATCAGGGCAGCACACCCAGAGAGCTGGGAAGGGCTGGGAAAACTCACCCAGCCTCCCCTGCTCTCCCCCTCCCTCAGCACACTCTTATCTCCTGGGAATCTTTAAGCAAAGACCAACAGCAGTGTTGCTTCCCAGACGTGTGAGCCTCCCTTTCTTAAAATTAATGATTTATTTGTATTTTAGGTGCTGGCAAAGCCACACATAAGTAAACATCTTGTATACACTGTGCAGCTTCTCTACGCTGCTGACTCTCAGCCCATTCCTCAGGCATCCCAAAATACACTGTACTTGGATATAAAGCATTCCAGAAAAGAGCTCTTGTCCATGCATCCTGTGCTGGGAGGAAATTCCCTCCACTTCCAAGTCAGATGCAGACAGCCCATCGAGTCTGAGTGGTGCCTAAGGCACACAGGAACATTGGGAAGAGCCTGGCAAAGTACCAGGGAAGAAGCTTCCAGCAAATGGCAAAGCCTGGCCCGAAAACTTTCCAAGAACAAGAGGGACCTGTCCCTGTCCCTCGCTCTTTCCCAGAAAAACCTCTTCCCACGTGCCTGCAGAGTGGTGCCAGGAGCAGCACAGATCCCAGAGCCCAGGTCCTGCATATGGACAAACTCCATTCCCTGTGATCAGCCTCCTGGGCAGTGAACTCAACTCCAGTTTTTATGGGAACACCAAAAGGTGTTGCTTCCTGACACCATCCCACTGCCCAAGAGCAGCTTCCCACCCTCCTGAGCTGCTCAGAAAAACACGTTTTCCTCGTTGTCCTAAAAAGTGGATGAATCATTTTGGGGTTTTTTTTGTTTTTCTTTTCTTGGAATTCAAACAGAACATCCCTTTGGGACAGACAGGAATCCAGCAGCCAGGCAAACCCAACCCAATCCTTACAGGAATGCTCGGAAAAGGCCAAAGCTCCAACCCCAGGATACAAACTTAAAGGTAGAGGTGGCAACACAAATTATTTACAGGGTAGGAGCTGCTGCAGTTCCCACCAGGATAAAGAGCTGTTGATAACTCTTCCAACATGTCCAGTGCCAGGAAACATCAAGTGATTGCTGGCTTGGATCTCAGCACCATGTGGAGAGACCCATCCTAAAATATCCGGGGCTGTTTCCATGGCCAGCAGGAGATGGGAGGCAGAACTGGAACGCTCCTGCTGCTGCTCCCTTTGGATGAGCACAGCCAGGAGATAACGAGGCAAAGCTCAGCAGCAGCAGCAGGAGGGAATGGCACGGGAGCAGGATGGGACCCTGCTCCCCACAGGAGCAGTTTGTGGTTCACTGCTGGGTTATTTCACACACAGGGGCAGGCACCCATCTGTCACTTGAGCGATCCCAGGAGCACGGAGCAGATAAAAAGCAGGATCAAAACAGCCCAGGAGGAGATGTGGAGCAGGAGGCTCCCTCCAAAACACATCCCTCAGTTAGGGACACACTCCAGCCACTCCAGTGATGGGGGAAATCTGCAGGAAGGTGAGCTCAGCCTTTCTTATCAACCTTGTCACCCAGCCCAGAGCACTGAGTGCCACATCTGGTCATTCCTTGGACACTCCCAACACCTCCCTGGGCAGCCCCTTCCAGGAAGAAATTCCTCCTGATGTCCAACTTGACTCTTTCCTCTCACCCAGCAGTCCTGACAAGCTGAGGGGACAGGGGGACACAGCCACCAATGTTCTGTCACGCTGTGTCCCACCTCTGCAGGTCTGTCCTGTGCCCACCATCCAACTGCTCCTGCTGGCTGGAAGTTCTGTTTTCTGCACCAAAATACACCAGCTCTCCATGTGCCCACCATCCAACTGCTCCTGCTGGCTTTGATTTAGCCAGTGAATGGAAAAATAACTCATTTCTCCTGGCCAAAATGCTTCCCCACGCTTTAATTTTTTTAATATATTGTTTCATGCCACATATCACATCAGGTAAGGTTCCTCTAGGAAAGTGACAAGCTGCCATAAACTAAGGAGAAATCATATTGTACCCAAATCTCCCAAACCTGGAGAGCAGGTGGAGCAACACTAAAACACGTGAGATATGAAAAAAAAAAAAAAAAAAAAAGTGAAGAACACAAACTTCCAAACAGGCCTAGAGGAAATGCTGGAACACCAGATTTAAGACTTTTACCTGCATGATACTTGGCTTCTTCCACTGGATCTGGAAGTTTCACTTCAGGCCACGGAGGAGAAGTCAGGGAAGTTTTGGCAACAAGTCTGTGAGGGACAAGGTAAAATTCACTGCAGCAAACAGATACTGCCAAGAGGTGGAAAACAGGGAGAGGAAAGAAAGAAAAAGGAGATGGAGGAGAAATGGATATTACTCACAAACACCCAACCAAAAGGCATCAGATTACAGTTAACAATTAGGCAAGAATCTACAATAGCACAAAACCAATCTTAGATATAAAGAGGAGGGAGGTTTGCCTTGGAAAACTCCATGAGATGAACACAGAGGTTGTGGTTGGGATGTAAATACCATCCCAAAATAAAAAGCAAATACCATCCCACTCAGGAGTGTGCAGTTCAGGTTTTCCTGCATGCAGAAATCCATGCTTTGCCTAAGCAACACAGGATGCACTAAACCCATAAAATATTCAGGAATAAAACGAGATGTAGAGAAAAAAGCAAAACTGACTCAAAATCCTTTTCAATGATTGATTCACTCTGTAACCGCGAGCCAAACATCCCAAAGGGTTTTAACTTAACAGGAACTGCAGGTACCTGTGAGTACATGACCACAGGCACCAAGGCCTCACAGGGTTTGGTGAGGATTTTGGGTGCTGCATCACCCAGGCAGAGATCCAAGGATCTCTGATCGTTGAGGATGAGCAGGAAGAGGGAACAGTACATCCTGCCATTCTCCCCAGCAGGAATTCTCTGCTCCTGCAGTGTCCCCTCCTGGTCAGAGCCAGCAGCAGCTCAGTCCTGCAGGAAATCCTGGCACAGGGAATAGAATAAAGGCATAACGAGAGGTAAAGTGCTGGAAAAAGCGAAGCCTGAAGGTCTCATTGGAAGAGTTATCACAGAATTCCAGAATGGTTTGCCTTGGAAGGGATGTTAAAGCTCATCCAGCCCCAACCCAAAGCAGGGACAATTTCCACCAGAACAGGTTGCTCCAAGCCCTGTTCAACCAGGCCTTGAACATTTCTAGGGATGGGACAAAAAAAAATTTAAAAATGAAGAGAAGCATCCTTCTGGGAGAGGTGACTGAAGGTAGGCAGAGTCCAAAACATTGGGAAGTGTCAGAATGACCAAAGGGCAGCCAAGTCTCCTTCCCAGAGGAAAACCAGCTGCCCTCCCCACTGGAGCAGAGCAGCATTCCAGGGGGGAAGTGATGTGTGGCATTACCCTGGCTGTGGGGATGAGCTCTGGGAACTCTGGTGCCGGACCACAGCTGAAAGCAGGGAGGCTGAAAGGGAAGAAAAAGAGAATTAAACACAGGCAGCAGCTCCTGGGCTTTTGCAGAATTCCAGAATCATTCAGGCTGGAAAAGTGCTCCCAGAGCATCGAGTCCAACCTGTGACTGGTGGCCACACTGTCACCCAGCCCAGAGCACTGAGTGCCATGTCCAGGCATTGTGGGACACCTCCAGGGATGGGGACTCCACCACCCCCAAAGCCCCTTCCCAGCCCAGGAAGGACGAGATTGATGAAGTCCCTACTCCTTCCCATCCCTTGGATTTTGCTGAAGGGTTTATGCCAAGGTGGAAGGAACTGTGTAAAGCTGACTCTCCTTGTTGTTAACATTCCCCAGCTCTGAGGCTGATGCTGGGAAAGACCCGGATCCCTTCCAGCTCCACCCAGGGAAGAGCTCCAGGGCTTATCCAGTAGGGCAGGGATACAGAGGGGCCAGGAGGCAGCACTGGAGACCTTGACCTCCTGTCAGCCTCCTTCTTTCCCTCCTTCCATCCCAGCAGCAGGCAAAGCACAGCCCTTCCATCCTTCCTTCCTTCCCAGCAGCTGGCAGAGCTCCTTTCTCTTCTTTCTTCCACACTTTTCAGCAGCTGGCAGAGCATCTTCCTTTCCTTCTTTCCCTCCCAGCAGGATGCAGAGCTCCTTGCTCCTTTCCTTCCTTCCTTCCTTTCACCCCAGCAGCAGCAATAATCCATTCCTCCTTTCCAGCAGCAATCAGAGCTCCTTCCTTCCCCATTTTTCAGCAGCAAGCAGGGCATCTTCCTTTCCTTCCCAGCAGGAGACGGAGCTCCTTTCCTTTCCTTTCCTTTCCTTTCCTTTCCTTTCCTTTCCTTTCCTTTCCTTTTCCCTTTCCTTTCCTCTTTCCTTCCACCCCAGCAGCAGCAACAGCCCAGTCCATCCATTCCTCCTTTCCAGCAGCACTCAGAGCTCCTTCCTTTCATCCCTCCCACCCTTTCCCAGCAGCAGGCAGAGCTCCTTCCTTCCTTCCTCCCCGTCCCTGGTTCCCGTTTTCCCGGTTCCCGGTTCCCGCTCACCTCCCGCGCGCCGCGCTCGCGCCACCGCCGCCGCCATGGCGGTGACCTCGCGCCGGACGCGGAACCGCGGGGGGCGGGGCCTGAGCGATCGAGGGGCGGGGCCTGGGGGCTCGAGGGGCGGGGCCTGGTCGTGCGAGGGGCGGGGCCGCGCACCCCGGGGGGCGGGGCCCTCGTGGAGGCGGCCATGGCGGCCGAGGCGGCGGAGCGGCACCTGGGGCTGCTGAGGGACGAGCGGGAGGCCGAGCTGGCACAGAGCAGGTGCGGGACACTCATGGGACAGACACCGGCCCCGCCGGGGGGTTACGGGGCGGCTGTGGGGGCACGGGGGCGCTGTGGCCAGTGGGGAACGCAGAGGGACCCTCAGGTGAGACACGCTGTCACCCATGGGAAACACAGGGACCCGTCCTCTGGGACCCGCTGGCATCTATGGAAACACAGAGGGACCCGTCCTCTGGGACCCTCTGGCACCTATGGAAACCCTTGTAGATCCTCCCCTGGGACCCACTGGAACCTCTAGGAAACCCTCCTAGAGGATTTCCTCCTGTCATCTCTGGGAATGCTGCTGCAATCCCACCGTTGGGAGCAGCGCACCCCAATAGGATCCCCACCCACCCCACAGGGCTCTGATCCATGGGGAATCCTGCTGGACTCGCCCCCGTAGGACCCTCTTAGGTGCCCTTGTTGAGGGTACAGACACCCAGCCATGAGGATGGAGGTGCCAGGATGTTATTCCTTATCTGTCCCCTGGAGCTGCGACCCTCAGCCTCACCCCATGGTGTTCCCACCCGTGTGTGGTTCCCAGGGCATGGCAGGAGAGCGTCTCCCTGAAGGAATTGCAGCGGAGAGGCGTCTGCTTGCTCAAGCTGCAGGTCAGCAGCCAGAGAACCGGCCTCTACGGGCGTCTCCTCGTGACATTCCAGCCCAGGAAGTGGGATTCGGACACCGAGCTGCCCTCCAACAGCTTTGGGCCTGGTCAGTGACACTCCTGTCTTCCTTTGGAAAGAGATCATACAGTCCTAGAATGGCTTAGGTTGGAAAGGACCCTAAAGCCCATCCAGTCCCACCTCTGCCATGGCAGGGACACCTTCCACTAACCCAGGTTGCTCCAAGCCCATCCAGCCTGGCCTTGGACACTTCCAGGGATCCAGGACAGTGACACTTCTCTGGATGGTGACAGATTTGCCCCAGCCTCACTCTCTCCCTTCAAACAGGGGACATCGTGGGGCTCTATGAGTCAGCTGGGCAGGGGGACCCGCTGTGCACGGGGGTGGTGACACGTGTCACCCCCAAGGCAGTGACGGTGGCCCTGGAGGAGTCCCGGGATGGAGAGCTGGCCCTGGACCACGAGCACTCCTTCCGCCTGCTCAAGTTGGCCAACGATGTCACCTACAACAGGCTCAAAAGGTGAGGGCTCACTCTGCTTCTCAGCAGGATGAGGAGTGCCAAGTTCAGTCTGGAAAATCTCTTCCCAGACCCTTCCCAGTTTGGATTTGTCATTTTCTAAAGCTTCACAACAGCTTCAGTTTACTCTGATCCCACTGGCTGGTCCTGCTCTTCCCTTTCCTTCTCCCAGCTGTGTTTTGGTGCCATTGCATCACCTCTGGAACACTCTGGGTTCTGTGTAGGGCCTTTTGCATCCTTGCTGGATAAACATCCTGAAAAAGCACATTTGGCTGTGCCAAACAGGGACAATGGGAAGTGGAAGCCTGAGCAGCACAGGGATATGTGTGAGAGTTGGGAGATGCAGGAATTGTGTAGGATTAGTCTTGTGGGGTGACATTGTTCAGCATTGGAGTAGTTCAGTCCATACTCACAGCCCGTCTCTGGGCACTTGGGAGTCTCCAAAGAATTCCTGCTGTGCCTGTAACCTGGATATTCCCTTCTTTGGCAGAGCTTTAACTGCACTCAGACAGTACCGTGGTGGCCCAGCCTCTGACCTGATCGACGTCCTCTTCTTTGCCTCTGCTCCCAGGGCATTCCCTGAAACAAGTAAGAATCCTTTTTTTATCAGGCTTGATGGGCATGCTTGGGAATTGCCCACGAGAACACAAATAGCTCTGATCCCTGTTTTTATCCACACGTGCAGCCACTGTGCTCCGGAAAAGACCCCAGTGTTCAATGCAAGTCATCAGTGGTGCTGCAGCTGGTAGCATTGTGTTCATACTGGTTTATACTGGGCACGCTTGCCTCATGGACAGATCCCTGACAAAGACTTGTATAAGTAGTACCCACTCTGTTGTGCTTCTTTGGAAAGAACAAAGGTGAAACTACACAGCTTCAGCTTTTGGAGAAGCCACAGGGAGAGCAGAGCCTCTGATCAGATATCCACAGCTGCTAATGGATATTATCCCTTGGCAGAAGGGAAGGATGCAAAAATCAGGGAATGAGAGCTGAGGGTGGGCTGGGCTGGCTAGCAGGGTGAGCTGTGTCTAAGCCATGTCCAGAGCTCAGGTCTGCTCTCCCCACTGGTGCCATCCATCCATTCTGCCCCTTTTCCTCCCCTCCACGGCTCCCTGCACTGTTTGTCTTCCTTGTATTCCTGGATTTGGCTGCCCACCATGGTTTGCCTCTCTCCCATCCCCTCCAGCCAGGCTGGACTTCCAATAGGATGTGCCAGGGACAAAAAATGGATGTTAATGAGTCCTATCCCCATTTCTGTAAGCACTGATCCCAGTCTGAGTCAAACCTTTTAGCCCTTCGGCTGCCTGGGGACCTTGGTGCACTCAAGGTTTTAATATTAAAGAAAAGAATTAAATTTTAATCAACTTTCCTCAACAGTGCTTTTACCCCTGAGGTAGCAGAACTGCCTGTAATGAAGGAAAACTCCTTTTCACTACATCACTCAGCTATGCCAAGCTGAGCAGAGATGAATTTCCCATCTCCTCAGCACTGGGAATATTAATGGATAGATTGAGCCAGGTTAGACAGAGGAGATGCAATATGAACTCAAAGGCCTTGAAGTTATCTCCTCCCTCCATAGCTGCTTTCTCCCCAACTAGAGAGGGGTTGCACCAGCCAGGAATTAAAGGATAAGAACTTGGAATAAGCCTGCCCTGAGCTGAAAGGCTCTGCCAGACAAACCTCACGGCACTCAGGCAGCTCTTCCATGTCACAGCCTCTCCTTCCATGACAAAGCAACCATTAGCCTGGTTTCTTTGGGGATCTGTCTCATCCCATGCATTACCTGGTTTCAAACAAACTCATCAGCAGCAGGCTGGGTCAATAAGCCCTGGACAGCTCCTGAAATTGGCTGTCTAGACACACATCTGTGTCAACACCGGTCAGGGATGCAAGACAAGCTCACTTCTGTCAGAAGCCAGGGAGCCACAGGTGGGAGAGAGGGCAAAATCCACTCTAGCAGGTGAAATATGCAGCAGCAGAAGCCTGAATCTGATTTTTTTTAAGTGTGGGGGACAAGATGAGAATCCTAATTTTTCAATCAGGGAATCTTGTAGGTGGGTTCTGCTACCGCTGTGCATTTCATTAATTAATTACCAGACAGCAGCAGCCCAGCACAGCACATCAGAGCCCAAGTCCTTTCAAAACACTTAAATATGTAGCAATAAATACCATTGACACAACACAAAAACATGGGACAGGGTGTGGGGGAAGAATAACCTGAGGAATAGTCAAAAGGAGAGGGAGGGATCTCCAGTGGGTAGCTGGGATCTGCAGCAAAGATTGGGACTGGCACAAAGCACTTCCACACCTCACCTTGCTGCTTCCAGGAAGGTTCCAAGAGGGAGAACAACTTTTCCAAAAAGTGCAGAGTCTGAACTGAGCAGAAATTTTGCCCTTAGCAGACTCCCTGGGAAGCAGAATCCAGGTGCTCACCCATCAAAAATTTCCCCTGACTCCTTTCCACTTTGATCTGCACCCGTGGCCCTGCTGGAGCTTCCACACCTGGAATCTCCTCCAAACAATCCTCCCCTGCTCCCAGCATCCATGTGGGATCCGTGCATCCCTACGTTTTGGGAATGGGGGGGAGTGGAAAGGCTTTGCTTGCCAGCAGAGGCCAGCATTGCTCTGCTTGCTGTGCTCCTCCTGGCCCTCCAAGAGCGACATGTCCCTTTTCCCTTTGGAAAGCCAGGTTCTGCTTTACCTGTGCAGGTCACTGACAGCTGGCAGCTCTCTCCTGTGCTCCTGGGCTGGAGAAAGTCAGGAATGCTCATTTTTGTTCCTGGCTCATGTCCAGCTCTGCCTATAGTTCTAAAAATTAAAAAACAATTAAAAATCCTGGTAAAAAGGCAGGAATATCCTCAGGAAAAGCCAATCTGCCAGCAGAGCACTGGGGAAGCACCAGGGATTTCCAGCAAGACTTTCCTGGCTTTTTGGCACAAGTCACTTGCAAAAAGCTCTGAGATGCTCCCCATCCCTCTGCCCTGTGGCACCTCTTGTCATCACAGGGGCCATGGAGAGACCTCTGAGATTTTTGGGGAAGGCTAAGCAGTCCAGACAACTCAGGTACCACATTTTTCCTCTGGAAAACAGGGAAAGTTCTGATCCAGGCTGAAATACCCCCTGGATTTAGTCCAGCAGCATTGGCTGCAGTGAGGTTGTACCAGAGAGGAGCTGCTGAGGGGGTCTGGATTGCTTTTGGGCAGGAATATACCTTGGAAAGGGCTTCCAGCTCTGCAAAACCTGGGCTCTTCCTCCCAGGAAGGGCTGTTCCCACCCATTTTTGATGCAAAGACTTTTCTTTGGGTCTTGGATATCACCCCCCTAACCCACTGCCTCACCAGAGCTGCTGGAACTGTGCAGAAGAGCATCTCAGTTCCTGGGAATGTTGGGGTTACCAAACTGGATGGCCAAGGTGATTTGGTTTTCAACACTAATAAATGGAGTTGTGCATCAGGGCACAATTGCCACGAGCAAGACACATTGCAGGGATTTCTTCAGGTGAGGATACCTGGAGCCCAGCTGCTGCAGGGAGAAGAGTTTGGAGGAGCACAGCATACCATAAAAGGCTCCTTCCTCCTCCCCACCACTGTGGCCAGCCCAGGAGAGGCACATTCCCAGCATTCCCACACAGCAGCTCCTGGCAGCATGTGCTTAGGAGGGATGGGGGTGGCCACAGGCCTGGAGAAATTCCTGAGCTCATCCTTGAGCAAGGAAGCATCAATGACTCCCACATCCCTGCTGTTCCTCGCTGTGGGAAAAGCCTCTCTCAGGTTTGAGGCTATTCTTGCATTTTCCCCAACCCATGGGATGCTTCCTGGTCTTGTCTTAGTCATTGACACACTCACCCAAAATTTACATGTGTAAACCAAGAGGCAGAGTGACAGCAAAAAGCTCCTTTAGCCCCATTTCATCATCACGTTCTCAGTGAGTATCTTTTGTTTAACCTCATTTAGTGGTGCTGCTTCAAAAGCCACAGGCCACACACAGGTTCACCTGCCTAAAACCAGAAGAAATTTGCATGTTTTTAATCATGCAAAGAGAAGGATGAAGCACATGATGCCCAGCAGGGAAGGGTGCCCAGAGACTTGTCTTATATAAGCTTTTGTGGGAACGTTATTTTCGGGAAACCTCGGTGTAATGAGTCATCATCCCTGCTGTAATTAACTCCCATAATGAACAAGGAGATTAACAGTAGGATTAGAGGGGGGATGAGAATAAATTTGGGCCTAAATGAGATAAATCTGAGAGGTTAAAAAGCAGCTTTTGAGAATTCAGTCTCTGCAGTGAAACCAATTCTCTTCTAATGCGATTTGCATATTCTTTTCTCTTTTTTCCCTCCCTTAAAGCAGAAACTAATTTTAGTTTTATCATTTAAATTGCTCTTTATGCCTTTGCCTGCCTTCATTCCCAATCTTGGCTGACCACTACAGGGCTGCTCTGTTCTTCTCACACACTCTGTGGGTTTTTCTGCTTTTTCACTGGTGCTGCACTGGGTTTGTTCACTGGCAGGGATTTATTTTCCAGATCTGCTACTTCCTCCCCAATTTTCATTGAAGATTTCACTAAAGATGCTGGTTCTCCTGCAAAACAAACCCAGAGCTCCCTCCAGAGCCAGGAAAACCTACCTGTTTGATGCTGGAGCAGCTAAATGCCTCTTAAATTCTGGGAATTCCACCACTGACTGGCTGAAGGCCAAGTATCAGGGCTGGGGAGGGGATGGGGAAGCATGGACACAGGATGGGGAGGGATCCCGTTTGTTTTGGAAGCATAAAAAGCTTATTTTTACCTTCTGGGGTCTTCCAGCCCCCTCAGTGTTTTCCTCCCGAGGTCCCCAGTGACTCTCCTGTCTCCTCAGAACCTCTGGAGTTCTTCAATGCCTCCCTGGATGAGTCTCAGAGGGAAGCTGTGTCCTTCTCCCTGGCTCAGAGGGAGCTGGCCATCATCCATGGGCCTCCTGGCACAGGGAAAACCACGACCCTGGTGGAGATCATCCTGCAGGCTGTGCAGCAGGGCCTCAAGGTGAGGCTTGGTGACAGGGCTGAGGTGACGGGGACCACCTCAGCTGGCCACCAGTGGCCATCTCTCCTTGTGTGGAGACCTCAGAGCAGCTTTCCAGTCATGGGAGGGGCCTACAGGGATTCTTCATCAGGAGCTGGGGTGGTACCACATGGGGAAATGGCTTCACTTGGGAAGAGGGGAAATTTAGTTGGGATATTGGAAGAAATACTTCCCTGTGAGGGTGGGGAGGCCCTGGCACAGGATCCCAGGGAAGCTGTGGCTGCCCCATCCCTGGAAGTGTCCAAGGCCAGGTTGGATGGGGCTTGGAGCAGCCTGGGGTAGTGGAAGGTGTCCCTGCCCATGGCAGGGGGTAGGACTGGATGGGCTTTAAGGTCCCACCCAGACCATTCCAGGTTTCTAGGATTATTTTGCACACTCCTGGGCTTTGTGGCAGCTGGAGCAGCTGCCATTGGATCTGTGCTAATCCAGAGCCCGGTTTGGCTTGCAGGGACCAGGGACTTCCCCACCAGCTCCAAGGAGGTGCTGGCAGAGCTCAGGTTTGGGGTTCACTGGGGTCTCTACAGAAGTGCTGCAAAGCAGGGAGGGAATTACCCGTGGTGTTGCCAGTGCTTTATTCCCAACAGAAGCACACTGATCTCCCTGTCTCTGCTTGGATATCTCTGCCGCAGCCTTTGGGTGTGCTCAGAGGTGTTTGTGTTTGTCCCCGGCAGGTGCTGTGCTGTGCCCCGTCCAACGTGGCCGTGGATAACGTGGTGGAGCGGCTGGCCGGCTGCAGGGCGCGGCTGCTGCGGCTGGGACACCCCGCCCGCCTGCTCCAGCCCATCCAGCAGCACTGCCTGGACGCCGTGCTGGCCCGCGGGGACAGCGCCCACATCGTGGCCGACATCAGGAGGGACATCGACCACGCCTGGGTGGGTGGCCCCGAGCGGGTGGGAATGCCTGCGGCCTGGGGCAGTCCCGTTGGAAGGGCAGATGTTAGGGAGAAGTTCTTCCCTGGGAGGGTGGGAAGGTCCAGGAATGGACATCTCAGAGAAGCTGTGGCTGCCCCATCCCTGGAAGTGTCCAAGGCCGGGTTGGACAGGGCTTGGAGCAACCTGGGATAATGGGAGGTATCCCTGCCTAGGAATGAGGTGATCCATAAGGTCCCTTCTAACCCAAACCATTTTGGGATTCTCTGATCTTCATATGCTGGAGGGCAGAACTCCTCCTGCCTGAATCCCTTATGGAAGTAGGAAAATTCCAGTCCCTGCTGCTGCCCCTCACATCACCTGTCTGGCCTGATCTGTGCCCTCCTCTTTACCAGAGGAACGTTCCCATCATTAATTCACTTCCTAACAAGCTGTCTGCCTGTCCTGATACTCCCTCCCACTCTCAGCCACCTCAAGCAAAAAGCAGAGCACATTCAAAAATGAATCCTTAATTTCTTCTTTCTCACCCTTATTTTCCTAACATTCTCTTGCAACCTAGCTCTGGTACTTGGGGTGAGGATTTGATGCTAATTAGATTGTTTTTCTTCCCTCTTCCGGCAGCAGCACTATCCAAAAGCCATTTTTTTACTTCTTAATTTATTTTCCCTCTTTCTCACTGGTGATTAATTTTCCCTTTCGTCTCCTTGGGAGGAGTCTGTCACAGAAGCTGTCCTTGGCTGCAGAGAGCTCATCTCCAAGGTCCTGACCCATCTTTTCTTCCTCCTGCCTCTGTTTCTTCACTGTCACATTCCCTACTTTTCCCTGGAACAATTTCTCCCTTGCAGCTGCATGTTTTGACTCTTCTCTCTCCTTCCCTTCACCCCAGCCCACAGAAGGAACAGTAACAGAAACTGAGGCATTTCCTACCCCTTTGTGTTTCCTTCTCTCACCTCGAGATTCCCAGGACCTCAGTTTCTGGGTACTCCTTGCCCCAGCAAGGTTTCAGCCCTACAGTATCTGAGAAGGAAATGCAGCACAGGTCCAGGGCCAGTCCAGCTCCAGGGATGCTGAGCAGGATCAGGGAACAGTCCAGGAGGCAAGGAGTCCAGGATCCATGAGCTGGCCTTAAATAAACTTCCAGACCAATGAGTGAAGGAGAGAGCCCATATGAGGCAGGGATTATTAGAGGTGATATTCCTAATTCCTAAGGAGGAATGGGTGACATCCAGACTGACCATATCCTCAGGGCCTGTGATCCCACCCCTGGAATTCCTGAGCCATTTTGACCATACCTGACAGACACATGGAGGTTTCACAGTTTTAAATACCCATGTGGTCAACCAAAGCAGAGGGCTGAGCTGATCCATGTTAGACCCTGGAAAATCCAAAATCCGTCCATCCATGGCATGACTCTAGGAACCAGCAGGTCTTACTGTTTTGGCTGCATATAAGAGCTTCTCTCTGCAGCCTTTTCATCTTTCCCAAGTCATCAGCCTTACCTCCAGGGAAATAATCCCAATTTCCAGCTGGGATTGCTCAGTGAGCCATAGCTGAGCTGTGGTCCCATGGCTGCTGCTCTGGCAGTGCTGGTGGGTTGGGCTGGTAGACACATTTAACACCTGCTAAAAA
Organism: Acridotheres tristis; assembly: GCA_037013685.1. Taxonomy (NCBI): domain Eukaryota; kingdom Metazoa; phylum Chordata; class Aves; order Passeriformes; family Sturnidae; genus Acridotheres; species Acridotheres tristis. The sequence goes on along the minus strand of CM072890.1, from coordinate 4,989,831 downwards.
AAGCCCTAGGCCTGTCTGGATGCTGCTCTGGATCCTTTCCAGCAGCTCAGAGAGGCCAGTTTGAGGTGGCAGAGCTGCTTCTGGGGCTTGGGGAGCCCTCTTGCTTCCAGAAGGGCTCTGCTTCCTCAGAACAAGATAGGAAATCCCAATCCCTCCCCCAGCAGGGGAACAAAACACCTCTTCCCAAACATTCCTCCCTGCTCCATGCCCAGATGCTTCAGCAGTTGGCTCTATCCCAATTTCTCTGTTTTCTAGGCAAAAACCAAAAAGGCCCAAGACAAGGGAGAGCGAAGCCATTTTCTGGGTGAGATTAAGACCCTGAGGAAGGAGCTGAAGGAGAGAGAAGAAGCTGCCACGGCTGCAGCCCTCAGCCAGGCCAGCATTGTCCTTGCCACCAACACAGGTGTGAGATCCTCCTGCTCTTTGTTTTCCCTCCCTTTGCCAGGTAAACCACGTGCTCTGCAAGGATCCCTGCTGGGATAGCTGGGACATTTGCTCTGATCTCCCAGGAGCTCAGCAAAATCTCCCAAGCGCCTCCCCAGCGGGATTCTCCCAGCTCCCACTCTGCACAGGAGGTTGTTGAGCACAGAATGTGGAGCTGGAGGGGCCCCTGTTAGCTGTGAGTAGGAGCTGGGAGTGCAGTGAGTAAACAAGTGCTGCTGGAGGTGTGCAATCTGCTCCTGATTGCATAAATCACATGGCATTGCTTCCCTGCTTGGATCCTTTCCAGAACTGATGGAATCCAGCACTTCCCCAGGCTTCATGTGGCTGCTTCTGCACTCATCCAAATGATGTGACACATTTTAGGGATTTTAAGGAGCAGTTCCAGGTGTCCATGGGGCATCTGCAGCTCCAGGTGGGAAGGTTTGGCATGTGAGGAAGGGCTTTACTGGCTCAGGTTTTTCATACAATCTTAAGAGTCTTCAGATTGGTTGCTCAAAGGGCATTTGTTGAAAGGAAACATCAATAATTTTAGGTCATAAAAAAGCAAGTTACTGAAATGAAGGTTAGCAGAAAGATAAATCCTTCTGTGTCAGTCCCTGGGAGTTGGCCTCTCCTTTGTACTTTCCTGAAAGAAAGGGAGAGATTATCTTCTCCCAGTAAAACTGGTATTTTTTGTTAATCAGCTGTGATTCTCCCTGGAACTGGAGCTTCCCAGTCAAGGGGTCTGTGCAAGTGGAAAAAGTCGAGTTATAACTGTACAACTCACCAGAGTGGATTCATGCAGCCTGGAAAACAGTTTTGGAAGGAAAACAGTGTCTTTGGTGGCAAACTGGAATGTCTGAAGTGATACAGAGCTGCAGAGGCAGCAGGATTTACAGTGGCAAAGCCAAATTCCCACTCTGTGAACTGCAGTAGCACAGCTCTGAGAGGTCTGGGAGCTTTGGATAAAAAAACATTTCTGAAATAAAAATCCTCTGGGCTGAGAGACTGACTTCTTCACTCTGCCTTCCTCCTCTTGCATCCTTCTTTGTCAACTTCAGGGCTCCTGGAATTCAGATTTCTGATCAATGCCTGGATCAGTATCAGTAGGTCTGGGACAGCAGGATGTCTGTAAGGACACAAATATTACAAATGGACTTCTGATGGTTCCAGTCTCCTTTCCCTCTTTCCAGTGCCACGAGGGGGAGGAGCTGAGATGGGGTCTCAGCCCATCTCTCCCTCCCAGAAAAGTGTCCCTCAGTTTCCAGACGGGTGGTCCCCAGTCAGTCCCTCAGCCTCTCAGTTGAGGATGAGGAGTTTTTTTGGCACTGGGGGGGCAGCAGGAAGGTGGGTGTTCCTTGCTGTGTTCCAGATGAAGCACTGGAGCATATTGTTCTTGCTGTCATCTGGGCTTTGCTGCTGTTCCCAAAGATACTTGGAAGCTTCTGGGCCCAGATGCCAGGGAAAAAAATACAAAGAGGAACTGGCAAAAACAATCCTGACTTACACATATCAATGGAGATGTGTTTGGCAGGGCTGAATTGCTGAAATCCCTGCAAAGAACCATTATTTCACTTGTCTCAATCACTATTACAGCTTGTCAGGTTTGTTTCCAGAGCAGGTTCCTCACTTTTCCTTGCTTCCCTGCTCACTTTGGCACCTTCCCCTTCCACCAGGTGCTTCCTCAGATGGCCCCCTGAAGCTGCTGCCTGAAACCCACTTTGACCTGGTGGTGATTGATGAGTGTGCCCAGGCTCTGGAAGCCAGCTGCTGGATCCCTCTGCTCAAGGCTCCCAAGTGCATCCTGGCTGGGGATCACAAGCAGCTGCCCCCCACCATCATCTCCCACAGGTAAAAATCCTGGATCCTCCTCTAATTTGTGCAGCTCCCAAATCTTCATGTTTGGAGATGTCTCATGGTGGGGATCTGTGCTGCCTGCAGGTTCTGTGGGATGCATTTGGGCTCCCCCTCAGGCTAATCCAAGTCTTTCCTTTAATTCTGCTTCTGTGGTTTATTTATTTAATGTATTAATATGTGAATTGGCCCAGTGAGATGCTGCATTATCACACACCTCAGGGATTATAAAACCTCCCAGTCCCTACAACGTGGATAATAAGAACAGTTAGTTTGTGGAAAGGATCTGTGGATAGTGCAAATTGCCTGTGCTTCCAGGGGGATGCTGCAAAGAGTACTGAGGAATCTTTGAGTAATTTAAAACATAAATGTGCTCTTGTTTATCTGGTTTAGGTAGCTCCAGATCTGAAATTACTGAACCACAGGAGTAGAGAAATAGGGCTGACTTCATAAACACCATCTCCTGCTTCCAGAAAATAATAAACAAGACACATATCTGCCATCTCACTTGAGTTTTGAACACAGGAAATGAAAAATCCAAGGCAGGCAGCAGCTCCCAGCACATGGCTGAGACATAGTGAGAACAACATTCAGGGGCTGCAGCATCCTCTCATTTTACCTCTCTCTGATGCCCAAAATCTTGCTGTTCTGCAGATCTTGGCAAGTGATAAACACATGCTCAGCTGTCTGGAGGTGTCCAGGCTGGTGAGCTCCAAAAGCATCTCCAGAGCCCTCCACTCTTGGTGTCCTGCTGTTTATTCCCTGTGAATTTGCAGGCTGGCTCTCCATGCCTGGATTTTCCAAGCAAGGCACTTTTTGGAGTAGTATCTTGTTGGTAGCAAGAAGAAATTGGCCATTTGGTCTTTCTAATTTCAGAGTTATCATCATTTTCTGTAAGTGGTGCATAAAGTTCTTCTTCTCCTCCAGAAAAACTGCATGATAGCTCCATAATACTCCATAGTGTCCATCCAGCTGGGTCCACCTCAGTCTGTTTTTTTCTCCAGACTGTCAGATTAAGGGCAAAACACAGTAAAAATCCCATCTCTGTTAGTCTGGAATGGGGAGCTGGTGTCACTTTTGGCTCCCTCTTTTGAGACAAAAGCAGCTTTTCTTCACTCCAGAAACATTAGAGCAGCTGCTTTTTTTTCTGCTCTGTCACGGTGGCTGCTGCCAGGAGCCTTGGCTGGAGCTGGCAGCAAAAAAAGCTCCTCATGTCCTGCACAGCTCCTGGATCTCCTCCTGCTCCTGTTAGAGTAGTTGTGCTTTTTTCTCCATCAGCTTTGACTCGGTGGCCTTGGCAGTGCTGTGGGAACATCAGACTCCATGATCTTAAAGATCTTTTCCAGCCTGAACACCTGTGATGCAAATCAATGGGATGCTGGAGAGCCCCGTTTTGGGCTTTCCACATTCCCTGCAGATCCCTTCCATCTCCTTCCGTGGGTATTTCCAGAGCTTCCACCAAGGCCCCAGATCACCTGCCACCTCCTCTGTGGCTGAGAGGAAGCAGGGAGCTATTTCCAGGGATGATTCATGCGGAGGACTCCAACCCTTCCACCCACCTTCCCCTTCTCCATTGATGACAGCGGGCCTGGAGTGGGTGGGCTCCTATTTTTGGGGCCACGGGGAAGGGTCTGAAGTTATCCAGGATGAATCCAGGCTGGCAGGAGTTTTGGCTGTTACTACAGCAGGGGAAGTCAGCCCTGCTCAGGCAGGAAGCCTGTGTCCAGCAGGAATGCTGTGGGACTCTATCCACCTTCCTGTTACTTGCTTTTTCCTCCATGGAATCAGCATTTACCTGTTCTATCAGCAGTGACCCCATGAGGCCTAGGGAATGTTTGATGGAGGGTCTGAAAGCTCCTCTTCCCTGCTTTCTGACACACCTGGAGCTACCCCAGGATGCAGAGGGCATCCCTACACACACACCTTCCAGTCCATGCTGGCAAATTCCAGCCCCCTCTGATTCCCCCCCTGCAGCTTCCATCTTGGAGGTCCTCCTGCTCCATTTTGTCTTTGTCCCTGTGGGGATCTCCATGCCAGGGCACTTCCTGCAGCCTGACAGGAACATTTGTTTGCCTTGTTGGAGCTCTCATTCCATCTTCTTCCTGATGATTTTGTCTCCACATCAGGGCTCTGATATTTTAATTTGGTTTTGCTTACTAAACCTCTTGCTCTCAACCCGTTTCCTGGACAAACACAGGAATATTTTGTCATCTTATTTGTCAATGGTCAGTCTGGATGTCAGCACCATCCCAAATCCACGTGCTGATTCCCATGGCAAGTCTGAATGGATTTCCTTTCACTTTGGCACTGAAGTGCCAGGCCTTGGGTTTCTCTGGTAGCCTCCACAGCTGGAATGTCTTGGTGCACATCCATGAATTAGCTCCATTAATGTGGAGTTCCTCAGGTGGGAAGACACAGTGACCTCCTTCTTCAGGCTTTTCCAGCCAAATCCAGTGTGTACTGCAGGGATCAGTCACACCAGCATCTCCTTTCTCAGGGATGAATAGGAAAAAAATATGCCATGACTGAGGACACAGCTCCAGCCCTCCACAGGAAACAATTCCTGTTTTTCTCCAGTACTGATCATTCTGGCCACGTACAGGGCAGGCTGGCCCAGCACAGCATTTCCTGCAGGCAGAACAAGGTGAAACCATGTTAGCAACAAATCCTGCCTGCTGTGGGCTAGGTTTGGGAATTCTGCCTTTCCCAGTTGTACTTTAGGTACTTTAAAGTAGATATTCCCAAGCATCCCATGCATGGTTCTTTCTGTCCAACCTCTTATCCCAATTTTATTTCTCTAAAGCAATCAATAGATAAAAAACATCTGCTCAGGGCACTCGAGATTTCGTTGGCAGAGAAATCAACCACCATAGGAATTAATTGAGTGGTAAAATAACAGAAAATTATTAACAGGTGAAATATTCCCAAGAAGATTAATTCCTCATTATTAATTCAGCACATAACCTCCTGTGGTGGGAATGCTGCTGGAAGGGTAGGGAAGAGCCTCATTCCTGAGGCTTGCTGTGAGGTTTAATGGCTGTTTCTGGCATGTGCTTGCACCTGAGTGCCAAATTTCCTTCCTGACAGGAAAACCAGGCTCCGTGGGTAGAGCAGAGCTGGGAGAATCAAGTTAATTCCTGATAACTGGAATGCATCCCCCAGCCCCACGTCTTGCTATGTCTCTTCATCCCATCTACCCCAGCCCACCTCTGGCAAACTGCTGCTTCCCACATCCTGCAGCCCTGCCATCCAAAGGTTATTCCCTTTTTTTTTTTTTTGCCTCCATGCTGCATCCTATGATTCAGCGAGGAGAGCTAATGAGGCCTGGCTTCTTGGAAAGATTTGTCCTTAATTGTCCCTTCTGCAGGTTGAATGACTTGGCAGAGCCTTGTCACATTTCCCAAGTGCCTGTGGTGAGCGTGGCAGGGCTGGCTGGGATCCACTCACTGTGGGGCTGTGGAGTGCTGGAATTCCCCCAGCAGGGACTGGACGAGTGCTGTACCCCAGAGATTGATGGAAAGCATTTTCCTGAGCTGTTCCCTGTCATCATTCTGCTTCATTGTGTCTGGCAGCCTCCAGCACCTCTCAGTGTCAGCCTCAGTATGAAAAATCTCTGTATGCTGACAAAATCCAAGCACAATGACTTCCATCCTTCTTCCTAGATGATGCCTCCCAACAAACCCCCTGTGAGGCCAGGAGAAAGCAAACAGGCTCCTGAAAGGCTGAATTCAGTAGGAATTTGATTCATTTGTACCATATATATGAACAAAGCCTGCTGCTGGATGTGATGGGGATTGAATGGGTGAAAAAGCAATGAGTGTCTCAGTCCAGGGAAGGATGGAAATGCTGGAGCAGCAGAGGTCATGATGAAACCAAGAAGGGTTGGGCTGTGTGAGCACCAGGCATTCCAAAATTTGGGGTGGAGCTCTGATCCTGATGCAGTGGGTGATGCTGATGCTATGGCTGAGCTTGCAGTAATGCTGGTGGATCATGGAATCACTGAGGTTGGGAATGCCCTTCAAGACCACTCTGTGACCAATCCTTACCTTGTCAACCAGACCAGAGCACTGAGTTCCACATCCACTTGTTCTTGAACACCTCCAGGGGCGGTGATTCCATGGGCCATACTGTTGGCATTGCAGGATCCGTGTCTAAGCTTCTCTGATCCCTGAGGGTCTGACAGACACCCAGGTGGAACAGAGGTGACAGTGCCATCCCAGGGGAGCCACACGAAGGTGCTCCCAGAGCATTCCCACTGACACCCTGGGCACCGAGGGACACCGCGTGTGTCGGGAAGGGCTGGCTGAGCCCCATCCCGCCCTGGGGGATGGACACTCCCACTCTGAGCTGCTTCTCCGCGCAGGGCAGCGGCCGAGGGGCTGTCCCTGAGCCTGATGGAGCGGCTGGCAGAGCACTACGGGGAGCGGGCGGTGCGGATGCTGACGGTGCAGTACCGCATGCACCGGGACATCATGGCATGGGCGTCCTCGGAGCTCTACGGCGGCCGCCTCAGCGCGCACCCCTCCGTGGCACAGCACCTGCTCAGGTGGGTCACTTGCTCTCTGCTGAAATGGTCTTTTCATCTCTGTTTGTCCATTCCCTGCGGAGTTTTCCACTCCTCCTGTGGTCGGAGCAGTGCTTTTCTTTCAGCCATTGTTTCAAGGAGACGTTACTGGGGAGGGGGTTTTGTCCTTTTTGCTCTCGGACCAGAAGTGATGCAGAGTTGTCTTCTGTGTCCTCCTTCGCTATGGTTTGGGTTGGAAGGCTGGAAGCCCACCCAGTGCCATGCCAGGGGCAGGGACACCTTCCACTAGACCAAACTGCTCCATGTCCCATCCAGCTGGCTCTTCCAGGGATGGGGCAGCCAGAGCTTGTGTGGATATTGCTGTAAAATCAGCGTTGTATTTCCCAAATCCCTTGTGCAGGGACCTGCCAGGCATCTCCTCCACAGAAGAGACCAGCACTCCCTTGTTGCTCATAGACACTGCTGGCTGTGGCCTGTTTGAGCTGGAAGTGGAGGATGAACAGTCCAAGGGCAATCCAGGTACCGTTGGCCAGAATGGATGGACTGAGGTGCTCAGCCCACCACGGGCTTGGCCACAGATGTCTCTCCTGGGGAAAGTGGGGTCCCAGAGAGCCTTGCTTAGCTGAGAGATCATTCCTTTCATAAATCCTCAACTTCCAGGGAGTCCAAGCTGTGTTGGAGCTCTGGTGACAGTGTCCAGCTTGTGGGTGGCCTCTTGTGTCTCCTTGCAGGGACATTTCTCTGTGCTGAGGGCTGGGACAGGGTGGAGAATCCCTGTGGCAGGGGCTTTACACCAAGGAAAGGGAAATAGCAGCAGACCTCTTTTGGGAAGGCTATGGATAAGGCTCAGAAGTACCTCCCAGTCCTCTGCTCCTTCCATGAAATCCTGTCTGCCTCTTCTCTGTGGATTTGCCTAGGACACCAAATTCTGCTGCTTTTCTCCTGAAAAAATAGGTTTCATTACAGAGCTGGAGTGCAAAGTCAGGCTGGATGATCCAAGGGCAGTTTTTACCAGTTTAAATACCTTTTATCTTCTGACCCCCACCACCATTTGAGTGCCTCATTTTTCCATGCACCATTCCCAGGGCCCTGCTGAACACAACAAGCTCTTGTTCCCTCACAGAGAGCCAAAGAGCCTGGTCTGAGAAAACTCCGGGATTTGGAGCAGGGGATTAGAAGCACATCTCCCTAAATTTGGGAGGCAGCCTTTTGGCACAGCTCACTGCAGAGTCTTGATGTTTATTGCTGTGTTTTGCTGCAAAGCAGAAGGCCAGCCAATAAACCATGAAATAATTCATACAGGATTTAATTTTTCCCCTTAGATCCCTCTGAACCAGGCACCATCTTGGATAAGCAGTTCATGGCAGCCTTTCCTGCTGTTTTGGGGGAGGTGGGCACATTCCTCTGGCCTCTATCCCCTGTCACTCTCTGTTCCTGTCCCAGGGGAGGTCCAGCTGGTGGGGATGCACGTCCAGGCCTTGGTGGATGCTGGTGTGAAGGCCAAGGACATCGCTGTGGTGGCCCCCTACAACCTCCAGGTGAGCTGTCCCTCTCCTGACATCCCCCCTCTCCCTGCACACAGGGGGCCACGAGATCCCAGAGACCTGCAGAGCCAAATTTAACCAGCATTTGGGACCAACTCCTGCACTTCTGAGCAGCTTGAGGCCGTGGAGGGAAGAGCTGTTAGTGAGGTGTTCCACTCACAGCCTCAGGACATGCCAGTGCTCATCCTTGTGGGTTTGAGAGGGAGGGATTTCCCCCAAAACTCTGCCATTTTAATCCTTTTCACCCATGTATTTCCTTTAAAAGCTCCCCTTGGCCTGTTTCTCAGGTGGACATGCTCCGACAGCACCTTTGCCACAACCACCCCGAGCTAGAAATTAAATCAGTGGATGGTTTCCAAGGAAGGGAGAAGGAAGCAGTGATCCTGTCCTTTGTCAGATCCAACAAGAAAGGTAAGGCCTTGATGCTGGAGTGTTGTTCCCTGGGGAATGGGGAGGAAGTCGTGTAGCCAAGTGCTGTGGTTTAATTGCACTTGGCTCTAGATGGATTTACTGGCAAAGCCTCCCTTTCCAGCCTTTTTTGTTTAATTAAGGAATATATGTGCTGTCAGGGCTGCAGAGGAGAAGCTCCTCTGCTGTGGTACCACAGGTCCAGGACTGCTCGATTTGAAGGTTTCCTGGCCCTTGAGTCCTCAGAAATGATTTAAACAGGGCCCTAAGAATGTCATATCCCAATAGGCCTGCATTTAGGGGAGTTGGGGGGTAATTTCTTGGGTTTTGAGCCCATTTTGGGTCAGTTCCCTGCAGAAAGTGAGCAGGAGCTGGCATCCCAAGCCATGCATGGAAAATGCTGCTTTTGGAAGCAAAATCTAGAGCGGAAAATCAAGTTCTTTGCTATCAGCAGCTGCAGTGAAAGTTAATAGCTGGAAAAAAGCTGCTGCCCTGGGGGCACAAGGTTCCTGTGCAGGAGCTGAAAGGTTTTGTGGAGCTGGCTGAGCAGGATCACTCTGTGATCGCCTCTGTTCCATGCTGGGATCAATTCCCTTTCCAAACACACAGCCCTGCAGCCCTTCCTGTGCTGCTGGAGGTGAAATGCTGAGGGCTGGAAGGGGGAAAATATGCATGGAAGGAGGAGGTGCCTCTTTTTCCAAGCTTAGAAGAGGAAGAGCAGCTTTATGGGGAGAATGGAGGTGGGGACAGCACTAAGAATAGTCCTGATCCAGGAGTGGCTCACCCCTGGGCTGGTGGCCCTGGGAGGATGAGTGTCCCACAGCCCCTTCTCCTGCACAGGGAGAGGCCAAAGCTCAGGAATTGTTTTCCTAGTGGCACAGGGAGGATTCTCCTTGACCTGTCCTTCTGTAGTCATTCCTGATCCAGCTGGAAACATTATTTTAAGCAGAAATTCTTCCCTGTGAGGGTGGGGAGGCCCTGGCACAGGTTGGTCAGAGAAGCTGTGGCTGCCCCATCCCTGGAAGTGTCCAGGTTGGATGGTGCTTGGAGCAACCTGGGATAATGGAAGGTGTCCCTGGCAGGGGGTGGAACTGGATGGGCCTTAAGGTCCTTCCCAACCCAAACCATCCCAGGATTCAAAGGAGTTGGATTTGCCCCTGCAGCTGGGTTAAACCTCCTCAGAGAAACTGGGAATTGTTCTCCAAGCTGCAGAGCAGGGAGGGGGGCTGCCCCTCACCGTGTCCCTCAAAGGCAGCACAAACGAGGCTGCTGAGGCAGAGCCAGGCTGGGCACTGCTCTGGCAGAGGCATTAATCTCTTCCCCACTGGCCTCCTCGCTGTTCCCTGGAGCTGGGAGCTCGGCAGCCACCCACGCTTCTCTATCCTGCCTGAGTCATCCCAGCACTGCCAGCTCTCACTGCTGTCTGTAAGCACAGCAAAACCCCCCTGAGTTCCCAAATGGCTGCTCCTACAGACCCTCCAGAATGTGGGAGTAGGGGGGAGCTCTGTAGGACTCAGGGGAGTTCTTTACCTGCAGTCTCCCTCCTGTGTTGCAAGGTGAGCCTTGTCCACGCTGCTCCAGCTTGTGTTTGCTCCCAGCTCCAAGCTGAGCTTGTGTCGTGGGCCAGGCAGGGACATATTTCCCCTTTGCCTGTGCCTTCCATCCTCTTCCTGTGGGAAAATAGGTTGAAAGGACAGTGCAGGATAGTCCAAAAGGCAATCTGTCCCGATAAATTACACCTCTGCTGATTACTGAGGAGTGGAAATATCTGTGCCCACCCAATGAGTTTGGGTGTTATAAAAGAGTGGGCTAGCTGGCCACTAGTTGCAGTATGAATTAGAGCTTGAGAATGAGAATCTACTGCAGTTCGGGATGGAGTCTGCTGGCTGTGCTGTGAGGGGGTAAGGGACATGGGGTCGTGTAAGGGACAGACAAGGTAAGAAGATGTGTGAGGGACAGGCAGGGTAAGGTGGCCAGGAAAGGACAGCTTGGGGTTAGCCAGTCATGCAGAGAGGAGAGGAGTCAGAGCTGTGTGGAGCTGCCCGTGAGGGAAGGACTCATCAGAAAGAAATACACTGAAAGAAGGCAGGAAGTTTTCTACTAAAGGACTGGTGGTGATGCCAGTCCAGTCTGTCTCGACATAATAATTGCAGCATCTTCCCAACCCCAGGAGCTCAGTGTGGAACACAGGTAGGAAGACGAACAGGTGTGAGCAGGGACCAGAGCCCCATAAATGCCAACTCTCACCTTCCAGCCAAGAAATCCTTGGGTCAAACTCCTGCTTGGAGGCAGCCCTGTCCCCTCTGGCATCCCTTCCCTCCTGTCTTTCCAGGTGAGGTGGGTTTCCTGGCCGAGGAGCGGCGCATCAACGTGGCGGTGACGCGGGCGCGGCGCCAGGTGGCCGTGGTGTGTGACAGCCACACCGTGGGCAGCCGCCCCTTCCTGCGGCGCCTCCTGGACCACCTGTCCCAGCACGGCCTCGTGCGCTCTGCCTTCGAGTACCTGGATGACCTTGTGCCCCAAAACTACCCCGGGGAGGGCAGGGCTCAGCACCAGCAGGGCCCCAAAGCACCCAAAGCACGGCCGGCTCCAGCTGGAAAGCTCAAGGTGGCAGCAGCCGGAGTAGGGAGCCAGAAACCCCCAGGAGCAGGGAGCCAGAAACCCCCAGGAACAGGGAGCCAGAAACCCCCAGGAGCAGGGAGCCAGAAACCTCCAGTAGCAGGGAGCTCCCCAAGTGCTGCTGGAGCTGAGAGAGGTGGCTCAGGGTCAAAGGAGCGTGGGGACAAGTTCAGGGCCATGCTGGTGGCCTTCCTGGCGAGCAGCGAGGTGCAGCTCGATTTCCCAGCATCCCTGAATTCCCACGAGCGGATGCTGGTTCACGTGCTGGCAGAGGAGTACGGGCTGCAGCACCTGAGCTCTGGGGAGGGCCGGGACAGGTACATCAGTGTCCACAAGAGACTCCCCAAGGAGCCCTCACTGCCCCCCGAGCCCCTTCCTGAGCTCCCGCTGCCCCCCGAGCCCCCGCAGCCCTCCGAGCCCCTTCCTGAACCCCCACAGCCCTCCGAGCCCCTTCCTGAGCCCCCACTGCCCTCCGAGCCCCAGCATCCCAGTGGGAACACCCCTGACCCTGCAGAGCCAGGGAAAAGCAGCCAGGGCTCGGGGAAAGTGGACCTGAAATCCCTGCACCTGGAGAGAGTCCAGAGGGAGAAAGCCAGGCGGGAGGAAGCAGCGAGGAAGGTGCAGGAGCCCGGCCGTGGCAGCAGGAAAAAGGACAAGAGCGAAGCCAAAGGTGGGTCAGACTTTTTGTAACCAGCACAATTAATGCTCTTCCTTAATTGGATCTTAATCCTGGTGGGTTTGCTCCAGACCTTGGGATTTTTAGCTGCAGAGTGGTGGGAAGTGGCTGCAGCATCCAGGTAGAGGGGTTTGGATACCTGGAGGCTCATTCCTTAAGTCAGAGGAAAAACACTGGGGACCCTTTCTCAGGAGAGAGTCTCAGGAATCACAAGGGAGGCTCCCAGGAGTAGGGAGAGGAGCTGAGGGGGGTTCCTGGCCCACAGTGCCTGTGGCTGCAGGAGGGTAGGTTTGTTCCCAGGCCCCAATGCAGGTGTGTGCTGCTCTCCTTTCCCAGGAACACCTGCGATCGGGAGCGTGGCTGGAGAGGATTTCGATGCTCTGATCTCTGCTGCCATCGAGGCTGACAGGACCTGTGGCTTCCCCCGCTGCAAGGCCTCTGTCACCACCCTGGGCCAGCTCTGCCACCACTGCCAGAGGCTCTTCTGCCTCAGCCACCACATCCCCGAGGTAAGGAGGGGCAGGACGGGCTTAGCCTGGGAATTTTCCCTGTGGAGCTCCCTTGTAGGGTTTCCTTGCAGGGAGTTTGAGCAGAGCCCTCCCTGTCAGAGCCTGTGCTGAGCTCAGGTACACAGGGCTGGCAGGTGCTGACACCTGGGATCTGCTCCCCTCTTCCTGAGGGCTTTTCTGTTTTCCTCTCGTTTGGTCCCCTTCTTTACCATTTCCTGGCACTTACACTCTGAGGCTGTGTGGATAAAGTGAGGCAGGGAGCAGAAATTGAGAAGGACGAGTTTCACGCTCAAGCAAGCCTGGACTCAATTCCCAGCTCTTTGCACATCCCCTCTGCATTCTGAGGATGATCCCAGCCCTTTGCAGATTGTCTCTGCATCCTGGGGACAGGTCAGGCATGGTGCAGTGCTGCCTGGCCAGCAGTTCAGAATTCCCTGTGTCCTTGTTCCTCATCCTGCAGCTTCTGTGCCCCATGGAGCCTCCCGGAGCTGAGCAGCCCTATAAATCCTTGGCAAGCTTTTCCCTCTGTCAAGAGCTATCTGTTTCCATGGCAAGGAATCGTTGTATTTATGGTCACTCACCATCCAGGGGGATGGAGATTGATTCCCTGCAGAATGGCCTCTCCCTGCTGAATTGTAACGAGGCTCCAGCAATTGCAGGGATTTAAATCTGTGTCAGCCCCGGGAAGGGCTGTCACAGCTCTGAGGGAACAGGCTGGGACTCCATTCCATGGAAACATAAATGACTTTGGGATGGGCCAAGAAAAGGGATCAGATTTTAGGATCTCACCTGTGAGATAATTCCAGTGTTTGACTTGGCTCATTAAAGCAGCAGATTCATGGCTAAAAAAGGTCTCCTATTCCCCAAAACACTTTTCCCAGTTCACTGGAAAGGAGGTAGAAGGAGCCACTTGAACCATCCCAAAGGATGATTGACCTGCTGTTCAGAGCCCAGGACCTGAATCTTTATATTTCATTCTGTGTGAGAGGAGCTATAAATGATGGTTTAATAAAATACATAGAATAGTAAATAATAATTACTAATTTTAAACAATAAATTTAAGAATAAATCTATAAAAGTGTAGAATCTAAATAGAAAAATTAAAATAAATAGAATAAATAGTAAACAATGATAAATAATAAAATAATTAATTGAAATTATAAAAAATAAGTATATAAAGCAATATAACAACACAATAGTATAATAATATGTAATGTAATGATAATAATGGCTGTAAATGATGGGAGATGATTTTGGGGGGATGCAAAATAGGCAAAAAAGGAATTGCAGGCTCAGGGAGTGCAAGCCCCTGGTTCCCCCATGGGTGATCCCTGCCCTATTTCCTGGTATTTGTTCTCTCCCAGGTGCATGGCTGTGGGGAGAAGGCCAAGGCCCAGGCACGGCAGCGGATCAGCCGGGAAGGGATCCTGTACCCTGGGAGTGGCTCCAAGGACAAATCCCTGGATCCCACCAAGCGAGCCCAGCTCCAGCGGCGCCTGGACAAGAAGCTCAGTGAGCTGACAAACCAGAGGAAGGGCAAAAAGAAAGACAAGGACAAATGAGGGATCTGAATCCTGCTTTTTTAACCTCAAAGCTGCAGCTCAGCCCCCCTCACGCAGGGCAAAGCTGCAGTGCTGGGCCTGGATGGAATAGGGGGAAAAACCTGGAGCTGGGAGCCTTCCTGGGCTGTGTGGCTGAGGCAGGGGAGGGAGAGCTGCTGCATTGTCCTGGTTATCCCTATGACACAGTGATGGATGCACTCAGGGGCCAGAGCACGCCTGAAATGGGCATTAAACACCCAAAGCTGTCATTGTCACTGTCACATCGGTCCCTGCAGCAAATGATGGATGCCTGGGAGCAGGAACGTGGGAGGCACCAAAAACCCCGGGTGACCCTGTGTTCTGGGGAGGATGACTGAGGAAATGGATGTGTCCCAGCCCAGCAATCCTCCAGCACTGCTTGGGACCCAGCCTGCCCACACTGCAGCCATTCCCTCTCCACCTGGGCCAGGGGTTCGGGGGGGGCTCAGCCCTGCTCCAGGTGTGCCTGAGGATGGGAATAGGAATGGGGAAGCCTCGAGCCCAAACCGTGCTGGTACATGGAACCATTTCCCTGGGAGAGCCTTTCTGTGCCACTGGGAGGTCCCTCCCTCCTCACTGCTGCCTGTCCCTTCCCTGATGCTTCCCAGACCTGGCCTGCCCTTCCCACAGAGCTCCTTGGAGGCTGATTCCCACTGGGAAAGCCCATAGTGACAGCAAGTACAGCCATGTGAGCTTTGCAGGTGGGAGGGAACCTTAAGTCCATCCTGGATCTTTCCCAATCCTTCATACAGGGTCTATCCATCCCACCCCAAAACACATCCAGCAGCATTTTTTGTCCCCAGGATGAAGGAAGAGGTGCAGAGGTGTCTCCAAACAGGAATGGCTGGAGAGGACCACTGTAAAAATGCCTAACCACACATTTCTTATCATTTTGGGGCTAAACATCACAGAACCCAGCACCTCTGGAAGTCACTCAACTCATCCCACGTAAAGCTCAGCAGTTGGCAGGAGCTGCCAGACAGCCAAGGATTTCTGTGTCCATCTCTTCCCAAATATTTGGCTGGGATAGCTAATAAGCAAATTTTCCCCCAAACCTCGTGGTCTGTGAGTACTGGCTGTGAACAACTTCCCACAAAAACTTCCTCCTCCTTCAGAAAACCTCACCCTTCAAACCCTTCCATCCCTGGCTGAGGATGTGTGGGAGAAGGGAATCTGGACATGAATGAGTGGAGACGGGCAGGAGGAGCTGGAGCAGAGGGGGATGATGGAACAGGGACATCCCAGCCATGTCCCAAAGGGAAGAGATCAGGCAGGACAGATGGGAAGGGAAAAGTGCCACCAGCTCACCAGCTCAGGGGAGAACTCACCTTGGAGTTACTTTTTAATCAGGGAAGAACAGATAAATGGCTCATTCACACTTTTTTCCTGCTCAGATCATCCCAGCAGCCACATTCCAGCCTGTGCTCATCCCGTGGTGCCAATTTCATGGCACAGGGCCCCAGACACCCCCAGATTTCCCAGCCTGGCTTCCCACCAGCATCCTGCTGGCAGGGAAAAAAACAAGGCTCCAGTCAAGGAGAGGGACGTGGCCCCAGTGCATCCTCTGCTCTCCAGCTTGTGCCATGAGGGGCTCCACAACTCTCCACAAACCAGAGTGGGAATTAGCTCCCCAAAAACCCCAAACCTGGCTTGGGCCAGAGCCCCACCTGCCTTGGGTCACAAGACCAAATCTTGGATAAAATTGGGTTATAGGGTAAGTCATAGCCCAAGTCCAGGATTAGGGGCTGGAAAAAGCAGTCCCCAGTTGTGAGAGTTGTGTGAAGGAGCAGGAATTTGTGGTGCTGTCCTGAGCACTCTGAGGGTAAGGTTGGGCTGGAAAAGTGGCTGGGGTGGGAAAAGCTACCCCTGATCCTACTGAATGATTCCTAGTGTGGACCTGACCTCAAACCCAAGTGGTTGGAAACCAATCCGTGCCTGTGCAGCCAGTGGAGATGGGCAGGGATTTAGTGTGTGGGGGAACAGATGGGAGGAGCAGCCGTCTGTAACAATTGATTTCCTGCTGTTATTGCTCCCTGGAAACATTCCAACTCTGGCACAGCACACCAAAGTCACTACAAAAGATCCCCTCAGGATCACCCCCTACACAATTCCCACCCAAAAACCACCTTCCAAAGGAATCCTCCCCTCTCCCTTGCTCAGAGTCTGCGTTTGAGGATTCCACGGGTTCCGAGGCCGTTGGGAGCCGCGGTTTGGGGAGGCTCCCGCTGCTTTTGGTCCGTTTTGGGCTCCTTTCCTGGGCAGGAGCGACCCGGAACGCGCCCACGGAGCCGCTCCGTCCATGCTCCGGATATTTTGGGTCCCTCAGCGCCGCCAGCTCAGCCTCGTGGGTGTCACCAAGTCCCTTCTCCGGGCCCGCTGTCCGCAGATCCAGCCTAATTCCTGCGGAGCGGGTGCCACATGGAGACGGGCTTGCGGAGCGTGGCCAGCATCTGGTTCCAGTGCGTGGTGCCCATGCCGCTGGCCGCCGGCCCGATCAGCACATGGCCCGTGTTGTCACCGCGCCCGTCCTCGCCGCTCTCGGCCACCGTCACACGCAGGGACAGCTCCTGGGGGCCACGGGGCTGTCACCACACACAGACCCACCCAGAGTGCCCTTCCGCGGGGATGTGCACCCACGGTGCCAACACATCCGTGCATCGCCACCCAACCTGCCGTACCCCACATCCACACGGCTCTCTGTGCCCCACCCTGTTCAAACCCACCCCAAAATCCCCATATACCCACCCTCGTACACCCCCCACACTTACACATCCCCAAAATCCATCTTTGTCCCTGTCCACGTACCAAACCATCCCTGTGCACCTGCTGTATCCCAACCCATACATCCATATCCTCCCCAAGAGTCCTCCACACACATCCCCCCTCCAGCAGCCATTTCCACACATCCACACCTCCCCAAACAGCCCCCACGCGTCCATATACCCCACAAGACCCCCCACACATCCACCCCAAATCACACTCACACACCACAACCCCACCAGAACCCCACATCCACCCCCAGGAGCTCCCCACTGGGATGTGCTCCCCATTCCCGGCTCTCCCAGACCTGGAGCACGATGGCTGGCACAGAGAAGATCATGGCCTCATTGAACACGGGGTTGGTGTCTCCCCTCTTCACCGCTGTCTTCTTCTTGCTGATCTTCCTCCCATCCTGCAGCAGGTACACCTTGACGAAGGGATCTGCTCGGGGGGATCAGTCAAGGGATCAGTCACACATGTCCCAGCAATGTGGAGAAAGAGGGGGGACCCTTTCTGTCCTCACAGGGATCCACTCCCGTGTAGCAAATGGAATAAACCAGGACAAACCCCACCAGGGAGCCTCCCTCACCTGCAGTCACCTTCCCATTGCTCCACACGAGGTTCTTGGCTTTGACCACCACCACCGTGAGCCGCTCAGCCGTGGGCAGGTAACTCAGGGAGAGCAGGATCTCCCCCACCGTGTCCACAGCCTGTGGGACACAACTCTTTGTTCATATCTTGCTGTTCACCAGCACCACAAGTTTCTGCTGAGCAGCTCTCAGGCCACTCTTTCCCAGTCTTACATATAAATCGTTATAAATTCTGCTCTCTCCCCCCAGGTTACTATAAAACATATTGTCTGCAAGTAGTTGTAGGTGCATACTTAGGTATCAGCTGTGAACATGATAAATAATTGAAAATTTCTTGTAAATTCACTCTTTTAATGTATAAGTTCACTAATCAGTACTGGAGTAATGGAGTGTGTTTCATCAGCTCTTACAAGTATAAAACAAAGCGCTCAGTCTTCAAAGTGAAACCCCTTGCTTTGCCACTAAACCACCCCCACTTGAATTTCCTACAGAACTCTTCTCTTTTCTTTTTCCTATATCTTTTACTGCTGTTTCCTTTCTCCTCCCCATTTTCCTCAACATCCCAAGAAAAGAGCAAAATTCCCTAAATACTTCTCCAGAATACCAAAACCCCGAGGACACAAAAACATCCCGCTGTCGCAGCTGGGAGCTGGGACACTCCTGTCTCACCTTGTTGGTGTCCTGCAGGTAGAGCCAGGCATTGAAGGGACGCGTGGCCAGGTCCAGGTCGGAGAGTTTGAGCTCGGCCACGCCGGTGCTGACGCTGCGCTCGTCCTCGTCGATGCCGAAGACGGAGAAGCGCAGGCTGTTCTCCTCCAGCGCCGCCGGATCCAGCGGCACCGAGAAGCGCTCGTCAAACGCCACCGAGTAGGCGCTCCTCTGGATCTGCCCCGGGAAAGGAGAACAGCCCTGGAACCCGCGGGGCAGCATCCCTGCTCCGCCCCATCTCGTGGGAATGGCGAGGATGCAGGGGGGGCACGCCCCATCCCACCGGGATGGTTTATTCCCGACCTGACCACAGCAACTGCTCAGCCTTTGGGGTGAAAATTTGGGCTGTGAGCTGCCCCAATGCCTGTTAATTCTTTTAATTACAGAATCAGCCTTGGCCCAGTGCTCTCAGACACATCCCAAGTCCCTGGGAGTGTGGCTGGGCATGCAGCTTGGCTATATCAGGAATAGGATTTATGGTTACAAGGTGTAACCCTCAGCCCTTCTCCAAGCAAAGCCAGCTCCTGAATGTGCCCAGTGGGAATGGTGCTGTTTGGCTGACGCTGTCCCTGTGTCACATCATTCCCTGGGAGAAGAGGCAGCAGCAGCTCCCGTGGCTCATCCTGAGGGTGCTGATCCCAAAGAACTGGCTGAGGGGAAATGCTCTGAAATCATGGATTTAGGGATTTTTTTTTTTCCCCTACTCCAGTCCTGTTTCAGCATCCAAGACGTCACAGGCAAAACAGGGGTTTGTCCCATGGGATGGAAGCCTTGGATAGTGTGGAGCAAAGCGGATCCACCAGCTCCCCAAAGCCACCCAAATCTGGGAGAAGAAGGGACTCCTTTGTGGGACTGTGTCACCCCAAAAGCCCCCAGGGAGAGGATTCATCTCCCCCCAGGACTCTCTCCTGTCTCAGTCTGCTCCTAACCCTGCTCCATCCCTGGGATGAAGGGCACAAAGGCAGCACCTGCCATTCCTGCTCTCCCACTGGATACCACCAACCTCCAGAGCCCCCAGGGGATTGAAGTTCCTCTGCATGAAGAGCAGATTTTAAAGCCCTGCAGATTTTACAGACTGTCTGTCTGCAGCCTACGCTGTATTTTAGGAGTTCTGGATCAAGTACAACCAAACAGGAGCTGCTATTTAAAATCCCTCCAGAAGCACTGAGGGAAAAAAAAAGCAGCTGGGCCTTTATCCGTGGCCTTGGGGCAGCCAAGGAGCTAAATTGTGCTAGTGAATTATAAATAATGACACTAAATAATAAATATCTCCAGAGCATAAATAAAGAGTCAGAGATTTGGATGGAAAAATGGTTCTAAAAGGGCACTGTGGAAATATTTAGGAGGCAGAAGTCAGTTTGTGTGGATGGAGCAGCACCTCCACCCCAGTGGAGAGATGCCTCAATGGGATGCAAATTCCCACTCCTTGCTGGAATATCCTGATTAAATCAAACTGACTCTGTAATAAAGGAGATGCTGGAAGAAAACTGAGGCTCCTGCTTTCCAAAAGCAGCTTTGGAGACACTTAAAAAGGGAGGTTTTGCCCCAGATCCAACCCTGGTTGTGGCTGTCAGTGCTGCCACATAGATTTTCCACTGCCACGTCCTTTGTGGGGAGGGAAAAGCATTGGGAAGGAGAGGGATTTTGGGGGCTTGGGGGACTGTGGGGCCATGGCAAGACATCAGCAGCACCTGCCCAAAACTGCCACTGCCACCCAAATCCCACCCCAGGCCACTTCCTCCACGTGCCACAGCGTCCAAACAACAGCAGGGACAGGCAAACAGGACAACTTTGTCACCAGCCATGGTCAGAGATGACAAAGTCAGCCCAAATCCCAGCCAAGGGGAGACATTCCTGCCTCTGCCAGGTTTCTGATGTGCAAACCCACTTGGGACACCCCTCAAAATCCTGTGTCAATGCAGAGCTCTCTGCTCCCAAATCCCATCACCACTGCCTTGGGGAATGCGGCCAAGGGACGCTGCCCCCCAAAATCCCACATTCACCCACATGTGCAGAGGGGTCCGTGGGGGGGTCTGGGTGGGAATGAGGGGCTCACCCGGGAGATGCCGACGATCTGCTCGGCCGGGAGGAGGCTGATCCGCATGAAGCAGGACTCGAAGCGCGCGTCCTCCTTCTCCAGCAGGTCCTTGCCCTGCAGCAGCGTCACGTGCAGGGCGGCCGCCCTCCCGTCGTACTCCATGGACACCTCCACCTGCCCCACCGTGAAATCCTGCCCGAAGTTGTTCCCGATGGACGAGATGGAGTTGAGGGAGTCGGCCGAGATGGATTTCTTCAGGGGGCCGTAGTGGGCCAGGCCCAGGTCTCTGCCCATCAGCTCCAGGCTGCCCAGCTCCTGGATGCTCTCCAAGGTGTCCTCTGCTCTCAGGCTGCTCTTGCGGGACGAAGAGCTCCGACCTGGCGCCCGCTGCGAGCCCGGGGCCAGCCCTCGCTGCCAGGGAAAGGAAAGCAGGCGCTGCCATCCATCCCATCCATCCATCCCATCCCTCCGAGCGGAGCCGGACAGCTGGGCTTCTCCGCCGCCTCCTTGGATGCATCCCGGCCCCTGCCTGGCCTCAAGCTGCCGCGGCAGCGAGCCCGGAGCTTCCCGCAGTTCCCAAAAGCTCGGACAGCACCAGGTTGCTGCCTGTGGCTGTGTTCCCCCCACCACGAGGGGATCCCGGAGATATTCCCACCCCTCCAGCATCCCGCGTGCTGCAAAGGGAAAGAGACAAACACAGTTTTCTTCGCCCCTTACCTTGCTCCTGATGTCCGGGCACGCCGCTCCGTACTTCTGCTCCAGGTACCGGTAGTCATAATTGGGGAAGGGGGAAGGGGCCGGGTAGCTCCCGGAGCGCCAGAGCTTCCACAGGTTGATGGCTGCGATTCCCAGCAGCGCCAAGGCT
This sequence comes from Acridotheres tristis, assembly GCA_037013685.1. Classification (NCBI taxonomy): domain Eukaryota; kingdom Metazoa; phylum Chordata; class Aves; order Passeriformes; family Sturnidae; genus Acridotheres; species Acridotheres tristis. Next base: position 4,968,732 of record CM072890.1, on the reverse strand, counting down.
CCGGCGGCGTAGAGCCCGATCTCCCATCGCGGCGGGCTGGAGGCCACTGCAGGGGACACGGGGATCCATGAGCTGCTCACAGTCCCGGGAATGAGCCTTCAGCCTCGGCTGCTTCCACGGCTCCAAGCTCCGAGGATGGGATGGGAGGGGGGGGGATAAACCGCAGCTCCCACCCGGGGGGGCTGAGAATGGGTCAGGCAGAGGCTCTGCCAGCCAAAAAAAATGACAGCCCCGGCTTGGCTTTCCCGGGAGATGAAGTTCTCCCGTGTCCCAGCCCCGCTTCCCTGTGTCACTCCCGAGCTGCCGCGGGTGCCTTTGCCAGCTGCGGCTCTGTCCCGCTGACAGATGTGCTCAGAGCACATCTGCATCGCCCTCGGCCCAGCTGCCGCCTGGGGATGCCAAGAAAAGCCGGGAGTAGGGAAAAACCAAAGGAAAAGCTGTTGGAAACAGCCCCGCGGGTGCCGCCGGAGCGAGCGGGGAGGGAGCGCTCGGCTCGGTTCCTGCTGCATTGCACCAGCCTCCATCACTCCCGCACCGAACCGGCACCAAGAGCCCCGTGCGGCACCGCAAAAGGGGCAAACAGAGGATTTCTGATCCCGGAGCGCTGCCGGGGATCATCCGGCACCATCACGCAGCAGCGCTCCCTCCTTCGGAGCCGGAAAAAGCCCAAAGCCAGGCTGAACTCCCACATCGCATCCGAGCGCGGGGACAACAGGGAAAACCTGCTGCTCCCCCAGCCCTCCTCCAGAAGGAACCGAGTATTCGCAGCCAAAGCACCCGCGTTGGATCCCGGGAGCAGCCCACAGCTTAAACATCGGGATGGGACCCGGGTCCTGCCTCATCCACCCCGACCCACAGCCCTAAAGGGCTCTGCCTTATCCTCGCATCCCGGCTAAGGATGCTGTGGGAAGTTGTCGGAGGTTTCCCGTGCCAGAGCTCCCAGGCTCCTGCTATGGTGGAGGGGCATAAAAATTTGGAGTAAAATTTAAAATCTTTTACTGGCTCCTACCTCTGAGGAACTCCGAGTGCAAATCCCAGCTGAACTGGAACCTGCTTCCCCCTCATTCCTGCCCGTTTCCAAGGGCTGAGCACTCATGTTGGAAAACTTGGGAGGTTTTAAGGGTTTTATCCTTGTTTTAAGAAACAAAATCCAGCGAGCACATGGAGCAGAGGGTTCTCCCCATGGAAAGCAGTGAGGAGCAGCCAACCCTTCCCCAAAAGAACCTCGGTGTGAGCACCAGCAGCTCTGCCCCAAACCCTTCCCGGGCTCCCTGGGGAGGACTCACCACTGAAGCGGGATCTGCTTACGTGCCCAGTGTCCATGGCAAACGCTCCCTGCGAGCGGGACGGCCTGGAATGCACGAGACACAGCGTTAGGATGAGGGGGAAGAACTCAACAATTGAATGCCTTGTGATTTTCCAGCAGGGATGCTCCATCACTGCTCCCCCTCCATCTCTCCCGGCCTTGGCTCCTCTTCCAGAAGCTGAGCAAACGCTGAAGCCTCTCAGCCACCAGGCAGGAGCTGAAAGAGGGACAGGAACCCTCGGGAAGGGGCAGAGCCGCTCGATTTACCTCGGGAGCTTTTAAACAGGCGACATTCCCAGCATCTCTGTGTGTGGACATCCCCCCTCCAGGAGCCCTCAAAGCCTTTTGCTGCTTTCCAGCTGAAATCTTCCTTTGCCTTCCCAGCCTCTCCTGAGGCTTTGCCCTGGCCCCAGCCGAGGGGACCAGCCCCATTCCCCTATTTTAGGGTCACTGTGGGGTTTAGGGGTTGTTGTTCCCCAGGAATCAGCTCCTGTAGCAGGAAAGCTCCGTTGCTTTCCCCCCCAAAAAGGTTTTTCCCAGTCAAGTCAAAAGGAAGCTGCTCTCCCAGGCAGATCCCAGGCAGCACGGATGCTGAGGGGGATTTAACCAAGCCAGCTGCTGCTGCTATGAAAAGGGGGCTTTGGGATCCCCAAAAACACCCAACAAGCAAATCCAGTGGGAACTCACCAGCACCCCCTGTTCCCTGGCATCCATGGCAGGGAATCACAGACCATGGAGAGCTGGTGGCATCCCACAGAACCCCATGGAGACACAACCTCAGCACTGCACCTAAACCCCCCCGCACCTCCCTTAGAGCCCCCCAGCCCTTCTCCAGAATTCCCAGAGCTGGATTGGCCTTGGACAGATGGTTCTGCAATATTTGGGCTTCACCTTCCAGCTCCCCTTGGGTGCTCACAGCCTCAGGCACTCGGGGTTGGATGATCAACTCCCCCCAGAACCACCCAGGCTTGGATTGTAGCAGGCAAGAGTGGGAATTTCATGGCATGGAATATCAGCAGTGCTGGCCTGGCCCCTCTGCAGGGACACATCCTTGGGATAGCAGGAGGAAGGGGAACCCTAAATGTAACCCAAAGTGACAGGGATGCTGGGATGGGGTGGGAGATACCCAGTCCCTCCCCATCCTCCTTCCTCTGGCACAGATCTCCCCGTGCAATGGATAAACCAGTCCTACCCTGGCTGAGAACATGCTGAGCTCATGTTATGGGCTGAGCTCAGCTCAAGGCCCACTTTGCAGGCTAGTGCTGAAAACTGACATCTTAACAGAGCAACATGATGGAGATTTACCCTAAACTGCCTCTTTTTATGCCCTGAAAAGCCCCTGTGCCAAAGCAAGGCCCTCTGATCCTCTCCCTGCTTCCCAATTATTTTTAATACAAAAATAGCAGAGTTTTCAGGACTGACTTTTCCTGTAGGAGGACAAACATCCCCTTTAAACCCCTTCTATCTCTTCCCAATTTCTTCTGAAAATTAGAAGGAATTTCTAATTTTTCTTTCAGAGCTTCTGTCCCCAAAACCTCTCTCTCTAATGCTCTCTAAGCAGCTAGTTAAGCACATTTCCAAGGCATCACCTGGAAAGAGACTGCAGTGCTCAGCACTAGGATGAAACCCAGAGGTATTTTCCTATTAGGAAAACAGCATCAATCTCTCCTGAGCGAGGAAACGGGGGTGGAGGTGCTCAGGGAAGGATTTATGGCTTTTTTTCTGTTAACTAAGCTCTTCCCTGGAGCATTGCAAGGAGCTGCTCTGACATCCCCCTGACCTGCTGCTCAAATTCCTGGGAAATCAAGCCTGAGGCATTGGGAAAGGAAGGGGCACTGCTCTCTCACTGCTGGCAGCACAGGGATTGATGCATTTTTCACCCACAGGCCTCAAGATCAGGTGCAGAGTCCTGGTTTGGGGTGTAGAGACCCAGAAAGGGGTGAAGAGTCCCAGGTTTAGGGTGCAGAGCCCTCTCCATCCATCCCAACACCCCAATGCCAGGGACAGGGCAGCTTCATTTTCCTTGGGAGCTGCTGCAGAGCTCAGGTCCCTTTTCCTGCTTGGAGGGACAATAAAACAGCTCGACGAGGGAGAGAAAAACAGCATCAAAGCCACCTGTCCCCCCTGGAAAAAGGGGTCTCCCAGCCTTCATGGGGTTGTCACCTCGCTGCTGCCAAGGCCACAGGCACAGCAACCCAATGGCTGATCCCAAAGCACCTGGACCAACCAGGCTATGACTCCCCTGAGCACACTGCAGTCCCCAGACATCCCAATCCAGGTTCCAGCGACCTTTCTGCTCATCCTCCCTCCCTGTCCTGCCCCAGACATGGCCCGGTGTGCTGAGCCCGGGCTAAGCTCAGCTCAGCGGTGGTGCCGGTCCCGCAGCGCTGCTCTGCCCCTTCCACCCCTCTCCAGCCCTGCCTGGCCTCCATCCGCAGGACACGGAACCGGGACGGAGTTTGCTCCTGGCACGAATAAAAGCGCATCCCAAACTTGCCAAAACAGCAGGATTTCGGCTCTGCTCTCACCCATCACCCTCACATCCCACCCAAACCGGTGCCCCCCGCGCTTTACCTGGACAGCTACAAATCCTCAGGGATCTGCGGGGACCCCCGGGCGGCCCCGGCATCCGCCGAGCTGTGTCCGCTCCCACGGGGGAGGGGGGACCCTGCGACCCCCGGGGCCCGCCCGGCCGGCGATGGGGACCGGGCAGAGCCCCCCGGGGGTCCCCGAGCTCAGCGCCGGGACCCACGGGTCTCCCCAAGCCCGGGATGCTCCCCAACCCCGGCAGAGCCCCCCGCCGCTGCCCGGGGGTCCCTGCGGGTGCGGAGCCCAGCCCCGGGATGCGGGATGCTCCCCCCAGAGCCGGGATGCTTCCCGGAGCTGCGGGACCGGGAGCGGCTCCGCTCCCTCGCCCAGCCCAGCCCGGGGCGGAGCCGCCGCTCACCCGTGCCATGAGCTGGGCGGTCTCTGCGCTCGCCAGACCCTCCCCGGGGCTCGGCTCAGCCCAGCCCGAACCCCCCGGCAGAGCCTGGGGACCCCGCGGGTCTCTCACTTTGGTTTGCCTGAGGAACTTGCCATAAAAAAAAACCCGAAACCAACAAACCCCTGCAAACTCACCCCAAATCCCAGTCAGAAGTGAGGAGGGACAATGCCAGATCCCTCATCCCACACCAGAGACCCTCTGCTGTGTGCTTCCCCAAATCCCACTTCCCAAGGACTCCCTGGTCCATCCCGCCGCATCTCTGCCTCTCCAGCTGCTCCTCCCCACAGACCCCGATGAGTGTTTCCCTCCACGGGGTCCCAGGTCCCCTCCCCTTGTCCCTCAAAGGGTGCAGAGCCTCTTGGGGTCTCTGGATCACCACCCCAAAGCCGAATCCTTGGGTTCTCCCTTGTCCCAAACAGCTTCCAGCTGTGTGTCCCTCCTGGCCACAGGGACATCTGGGGCTGTCCAGCAAGGTCTGGGCTTTGGATGTTCCTAAGAAAAACCATCAGATCCTCTCCCTCTGCAGCAGAAAGTGGAACTTTTTGGGATCTGGAACCTAAAGCCTCTGGGACAGTTTGGCTCCATATCCACCACACCATGATCATTGCAAAGACTGTCTTAACGCTCTCCTGTGGGACCTTCCCTTTCCCTGCCTTCTGATCCACGGCTTCAGCCACCTCACTTCAATGTCAGGCAACTTCCAGGGCAGCAAGGGGAAATTTCAGACAGCAGGAGAAACACCTTGCTTGGAAAAAATGGAGTAATTGTAATTTTGCGGGGAAAAAAATACCCACACAACCTGAGAAAAGGTGGGGTCAGAGGCCAGGGAGCAGTGTGACATTCCAGAGGACCTGAAATTCCCAAGAACACCCACATTCAGCACAGGGACACTCTATGCTGGCTGCAAGCTCCCTGCTCTGGAAAGATCCAGGGAGGGCAGCACTGGGAGATGTTCCCATGCTCTTCCTGGTAGAAGTTCATTTTCAGGGAGAAAACACATCAGGTTTTGACTGTGCCAAAAACGCTGCCTGGGTGGGAGAACTTTCCATGAGGCTTCCTGGCTCCTCCTCTGGGTGCAGCTGGAAAAGAGCAGGCCATGGTCCTTCCCCACTTCTCGAAGCTCCTCTGCATCCCCAGGGATGTGGCAGGATGTCCCTCTACAGGACAGCCTGGGACCCAGCACCCTCCTGCAGGGCACCTCAGGGCCCACCACTCCACTCTGGGCAAAAGTGACCCCCAGAGCTGTTCCAGACGGGACTGGATCAGGCTGAGGTTTGGAAATCTCCAAGCTGGGCAGCCTCACACAGAGGCTCACCGATTAAAACTCCCTCCTTTTTAAAGCCAACTTACCTTTGGCCAAGCTCTCCATGAAATGGGTGTGACCACAGGTGGGAGACCTGTTCCAGGTGAGCTGGACACTCCTGTGTGTGGAAACAGCAGCCAGCCACCTCTGCCCTCTCCACAGGGAGGGTCCCATTCTAGGCCATGCCAAATGTTATTCCCATGAGGACTTTTGGCTTCCTTCCATCTCCTCCCTGAGGCTGCTTTGAGCACTGCTCTGAGACGATCACAAAAGGATTCCTAAATCCAGGCGAGTTTGCCATGACCAGAGCCCACCTTTTTCCCTGAAAACCTGGACACATTCCTTACCTCAAGGCCCAGCATCCATCCACCATCCTGTGTGCTGGAGGGGACACAGCCCAAGCCCCTTGTGTGATGTGACAAGACAGGAACCACAGGCAGATGTCCCAAAGGACAAACTAGCACACAGAACTACGTGGACAGGATCCAGACTATCCCTGGGATGCAGACAGGTGAGTCAGTGGTTCATGGATGAGGTCAAAGCTCCTGGATCTTTCTGGATATTCCTCACCAGGTGTTGCCAGCACAGGTATGTGGCCCTTTGGTGGAAAGGGGGTGCAGTGAACCCCCCAGGTCACCTGGCCACCTCCCCAACTGGGGATTCCCAACTTCCAGATTGCCCACTTTTTATAGGTGGAAAGTATTTGAGACACTAAAGCTGAGGATGTTGGCCATCACTCCTGTGTAAGATCAAACTGGATTAAAAACCCAGATGTGTGCTGGGCAGCAGCTCTGCGAGCTCCTGACACTTCAAAAGTTTGGAGTCGCACTCTTGGAATTGTACTGTAGTGATTGTGTCATTTTCTTCTGGATAAACACTTCCCTGAGAAACAGCCAGATTGGATTACGCAGTGACAGGGTGACGTCAGTGCCTGGGACAGTGACGTGAGGGGTCGGAGCAGAGGGTTCGGAATCCATGGGGATTAGTGCAGCTCTCACATTTGGAATAACGACCTGGGGAAACAGAGCAGCCCAGGCTTCCAGCTCCCTTTCCGGGATGCTGAGTCACCAGCAGAAACAGTGCCTGGCTCAGGATGCTCCCTGGCTGTGCCGTGCCAGGGATGTGCTTGGCCTGGGCTTGCTGCTGGCACAGGGGACAGGGATGGGGGGTGTGACACTGCAGGATCAGCTTTCCCAGAAAGCCCTCACTCTGGAGCTATCCTGGAAGGAACAGGGCAGTGACAGAGGGTGGCAGAGCCCCTGTCAGACCCAGAGCAAACCCCTGTGGCGAGGACACAAACCCAGCCGAGGATAAAGCAAAGAACTCCAGACTGACGAGACACTCCCAGTGTCTGTTTATGACACATTTTACTCCGCAGAGCAAAGGCAGCTTGACCTTTCTCACTTCACCTTCCCTTACATTTAAGAGATGACCGAGACTAAAAGAGAAATTAGAAATAAGACTAAGGAGAAGTTGTCTGTCTGCCCAGAGCTGGGACACACCACCCACGTGCTGCAGGCCGCTCCAGGATGCTGGAAGTCAGTAGGATGCCCTGCAGAGGGGCTGGAACAGCAGTGTAGTGTGGTACATCCTGTGCAAGGAATGCAGCTTGGTCACACATCCCCGTGTACCCGGTCACCTCGCTGAACACTTCACCCAATCCTCCTCCACAGCTCCAGGTAGTTCCAGCAGGAAGAACACAATTCCTCTCCCGTGCCTGGTCTCTGTACACTCCAAAACAAGTGTTCCTAATGCCCAAACGCCCCACGGAGCTCTCAGTTCCCTGGGAATGGAGCAGCAGATCCCTGTGTGCCGTGCTCTGAGCCCTCCGTCTCCGCACCTGGTTGCGAGGAGGACGCACAGCACCAGGTGAAGGCCCCGCCCGTGCGCGGGGTCAGCACTGACCTCCCTCCACACAGCCTTCCTCCAGCCCTGCCCAGGTGACACCAGCACAGAGGGGGGCTGTGTCGGTGCCATCCTCCCCCACACGCTGGAACGCTAACAATGACAATTAGGAGTTAGGTAGGATAAGGTTGGGACTGTGCACCACGAGTTCCTGTCAGCCCCGTGTCTGCACTCAGAGCTTCCTCTCCCGGAGTTTGCTCCCGTTGGGTTCATCCAGCAGGGCTGAGTGTCCATCCCCGTTGCTCAGGCATTTGTCCTTCTCGTGCCTGTGCTCCTGCTTCTGCCGCCGGATCTCCTTGTACCGCAGGGTGATGTCCCTGCAACACACACAGCACACAATTCCAGCCTGCAGGAAGAACGGCAAGGAGAGCTCTCTGCACGGAGCTTCCTGGGGATAACAACTCACTGGAGCCTCTGGCTGGGCGTTCCTACAATTGCTGATGGCATTGATTCACTGACAGGTTGTGTTTCTGGCTGGTGGCCTGGCTCTTCCCACCTCTGCCAGAGCAGCCACTGCTGGCCCCTCTGCACAGCACTGTGCTTCAAACAATCCCGGAATGGTTTGGGTTGAGAGGGATCCTAAAGCCCATCCCATTCCACCCCCTGCCATGGCCAGGGACACCTCCCACTATCCCAGGCTGCTCCATCCAACCCGGCCTTGGACACCTCCAGGAATGGGGCAGCCACAGCTTCTCTGGGCATCCTGTGCCAGGGCCTCAGCACCTTCATTTTTCCCCACACCACATCGAACCCTGCTCTGTGTCAGTGCGGAGCCATTCTCCCTTGTCCTGTCCCTCTCCAGCTTCCTTATGGGTCCCTTCCAATACTGGAAGGCTGCTAATTCCTTAGGCCCTGTGCAGCTGCTTTCCATGATCCAGACAGGAAACTGCCAGGATCAGGCCCAGAGAACTCCCTGTTTATTTCAGAACTTGTACCCATCCAGGAGAGCTGTGCTCTCTCCCCAGGCAGTGCCAGGGAGCACATTTGAGGATGGGAGTTGAACAAATCCTCCTAAAACCCCGGCCAGCCCCAAATGCAGCCCCACGTACCGAATGAAGAAGCGCCAGGCTGTCCAGGTGAGCACCAGGATAATCCCCAGGATCCAGCACTGGGTGATGTAGAAGGGCAGGGAGAGGGTGAGGGTGTAGGGATCGTACTTGACGACGATCAGGAACTCCGTGGCAGTAATAGCAGCAACCAGCCAGGCCTGCTGGCCCAGCTTCTTGTGGAACTTCCTGCAGGAGAAACACAGACAAAAACATTTCACTGCTGTAGATTAGGGATGTGGAGAAATCTGCACAAAAAGACAGCTGGGACAGTGATTTCACTCAGCTCTGCACAGTCCTACAAGTCTAGTTCAGATCACACATGCACTAAGGCTCTGCACGACGACATCTCAGAGGCTCTAAAAGCGAGAAAAGTTAAACTTCACCACCACACAATGCAGGGAAGTGTCCCCATTCCCAGGTAAATGATGCTCTGACTAGCCTGAGACCAGCTGATGTTCAGGATATGGTTCCAAACAGGAGCCCCTCTCGCATGAGGCCCAGAGCTGTATTTGACACCACTGTGTAGTTCAAGCTACACCAAACCATCCAAACACACTGGGAAAAAAATATGGAATAAATCAAGTGTAGGTGATTGCTGATGCAGAGGGCATGAGTGCATTCCTTCTTAAAAGGTATCCTGCCTGGATCAGCTCGGATGAAAGGGCTGCAGCAACTGCTCCAGGTAGTGGCAGATTAAATGGGCAGAGACCAGCCCTAACCCAGACACAGAGAGATGAAAGGAAGCAGCAGATCTCTCACAGGGAATTCCAGTTGCTGGGATGATGAAGGCAGCTTTCTGCTCTGCTGGGCTGCTTCCTCCTCTGCCATCCTTCCCCTGACAACAGAATCAAAGATAACTCCAACACAAGAGCTGGGCAGCCCCTAAGGCTGCCGAGGAAGAGAGCTGGTTTCCTGCCCTAATACTCAGGAAAGATGCAAAAGATTTTTCTTGTGATGAAGGAGATAAAAATTCATAGCCTTGATGCAGACTCCTTGGAGGTGACAGGAAGATTCCAGTCAGGAATGTGTGACTAGGTTAAATGCTACTAACACATCAAGACACTCGGGATCAGGAACATTTCACACATCCAGTCCTTGGGAACTCAGAGGCAGCATGTGGTGTGTGAGGGCTGGAGAAAGCTTCACCCCTCTTCTGGGACTATCACAGTTCCAGGCACTACATTGTCACCAGGCTCAGGCCAAGGTCCTGCAAGCAAAGCCCCAGAACTGCCTACGGATACTCAGAACGCTGAATGGGAGGAAGACTTCACATTGGAATTTTAGTGCTTTCTAGATCCAACATTGCAGGGCTGGCTGAAGAGACCTCATCAGTTCACCCCAGACAATCCCATCACCACCAGACAAGGCAGTGAGCCACATTTTTGTCAAGGAAGGACAATGGAATATTCCAATCTTTGGGCATTAAGAGTTTCCAAAAAGGAAAAGGTCAGCAAGGTTTCCTGTGTGATGTAAGTCGGGAGCCTCTGGTACATTCCCAGCAGGAATAATACACTGACTTTTTAAAATACAACCATGGAGCAAATCATGCTTCCCCCTGCTCTTCCCCTACAACACCATGGGAAGAATCCTGAAGGATCCCTGGTTTGAAATGATGTGGAAGTGAAGATGGTAAATGGGGGCAGATCCTCTCTGCCTGGATGGCCTGGAATGCAGGAGGGAATTACAAAACCCTCCTGTGAAGGTACCAGGTAAGAGCAGGTGCTCAGCTCTGCCCTTCTACAGGAACAGCCTGATGTCAGCTCTGGGGGGCATCAAGCAGAGCCAGGAACGCCAGGATGTGGGGGCAGTCACCTTCCCCAGCAGGGAATGTGGTGGCAGTGATGGGGATATGCAGCTTGGGATGAGCTGCTCACAGAAAGAACAGCAACAATTGGAACCAGGGATGAGGCACTGGCAAGGGACGGCTCTCCCAAAATCCAGTGTTATGCCATGTGGCTGAACAGAGGGCAAAGGAGCTTTTCCAACCCCAACACAAGAAGATGAATGGTGCTAAGGAGAGGAGCTCTGCAGCAAGGCAGAGACTCTTACCTGTGAGTTGGAGGCACGTCCCAAACCAGGGCATCCTGCCCCTGCGGAATGTCCTGAATTCCGACTAAGCAATGTGGGCTGGCCCTTCTTCCCAGTTCTAGGAGTCAAAGCCTTGCAAGGGAAACTGATCTTCAGACCATGTTGGAACCCTAAATTCTGAACACAGACACTTTTTTGGTCAGCGACAGACAATGAACACCCCTGGAAGCCAGGAGGTGCCTTAGGCTGAGGATGTGGGCTCAGGCAGGTTGTGACATTAAAAGAAAAGGTGATTTTTGAGAACAAAGCTTTCTCAGCTCTCACATGGTCTGCAGAAACAAAAGCAGCGAGGACAGATATGATGCTGAGGTGGGAACAGTCTCAAGTACATGCACTGCTGTGTGTGGTGCCTGACCTGCAGCACATCCTGCTACTGAGGGCCTCTGACCTGCAAGAGGATGCCAGGAGAGATGCAGAGGGCCAGGAGGGAAGACAGCTCAAGGAAAGAAGTGCCTTTAAGAACCATATTTTTTTTAGTCTAGGCCCTGATATCACCAGAGGACACAAACAAGGACTGCAGTTCCTGGCTCTCGGTCTGGATCAGGAGCAGAGTGCTCCTCTGCCCAGAGCCAGGGGCACTCCAGCTCATTTCCACATTCCCTTCTCCACAGAGAGATCATTTACCAGCCACTGAGCTGAACACAGAGCACACACAATGCCCTTAACAACAGCTGCTCTCTGACCAGGGGGCGTGAGAGTGCTACCTCCAAAACAAAGGAACACCAAGCAGATGCTTTGGGATTGGGCCTTTTTGTCCCTGACAAGCTGAACTGGTGCCCGAGATGGATGCCAGCAAGCTGGAGCAAGTTCAAAACAAAGCACGTGGAGCTCGACATGGGAAGTGCAGAGAGGTGGGGCTTACGGGTCGTCCATGAAGTCGTAGATCTCCCTCATGGCCACTCCTCCCACGTTGACAAAAAACACAAGGCGTAGCAGCACCAAGTAGTGTTCAGGGGGCATCCACAGCACAAACTTCAGGTAAAACGTGTTCAGCTCTGCCAATAAAAACTGAGAGAAGGGACATTGGAATTACATTTGGAAAATACCACTGGATGAAGCCTGGAATGCCCCTCTCTCCCTGAATGGCTCCCCCTGTGCAGTATCACAGTGAACCATCAGCAGCAACCCAAAACCAACTGGGTTTTTAAACATTTCCTCTACGTTGGAAGAGGCACTAAAAATCACAACAAAAAGCTGGACAAGCAGTACCCACAAATTTCAGCAAGTTTTTGAACTTCAAAGTACCTGCACAAACACTGAGGACAAATACCAAAAGCACAGCTTTTCCTTTCCCTGTCCTTTAAAACCCAGCTGAGGGAGCCCCACCATAACAAGAGGCAGGAGCTGCACATCCTGGGGGGCTGGGCTGTTTTTTCTCAGTTATGCAAACTCACCCTCCAAGCCAACTTGGGAAAGTTGATTTTATAAATTAAGAGCAAAATGTTCTCTCCAGCAGCTGCCCTGGCAGTGTGCTTAAGGGAGCAGAGAGACACCAGACTGTCACTTCAAAAGAAGTGATAACAAAGGACATTAAGCATTGCTGAAGCCCAAGGAGTGAGCCAGAACCTGAAGCTGCTTAGAACCTGTCAGCTGAAGCTGGGATGTGCTAAAAGAAACATAACCCACAGTCCAGCATAAATTCATTGGGATCTCTTTTGCAGTAGCACCCAAACCCCAATTTCTTCAGGGTGCAGCTAGCAACCTTTTGGGGAAACATCTATTTTATTTATACTCTTTTAGTCCTCCCACCAAGCAGGCCTGGTGCGCCACGTGAGTTTGGCCAATTCCTGCAGCAGGAAATCAGGTGCTGGGAGCTTGTTCTGGCAAAGCACAGAGTTCTGTCCTGTGCCACTGAACCTGGTTCCTGCCCAGTGCCTCTGGATCACCACACATGTCACAGGGATGGATTTAGTTAAATTTCACAGCTGCTGGGTTGAGATAAGTCTGAGCTAATCAGAGCAGAGCCAAGTGACATCCCATGGATGGCACAAAGGCCAAAGTCCCACAGCTGGGAAAGGGGCTGAAGTGGGAAAAAGGCATTTAAACTGCCCAGTGTACCCTCCCTATTAGTCTCACGTGGGTGACAAGTTCAGTTTCACAGGCACAGGTATGAATTTCAGATGCTGCATTCACAGCATAAAACAATTCCACCCACTCAGGTGCTGTGTGTGCAGTGAAATGGGAAAAAAAAAAAAAAAGAAAAATCTAGGAGAACTGAATGATTTAAGCAGATCTGTACTTCAGGACTGAGCTCAGAAGAGCCCAAGGCCTTGGATGCAGCTCTTTCCAGCAATCTGAGCTACTTTCACCCACAACCAGTGCTTTGGGGAGCAGCAACCTGCTGAAAACCCAAAGATCTCAGTTTATATTGCTCCCATTGCCAGCAGGAGTGGTCAGGCAGCAAGGACAACTCTTTGTGCAGTGAATCTGTCACCTGTGTCAGAGACACAGCCAGCCCCCTGCTCTGCAGGACTGGGAAGGGATCCCTCCTGGCCTCAGCCTCAGGAACACCCCCAGAGCTGCATCCTGAGGCACAGAAGGGCCAGAGACGTGTCCTCACCACGAAGATGATGCCACAGACTGCGAGCCACCTGCGCAGGCTGGAGGCTGGCTTCCACTCAAACTTCACCCAGCTGTATGGGGTGAACTGGAACACGATCCTCTTCATCTTGCCTCTGGAAAAAAGCAAAATAACTGCTGCAGCTTGAAGGAAAAGCAGGCAAGAGGCATCTGCCAGCGTTTCCAATTGAGACACCAGTTCAGATATGCAAAATGCCTCTGTTTACTCCATTAAAATCACAACTTAATGAGATTAGCTCTGAGCTTGTTATTTTAATTATCAATTTAAGTTTTAATATACTACACTCAGTGTTGTAAGCAGTTCTGCTCTGCTCAGCAAAGACACTACAGAGCACCATGGGTCATTACTGGTTCACGACTACATGGGATTTATTAAATTTTAATTCCCAGTGTCCCAGTTCCTGTGAAGTTCTGGTTACTAGGGAATGCAAAAACACCAAACAGATCCTTGCTGTGAATGGAGTAGGATGTCAACTTGGATTCCTGCACCTCCTTACACCATTTCATCAAATCAGCTCACTTCCACCGGATGCCCTCACCCCCAGCCAGGAGATGTTTGGGACACACAGGTGTATTTCCAACCATCCCATTCACAAGGTGAAAAAAAACCCTCAACAAACCTCCCTGCAGCAATAAGTCACTGGATCCTGGAGTCACCTGAACACCCAGGAATTCTTTAATCCACATTAACCCCAAGAGAACAACCAAGCTCTTGAACAGGTGCCCAACCTTTGTGCTGTGCCTGTGGAGTTCCCTCCTCCCCAACTTACTTGTAGGTTGGAATGTTCCAGAGTCCTTGCCACTTGTAGGTTTTCAAGGAAAGCCAGGACAGAGTCTTCATCCCACAGTAAATTCCTAACCCGTTACATAAGATCACATCCATTATCCACTGGAAGGAGAAACACAGGAATGATGCTGGGGAAGGAACACTTGAACTTGGGAATCACTACAGGCAGACCTCTGCATTCCAGGGAGTGGGAGAGTGTTAATTCCACAGATTTTCTGAAGGCTAAATAGCTTGGCTTGATGTCTCTAATAATGCACTGACTTTTGGAAATACAACCATGGAGCAAATCATTCCAAGATTGGGTCTTTCCCAAAATCCATCCAAACACAGACCCAGAGCTGCGTGCCTGACTGCAGGGAATTCTGATCACTCTGACTCCAACTTACACCTCACAGGAAAATAAAACACAACTTTAAAAGAGTGTGTCTTTAGGCTCACACCAAGTTTTGCCTTTCTCTGAATTTCAGATTTTATTGCTTTGCACCACCAAATATTTGAAAACGTTCAGGTACAGCTTTAGATTCTCCCTCTGGCGTGAAAGGAACCCAAGAAAATATTTAACCATGTCCAAGTGTTTGTAACACATAAAATTACAGAAACATTGACAAGCATGTTACCAAATTATCAGGGAGCAGTCACACACGTGACACAATTCAGCTCTCATCACTTCCCAGCCCTCCCTGTAAAATCTGTTTTCCCGAATAAACCCTGATCCCTGCAGTACATACGTGATCCCACCAGCATTCACTGAAGTTTGGGAGCTGGTGCTCCAGGCTGTACTCCAGGAACTCAAACATGACACTGATGATCATGCACATCCACCAGTCCCGAATCATCAGAGTCTGAAGGGAGAAAAAAAGTCTTTTAAACAGCTGCTAAAAAGCCATCTACAGTAGTAGATCTTACAGTCTCCAGCTTCCAGAAAAGCATCAGGAAACTCAGGACAATTTTATTTTCATGATGTGATGGTCCAACTGCTCACAGGCCTCTCAACTTATCAACATCACCAGCACAAGAGACAGGAATGACACTGAAGAAAATCACCTCCACCCCAGCCAAAACCAGCACAGGAATACAGATTAAGATAAATTCTGGTAAAATGGGATTCAGCAGGAGGGAAATGAGTTAAATGCATGGAATTACTGGGTGCTCAACCACCACAGGCAGCATCATTGGAACAGTGCTCAGAAAAGGCTTTTCAGAGCCTTTTATGGGCTCTAAACGACTCCAAAGCCACGATAATTTCTGATGAATGAGGCCCATTCATTCTCAGTATTGCCATCCTGGTGCTTGGAGATTTGGGGGAAAAAATCCAAACACAAGCCCATCTCTGTTTATTGAGACAACACATTCAACCTCCAGCTTTTAATAGAGAAATAGGTTAATATTTAACATATTTAAGAGAAAAATGTGCTATGGCCCAGAGGAAATCCAGCAGCCAGTCTCCTTCCAGCTGGGCAGCTCAGTTTCTAATGCAGTTCTCTTGAAAGAAAAGGATCCAGGCTTTCCAAATTTAGAATTCAGTTCATTAACAGAACAAGCTGAAGTCCAGGTCTCCCCATGCCCAGCAAATTCACATCTGGCTCTGAGGGATCCCCCAAACCACTCAGAACACATCTGCACTTTGAAATGAAAATGCAAACCAACACTTCCAGCTTGTTTTTAGAGCAGCCAAGCTCTGTCAGTTTGTTATTTAAATAGCAAACCCAAACAAGGTCTGCAGGGGGCAAAAATCTCCTAAGTCAGTTTGTTTGGGTTAAAAAAGGTAATATTTAGACCAAAGTAATCAGCAAAACACTGCTGAATGTTCTGCCAGAGCCAGGCACACCTGAAATTCCTTTCACAGTTGGTTGAGACTAACTAAAAAGTAACAAGAATTAAACCACTGCATATTTAATGGTTTAAAATCCTGATCTGATGCCCTTGGGAAAGCAGCAGCAGCAACATCTGTGTTTGGGAATATCACTGTCACTGCCAGCCCCACACTACACTTACAAAGGTCATTCCAGCATTTCTGTTGCTAGAGGAATTAAGTTTTCTATTGATCTGACCCCAGGATGAATCCCTGTGGAGGAAGGAAGGAGCCTGTTGATGCAACAAAGCTCTGGAAAGAAATGAGGTGGCCTAACATGGGCAGGAGACAGAAAAAAAGGGAGAAAAAGGCTTTTCACATATTGACATGTATTACAATCAGCCTGGTTTAAGTGACCAAGGACTGGTAACACAAAAGCAGCAGCAGTGAGACTTTGGGAAAAGAGGAGAAGAGTCCCCAGGCTGAAATGAGCCATTCTTACCTTCAGGTACCACCCAAAAAAGTGAGCAGGAACAAATCCATCCAGCTTGTCCTGAAAATCAAGAAGAGAGTGAAGGTCACAGCCTTTTTTTTTTTTTTTTCTTTTCCTCAAAGAAAAATGCAGCAATAAACTTCTAGTTTTTCCACACATGAATACTTGCATTCCTTCATCAGGAAGGAATTTAGAAGAGCTTCTTAGATCTTACCAGCCCTGCCAGGCCCTGGGCACAGTGCCTTTCCCTCTACTTCAATAAGATCCCAGTTATTCCAGCTTTTGATACACTGAAGATTTATAGGGCAGACCCAAAGGATTCGGGTGCTCCTCACTCCATGCAATCAGAGAGCTGTGAATAACCATCATTCCTCTACTCTGGAATTTCTGCCAGTGAGAAACCTGATGGTTTTCAGGACTCAGAAAAGTGCTGCTGGAGCAACCTGCACTAGTGGAAGGTGTCCTTGCCCATGGCAGGGAGTGGGGCTATTTAATCTTTCCAACCCAAACCATTCTGGGATTCTGTGGTGCAGCTCTAGGGCTTTGTGCCTCAGGGTGACTGAGGAGATTCCTCAGGCACAGGAAGAAATCCAAACTCTGACGGGGAAATTTGACACCAGTGACCTGAGAAAGAAGAGCTGTTGAACAGTTCAGCCCTGGGCAATCAGGTAATTGGGATCCAGAGAGAGACACACCCCCATCTGATGGACAGGAAAGGTCAAGAGAAGAGAAATAAAGAGGCTGAAGAGTCAGTCACGGGCCGTGCTCTGATTCAGCACTCAGCCAGACTCACAACTGCACTTTGAAGAGTTCAATGAAGCAGCTTTTTAGCCAAAAATAGCCCCATTAGTGAGTTTGCTGCTTACCCAGATGTTGTGGAAGGGATCAGTTCCATTGCCAGGGTCATAAATCAGGCAGTTGCCCCCGTAGTCTCTCTCTGGCAGAGGAACCCCTAAATGGGGGTCAATGTACTTCAGGAATTGCCTCCCATCCTGCACAGTCTGCAAGGGAACACAGAAACCCAGGATACCCCTGAAGGATTCACACACAGAAGGCACAAACAGAATTAAGGCCAACACTGATCTTCAAATCCACCTTTTTTCAAATTCGTAGCAGAACAATTCTTGAAATAAAGCCAGGCCTTGAAGCACCCCACACACATACCTGACTTGGAGCCTCCAATCCTAAATATTAAGGGAAAAAATGGCTACAGAATGACCTTAAAGATGAAAAATCCGTGGTCTTTAACCCTTTACCCCCCACCACTCTTCTGTGCTCCCCATCTCTCCCATAAGCTTCACATAGCTCATCCTTAACAACACCCATTTCCAGTAAGGTCCCAGGCAAATAGCAAAAATAAATTATCAAAATGACCAAAATGTGAACTCATCTATCACTAAATCAGCCACATATTTGCTGGGCAGTTATTTACTAACAGAATCACTCAGTGGTGTGGTCAAAGCTTGACCCTGGAACATTATGATGTGATGTCCAAAGCCAAAATTAATTAATAGAGTAATAATAATAAAATTACAGAATAAACTGCTGAAGTCCCATGAACTCTGGGACAAGTCTCAGCCACGAGCAAGCTTGGATTTGCTGTCAGGAAGTTCAGCCACCTGCAGACTCAGCAGAATTTAACCTTATTTCAACCTGGGCAAGGCAATGATGTATTTTTAGTGAAGAGCTGAGCACCAGCAGGGAGTTCCTTAACCACTAAATCTCTGCTGACACCACACGCTGCCACAGGGAAGCAAAGCCATTCCAGGCTTTTCTGTTGGAATTCAGAACTACTCCAGTACAACCAATAAAAATTACTCAGTGTGACTGCAACTATTCAGGAATATCATGCTCAAGGACGGCTGGAAAAACCCAGGGTGACCAGCCCCACTTCTTCAAGCTCATATGGCCTCTGGAAGAAAAACTTGGAAAAAAAACCCAAACATTCCTCATCCTTCTCTCATGCAAAATGATTTTTAGAGCTGCCTGATGAATATATTGTCTCAAAATATTTAACTTTAACTTCTGAGAATTGCAAAAGTCAGGGAGAAGTTCTCTGTTCACTAAAGGACAAGATATGGTAACATATGGTCAAAAGAGAATGTGGTAAAAACTGTTTAATTTGGAAGCACCAAGGGCACAACTTTCCATGAAAAACCTCTCCCTCAGCTCCTGCCACCAGACAAAACTGGGTGTGAAGTTTTGCAAAACCCCCACACCTACAAAGAACCTGTCACTCCAGGTAAAAGGTATTTCCAAAGGTAAATCCAGAATTCCCCACGAGTCACACATGGCCCAGCAGGGCAGAGACTGGACTGTGAAACATCAGCTCATCTAAAACCACTTCAAAAGTGTCTGTCCTGGGCAGAGGGAGACTGGAGGTCAGAGCAGGTGAAATATTTTTATATTATCATTTCCCTCAGCCTCATAGTCTCATTAAGCAGCCTAATGATTCCATCTCACAAAAACGAGCAACTCCTGCAGTCAGCAGGAAAAAAAAACCACCACAAAGGAGTTGATTTCCACATGGAAGTAGCATTAAGGAGCTGGAGTTGTTCAGTCACTTACCTGGAAGAGGATGAAGATGAGGAAGAGCTCATAGACCACACTGACACACAGCCAAAACCTCCAGTAAGCTGCAGAGAGACACAGGGGATGTCAGCAGCTTTGGAGCAAACCATACATTAATTATTCATTTATTTCAATATCACAGAATCCTGGAATGCTTTGTGTTGGGAGGGACCCGAAAGCCCATTTCATTCCACCCCCTGCCATGGGCAGGGACACTTCCCACTGTCCCAGGCTGCTCCATGCCAACCTGGCCTGGAACACTTCCAGGGATGGAGCAGCCACAGCTTCTCAGGAAACCAATTCCATTTCAAGAGATGCTCCCACCACGGAATTATAATTCCCAGCTCCCAAGCACAGTGCTCCCCACCCTCCCTCAGGGACACAACCAGAAAAGATCTTTAACTCCCACACAGGCTGCTGGAATTGCTCAGGCACTGACCTGGATCTGGGAGAAGGGATCCAGATCCACAACACTTCAACCCAACAAACTCAGCAGTTAAGGACTGGAAGGAAAGGAATGTGCCACCTGCGATGCTTTCCAGCAGTCCTTGGAGGAGAACCTGATCCTTCCTGAACTTTCTCCCTGCTCTCAGGTGACCTGACCTGTCCAACCTTGGATACAGCACACACACCCAAGGCAGGCTGGAGTTGTGTTTGGCAGCTCAGCTTTCAGCCTGAGGACAAGGTCGTGTCCCCACGGGGCACAAAGTGTGAAGATAATTCAAAACCTCAAAGGTAACTTCACTTTTACTTGGAATGAAATTAAAAACAAGCAGACCAAAGGTTCAGCAGGTGCTGGATGCAAGGCCTGAGATCACCTGGGACTCTCCAGAAGAAATGCCATGCAAAGCTCAGCTGCTTCAGAGCCCTCCCTAGACGTGTGATTACAGACCTGCACACACCTCAGCAACACTTGAATCCAAAGGGTGTCCAAATTACAGTGTCTGCACTGCCAGCTCTCCTGACAGGCTCAGCCCTCGGGTCACAGGCCATCCTGGATGGGCCTTTGTGCTCATCCATGCCCCTGATCCATCCCAGAGCCAGGCTCTTGTTCCATGCAGTGAGAGCTCTGAACCCCCTCAGTGTTTCTGTTTCCTGCCCTGAGAGGCTGATGCAGAGCCAGGGTGGGTTCAGGCACAAATCCAAAGATTCCACACAAGGGAATTCAGGAAAACTCGACCTGTTCTGGTGGATACTGAAATTCCAAAAACATCACCCACCACTCTCGGGATGAGACCTCCCTTCAGGTGTTTCCTGGTTATAAATGGACTTCTCCTTCCTCAGGCCCATGGGGGTGATGGAGAGGAATCCCAACAGGGATTGCCAGGAAACCAAGACCCTCAGACCTGCCTTGGGAATTTCTCTCTGTTAATTCCAAGGCAATGTAGGCACTTTGATGTTCAAAGCAGGGCCAGGCATAAATTACACAAGGATGAAACCAAAAGAGGCTTACAAACAGAGTTATCAGCTCAGAACCATAAATCAACTCCCCATGGAGCTCCTCAGGAGATGTTTTCTCCCAAAATATGTCTTTATCCAGTTCAGCCTCATGTAGGAAATAAATTCTTTTTTAAAAAATCCCCAAAACAATAAAGAAACAAAAAGAAAAAAAATCGAAACCAAAAATACCAACAAACTTCACACATTTTTAAAAGCAGTGTCTGACACTATCATTAAAAGAATGTGGAAGGTCCACAAAATTAATTTCATCAGAATCACCTATTTTACACTTCTGGGAAATCAAAAAGAAAAAGGGAAAATAAAAAAGGCACGTGTGGCCTGGAGAACAGCATTTCAGAACTCTCTGACAGCTTTCACCTGCTTGTCTTTCCAGAATGCATCTTAGGAAAAAAACAAACAGCAAAAAAAATATCCTCAATTGGTCACAGGATTATTTGGAAGAGAGAAGCCTCTTCCCAAACTGGCACCACATTCAAGCCAGCAGGGAGAATTAATCTTTCATCACCACCCTTCTCCCACCTTGAAATGTTTTTTCTAACCCATAAAATGCTGTTTTTTCTAACCCATAAACCTCGTAGCAGAGATTTTACACTGCTCACAGTCAGCACTGTGACAGACTTCTCCTCAAAGTGATGCAGACATAGAAAGCAGAGAAGTCTAAATCCTTGTCTGAGCTTTTATTCCCTTCTGTACACAGGGCTGTGGCAGCTGCTGAGCAGGCTCAGCAAAACAAAAGATAATTAAAAATTGAGATCTGGTTCTGATTTAGTGCTGTGATTTCTGCTCAGCTCACAGGGGTCCCCCAGAGATTCTGAATACACTCAGTACCTGCACCCCAAATGTTTTCGAGGCTGTACAAACACTGTTCTCTCTCCTCCTGGGTCAGGGTCACCTTCAGCTGTAAGGTTATTTTTGGCACATCTCCAATACTTGTTTTCCTTTAATTCACTTGCCATTCTGTCTCCCTCCAATCAGGGCTTTCCTCCTGAGTAAGGAGGTCTCCACTAATCATTGACACACCTGATAACCCAGTGATTCCTGCGATCAAACATTAAACTGCAGCCTTGCAGGGATTTGGGAACAGGGCATGAACATCCCAGAAAGCTGAATCCAACCAGCCTCTTTCCCTACCTCTGCTCAGAGCTTGGCCCACTCTGCCTGAGAAGCTAAATGAGTAAAAAATACAAAAATTTGGGTTGTCTGCCCAAGGAAAATGTTTGTCCTGGAGCTGCTCCTTCCAATGTCACCAGTGCAGCCCTTGCCTGGTCCCTGCCTGCACATTCCCAGCTATCCCAGCCCTCAATCCCACAGCTTACTCCAGACCCTCACAATTTACTCCCTGAACAGCTCGTCCTGTCACACACTGTGTATTAAGTCAAACTGGCAAAGGCTGGGAATATTAAAAGCTGCTTCTCAGGGTATTAATAACTGTCATGGAAAATTTCTTTGGAATGACAGCATGGATGTGTTATCTTGACAGAGGCAATAAAGCATCTCTGGGCTCCTACAACACCAGGCTCCAGAAAAGGAGCTGGCAGGGAGAAGAAGAAAATCTCTTATCTGCAAATCCTAAAGATTTGCATCAGGCTACTGATGCTGACTGCACCCAGGATTAATTCTACCAGGGAAGTGCTCCCCAAATTTAGCTGTTCACCCACCAATAAATAAAAGAAAAAGCAGAGTTTTAGATCTGTCCCTTGCACTGTACTGTTCCCTGGGGCTAAAGGAGTGCTCCCCCTTTGCCTGAAGGTTTGGATGGAACCAAAGCCAGAGAAAAACGGGAGAAAAGCAGGGCAAGTCAGTAAAGTCTTGCCTGAACAGTCATATCCACTTATTTCCATGACAATCGTACAGTTTTGAATTACAGGGAGGCAACTGGTGTCTCTCCACGTAGCA
The DNA here is from genome assembly GCA_037013685.1 of Acridotheres tristis. Lineage (NCBI taxonomy): Eukaryota > Metazoa > Chordata > Aves > Passeriformes > Sturnidae > Acridotheres > Acridotheres tristis. The sequence continues at coordinate 4,946,515 of CM072890.1, read as the reverse complement.
AATTATTAAACTGGAGAAAATGGGGGTTGGTGTGGAATCAGTAGGAAAATGGCAAAGCTGGATGAGCCCCTGGCTAAAGCTGGGAATGCTGAGAAGGCAGCCAAAATAAGAAATAAAGCCACCAGTCTGGACAGGTGCCACTAAGGTGGCGGCTGGGATCAGTTTCATTAATGGCCTTAATGAAAAGTAGGTTAATGACACACAGCAGGGAAGGCAGGGACAGCAGGGATGATCCCAAGGGCCTGGAGTGACAGAGGAGCTCCTAACACAGCTCCACACTCTGGAATCAGGAATTTGGGAAGCATCATATTAACACCAAAATCCCCAAAATAACCCTGCAGCTCTGGAGAGGATATCTGAAAGCAGAAAGCTCAAAACAATGTCAGAATGTTATGGGGAAACGCTACACTGAGGGCAAGACTAACAGCCAAACTTCCCTGCCTTGTTCTAGGGAATAAAACCAGCCCAGACAAAAACCCCCAAGACCTGGGTGCACCCAAGTGTCACTGGTGTCCTCAACAGGAGCAACTGATTTTACAGGAGGAATCACAATTAACTGGAAAAAAAGACTAAAACCTGCTATTTAATAAGAAAAGCAAATGTAATAAACCCCCCAGGTTTGCTGAGGGCACCACTCTGGAACCACGCCTGCTTTGGCTAAGGGTTGTAGGGTGGCTGCTGGCTTAAATTTCTGGCATAAAACCCAGCTTTATTTGGCTGTAGGAGAGCCCAATGCTTTCAGGAATATTATTTAAGCCTATATGAATTTCCTTAATTCTTTCTCTTTCAATGATTCACATCTAAAAATAGGCAAAAGATCAAAGCTGTCTAAATATTTTCATGTTTCACATGCTATTACATTACCTGGAAGAGATTTGTGTTGTGCTTTCAAGACTTCCAGTCTTACAAGAAACTTTTAAAATCATAATTAAGGGCCTCTGATCTCCTGTGGAAAATGGACACGGAGCTAAGGAAGTGCTCCAGCACCAGATACATTGTCACAAGTGCAGTCCCAGCAAAAAAAATGAGGATCAACAGGAGAAGTTCAGGTTTAAGAACCTGGCAGTTCTCACAGAGCTTTTTACCAACAACAGGAAGCCAAACCAGGGAGATCCAAACAGGTCTCCAGGCTCCATGGAAGAAGCCCATCAGGATTTTATGGAGGAGCCTCCATGATCAGTGTGCAGTGCTGAGGAACCTGTGATTACTGAAATTACAACTTACCTGCTCTCCAGGCAACACAAACATTTACCTTCCTCACAAACCAGGCAGCTCCTCAGGAGTATTGTGAGTGAGCCCAGCAAGGCGAATTACCTGGGTGAGGTCTGGAGAATGGTCCATCTTTAGCTTGTGTCACCCCAAAGCACAAGAAAACCAAAATACTGGCGACGATTCCTCTGGAAGGAAAAACAGAACACGCTGGTTTATTGCCTCATCCTCCTCCTGAGACTGCAAATCATCTTCTTTGATGTAAGAAATGTCTGGCCCTTGATTTTTAACTGCTGAATGTGTCCATCTTTAATGGATCCAGACAGCAGCCAGAAAAAAACAACCAAAAAAAGGCTGAGGACCACAGTTAGTCAAACACTTCCCCGTGCCTGGGAGCAGCTTTTATTCCCAGTGGCTCACAAAGACACACAGGATTTAGCAGTGAGACAGCTCTCACTGCTCCACTAGATTTCCATGGAATTTAAAAAGGAGCTGTCAGACTTGTCACCACTCCAAAACAGCTTCTTAACCAACCAGAGACAAGCAGGAGCTTTCCAGACCACAGCAGCACTGCTGCTACTTCAAGAGCTGGAACCATAACACAGAGCCTAAGGAACATAACAGAGATTTTAAATAAAAATAAATTATCAGACCAGAAGCCCAAATAAACCAAAGACCTACGACCCTGGGCATGTTCCTTTAGTTTTAATGGATTAAATGGCATAAAGCAATCCAAAAATGCTCTGTTTAATGCACCTCAACTCCCACTGGATCCTGCTTGCTGTCTCCTATCACCTGCTTAAGAGCTGGCTGAAAGGATGGACAACTGGGAAAGAGCTCATTCCATGTTTGCAGAAAATGATGCAAGCCCTGACTGCAAATAAAATGGCTCAGTCTGCAGAAATCACACAAAATACCCAGTAATTTTGCTGTCAGACAGAAAATGCTACAAACCAGAAGCAACAGGAGACTGTGCTTTAAACATGTCAAAAAATCTTTCAAAATAGAAGACTAAAGGATTTACAAAAACTATTTTGCAATATTCACCTCTGAGTATAAATGTTTGTGCTTCCTGAAAATAAAAATGGGGTTTAGTTAACAAATGTAACTCAGTAATTCTGCTTGCTTTAAACACTGGGAAGCACACCAGAATTAGATGCTGAATGGATCTGTGAATAGACAGTTCCATGGGGATTTCCAAAGATCTGGAGGGCAAAACCCTTTCAGCTGACTTCCAATAATGAGAATATTCTGCATTTTGAGTCCCTGGCTGCATCTGGAAGTTCCAGTCCTGTGTGCTGTGACAACCCCATCCAACCCCAACTCCAACCTCAGCCATGAACTGAGGGGTCCAGACCACTGCTCTGGGCTTGGGAGAGTTGTCTTCCCAAAGCTGGAATTCAAATCTTGGACCCAAATCACCACAGGAGCTTAGCTGTGCTCCTTCCTCTAAAACCCACTCTCACTCCAAGAGCAGCTGTGCTGAAATATGCTGGAGATTCAGATACATTAATTTACTTCAAGTTCACAGGAAGTTTGGAAGCAAATCACAAATTTGCATAAATAACCACACCAGATCCATTTTTTTTTTTTTCCCCTCAGTGGTAATTAAATTTTTCCTCTTATCATCATTAATCTACCTCCTTAGGAAGCTTCCAATGCCTAAGCAGCAGCCTGGCCTGAGGCAGGAATGCTCCAGCACTTGAGAGAGGCTCTCCTCTCCTCTCCTCACCTGGTTGGACACAGCCACTGGAATTTCCTGAGCAGCAAATCAGGAAGGCAGAAAATAGCAAAGTGTGCCCACAAAAATCATTTTAACCAATATTTTTTTTTTTAAAGGGAGAGCCTGGTAGCAGCTCCATCAGCACAAATAAACTTTTGTTTGTGCCAAGAGTCGATTCAGACACACAGAACAATGAGGAGCTGTGTATGGCCCTCTGTCCTGGGATTCAAGGAGCCAGCTCCCACTCCCTGTCCCTTCCCGGGCTGGATCCAAGCTGGCACAGCTGGTACAACCCCCTCGGGGCACCACAAACCCTGGAAGAGGGCTCTGGCCTCCTGCTACCTTCATTTCCCTGTGGGTGCTCAGCCACAGCAGCAGATCAGCATGGACACCCACATATCCCTGGATCTGTCCCTGTGGAAAGCAGGGATTGCCAAGAGCTGTGTAAAAAAGCATCTCAGGAGAGACATTTCCCAGCTGGAAATTCAACGTACAACCCTGAAGCACACCGGTGTTTTTAAACTTGAATGTATTTTTATGGGAAAAAAAAGAACTTTTCTTCCTCCAAGACACCCTGCTCAGCATTCCAAGTATTTGGGAGCTGTGGATTTCTTCCATGCAGAGAAGGTGTTCAGTGTTTATTTGGCTACACTCAGAGCTGGAGTTCAGACCAGGCTGAACAGAGGAGAATGTCACAGCTGTCAGTCAGGATGAGCTATTCCATGGCTCGAAGAACTGTGGGAATAAAGCTCTCATGGATCAGTTTCACAGCACAATCTCTCCTTGCTTTACAAAGGAAATGTGCCACTGCTCTTACACCAGGGGCAGTTTGACCACGTGTGTGATCCCAATAAACTCTTACCACATTTACATATAAAAGGCACCTGCAACCTTATCTTAAGAAAAAAACCCCAACAATCCTCCTTTAATTGTTTCACTCAATCCTCCTTTAATTGTTCCATTGCCCTGCCCTGTTGCAGGTCCAGATGCAAACACCAATCTCAGCCACAGAGACCACACCCCGTGAGCTCAGACATTCCTGCTCTCAACTTCAGTCTTGTCCATCCCTTCTCCTGTGAGCGATTCCACAAATCCACCTCCCACCCTGCTCCTGCCAGTGACTGACTGGATGGAGCACTTTTATAGGGTGACATAATCCTGATTTTATAAAGGGGGAAGGTGGGACCACCCCGTGACTCCAGTCCGGGAAACACAGAGCCAGCAAATTTGGCAAGTTCACCTCAATTTACTGCTCTGAGCACCTACTGCAGCTCACAGGGGCACCTCAGCCAGGGCATGGAAACAAAGGAGGCTGGAGCTTTTGGAAATGTGTATTTAGGCTTTGCACCTACCCCAGACACTGCTCCCACTGTCAGTGTGCAGGAGGTGGAAATAAAACCCCGTGACAGCTCCAGACTCTGCTCCCTGGTGACGAAACCTGTCCTGGTCATTAGGCACCAAGTGTTCCTGAGGAATACCAGCACACAGGGACAGCCTCGTGCTGCATGGGGCTCGGAATCACATTTCAACACAGCTCCACGCCAGGACTGACAAAGGTCTCGGGGCAGGATAAAGGATTTTAAATTATGGAAGCAAAACTACAAAACCTCTGATAATCTGGGCTTTGATGCACATTTTGCCCATCTTATCCTGCTCTGAAATGCCTCCTTTTGTTCAGAGATACACCAAATCAGGAATATTTTCAAGATCACATCCAAGCCTCAGGATGCTGCTTTTCAGGGATTTTTGTGCCAAGACCTTGCAGAGTTGCAGGAGTGAGCAAAACCTGTTTGCTGCCCCTTCCCTGGCATGATGCTGTAAATTGATTTTAACGACTTGTGCACTGGATAAGCAGAAAACAACTCGTGTTTCCTGAGAGAAAGATGCACCTGCTGACTAATCTTCCCTGGGTTTGTTTTGATTAAGGCAGTCGAGGCTCTAAGCTCAATAATAAGATATTCCACTGAGTCACCTTAGCTCTGTATTACTCCCTAAGGATGCATCACCACTTCTCTTCCAGCTTTTCCCCTTCTCAATTCAGAGCGGCCATTCCAGGCCAAACCACCCCTCCAGCCTGGCCTCCCTCATTATGACTGGGAATAAAATGGCATTTGTTCTCACAGAAACCTTCCAGAACCTTTCCCAGGCTCCAGATACCTTCCAGCTTGTCCCATGTCACCCCTACATGTGAAATCCCAGCTCTCAGTGGGGCACAGTGTGAGTTCCATCACTCCCAGGCATTGTGTAACTGCCAGAACAACAGCCAAGATTATCTCAGGAAATACCCCAATTCCTGCATCTCCAGGACAATGGATGCTATATCCTGAGTCACTTCAGAAATGTACTAAAAGAAGAAAAAAAAACCCTTCAAAAGCAAGAGGAAAAATCTCATTATATTTAAGAAACCAGACTAGTAGAAAACAATTATTTTCTTGCTTCTAGCAATGATGCTTTGCAATATATTTTCAAAACATACTTAGCTTTTTAAAACACCACTTTCCTACCTCCTTTTTCTTCCCTGTTGTATTTTAAAACGAGAGAAATTCAACCACATTGAATCAGTTTAAATTACAGCAGAAATTGACCACACATGTAAGATTCATTCTTATTTCCCCAGAGCTTCCCTCTGGGCTACACGTTCTCACAGCAATTTTCAACAACAAACAAGGATTTGTAGTGAAATCTTGAACAGAATTTTACAAAAAGCATTTGAGCCAAAAAAATTTAGTCACAGCTCCCAGCATTTTGAAATGATGGTTATTTTAAGGAAAGGTTGTTTTTAAGAAAAGGCTATTTTAAGAAACAGAGGCAGAACCCTTGCCAAAGAAACCCAGCCAGCAGGCTTTAGCAAGCTTTTTTGTGTTTTGCTTTATTCTTTATTTTACTCACACCACAGAGCAGCCACAGGCCTGACAGTGACACTAAACTGATTAGAAATTAAATTCAGTGATCAGCATGAGAGAAGCTTACAGACTTATGACTGGTTTTGTAACTTCCTAAGGGAACAGGCACTTCCACAAGGGAGTGCAGGGGTCACTGGAGGTCTCATTTCCAAAACACACCAGGGAATATTCAGATGTTGCTCAGATATTCACCTCTTTGTGTTGTAGGCTGTGTCCTGGGGAGTCTCTTCCAGCAGGGTTACGTAGCCCAGTGCACACGTGAGGATGAACAGGACTGTCAGGGTATGAGCTCTCCTGAAATTCAGAACACAGAAAACTGACATTAAAAAGCAGGAATACTCACATCTCCCTCTGCCAGTGCAGCCTCAGGAGGCCAAACCCACGGCCAGCAGTCAGGAATATTGAGGTTTTCTGTATCACAGAGCACAGAATTTACAGTGGCACTGCATGTGGTCACAGCAGCAGCTTGGAAAGAGCCAGCACTCAGTGCAAACACCCAGATCTAAACAGCTCCAGGTGCCTCCCCAGGTTTGGCAGGTCCACACCTGACAGTGCTGCTCTATTTCACAGCCTACTAATCAAAACTGCAGCTGAGGGAACAGGCCCTTGAGAGCAACCAAAGGGAATTCACTCCAGACATGGGAATTACACAAGAAAAAGTAGTCATTAAGAAAAGTTTTTAAAAAAAATCTCTAGGTTGCTGCTGTAAGAACTCTGATGCACTTAGCACAAGGGGTTTCTGTGGGAAAAGCCAGGTCAACAAAACTGGGGGGCTGTTCCATAGCAGTAAAACGCCCCCATCCATGGGAGCCAAGAGGTTTATATGGATTTTGGTGAAGCACTCCGGGAGAAATTCTTCTGGCACAGGTTTCCCAGAGAAGCTGTGGCTGTCCTGTCCCTGGAAGTGTCCAAGGCCAGGCTGGATTGGGCTTGAAGCAACCTGGGCCAGTGGGAAGTGTCCCTGCCCTCGGGACTGGATGGGCTTTAAGGTCCATTCCAGCCCAAACCATTCCATGGATTCCATGATTCTACGGAAGGAGAGCGAGCAGAGCACACCCAGCCAGGTGACACCCACACCCCACACCCACTAATCACCACACAGAGAATATTCCTACAATGCCCACATCTTCTCTTACTTCAAGTTGAAAATTCCTTTCCTAAGTAGAAGCCAATTATTGTTTTCATTGGAAAGATCCTCTGGCCCCACCTGGCAAACATGGGAACTCTGTCCATGTAAGGCCAAAAGTCATGCCATGAGTTTTGGTTTAGAGGACAATATCCCTTAACACAAATAAAACAAACCACATATAAAAAGGAAACTTAGGCAGGAGAAAACCTGGAAAAGAAAGTGTACGTATGTGAAATATTTCCATTGGGTCTATTTCCATTTTCTTTATATATTATTTTGTAACAGCAAGCAGCTCACATCCCATCTCCAGGTCATGCCAAGGTTTGTATACTCAGGTTGTGTGGTACACAACAAACCTTGGAATTTCCAAACTATTCACTGATTTAACTTTAAACAATCCCGCAGTAACCCACCTAAAACTGCTCTGAAAGTCAAAGAAAGGGTGCTACTGAATGAAAATTCCATCCTACTCCAAACTCCACAGCATCCCTGCAATCCCACTAGGAACACACACAATACCTCATAAGCAGACTCAATCCTCTTCTGCCCCTGCCAGAACAGAGTTTGGCATTGAAGGCTCTCCCCACTTGAACACCACCAGCTCCAGAAGAAAAACTCAAGGATCCACGAGTACTTCCAGAATTAGAGAGGAATCAGCGTGCCAAAACCCAGGGAAAAGCTTGGGAGCCACAAGCTCCTGCTGGGCAACTGCATCTTCCCAGGTGCCAGGAAAGGTGATTCAGCCATCAGTGCTCACGTGGGGCCTTGCCCTGGATCCTGCAGGAGCTGGAAAACTAAACCCCAGCCTCTGCCAGGAGGCAGGACAGCAGGCAGCCTCCAATCACACCACGCGTCTGCTTGATGCATTTACATGTGGATACAATGAATGGATTCTACGGCAAACTCCAAAAACGTTTTGGTGTCTCATGCCTTGTTTTGTAGCTTATGAATGCATTGTTATATTGGTACACAGTTACAGATACTGTTGTGGAGCTATAGATATTGTGTATTATCTATGTTGTATCACAGTTTATTTTTGAAGAGGCTACAAAAGCAAATCTAGGAATCCCACCTGAACACCCAGACCAAGTCAGCTGCTTTTTCAACGTGTTCAGATCCCATAAATTGCCAAAAAATCAATTTTTATACATCCTCCCTTGGACAAACACCTCGAGAAATCCCTCCACCAGCACAAGGATGATTCAGCTGCGTTCCTCCCTGTGAGGATCTTGCAGGACAGTGAAGGGTCGGTTTTGGGAAGCCCCAACATCCCATTTCCCATTTAATTTTGGTGCCACAGCCACCAGCCTGAAACCCAACCAGCTGTCCTGTTTAAGGAGAAACAAGAGGCTGCTCTCTCATCACGTCCCTTGTAGCTCAGCTTTCATCTCCAGATGCTGCCAGATTCCCTCCTAGCAGGTTTTCAAGGTAAAGGTGTTTCCAGTGCAGTGTGAATTGCAGGAGCTGAGATGAAAGGCTCTGGAGATGGGCTTGACTTCTGCCAGAGAGCTGTGAGCAGTGACACAGCAAAGAGGGGAAACACAGCATCACACAAATCCACTTCAGAGAGGAAAAAAAGCCAGGAAATATGGATGTACACCATGTCTTCTCACAGCCCAGGAGTTTAAAAATAAAACAGATTTCCACAAAAAGGAGCAGCTCTCCTTAAGGAAATGCTTGTCCGAGAGATGGGGATGAATTGAACAGCACAAGGGGATTGATTTTATCTCCACACACATTTTAAAATAACACACCAGGGGAAGGCGAGCTAAGAACAGCCCAGCAAGGTAAGCAACGCAGGAATTACATAGGAAGGCTTATGTTGTCCTGGCCTGGAGCCTGGGAGGCTGAAGAGAGCTAAGCTGGGAATCTTCCCCTTAGAATTACACACAGGAGTTTGGGCAACACGCCCAAAACAAAGGGGGTAGAAATTGCAGCCAGATCTGGGAGGTCTCACACCAAAAACTCTGCAAAGCAGTGCCTGACTTATCTAAGCACAGAAATATCTAAGGCCAGGAAGAGAACTCACAACAAATCTCAAACTGTTAAAAATCTGGAATATTAAGTGGTTTATTTTTCTGCCTTTCTGCACCACGCATTTGGCTCTTTTCCTACTCATGCCCTGGGAGATTGAAATGAAATAAATGAGGTTTGTTCTCACACAAGCCCTTGCCCTGCTAATTCAAACACCAAGTGAGAGCACTGCAGATCACAAAAAAGGGTGTTTTTTTTCCAAGTTAATGGGATTAAGTTTGATCCCAACTTCTCTTTTTCATGCTCGGTCATTCTCCTGTCACATTGAGACACCACAAGTCTGTCAAGGAAACGACTATGAGTGCTTTTATCTTCCAACTGAAGTCTATGACAGAAATTGTGTAAGGAAATTGTTTAAACGTGTCATTTTTGGGGAGATTCTGGCAGATCCTTGGGTGAAAAAGAGAGAGTAACACCCAAGAGCAGGTGGCCCATGGCCTCATTTAATCTCCCACAAATTAAAATCAGCTTAAGCAGGGACCGCACCCTTGTTATCCATGGCTTGTTTGTCACCAGTGATGCAACAACTCCATCGAACACAATAATAATCACCGGAACACAATGCAAAGAATTTATTTATTAATATTTTGGTCAGTCCTCTTAAGTGGAACAAAATTCCAAAGGAGAGACAGTCCAGTTTGCACCTTGGGTTGAAAAAGTTGCATTAATTTGGGCTGCTGGTGAAAGGATCTGTCAGCAAACCCAATTAGTCCCACCAGTGACTTTTTCATGATTTAATTCTTTATTCCAAATAATGGACAATTCGTTAAACCATTCCTGAAAGAGATTTTTAAATGGATGTCAAAGCTCTGTACCCTCCATAAATCAACATATCACCTGGGAATTCTAAGAAGATATGGTGAGTAGTACAACAAGCCCTTTCCTCCAAAAGCAGCAGAGAGTTTGTATGTAGAATAAGACATGAAAAAATACGACAAAAATTAATACTAACTTTAGACCAAGCAATAATAATAATAAAACAGTCCCTATTCTTAGAGCAGTCACCAGCACATCCCTGAAGTCACCCAGGGTCGATTACATTTCCATACAGACTTGTGACACTCCAAAATAGCAACGTCCCTTTTCCTTGCCATCTCCTCAAAGAAGCCCAGGAACACAGACCTCCAGAGACCCAGAACCACAGGTCAACAGCAAAGCTTCGCCAAATCCTGGGTTTTCCTTCCAATCAGGAGGAAAGACTGAGTTCCCAAAGTTTCCGTCAGTTCTACAGAGCTTTCAAGTTCCACAAATGGCCTATTTTTGATTATTAAACACTTTTTTCCTTAAACCTATGGAAATGCGTGTTTCAGGAGTTAGTTTAGGGAAGTTCTACTGGGACAAATGATGGGGAACTACAGGTAACATCTTTGAGCACATTTTTCCATACTTTCCTTAAAACTTTGGGAATGTGTGTACCAAAAAAAAAAAAAAGGCAATATAGAGAACTGATATCCAGGTGGGGCATTGAACACTGACAGGTCCTCTCCACAAAGTTATTCCTTCTGCATTTCCAGCTTACTTGGCAGAACTATGCAAGCCCTTCCTTTGAGGAAAGGGCACTGCCATTCCCATAGTGCAATTCCCAAAGCACAGGCCCTCTCATCCATGACCAGCTGGAAAACGTGGCTTAGTGGGATTGTAAAAGGCCTGCATGTCCCTGCTCCCTGCCCAGGGCATTCCCACAGGCTGGAAAAGCATGACAGGGTGACCCTGGACTCTGGAGCAACATTCCTTTTCTCCAGTGTGGTGAATCCTGAGTGGGCACAGCGTGGCCCCATTAAAGTAGGGAAAAATCCCATGTCAGCTCCCAGCAAACTCAAGGAATGCTGCCTTGGAAGCGCCAGGGCCATCCCTGAGGAGGGGGAACAGGAAGCAGCTCCTGCCAACTCGTGGATATTCCATCTCCCTAATCTCTCTTCCGGATAAATCCCCACCTCTTCCTCCAGATCCCTCTTAGCAAATCCCGGCTATTTCAGAGGTAAGAGCAATCTCCACATGGAATGGGTAAAGAATGTTTTGGGTTCCAAATCCCTTCTTTCCAACACCAGCTGGCTTGCCCACACATATCCCCATTTCCCAGGCCATCTGGGAAGAGTCACAACACTGAACAAACCGAGAGGAACACGCCAGCAGGGGCTGCCTCTTCCCTAGCTGCAAATTCCACGCTTTCTTGCACAAAAAGGTGGAAATAATTCCTACAAACGCTGCTATTAGCCTATAGAATCACTGCCATTCCCTCTTTTTTAGTTCTTTGCTTATTAATTTTAACATCCTGAGCTCCACAGATCTCTGCTGCCACACCATGACCTCAGGAATTAATATCACATCCACGTGCTGGCAACACGAGATTATTTATGTGAGAGATAAAACAAGTTAATAATCAAAAGGTGGCATTAAAGCTAATGAAATCCAAATTAAAGTAAGGCTTTGCAAAAGCAATTAACCCACAGAGTCACAACGTGGTGGTGAAAGTGCATCTGGCACCTCCCAACACCCTCAAATTGAGACCTGATGGATGGTTAAAGACAAGCTATGAAATACCTACAGAAATTTTAGGAGAACATCACACACAATATCCAACTAAATGACCCCAGAACAAGCAGGGCTTTGTGTGAAAGCTCCTGCTGGAGGCACACAGAACCACCCAAGGTGCTAGAAACAACTGGGAACATATTCCAGTGGCTTGCCAGGCAGGCTTGGCATTCCCAGCTCTCCACTAAGTAGTTAGTTCAGGGATAAACGATACAGAAACCACAGATCTGCCTCAAAAAGCTTCCCTCCTGTTCCCTTCCCTTGGCATTTCCTAATGGCAAAGGGAGCTGCCAGGAGCTGCCTGACTGAGCAGGTTCCCACAAGGGAGTATTTTCCAGTTCCAAGTAATTTATATGGACTAAGACCAGAGATATCAGCACACAAGTGGTTTTCCAAAGTTTCAAACAGATTGTAAAGAGCAGGAAGCCAGCTAGGAAGCTCCACCTTTCCCAAGGACCACATTTATAGCAGGAAAATCATCTCTGCAAACTAAACTACTGCTGGAATGATTTCTGTGTCCACGGATCCCAAACCCTCTCATTTTCCCAAAAGAAGTGAGCCATGAGAGTAACCTTATCCCTAACTCCTGAACTCCAAAGAGAAGGTGCTTTCTGTGTTTTTCCAAAGTCAGAGGGCAGCCACTCTTAAAAATTTCCCTTTCCTGTGGTCATCTCAGAGAGGAGTCTCAAGGGTCACAGGAAGAAAATCATTCCCCTGGACAATCTTTATTCTTGGACAGGGTAGGAACTGAGTCATTGCCAAAGGATACTCTTGACATATGCAGGGCAAAAGTAACACGAGGAAAAAACTTGGGACTTTTCCAGATATTTAAACTCCTGGTTGCCAGCACAAGCTACTAGAGAAAGGAAAATTGGATAAATAGGGAAGTTAAGAAACACACTTGTCCATGCTGCCCTCCTGGGAGGGACCACCTGACACAGAACAAGGCACATCCAGATTTCCAAAGGAACGATCCACATGGCCACACTAACTGCATTACAGCGTTCAGACTGGGGTGACAGCCCTGTCACCACCACAAAAAAGCTGCAACGAGGTGAGATTCTACAGCAAAAATAGGTTATTTTAAGGCTACACAAAACAGCTGGCAAGAGCCACCTTGAAGAGGGAGTAAGGAAAGGACAGCTTTACCCATTTTCCATTTAAAGGCTGGCACCGGGATCCCGCGATTCGCTCAGCCTACATGTGGTGTGCCCGCCAGGAAAGGTCCTTTTGTCCCCGAGGCCACAATGTCCCTCGGCTACACCCGCACACGTCAGGGCTCCACAGGGATCCCGCCGGGATCCAGCAGCATCCCAGCGCTCCTCTGCAGCTTGCACTGGCAGGAATGTCACCTCCTTCATCGGAATCAACACCCTCGGCTCCGCTGCTGCCCAGATTGGCAGGGTGAGAGCCAAGTGCCCTCCCCTCCCACTCCTCCATGCCAGGCTCCAGCCAAATCCCATCGCCCTCGGCTCGTATTCCAAACGTGCGTCTTCAGTGTCAGCTTGGTTTTCTTCATGGCAAGGGACGTGTGTTTAACGCACAGAAAAACACCTCTACCTACACACATGCATGCTGCTATGGGGATTTATGGAATAACTCCAGCAAGGCTGGGATTTAGGAGCATTTTTCCAGGTACGAACACACCTCTTCCTGCAAGGACTGAATTTAACAAAAATCTGATTTTCTCTGCTGGCGCAACACCACCAGGCTTCAGCACACGGTTTATGGGCTGAGACACACAAAAATATGCAACACCTGCCCAGCAGGAGCAGGGCACCACAACTTCAGCTTTCTGCCAGGATCATTGGGAACAGCATGGATGGAAAAAGCCTCTTCCAAGATTAAGGGAGAGAAGGAGGTGGAGTCCATAAAAACAACGCTGATAACTGCAATCAGGCAGGAATGCTTGCCCGAACACAGTGGGCTCTCAAGGTACTGAAAAACACCTCCACAAAGCACTCACCAGGCAGGATAAGCCCTCGGGCTCAGCCCTAAGGATCCTGCTCCTGGAAAGGTGGGGACCTGGACTGGTAAAAGTGGTGCCACCGCCAAAAGCCAGCCCTGAATTCCCGTTACATTGCCAGGAAACAATTAGAAGTAGGGCCACACCAGGAAAACACTTGCAGCCGATTCCAGTAGCGGTGTCGGCGACAGAAGAGGCAGCACGTAAACAGCAGATAACGGGTAGCAGATAACTCGGATATCCCATTCCTTGGGGCCCCCTCCACATCCCATTCCTTAGGGTCCCCATCTCCCATTCCTCAGCCCCTCCACATCCCATTCCTTAGGGTCCCCATCTCCCATTCCTCAGCCCCTCCACATCCCATTCCTTAGGGTCCCCATCTCCCATTCCTCAGCCCCTCCACATCCCATTCCTTAGGGTCCCCATCTCCCATTCCTCAGCCCCTCCACATCCCATTCCTTAGGGTCCCCATCTCCCATTCCTCAGCCCCTCCACATCCCATTCCTTAGGGAGCCCATCTCCCATTCCTTAGCTCCTCCACATCCCATTCCTTAGGGTCCCCATCTCCCATTCCTCAGCCCCTCCACATCCCATTCCTTAGGGTCCCCCCTGGCCCACGCGGAGCCCCGAGGGGGGAGTGGGCCATGCCCGGCACCTCTCACCAGAAGAAGGTGTTAGTGCCGTCGTCGTACACCTCGGACTCGGTGCTGCGGCGGGGCCCGGCGCCGTCCCGCTCGGCCCCGGGGGCGCCGCCGTTGGATTGCGCGGGGGGCGGCGGCGGCGCCGGCTGCTGCTGCTCCTCCAGCGCGGCCTTGCCCACGTTCCCGCCGTGCGCCCGCCGCTCGCCGCGCCTCATGGCGGCGGGTGGGGACCGGCGGCGGGGACGCACCGGGGGTGGGCAGGGGACGCCCCGGGGGACACGGGCCGGGGCCGCGGCGGGAGGGGCCGCGGGGCGGGAGGCGTGACGCGGCGTGCGCGCGACCCCGCTTCCGCGCGTGCGCGGGGCGGGGCCCGGGGAGGGCGGGGCCGGGCGTCCCCCCCCCCCTTGGCGTGGCAACCGCGTGGCCTCCCCCCCACCACCCACCCAACGCCGGCCGCGCGACCGCTAGGCGGCGCCCTGAGGAGCCGCCGCCGCCCCTCACGGAGGCGACCACGAGCCCCTCAGGGCAGCCAAAGCGCGCTAATTAAACACAACGTCTTAACTCTGCGCCCTCTCACCTCAACTGTGCTAATTAAACAAAATGTCTTCATTCTGCACACTCTCACCGGAACTGTGCGGGGAAATGTGTCCTTTGCCAAGCTGCCGTGAGGCTCTCGTGTACCCCCGCGCTGGGTACCCCATCCCTGACGCCGTGGCTGTCCCGATTGCCGCGTCTTTGTGCGATGAAATGTTAAGTATCTGTTAAATATATGCGTTTTGCTGGCAAAATAAAAATGTGTTTTGCTTGGCAAAAGTTTTTCTTCCCACACGGAGGGTCTGGCCAGAGCTGGGGGTGCTTGCAGGGTGCCCCTGTGCCCTTGGATTTGAAGAATTCTAAAATCCCTCACCCCTTCCCAAATTACCTTGGTCAGGCTCCTCATCCGGAATGTGCCATGCTGATCCTGGATGGCAGGCAGAGAACTCTGGATTTCCACAAAGATCTTGGCACAGCAGCAAAGCTCCAGGAATACTGTGTGGAGGGAAGGCAAAGTCCTGTGGGAGCAAAGAAATGAAACAGGGAAAGAAATTAGAAGAAACATTGACAGGACGTCAAATAATCAAGACGACCTTTAAAGGTCCCTTCCCACCCAAAGCTATTCCATGGTTCTATGAAATACTGAAAGGGAGCAGAGTTAGATGGGATATTGGGAAGAAATCCTTCCCTGTGAGGGTGCTGAGGCACTGGAATGGATTTCCCAGAGAAGCTGTGGCTGCCCCATCCCTGGAAGTGTCCAAGGCCAGGGTGGATGGGGCTTGGAGCCACCTGGGATAGTGGAAGGTGTCCCTGCCCATGGTAGGAGGTGGCCCTGGACAGGCTTTAATGTCCCTTCCAATCGCTCCAGGATTCTTGGGTTTTGTGGAATAACAGAGCTGGCCACAGGAGGGCAGGAGCGGCCAGGGCGAGGAGCAGGCAAAGCCCAGCAAAACTCAGTTCAGAGAGAGATAAAGGACATTTCGATCTGCTGCACAATCCCCCCCGCCCCTCCAGCCTAAAACTCTCCTGCACATCCCACGGTGCACTATGAGAGCTGGAGGCACTCACCTTGTTCCAAGAGCTCACCGAATGTCCCGAGTCGGAAGGGATCCATAAGGATCAGCCAGTCCAACAATCCCACTCTGTGCCTGGGAGCATTGCCAAACTCTCCTCGAGCTCCAGCAGCCTTGGGGCTGTGGCCATTCCCTGGGGTAAACTGTTCCAGTGCCCTTCCACCCTCTAGGGGAAGAACCTTGTCCTAATATCCAGTCTAAGCCTTCCCTGCTTGGAATGAGCACCAAGTTCTTTAATTACAAGCAGAGCTTCACCCCAAACCACATCCTCTGCTCTAATGTATTGACTGTACTTCCAGGGATACCCACGGACCCGAACAGACCAGGATCTGGATGAAAACACCCCCAAATTTATGAGGGAATACAGACATCTGCTGCCATTTTAGCACCATTCTGAATCAGTGCCTTTGCACCCTTGGAAGAGGAGCTCCCTGTCCAAAGCAGGACAGGTGGACAGGCAGCCTATTCAGCCACTGTGGTTTCACACACAAAACCCTTCAGCAGTCTCCTCAGGTGGGAATTACTATCTCCACATCATCCAGGTCTAACAGGTCAGGGAGTGCTCCTGGAGCTTCCCTGCTGATGCTCAATGCAGGTCAAATCGCTGGAGTCCAGTGGGTTGGTGTGTGACCAACCCAGCAGCCACAGAGCTGATCACATCCTAAATAATTTCCTCTGCTCAAACAGGGTTCGTGTGGCTCCCTCCCCAATTTCAGCTTTCCCTGCTGCTATCCTCAGCCCCAGTCACCCGAGAGCAGTAAATACAGGAGGGGAGGGAAGCACTGGAAGAGGGACAGCATCAACTTGCTCACCTGCCTTGCTGCAAATGCAGCTACATCCTGCCCAGGCAAAACCAAATTCCTCCTAAACAGGAGCAGCAGCAGCATGGTCTCCTCCGAGTGCCATGAAAGATGCTGCAGGGGCTGGATGCACCTCAGCCAAAGCCAACCTGCAGGCACAGACCCCTTCCCCACAGGCTGCTGACACCCATGAGCTTTGAGAACTGCTGCTGGGTGCATGACCAGCTGGGCTGTCCAGAGAGCCGAGCCCTTCTCAGGAAGGAGAAGCAGGAGCGTGGGAGGAGTGCCACAGCTGTTCCTCCCACAGGTAACCCCATTTCCCTGGAACACAGCAGCGCTCCCATTGCAAAGGCCTTTGCCCTTCTGTCAGGTGGAAAGCAAGGGCTTCACTCTCTCTGGGTAAATACACACACTCTCCCAGAAATACAGCCCATTCTCTGCTTCCAAGCCCATGGATCACCCCTGGAAGGAAGGCTAAAGGTCTGCCCACACCTTGGTTTCACATACAGCAGGACATTGGGAAGACAACTCCTTTTATCCCCCCAGATAATCCCCAGGTCTGGTTTGGCACCTGTTCAAGGCACTTGGCAAAGTCACAGGGTGATGGTAGCTTAGCTGGGAGCACCACTCTGAAAATGCTGGCTGCCTTTCCTAGCAGGACACAGCTGGATTACCACCTCCAAGACTTGGTTAATTTTATAGCAGCCCACAGGAATGCTGTTGGAGGGCACAAGAGAATCCAGAGCAGTTATTGACTCTCCTGTTATTCGCAGGAAATGCTCTTCTTATTTGTAAATGAAAACAACAATCGCCCCCAGAAAACAGATGTAAGGGACATAATATTTTCGCTCACTTTTTAAAATAAGAGTTATTCCCTTTTCCAAGTCATAGGTCCATATTGGAGCTGATTCTTTCCCTCTGTTCTGCTCAGGTGAGACCCTACCTGAATTGCATCCAGCTCCAGGGTCCCCAGCACAGGAAGGGCGTCAACCTGTTGGATAGAGTCCAGAGGAGGGACACCAAGTTGATTAGAGGGATGGAGCAGCTCTGCCATGAGGAAAGGCTGAGAGGATTGGGATTGTTCTGGAGAAGAGAAGGCTTCGGGGTGACCAGATTGCGCCTTTCAGTTCCTGAAGGGAACCTGCAAGGAAGCTGGAGAGGGGCTTTGGACAAGGGCCTGGAGTGACAGGATAAGGGGAAATGGCTTCCCACTGCCAGAGGACAGGGTTAGATGGGATGTTGGGAAGAAATTCCTCCCTGTGAGGGTGGTGAGGCACAGGTTGCCTAGAGAAGCTGTGGAAGTGTTCAAGGTCAGTGTTACTACACATGGGGGAAAACTGCACATGACTGCCACAGCTGTTTCACCAACCAGCGAGGCGTCAAGAGGAGATTTCTAGAGCTTTCCAGGGTTTCTGTTATTAGCTCCTTTTGGCCAGTTTATGGCATCTCTTGGGGATGTCACAGGGTACAGCACACGGCCCTGGCACCACGAAGGGCAGAGGGGAAAGCAGCGCCCTGGAGCTGGCAGGAGAAGTCGGCACTGTTATCTGCGCTGGGCGGTTCTGGGCTTGCCACTCCTCTGGGCGAGGGTGAAGGGCAGCTCCCTCGCCTCCTCCCGGTATCTGCCAGGCAGAGGCAGCTCCCTCCCAAGGCAGGCACGAGTGCCACACGGAAGTCACGGCACCACTTGCTTCACATGAGACCTCTGAGACCTCGGGCGAAGGAGCTGGGGAAGGAAACCACAGCGTGAGAGAGCCCAGGAGCCTCCAACCCATCCTGCCCGCCAGCCCTTCCCTTAGGGATCTGCCCCGAGGGGCTCCGGGAGAGAGGGGCACCGAGGAAGGCTCTCCGCTTCACCATGCAGGTAGGAACAGAAATTGCCCTGATATTCCCAAGATGCTGCTTTTCAGCGCCTCTAAGCACCTGTGGCTTGAAAACACGGGATATACTAACCTCCAATCTCTACCACTCACCTGCTTTCAGCCTTTAAGGTACAAAATTCCTACCACGAGTGTGTGACAGGGAAAGCAGGATAAGCTGCCGGTCCCATGCACCATCCCAACGTGCAGTGGGGTCACACTGGCTCCACATGTTGGTCCCAGAGCACAGATCAGAGAAAGATGGTATGGATGGAACTTATGTAAACCTAGGAATGAGCGCTGCAGAGGTGACAGCCCCAGGTATCCCAGGGGCACCTAGAACACAACAAGGGCAGAGGGGGAGCTGTGATCTTTTTCCTTCCTAACTCGGAAGAAAATATGTGGGGTTTTTTTCCTGGGAAAAGCCAGGCAAACTCTCCAAAGAGAGGGCAGGTAGTAAAGGTATAAGTCTGCCTGTCCAAGCAAAGGCTGTCCCACTTCTCAGGAAGCCACAGGCTAAGGTGGAAATGCTCCAAAGGAAGCTGTGTAAGATTCATCCTGGAGATAAGAGCAATTTGATCATCTCAGTGTGGGTGATGGGAACCACCCAATCCCACACCAATCCATGACTGTAAAGGAAAACAAGGATGCCAGATCCTACCCAGGTCCTCATCCTGGGTTACTCACACAGGTGATTCTGCACCCAGCCCAAGGGTGCCTGTGGCCATTTCCCAGAAGGAACACTCAGAGCAGTGAGTTCCCTGGCTTGAGACAAGGACCAACGATACACCCTGGAGAGATGGAAACCCTTTTCAACATGGAAATTCCTGCTTCCCATTGTGCCAGTCACTTTTACACCTTTGCACAGCGGAACCTCCACATCCTGTTCCAACCACGGGGCAGGAAGGAGTGAAACTGAAACTGTCCTTTGCAAGAGCAAGGATAGAGCCCAAGGTTCATACAACCACTGCAGAGCCCAGGTGGCCTTACCTGCACCTCATCCCACTGCCCTGCACAAAGCGCAGCAGCCACTGTCAGACAGCATCCCTAATTTCCAGGAAAAACAAATTAGTTGTGAGTGTAGCAGTGATCCAAAGCCCTTGCCTTCTGAGGCTATCCCTGCCCACACATCCCTGCCTTGCCATCAGGAAGTGCAGTGGAAGGACAAGGGGGATAGCTTCAAGCTGCCAGAGGGCAGGGTTAGATGGGATATTGGGAAGAAATCCTTCCCTGTGAGGGTGCTGAGGCCCTGGAATGGATTTCCCAGAGAAGCTGTGGCTGTCCCATCCCTGGAAGTGTCCAATGCCAGGCTGGAAAGGCTTGGAGCAACCTGGGCCAGTGAAAGGTGTCCACGTCCATGGCAGAAAGTGGAACTGGACAGGCTTTAAGGTCCCTTCCATCCAATCCTCTCTGGGATTCTAGGATTCTATACACATCCCATATGGCCCCAAAAGCAAGCTGGGCACCTTCATGGCAGCCTGAGCCCCAGCAGCCACTGGGATGAATCCAACATCCCATTTGTGAGCCTACCTTGGTAACCTCTCAACCTCTTCCCAAGCAAGTGCTCAATGCCCAAGCAGGACTGTGCCTTCTCCTTGGAGTTGGGAACCATCTGGGAATAGAAGGTGTGATGCCAGCAGGTCTCTTCACCTCGTCTTAAGCTTGACTGGGGACAGCAGCAGTAGGAAAAGTGTGCCAAGGTGGCATTAGGAACACCCCAAAAGGTTCCCATACCCAAAGGATGGCTTCCCCTCCACATCCATCCACAAGGTCACAGGTGGCACTGGCAGGGAATTGCTGCAGGATGAGGCTGGATGCATGGAGGCTGAGAGAAACCAGCCAGGCAGGAATGAGCCAACACAACAGTGGAGAGCGTGCCAGGCCAGATCCGTGCCAGCATCAGAGCACTGGCAGTGGGCAGATCCCTGAGAGGCTCCCACTCCCTCTCCTGTGCCCAGAGAGGGGCTCAGACTGGGATACAGGGAACTGCTGCACCCAGTCCTGCCCCACAAACCTGGTTAGAGCAGATGAAAACACCAGAACCCTCCCTCTGCCTCTTGCCATAAACTGGGGTACCTTTTATCCAAGAGAAGTTCTGGCTCACCAGCACCTCTGGGGAAGAACATTCCTCTTTTCAAGCCTTCCCACTTCTCCTTCTTGTCAGCCAGTCTCCTTATGGCTCTTGTGCTTTGGCTGATCCATGTGAGTGTGCATCTGGCAGAATATTTCAGCACTTTCCTCATCCCAGCCTCTCTGCTCTCATGGCCTCATTCTCCAGTGAAAGCTCAGGATGCAGATCTTACATCAGGGCACAGTTACACCACCATGGCTCTACTGCCAGGATTGCAGCTGGAGGAACTCGTTTGTCTGGCTGCTCTTTTAGGTCACAGTGTCTCTGGTGACACCGAGTGACAATATTCCTGTCCCTGGCAGCTTCTTCCCACTGCTGTGCTGCGTCACCTTCCCTCGGGAACAGTGGCATAACTGTTTGTGGGACTCACCACAAGTCACATCAAAGGGTGGAAAAAAAACCCACAGGGGCAGCTGATGGCTTAAGCTGCAGGAGAGCAGCTGAAGGAGAGAAATTCTTCCCTGTCGGGGTGTTGAGGCCTTGGCACAGGATGCACAGGGAAGCTGAGGCTGCCCCATCCCTGGAAGTGTCCAAGACCAGATTGGAGCAACCTGGTTTAGTGGAAAGTGTCCCTGGATGGGTGTGAAGGTCCTTTCCAACACAAACCATTTCATTTTGCTTGCTTTGTGCTCCCCCAAACCTGCACCCTTGGATGTCTGAGTGTCATTAATTACCTGCAACCAGGAAGGTGGGAGCTGCACAGCCATTCTTTCCAGAGCCACTGACACACAGGAGGGGAACAGGAAAAAGCTAGAGTTCAAGCAGTGTTTGGACAACACTCTTAAGCACATGGATGCTTGGGGTGGCCCTGTGCAGGGCCAGGAGATGGATTTAACTATCCTTGTGAGTCTCTTCCAACTTGGGATATTCTATGATTTTATGATCAGCAGCTCATCCTCCCCTCTCTGTCCTTTGGCTGCAGCCTGAGGCATCCAACATGTTTTCCAAGGACTTTTTTCACCTGCTTTCCTGCAGGGTTGTGACAGCCTCCAAGTGTCTGTGCTCCACTCTCCATTTACCAGATTTTAAAACTACCTTCCCTACCCTCCCCAAAAAGCCAATAATGCCCTATGTGACAGGAACAACTGACAGATAGAAAAGGCTGATTAAAGCCTGTAAAATCCACTGTAGCATGGAGAGAGAGGGTGAAAGGTGAACATTTCCCCAGTACGAACGTCAGGGCATCAGGTGAAAGAGCTGAGGGAGGTTTTTTCTACTGGTTCAGATCCCTCACAGCCCCAGGGCACTGTTGGGCATTATGAGTTCATGCTCCCAGGGCAGCAGTCCTTGCAGCATTCCTGAACACAAATCTCAGACCCCAAACTGGTGATCAGGAGCATGTGGGAGAAGGTTTCACACAAGCCTCCTCTTACCTTCCTCCCTGGGCATCTCTTCGAGGCTGCTGGAAGAGGAAAACACGGGATCTCCCAGGGAGCCAGCTGAATCCTTCTCTTCACTGGTTTTCTTTTCACCAGGATGAAATTCTGCTGACTCCCCGCAGGGAATCTCCTGTGGAGGACCTGGACCCCTTTTCCTCCCCGGTAAGCTCTGCTCCTTCTGCATCTGCAGCGAGTCCAGCCCAGCTCAGAGAGGGAACAAATCCCCATTTCCCTTGCTCATTCCCAGTTCCTCTCTACACAGCCACAATGAGGGTCCAAACCTTCAAGAGGCTGGAGCTGGGAAGACCTCTCAGCTTTCCATCCCAAATAATTCCCTGCTGGTTTTGTGGGCAGAATGAAGAGAGGTGGGACTTTGTCCTGGTGAGTGACATCCACGAAATGGGCAGTGAGAAGGAGATTAAGAGGAAGAAGTTCCTGGATGAGCTGAACAAGAAGGGCTTCACCATCAAGGTGAGGAGCTGTGGGAGGAAAAGGCAGCAGATACTTGGCCTGGCTTGTGCTCCTGCATCCCAGGAAATGGGAGAGGCCTGAACCATTGAGCTGTTCACTCCATCAGAGCTGGAAAATAATCCACTTGCTCAACCAGCAGAGAAAGCCCCCAGCCCCAGGACTCACACAGCCCTCAGCCCTTCCAGCTCTGGCCCTTCCCTGCCTCTCTGGCTGTTTTAACAGCCCTTCTCTTCCCCTCACCAGAAAATTGAGGACACAAAGCTCTTTTATGGAGTCCGTGCCCCGCAGCACATCTTCTGGAAATACCAGTGTTTCTTGGCAAACACCAACAGCAGGCAGCAAAACTCCAGTGCCAACCAGGACATCCCAGTGACCACCAGGTGGGTGCTGAGCTGATTTCCAGCCTCTTGCACTCACTGTTCTTCACACCAGCATCTATTTTCCAGCTCGGTTCACAGCTGAGCCAGGCTTTTCATTTTCCACAGAACCTTCTTTCACCTCCCATATACAAAGCTGATGGCTTCTCCCTGCCCACATTTCTCCCTCCCTTGCTTCCCTGGATTTTAGTGCACACCTTCTCCTTTCTGTGCCCTGTTTTATTCTGAGCCACACAACACAAGCCTGTATCCCAGAGCAGCCTCTAAGCAGAGTTTCTCCTTGTTCAGGATACGGGTTGTGCACTTCATCCTGCAGAACACTGTGACATCCGACTTAGGTAAGGGAACGAGGATCCCAGGGGTGATGCTCAGCCTGGATCTGCAGGAAGAATCCTGCCCAAGAGTTCTGGGCACTGGTATCTCAGCTGCCTCGCCATCTTGGGGAGAACAGACAAGGGAGGAGCTCAGACAAGTCAATTTGCTGCTGCATCCAGAGGCTGGGAGATTTGGACTGCAGGAACCAGCAGTCCCTCCCCAAATCCCTAAGCCTAACCCTGTCCCTTCTGCTCTGCTCCCAGAGAAGCTGCATGACCTGATGAAGAAGAAGGTGTTTGAGGCAGCCTTTCCCCTGCACAAGGTGAGGCCGAGCACACAGTGCCTGGGAGGAAAATCCAGGAGAGATGGAGGAGCAGGATGAGGTGGGGGGGGAAATCTGTGGGTGACTGGGGCTGCACCAAGAGCTCGCTGGGTGAAGGGCACAGCAAAGCTCCTGGCAGCTGTCTTGGAGCTGGCCAGGGCACTAAGGGTGCCCTGATGTTCCTGCATCCAACCTACTTCTCTGCTCTCCAGAATGAAGAGATAAGGCAAATACTAAAGAAGAAATGGGCTCGCTGGAGGGTTATGTTTAAGAAACAGCCAATTGAGGAGATCAGGTAACACAGGCACAGGAGGCAGATCTTTCTAACCAAGAGGTCCCACCTGAAACCTAGAGAGCTCAATGCCCTTTGCCAGGATCCTGCCTTGTCCTAAAAATCATTAGTTTGAACCTGCTCTTCTCACAAGCACTGGGCTGCCTCTGCAGCTTCCAAAGCTCTTAGCCTGAGGGTATCCCTGTGGCTCCAAACTCCATCTGCTAATCCTGCAGCATGAAACAACCCCCATGTCTGTGAGGACTTTAATGAACCTGTTCAGTTTTCAGCCACATTCAGAAGGCAGGAGAGGTGGGAAGAGAGCATCAGTGCTGCACAGCCAGCCTGAGGCTGAACTCGGGGCAGTAAAGGCAACATGGGGCTCCTACAGCCACATGAAATCCCAGGAAAGAGCACAGCTCATGTTTTTGAAAACTAACTCCATGGAAAGAGGTGGGAGGGCAAAAAGAATGTGTTACTTCATAAACCTGCCAGGGGGCTCTGGTAGAGAGGGGAGATCTTAAAATAGCAGTGCACCTCTGGCAGCTGGCACAAAGTGAATTCCTCTGGAATACACGGGTCCCAGTCTCAGTCTGTAGGTAATTTCTTATCCATGACTCCAACCTGCTCCCCACACCATAGAAACTGAGATGCTGCTGCCATGAACATTTTCTAGTGACTCTCAAAATCTGATCTCCTTTCTGGCTGCAACTCCCACCTCCCATTTCCTCCTAGGTGCTATTTTGGAGAGAAGGTGGCCTTGTACTTTGCCTGGCTGGGCTGGTACACCTACCTGCTGATTTTTGCTGCCCTGGCTGGGGTGGCAACCGTCGCAGCTGGGGCTACTGTTTTCAGTTCCAGCCAGGTGAGGTAAGGCCCTTGGGAATGCCAAATGCACGTCCCATTCAGCTCTGCAGGTGGCTCTGAGGCACCCTTGTTCCCCTTGGCTTCTCTCCTCTCTTCCAGCAAGGAGATCTGTGATGCCAACGACACCATCATGTGCCCGCTCTGTGACCAGAATTGCTCGTTCTGGGTCCTCTCTGACACCTGCACCTATGCCAAGGTAGGGAACCCCCTTTCCAGGGCAGGTTCAAGGTAAAGGAGGGGAAACACTCCCAGCTCGTGCTGCTCCTGTGCCACTAAAAAGAAACCCCACCCCAGATCAGTCTCCATCATCACCATGGAATATTTTACCAGTAACAAGCCCCAGTGTCCATCACTTTCCTGCGTTTTGCCCTTCTGAAGTGCAACAGCCCCTGCACCTTACTGCCCCATCACACTCTTCCTTCATCTCTTCCAGGTAACTCACATGATTGATAATGAGGCCACAGTGGTGTTTGCCATGTTCATGGCCATCTGGGGTAGGTGTCCATGCTTGGGTGCCCAGCACATGTGGTTGGGAGAGGGAGCAGAAGGTGGAAAATGAGACACCAACATAGCTTTGCCCTTTGGGGGTGGTTTTTATCTCCTTCACTTCCAGAGCCTTCAGCTCCCCTTCCAGACACAGCAAGAGACAAAACCATCCTGATGATATCTTCCAGCTCCCCAAATTCCTTGCCTGAAGCTTGTCCTACCTGAACCTTCTGCTCAGTATAGCCTCCCCAAAGGCACCCAGCAGTTTTCTAGCAGGTGCCTATAAATGGCCACAACCACAGGAAAGAGGGGCCCCAAGACTCCTCCTTTATCTTCCCAAATCACTGCACGGCCTCTTATTTGCTGTGGGATGATGGGATCCCGTCACTGCCATAGTTACACACTCATCTGGCTTTTCCACAGCCCTTTCCTTGACCAGCCACCTCAGGAATGGGCTGGGTGTCCCACCTGTGAAACCATGGCACAGTCCTGAGTGTGTCCGTGGGCTGGGTCACACAGGGACACAATCAAGAGCATCGATCCAATTAACATAAGGGGTAGTTGGAACTGGAGTTGGAGAGGTGCAGCCTTGCCAGGGTGAAGTGTAGGGCACCCATTCCACCTGAAAATTGACTTATCCCAAATTCCCTACAGACATTAGAGCAGGCCAGTGAAAGCTCACCTGCACCATCCCTGTTCCCTCACTGCTGCCTGTCCAGGCCCCTTCCAGGTCACCAAGGTGCAGAGGGGGCTGCCTGTCCTTCATAAGCCAAGGGCAGTCCAGGCTGGTCTGCCATCAGGTTGGATGTGATGTGACTCTCTGGGAGACAAAGGGGTGGCTTTCAGAGCCATCCCTAAGTGTCACTGCGCTTTCTCCTTCCCAATCCAGCCACTGTATTCCTGGAGCTGTGGAAGAGGGAGAGAGCCACTGTGGCCACCGACTGGGACCTGTACGGGTGGGATGAGGAAGAGGTGAGGACATCATCTTTCCTGCTCGGTGCTTCTCTCTTCAGGGCAGGAGTCACCTGCACCTAGAAAAGACACATCAGAGGGGTCCCTTGCCCAGGCTGAGCTCACCCATGCTCTTGGGTTGGGTGCTCACCCCTGTCCTTCTCTAGCTTATCCCATTGCTTATCCCATATGTCCACTGACACAAGGGGCACAAAGCCCTGCTGGGTCCTTTCTTTCACTTTAATATAACTTTCTTTAACTTTAATATATTTTTTTAAAGGAGGAGCTGGCTCTGCACCTGATCATTAATTCACAGCACGAGCCCCAGCTGTACCAGCACTCCTACTTCCGCAGCACCATCGTCCTCATCTTGGCTCTGCTGATGGTACGTGCCAGGTGACAAGGGGAATGTTTGTTTTAAGGGCACATGGACTAAAGGAGCAAAGGCACAGACCAGATTTTTAGGGCAGTTCCATGCCCATCACGAGGATCCTAAAGCTTCCTCATGCTCACATCTCAGTGTGCTGATGGAAGGGGCCACCCACTCTTGGGGCACATGGGCTGAAGACTCTGGTTTTGCAGTGAGGATCAAGGCAGTGACATGGAGGGCAGGAAGAGGCAAACCCCATGTGCCTGTCCCCACTGTGGGTCAATGGAGACTGGTTCAGGTGGAGACATGGAATCCTGGAATCATAGAATGTTAAGGGTTGGAAGGGACCTTATCTAGTCCCAAGCCCCGTGCTGTAGGCAGGGACACCTCCCACTACCCCAGGTTGCTCAAGGCCTTGTCTCACCTGAACACTGCCAGGATGTTATAAAAGAGTGGGCTAGCTGACCACTAGTTGCAGTTTGAGTTAGAGCTTGAGAATGAGAGTCTACTGCAGTTTGGGATGGAGTCTGCTGGCTGTGCTGTGAGGAGGTAAGGGACATGGGGTCGTGCAAGGGACAGACAAGGTAAGAAGATGTGTGAGGGACAGGCAGGGTAAGGCAGCTGGGAAAGGGACAGCTTGGGGTTAGCCAGTCATGCAGAGAGGAGAGAAGGAGTCAGAGTTGCCTGAAAGCAGTCCACTGAGAGAAGGCACAAAAAGTTTCTAATAAAGGAGTGATAGTGATGCCAGTCATGTCCGTCTCGACATAATTGCAACAGGGAGGCTGTTCCAGTATCTCTCCACCCTCACAGGGAAGAATTTCTTCCTAACATCCAGTCTAAATTTCCCCTCTTTCAGTTTGTACCTGTTATTCCTTGTCCTATCACTACATTCACCTCACGAACTTGTCAGACCCCACCGAAGGGTGCTGGTTTGCCTTTGAGGCCACATCCAGGGCCGTGCTGAGGGGACATCAGGTGTGATGGAGCATGTGCCCTCGGTGGCTCCTGAGCCCTCCTCTCCCTCCCCACAGATCATGGTGCTGATTGGCATCGCCCATGCACTCGTCATCTACCGGGCGGTGGCCATGGCCCTGTTCATGCAGAGTGAAGTGAGCCTGCTGAGCAAGCACGCAGACACCATCGCCGTGATGACAGGGGCCGTGCTGCACTACCTCACCATCGTCATCATGACCAAGGTGAGGAGCCACACGGGCTGCCTGGCAGGATTCCTTCATGGCCAGCCCCCCCCACTCATAGCATCCCTCTGTCTGCAGGTCAACTGGCACGTGGCCCTCTTCCTCTGCAACCTGGGTAAGGGAAATGGGGTGTGTCCCACCTGCAGCACCCTTTTGTCCCTGAGCATAGCCAGCCTCCTATTCCCTTCCCTCCCTCCACCAGCACAAGGCAGCTCCAGACAGGGAGGCACGCAGCCCCCCAGCACACACTCACCTGTGGCCCACGTGCTGTCCCACAGCCAGCTTTGCAGGGACAGTCACCTTACAGGGCTGAGACCTAGCATGAGCAGGAAGCCACCCTAGCTTCAGGAGAGATCATAACACGGATTTCCTCCCAGCTCTAAGGCCACTTCTTCTCCAGCTCATGGCTCTGAGGAACCTCCTTGCTTGGCTGGGAGGTGCACACTCACCTTCATCAGAGGGCTCAGGTGGAGAGCGGGGAAGGCTTCACAAGGGGCAGAGACGTCCTTTGGATTTTCAGAGCTGTGGTAGCACCCATGGGGGAGCAGGGCAAGGTCCCACTGCTCTGTGACCAAGCCCCTGGGCATTGCTCCCTTTCCTAGAGAAACCACGAACCTTCTCCCAGAGGGAGAACAACTTCACTGTGAAGATCTTCATCTTCCAGTTCTTCACAAACTTCTCCTCACTCATCTACATCGCCTTCTTCCTGGGACGGTGAGTGGAGAACACAGGGCAGCCAGGGTTTGGGATGGATGTTCCCGACTCTCCCCAGGGTGTACAGACAGCCCAGCCCCTCTGCCCTCCCCACCAGGCACAGGGAGCCCATTTGGGACTCAGGAGGGCCATGACCCCATGGGTATCACTGTTGCTTCCTTGCTCAGGATCAATGGCCACCCAGGGCACTACGTGCGCATCGCTGGCCACTGGAGGCTGGAGGAGGTGAGGCACCCACCCTCTGACCCCACAAACAACTCCTCCTCTTCCTTTCCCAACTGCCCAGGGAGCCTCTGGGAAGCTCAGCTTTCTTCCATAGCACCTGGCAAAGGGTCCTTGGGCCCACCCACCCTACTTGTATGGCACAACCCCTGTCTTGTCCCCTCCAGTGCCACCCCAGTGGCTGCATCACCGACCTCTTCATCCAGATGGCTGTCATCATGGTGCTCAAGCAGACCATCAGCAACATCATGGAGTATCTTGTCCCGTAAGCTTCCCACACTGACACTTTCCAGAGAAGAACTCTGGTCTTTTTCTTTTTCCCCTTCCTCCAGGGATGTGCTGGCAGCAGCCCAGCCCTGCTGTCCTCCACAGGCAGCCACACAAATCCCTCTCTCCCACTGCAGATGGATATCCCACCAGCTCCGGAAGAAGCAAAAGTCCCCCAGGAAGAGAAGTATGATGTTAGGGGAGGAGGAGGAGGCAGAGGACCCCTGCAAAAGGCAGTGGCTGAACAACTATGAACTCAATGAGGTCAATGTCTTCAGCTTGTTCAACGAGTACTTGGAGATAGGTACGTGGGGCAGATCCATGTGCACTCCTTGAATGGGGAGTGACGGATGCTAGGGATCCATACACAGGCAAGGAGCCACAGCTCCACACCCAGCCCCACTCTGAGAGCCCTGAGACACAAAGATCATTCCCAAAACAGACAGCAGGCAACTGTGCTAGCCTTTGGCCCTGCCTTGGACCTTGCTTTCCTTCCAGGGAAAGCCTTACACGCTGTAACCCCAGGATATGCCTGTGCCTGGCTGGCTCAACTGTCCCCACAGATCCCACTCTCTGACAGCCCTGTGAGAGCTGGGCATCCCCAAGACGTGGCTCTCTCACCCTTCCACCCCTGCAAATCCCTCTGACCCAAAAGCCACAAAGCAGGACAAACCCAGGCAGAGGGGGACGTCCCCTCTATGGTGGCTTCACACCAGCGTCTGGCATCTCCCCCTCCACAGTGATCCAGTACAGCTTCACCACCATCTTCGTGGCAGCCTTTCCCCTGGCCCCGCTGCTGGCCCTCATCAACAACGTCATCGAGATCCACATGGATGCCATCAAGATGATGCGGCTGCGCCGGCGCATGGTGCCCAGGAAGGCCAAGGATATCGGTGAGAGGGGTCCTGCCAGCACCAGGCCAAGCCCCTGAGCACCCCATGGCCAGGGGACAGCACAGGGACAGCCAGGAGTCAGAGAAGGACAAGCTGCTTCAGACTCTGCCAGAGGCTGAAGGGCAGCTTGGAGGCTCCTTCCTTGACCTGGCCATTCTAAAGGTGTCCCTGAGCTGAAATGGTGGCAGTGATCTGGCAGAGGGACCTCACCGGTTGCTCCTCTCCCACAGGGATCTGGCTGCAGGTCCTAGAGGCCATCGGCATCCTGGCTGTCATTGGGAACGGGCTGGTGATCGCCATCACCTCTGACTTCATCCCTGTGCAGGTCTACAAGTACATGTACAGCCCCTGCACGAGGGAGAACCACACCAGCATGGAGTGAGTTTGGTTCTGAGACAGTCCCCTCCCGCCTCAGTGCCACCACTGTAGGAGCACGAGACAGCTGAGCTGACTCCCAAAGCAAGGCTGGGGGAAAGGGGAACATTCCCACATGGCATCATCCCTGTAGTGGGTAAACTGACTGGAAAGGGCAGTGTGTAACGTTGGAGAGCTACAGGATTCCCAGATGCAGGCACATGCAATCTCCTGCCCTCCCCCTGTTTCTCCAAGCCTTGACTGACTGACCCAGTTCACTCAAACTGGACAGAGGCCTCTGAGCCTTCCATTTCCACCAGGCTTTGTCAAAGTGGGCAGTGAGAGCCCCAGGTGGGTTCTGCTTCCCCAGAACAGGACGGTACAATCCATGCTCAACCCAGTCCTTCTCCACAGCTGCTCCACCGGGTACATCAACAACAGCCTCTCCGTATTCCACATCCACGACTTTGAGCCCCACACCAAGGTGTTCCCGGAATTTAATGGGGTCCAGATCAAGAAGTGCAGGTAAGATCAGCCCTCTGCCACCCCCTGCCCCTCACCATGACATCCAGGCCAGAATGGAGTGTCCTTGGCTGGCAGTGACAGAGCTGTGCTGCAGGTACCGGGATTACCGGAATGCTGATGACTACACCTACACCGTCCAGTTCTGGCACATCTTTGCAGCCAGGCTGGCCTTCCTCATCCTCTTCGAGGTGAGCACCCAGGGGGAGGCAGAAGAGGGCTGGGAAAGGGGTTGTATCTGTGCCTCATGCCCGGGCTGGGACCCCCTGACTGCCTTTGCTTCCCACAGCATGTGGCTCTGTGTGTGAAGCTGGTCGCAGCCTGGTACATCCCTGATGTCCCTCAGAAGGTCAAGAATCTCATTCTGAAGGAAAAACACAGCAATCTCCAAAATGAACTGAGGTGGGTGATGCTCTGGAAGGTGCCAGGGATTGCCAGGTTTCAGGATCCGTCTGCTCTGGAGCCCCTTTTCCTTCAGAAAAAGATTATCTCCAAGTTAAAACAAAAAGTGATTTTGCTCAGGGAAGGACTTTGCCCAGGTTTTCCGTCTAAACTTTGTTGAAAGAGAAAGGATTAAGTGTTTCAGTGGGAAACAGAACCATTGTAGCTGCCCCAGTGCTGCTGTCCCATACTGACTAAGCCATGCTCTGGGAAGGGCTCAGCCTGACCCCCATCCATGGCCACCCTGTCCCAGCTGCCACCATAATCCTGATGGGAGCAGATAGCAGGGTTCAGGAAACACCTGTCGTGGTTTGACACTGGCCAAACTCCGGGCACCCACAAAAGCTGCTCACTTACTTTCCCCTGCCACAGCTGGGCAGAGGAGAGAAAAAATTAATGAAGGGTTCATGACTTAAGGACTGAGAGAAAACATTCCAAAGGCAAAACAGCCTCAACTTAGATGTACAAAGTGAATTTATTACTAACAAAATCAGAGGAGGATAATGAGAAGAAAAATAAGCACTTAAAAACATCTTTGCTTCCCCCAACCCTTTCCTCCTTCCCATAGACAGTACAAGGGACAGGGCATGGGGGTTTTGGTGAGTTTGTCATCCAAGGTTCTCTTCCGCTGCTCAGGGAGAGGACTCCTTCTCCTGCTGCACCATGGGGTCCCTTCCCACAGGAGAGAGTTCTCCATGACCCTCTCCACCATGGCTCCAATCTCACGAGCAGGAGTCCTTCTAAAACTGCTGCAACGTGAGTCCCTCTCATGGGCACACAGTCCTCCCAAAACTGCTGTGGTGTGGGTCATTCTTCACGGGGTCAGTCCTTCAAGGAGGCTGCTCCAGCCTGGGAGCAGGGCCCCTCTCTCCACTGGATCTCCCACTGGATCACAGCCTCCTCCAGGCATCCATCTGCTTCAGCATGGGGCTCCTCCATGGGCTGTGCATGGATCTCTGCATCCTCCTGGATTCACACGGGCTGCAGGGGCACAGCTGCTTCACCATGGTCACCACTACAGCCTACAGAGGAATCTCAGCTCTGGCACCCAGAGCACCTTCCTCCTCCTTCTGCACTGACCTCGGTGTTGCCATTGTTGTTTCCTTCACCTCCTCTTCTCTGGCTAGCAAAAAAAACTCTGCCCCTTTTTGTTTGTATTTTCTTCTTAAATCTGTTATCACAGAGGCATTATCAACATCTCTAATTGGCCCAGCTTTTGCCAGCAGCATGTCCATCTTTCAGAGCCAATCCCTAGACATAGTGGGAACTTCCAGCAGCTTCTCACAGAAGCCACCTCTGGGCCCCCCTGCTACCGATAAACCAGGCCACGCAAAACCAACACAACACCACACTGTCACAGCTTTCCATCTCTGCCTTCCTATTGACTGTGGGATTTCCCACAAACAGGGGCTTCCCACAAAAACAGCCTGTCGTTCTTTCTCCGTCTGTTTTGGGGAAGAGGCCCTGTTCCTACTCAGAGTGTTTTTCCACACCTCCCAACTCAGACAGTTCCCCTCCCCAATGCCTCTCTCCTCTCTCCCCAGCATGACAGAATACTCCACAGAGGTGTAACCACCACTCACCAAGGAGAAGGAGAACATGGACTCGAGCCCCTTTCCCAGCCTGGCAGTGCCAGGGGTGCCGGATGAACCCCACGACACGGTGCCACATGTCTCATCTGGGACCGAGCTGGACTTGAGCTGGGAAGTGATGACAAGACAGTGGCTTCACAGGAGCAGGCTGCTTTCCGACTTGGGAAGGAAGGATGCTGTGGCAGAGCCGGGATGTGCCTCCTCAGCACAGGGAGTGGCTGGCACAGAGCTGTGGCGCTGGGGACAAACCCAGGGGCAGCACCCGGCTGCTGGGCTGCAGGACAGGACCTGGGTCCTTGTCACTCACTTCCTTAAGCACAGGAAACACCGCTTACCTCATTCTGTAATGAGGCTCCCTCTCCAGCCCTTTTTTATTTTCTTTCTTTTTGTACTTTGGCCTCTTTTTCCCACTGGGTAACTTGAGTCCGTCTTTCACCAAACTCCTGCCCGGCATGACTCCCACATGTCTGCAGCTCCGCCCTGGTGTTTCCATGGACATTGGAAAAAGGCCATTGGTTATCTTGTGTTTAGCTCTGGGCTCAGCCGAGTCCTGAGAGTTGTTCCTGGCTCAGCTGCCGTCAGCCATCGGTAAATAAACACAACACCCATGGTGGACATGCAGACTGTCACGTGCTGCCTGGTATCGCTCCTGCCTTCCTCCTCTGCCTTCCCAAATCATCCCCCTAAACCCCTTCCTTGTCTTAGTGGGGACAAGCACAGCAGGTGGGAGCTGCAGTGCCCACTCTGAGGACTGGTGGGACACCAGGATCTGGCCATGCACAGTCAGAACACAGCCTGGTTAATGTGCCAGGATAATGAAAATACCTGGGGGAAATGGGAAAAACAGCAAATGATAGGGTTTTCCCATCTTTTCCTTTAGAGACATCACTATTGGCTGCCCCCCCCTACTGGGGACAGAACGGGTTTGTCTGCAGCACGAACAGGGTGACACCCCAGGACTGGACAGGTGCCACAGTTCAGGGGGATCTGACAGGGGATCCTCCCAGAGGCAGAACTGGGGGGCAGCCCTCTCCTTTCCCACTGGTAGTGACCCCAACCTGGCTGGACACCACCCTGACACTGCCCATGTCCCATGAGGGTCCTGCCATAGACACTTCCCAAGGCGTCACTCCTGGGGGCTGTGCCCTGGAGGTGACACACCCCAGTCAGGACTGCAGGGAAAGGCACCAGGGTTAACTCACCCTCAAAACTTTGCTCCCAAGAGCATGGAAAGCTGCTAACGATCCCATAGGGAATGGAAAGGAGCTTGCTGAGCCCTCAGGCTTGTCCTGTTTTCGCACCATTGTGACCAAAACTGCCTCTGCTCCTCCATTTAACGTATCAATCGTGGGGATAACCCTGATGGACAAGCCAACAGCATTGGTAGTTTATATCCTAAACAATGAGGAGTCAGGGTGTTTCTCCAAGGGAAGAGGCCCACAAACCTACCTTTGACCTGTACCTGTTTATTTACAGATACATAGTTATTCAATATACATCTATATATATTTATATATTATTAAATATGACTATATATATATATATAAATACATACACTGCACCTGTGGCCCTCTTCCCTTTTTGGCCTCAAATCACATGCTGGTTGATGCTTTTGCAGCTCGGGCTGGGTGTTTGTCCAGAGGCTGCTGGTGCTGCTGTGACCACATCCATGCCTGGGGCGTGCCGAGGCTCTAATCACCTCCATGGTAATTAGCACAGGCGATACCTGCTGACCACCAGTGGCCACGGCTGGATCCAGCTCTCCACAGCCAGCACCAGCCGGAGCAACCACCTCCAGCACCAGCTTCATCTGGCAAAAGGGCTCTAAAGGCACAGAGAGAAGGAAAGGGAGGAGAAGGAAACCGAGACCCCACGATGCCCGCAGGCACAGCTGATGGCAGGTTTTTCTTACCCTGACACCTCCGTGGGCTCTTCCAGCCATGGAAAACCAGGGGGCTACTCCTTGGCCCCCAAGTCTTGTGACACCCGCTGGGTGTGCAGCTGTCCTCTTCCTGTTTTCTCTTTTTTCTTTTTTCCTCTCTTTTCCCCGCCCCTGAAGCTGGAGCTGTTGAATTTTTCCCCCGCAGGTTCAGGTGGAGGTGGAGCAGTGGGAGGGAGGGACAGGCAGCCCTTCCCACGGGCCTGGCGCCCGGGGATTGGGGCAGCGGGAGCGCCCGGCCGAGGGCAGGGGCTGAACGGGGAGGAGAAATAGATAAACTATTAAAACAGAAAGAAAAAAAAAAAAAAAAGAGAAATTCCAGGCACTGATCTGGCCGGTCGGGTCGGCTCAAGAGGGAGGCGACGAGCAGGAAGCCTGCGGCTGAGGAAGCTCCAAAGGTAAATGCAGCTCTGTTCTGCTTCCCTTTCCATGCTGAAGCCACCTCAGATGAGGTCAATAGGGTTTCACCCTCACCCCATTCCCTGTGCGTTCCCATTCTGGCTCTCCTTGGCTCTCCTGCAGCTCTCCACCCGCTTGCTCCCTCGGCACACACACCCCACAACTCCCTGGCCACGGTGCCTCCCTGCCCTCCTGGCTTTCGCCATGGCCGTGCTCCAGGGAGTGCCTCGCCCAGCCATCATTCACCACCCCAAAAGGTCCACACCGTCCTCTTCCTAAAATCCGAGGTGTCTCCACGCCAGGAGACGTGGGAAATGGGAAATGCTGCCCGTTAGCCGGTGCTCCTCCCTCCCTGTCCTCCAACATTGTCATTCCCTGGAGCAAAGGGCTCCGGGGGTTTTGGGGCCTCCCCACGCCCCTGGCCAGGCTGCAGTTTGTTGGAGCTTCCTTATTCCGACCATCAGAGGAAATGGCTTGGGAGTGACCCATCCAGGATCATCACGCCAGGAAGAGACAGCCCCACACTGCTCTTGTGAGTGTCTGCCACCCTTTCTCCATGTGAAATCCGGGTGGGCTGGCTCATCTCCATCCCCGGCCTCTCGTCCTCTTCCCTCCCTGGCCATGGAGAAACTCAGTTAATCCTTTAGGTATAAATCACTTCCAGCTGGTCAAGCTGAACACGTACTGGGCGTCTCTGGCGTACCTTGATCCCTGTTTTCACCCCATGCCTGGCACTGGGCTGTTCCAGAGGAAAGCACCGTGTCTGTATCCCTGCTCCAAGCCACGCAGCACCATAGACCTCCCCTTCCCATTCCACACCAACGCACACGGGGGGGACCAGCCCTGCTCCCACCCAAAATCAGGATGTATCCACGAGTGCTGAAGCTCCAGAGCAAAGAGAAGCCGAGGGAGAGGCTTTCACCCCTCCTGACTCCCAGAGTTAGGCCGGGTGTTTACCATGGAAACCCTGGCACCGTGACATCCCTGAGACTCCCACCTGAGCCCCAGCACCCGCATCACCTGCATCAAGTGTGTGGGGACAGAGGAGCCCAGCCTTGCCAGGCTCTGCTCTGCTGTCTGCTCCCAGCATCTGCCTCTTCCCACGGGGCCATCGCAGCGGCACCGCTGGTGATGCCAGCTGGGGGGTCCCTGTGTGCCATCCCTGTGCTCCCCGCTTGCCTGGAATGCTGTGCAACTGTGCCAGTCCCTGGGCACGGCCACGGGGTAGCAACGCGCCAGGAGCACCGCACCCATGAGGGAGCTCTCCAGGTGGGAGGCTGCGTTTCCATAAACAAACCAGACCGCTGGTAATTAGCAGGTTCAAGGGCATGTCAGGCTGGAGGCAGCTCTGCAGCCCAGGCAGCGGCTTGGCAGCTGAAGGAGGTACCACTGAGACCCCCATGGTTTCCCATGGCTGAGCTCATTTCCCCACCTTAGTTTTAGATTTGGGCTGGAGGCACATTTTTTAAATCCTGCAACCCTCAGCTGGTCATTAATCACCTCCCACACATAAATTCATGGTTAGGAAAGCCAGGCTGAGGAGGGCAGGTGACACTGTGGCCACCAGGCTGTGGGTGGGACGTGGCTTTGGCTTTGCCGCAGAGCAGCACCCACCACCCCCAGACGGAATGGAGGGGGGTGGCCGGGCCTTCCCTGTGCCAGCACTCACGGAGCCATTCCCGGTCTGTCCCAGGTCCAGCCCTCCCTGTGGCAGAGGCATCTGGACTTTGTTCCCCCCAGAAGACGCCCTGTGAGATGCAGGCAGTGCCCACGCCTGTCACCTGAGCACACCATGGCAGGTAGGTGAAATCCCAATTCTCCCCTGTTCTCAGCTGGGAAGGATCCCTGTGCAAGCTCAGCTGGGGGTCCCGCTCTGGTGTCACCTTTTAGGGTGCCAAGGGTCCTTCCCAGCCCCCCAAACCGGCTCAGCCTGTTACTAAACAGCCACGAACACCACTCACTGCCAGACCCCCAAGGCAGAGCTTGTTTTTCTGGGATAGCTACAGCAGTCACCTGCCCTGAGGGGAGGTGGATCAGCTTTCTCATCCAAACCCCCTCCTCTCTGTGCTCCCAGACTTTTGCAGCGTGCCCCCCGAAATCCTGGTGCCGGCTGCCAACGAGACGCTGGACTTAGTGCTGGGGAGCCTGGTCGAGCTGAACTGCACCGTGCGCTGGGCGGGCACCGAGCGCTGCCAGCCCATTCCTGCCTGGAGCAAGGATGGGCAGTGGCTGGGCAACGGGAGCAGCCAGGACACTGTCTGGTAACGAGCCTGTCCTGGGGACATCCATCCGTCTGCTTTTGGGGGGTGTCACCACACGGCCCGACCTACAGCATCCCCCTGTCCTGTCAGGTCTGGCCAAAACTCCTCGGAGCAGCTCCTGGCCAGCGTCCTGCAGCTCAACCTCACCCACGATGCCGACTTTGGGGTGTTTGCCTGCTGGATCAGCAATGCCACAGCCACCTTCACCCTGCGGCAAGCAGGTAGGGACCTGCTGGGGACAGGGAGGGGGCATCCCACGGAGAGCCCAGGTGCATGGGGGGATTGAGGAGAGTGATAGGGGCCCTGCTGCCTCTCCTACATCGGGGTGCAAACCTGCACCAAACCCAGGTATGCTGCTCACTGTGCCCTTCTCTGTCCTGGCAGAGGCGGCGGGGCACGTGCCAGCAGTGCTGGCAGCCTTCCTAGTCCTGATGCTCCTGATTCTCCTGGCTGTGCTCTATGTCCAGTGCCGCCTGAATGTGCTCCTCTGGTACCGGGACCGCTATGGAGAGCTGGAGATCAACGGTGAGCTGTAGGTGACACCCCACTGGGAACAGCCTCCCGTGGTCCGGGGGGGTCACACAGCCTTTCCCATGTTATCCCTGCTCCGTGGATCTCCCCAGATGGGAAGCTGTATGATGCCTACGTCTCCCACGCCACTGCCCCCGATGACCGAAAGTTTGTCCACTTCATCATGAAGCCGCAGCTGGAGAACCGTCACGGCTACAAGCTCTTCCTGGATGAGCAAAACATCCTGCCCAACTCAGGTAGGCACCACACAGGGCTGGGCAGGGGCTGGCACAGGGACCTACTTGGGGGCTTGACACCCTTTTTGCCCACAGAGCCATCAGCTGACCTGATCATGAATGTCAGCCGGTGCCGGCGCCTCATCGTGGTGCTCTCCGTCGCGTACCTGGAGCAGGATTGGTGCAACAGCAGCTTCAGGTAGGAGCAGAGCAGCTCCCATAGGAGAGGAGAGGGGCTGGAGGGTCCCTCACTCTCCTGGCACCCATTTGTCTCGCAGGGAAGGGCTCTGGAGGCTGCTGGAGCTTTCCAGGAAACCCATCTTCATCGTCTTCGAGAGCCAGTACCGGGAGATCACTCATCCCGCCATCACCCTGCTGAAGCAGCACCGAAGCACAGTGACCCTGCTGGTGTGGAGAGCCGGCTCCATGGTGAGTGCTGAGCAGGACTCTGACCTCCCCCCAGCACCCCACAGTGCCAGCCTTCCTGCTGCCCTTTGGGGCTGCCCCATGGTGAGAGCTGAGCAGGACCCATCCCACCAGCACCCCCCTCCATTCCCATTTTGGGTCAACCTCCTTGCTGCCTTCTGGGGCTGTTCCCCGGGCTCCAGTTCTAAAGAGCAGGTTGGACATTTCAAAACCCAACCAGAACAGCCCTGAATCTGGGAGTTCACCTCCCCAAACCTGCATGGTCAGGACCCTGTGACACTCCAGAGTCTCCCCAGCCTCGGCTGACAGAGAGGAGCTTTGGCCCAGGACCACTCTGGCCATTTCGGGGCCAGGCTGGGAGCTGGAGCCCTGGGGAGCGTTCCAGCAGGTCGGGCCGGTTTCTCCGCCAGCGCCTGGGCACGGTGCCACGCCAGAGCACAGCCCTCACCTTGGCCGAGCTCCTAGCGCCGGGGCGAGCGAGCCGAGCCCCTGAAACGCTGCGGGGCCGCGCTCCGGGAGTCCCGGTCCGGCTCATGCCCTCCCGGCCCCTGCAGACCCCATCGTCGGACTTCTGGAAGGAGCTGTGCCTGGCCCTGCCGCGCAAGGTGTCCTTCCCAGGGAGCGTGGGGGACCCGCAGACCCAGCTGCAGGAGGACAAGGACCCCATGCTGATCCTGCACAGCAGCTACCTGGACAGCGCGGGAGACCTGGACCCGGACGGGGACCTCGGCACAGGTTCGTGTCTCTGCTGCTTCTCCTGAGGGGACAGATGCGCCCTGGAGGTCGCTCCTGCGCTTTCCAGCCTCTTCCCCCCTCCACCTAAACCCATCTCCCTGCTCCTGCCAGGCCTCCGAGGGCGTGTCTTTGGAAGCCCCCCGGCGCCCCGCCTCGGTGGCCACAGCATTCCCAGGGCTCCGGCATCCAGCGGGATGGAGGATGCGCAGCTGCGGGACGGGCAGCGCTCCGAGCTCGACGTCTCGGATCTGGGATCGCGCAACTACGGCGCCCGCACGGACTTCTACTGCCTGGTGACAGAAGATGACATCTGAGCAGGACCACAGGTGTGCCCCATTCCCGTGGGGACACACGGACCAGGTCACGGCCGAGAAGCCCGGGAGTTAGGATGGGATCAGAGCCACGGCCATGCTGGGAAAGCAGGAGCTGGCGCCGAAGTGGAAAACTGGAAAACCATAACCAGGAGCACCCTGCCCGTAAGACCTCGGTGCCACCCAGGTGGCTGGGCCCTGTCCCTTGCTGTGGGCGGCAGGGACGTTCTTCCAGCGTGAGGGACAAGTGCTGGGATGGGTGATGCTCTCCGAGGAACAACGTGCCCCAGCCCCAGGGAGTACCCGACAGGAGTGGCAGCAGCACCTTTGTCCCATGGAAACCCCCGTGACAATAAAAGGCTGCTGCACCCACTGAGTCTGTCCATGATGGCGACACAGGTGCCTTGGGGGGGGGGGGGTTCTCCTCATCACAGGCAGTGCTTTGTTCTGTCCTTCCCACACTAACCGGGAGTGAGCATGGCACCACAGGGTGAGCTCACCCTGTGCTGGTGTCACCGGGGCACTCTCTCCCCTCCCAGGTGCCATAAAAACGCAGGTGCAGGTGGGCATCACTCAAGGCCTTTATTTCAGGGGTACACAGGGCTGGGGGGGTTGTACACGGAGAGCTGCAGAGCCAAACACCGCCTGACCCTGAGCCATGACCGCGCCGGTGCCGCTCACCATGGGGGCCACTCCAGCCCCTCCACCTGCTCCCCCCATCCTCCCACCCCTCTACCTACTCTACATCATCCCCCCCCAAGGTGTCCTGTGCCCCCCAAGCCTGGGGGCTCCCCCAGCCCCAAAGCCACCCCCAGCCCACCCATGTGTCCCCTCCCATCCACCACCATGGCACAGAGAGCTCTGGACCCGTCTGCACCCAGCACCGGGCACATCTCCCCACCCATGGGGCGATGCTGCTCAGCAAACACAGCCCTGCCCGGATCCTGCTGCGCCAGCAGGGCCCAGCCCTGGCAGCAGCTGGTGAGGAGCAACAGCAGCAGCTCTGCCACGCTGGGACAGTCCCCATGGGGTGACAGGTGGGGCCCTGAGGCCTTCCCAGTGTTCCTGCAGTGAGGGCACAGGAAGCCCCATCAGACACAACCCCCTGCCTGCCCTCCCTAGCAAAGGGGGAACGCAGTGCTGTCATGGTGTCACTTCCCAGCTCCCTGCAGGTGCTGTGCCACCCCATAAACTGTGGGAAGCCACCTCAGAGCCCTCCAAGCCCCCAAGCCATGCAAAGCCCCATCCCCACCAAGCCAGGGCAGAACAAAAGTGTAACCCACAGCACATCCCACATTGGCACAGGGCACGGACACCCCCCCAGCCCCACAGGTCAAGGAGCTGGGATGAAGCACCCCCAAAAGCCCCCTGGCCCCAGAACTGCTCTACAGGAACCTTCCCAAATCCCTGCAGCTCCTGCCCCCTGTCAAGCTGCAGGACAAGTTTTGCAGACAACTGCCTGAGAGTGGGGAGGGCCCCTACAGGGTGCTATGGGACAGCCCCCCCCTAACGAGTCCCAGTGGGGCCCCACAGCAGAGCCAAAAGCAGCTGCTGGCTTTAAGGCTGGGCAAGAGGGAGGACAAGTGCCCCCCAGCCAGGGAAAGGGACCCAGTGAAGGGCAGAGGCATGTGGGATGTAGGGATTTGGCTACGGAGCAGGGGTCCGGCGGCGAGCAGCCTCCCCACGGCATGGCCGGCAGCATGGAGCATCCCAGCGAGGCATTCCAGCTCCCAGGGTGTCCTCAGAGGCTGAGGAAATCCTCCTTCCGGTACCCTTTCTGCAAGGAGACAACCCCCATCAGGAACACAGAGCCCCTCTGTTCCAGCACTGATGGGCCACACCATCCCCACCCCACCTGCACAGGGACAACGCTCTGGGATGTCCCCACACCTGAGGAAAAGCAGGCGTGGAATGGGGCCCCACAGGATCCTGGGAAGCATTTGGGTGGCGTGGCTCTCCAGGATGAATCCTTGATTCCCTAGGGATCCTCCCACTGGCTACAGGAGGCTCTGGAATGGGTACGTACCATCTTGAAGTCCCGGTGGAGCTTGGTGTACTGCCACATGTTTCCCAGGAGGCTGGCGGCAGCTCGGGAGGACTTCTCGTTGTCGGAGCTGGGAAAGGGACAGGATGCAATGAGGTTTTGGGGACCACCGAGCATGGGACAGTGCCCACCAGCCCAAAGAGACCACCCCAGTGGGGACCAGAGGGACTGGGGGCTTAGTGTGGGTGGGGAGAGGCAGGAGGTGAACATCTGGATCCCACCACAACAGGCAGGAGCAGAGAGAGGTTCTCTGATTGGAAAAGGCAGCTGTGGTGATGGTGAGGTGTCTTTATGGGGTGACAAAGGGCTGGCAGATGGCCACGAGGCTACTCTGAGCCGGTCTGGGGACTCCCAACACCAAGGCTTGGGAAGGGAAACCCTCTTCCACTGTGCTGGAGCAGGGAGGGAGAGGAGAGCTGGCAGCTCCCACCTGTCTCGTCGCTTCTTGATGAAGAAGAGCTTCCTGAGGCCATCAAAGTAGACGATGTCACGGGCAGCCATGGGGCTCTCCACCACCAGGTTGTTGAGTACTGCGATGATGTTCACGATGACATCAGCGGGCGGGGCCTTGTCCCCAACACTCCCTGGCAGCTTCTCGATCAGGTGGCTGACGACCTTGGTGGCTGTGGGCAAAGTGAACATCAGGGCTAGTGGCCAGAGGATGGAGCAGTCTGCAGGCTCAGCTGCAAGTGGAGATGCAGCAGGCAGGATGCGGATGGAGATAATGGGAGGCAAAGGAAAAGGTTGGGAAGCACCTCCCCAGCCCTGGTTCAGCCCTGGCACTCACACATCTCGTCCTTGTTGCGGGCATGGCGGGACAGGTTGCGGATGAGGCCGGTGAGGGAGCGCAGCTGGTGGTGGTCGGCGGTGCGGACACGGTCCAGCACGGGATTCAGGATGCGCTCCTGCTCCAGCGCCAGCCGGCTCAGCACACCCGCCCACTGCAAGGCAAACACCCCCTTGGAGACTCCACCAGCTCCCTCCTCCCTCCAACTCACGGGGAGCAGGTCAGGGTGAGCCAGGGCAGGTTGTGGGGACCCCCCTGCTCTCCCCAGGCCTCACCCTGCGGTCCCCGGCTGTGATGTTCTGCAGGGCGCCCGAGGCTGCCTCTGTCGTGTGCTTGTTGAGCTCGCAGCGCTGCAGCAGCCGGTTGTAGATGCCCACGATCTGCGGGTTCCAGAGCCACTCCATGCCCTTGGGGTCCTTGGAGACCTCCGTGAAGGTGACGATGTCCGCGTTCAGGTAGTGCTGAGGGACAGGGACACTGTTAAGACTCTGGGGCTGTCCTCTCTGCAGTGTCCCTCACTGCCAGTGTTCCTTTTTCCCTGCCTGCCTGGCCTGAACTGCTGGGCAGGGAGCTGGCAGGTCACCCTGGCTGCAGCTTGCCCCATGGCATGGAAAAGCAGGGGTTCAGCACCCTGATTCACCCCAAACACCTGATTCACCCTCTGCTGAGCTCACCTCGGTGTCCCACCCACAGCCGAGGATAGCGTCCACCTCCACCCTGGCATCACCTCCACTGCCAGCGCTTCCCAGTGCCAGCCCCACCCTGGTGACACGGCCAGGATGTGCCCCCACTGACCTCCCGGGCTTTCTTGCTCTGGGGGCTGAAGCAGCCCACCAGTTCCCCTGTCATCGTGCCACCCGCGTTCCTCCGGTGGCCCTCGAGGCGCTGGAGCGAGGATGGGGGCATCTCGTCGTACAGGCGGTAGGAGAGGTTGCGCAGGACACAGACAGCGTTCTCCACGCTCTGGGGGGCACAGGGGACACGAGAGTGTCATCCCTGGGCCACCTGCAGGGTGTGTCCAGCTGGCACAGGCGCTCCATGGCAGAGTCATGACACCAGCTGTGCCCAGTGAGCCCAGAGGGAGCCAGGCTGGTTCTCCCAGAATGACATCAAGATGTGCCTTTGCACAACGGGATGAGGGAACAGCACCTCAACCCCCACAACACCAACCTTGTCCTCCGACTTCCCCACCTCCAGGGAGCTGTTCACGTAGTGGATCATGGAGTCCACCAGCCCATGGCACTCACGCATCTTCTGCCGGGTCTGCTGGCTGGCAGAGCTCAGGTTCCTGCATGGAACGGGGTTCTGTCATGGAGGGAAGGGGATCCCCCACAGCCACCCCTTCCTGAGCCCAAAAAAGAGCCCTGCAGACAGTGTTCCTATCTCTTCCTCCCTCCAAAACTTTGCTCCCAGTGGGAGGACCTGGAAGAGATACCTGAGGAAGCCTGTGGAGTTATAAAAGATCTCTGCCTCTGAGGGGTTCTGCTGGATAACACCCGAGCCCCCTAGCCCAGAGAGAGGGACCAAGACCAGGTCTGTGAGCTGCTCCAGCGTGTCCCGGGCCAGGCGATCCTTCAGGTTGTCACTGGAGGACAGATTCCACAGGATCCCTGCACAAAGGGGAACCGTCAGTACCAGAGCGGCTGGGAGAGCACATCCACCCCAACTCCCCTCCCCGAGGGGCTCATGCTGGTGAAAACGATGCAAAGAGATGATCCCCATGAAGCATCATCTCAGCTCCACTCACATGAGGGGAGTAAGGACCACCCCCAGAGGAGGGGGATCCTCGCCCACCCCACCACTGTCCCCAACCTGTGACATTCTTGCGGAGCTCGTCGTCGGGCTCCCGCAGGGTGCGCATGAGCTCGTAGATGCCGTTCTCCTCCACCAGCGCCAGCTTGTTCTCGGCGTTGTCGTAGATGAGGTTGCGCATGGCGCCGGTGGCGTGGCGCTGCACCTCCTGGTTCGGGCTGTTGAACAACTTCACCAGCTTGGGCATGGCCTGCAGGCTACGGGCCTGGGGAACAGCCCGGGGGGTCAGACATGCTGCGCTTCCAGGGCTCCCTCCGGCCCCTGCACCTGCCCACGGTGTCAGAGGGGCTGGGA
Organism: Acridotheres tristis; assembly: GCA_037013685.1. Classification (NCBI taxonomy): domain Eukaryota; kingdom Metazoa; phylum Chordata; class Aves; order Passeriformes; family Sturnidae; genus Acridotheres; species Acridotheres tristis. The sequence goes on along the minus strand of CM072890.1, from coordinate 4,902,217 downwards.
AATCCCCTGCTCCCACTGGGAAACCCCCTGCTCCCACCCTTCCAGGGGCTCACCTGCTTCTTGGCGCTGCTGTCGCTGTAGCACTTGTGCTGCAGATAGGCAGCGCCCAGCACCTGCAGGTTGGGGTCACTGGCGATCAGGTACTTCACAGCCGAGGGCAGGTCGATGTCGTCAAACCTGGAACCACAGCCAGGTGAGTCTCAGCAGAACATCCTACAGGATACTCCACCTCTGCGCCTTGTCATGTTCACCATCTCCAAGGAGCCCCACCAACCCATCTCCTTCCCACTGTGATCTGGGCATGGGACTCCATTCCCAACAGGATGAGCATCATCTTCCTGATATGTCTCAGGATGCGTCCATGGAGGAGCCAGGGTCAGAGGCAGGACACACTTCGTCCGTCACCACGGGACCAAGCTGCACCCACCATCCCACCCCTCTTCCCAACACCCCTTGTGCCCAGTGGGAGCTGGAAGGGTCCACCCTGCCCTGGCAAGTGACCACAGCAGAGACAAGGACAACACCCCGGAGCAGCCCCTGGCCCTCACCCTCCAGCGTGGTGCCCGAGCAGCGTGCTGTGCCCGTTGTACATCTCCATGGCGCGCGGCTCTGCCAGGTGATGTCCGGACTCGGCCAGGCTGCGCACGGAGGGGGCGCGGGAGCTGTGCTCCCCCAGCCCCAGGAAGGCGCCGCTGCCTCCGGCCGGCACCGTGCCAAAGGAGCCGGTGCTGAGACGCGAGCGGTTGTTGCTCTGGAAGCGCTGCAGCGTGCGCATGGCGGGCGCACGGATGGTGCGGCTCGGCGGCCCCTCGGCGCCGTCCAGCCAGTCGCAGGCGGCCTTGGAGGCCGTGCCGGAGCTCAGCTGCCGCTCGTAGGCGAAGGAGCGACCGAAGCCGCCGCCGGCCTGGCTCTTGTAGAGCTGCCGGTGCCCCGGCGCGTCCAGCTGCTCCGACAGGACGCTGTAGCGGTCATCAGCGAGCGGGAGGGGCCCGTCAGCCAGGCGCAGGGAGCGCAGCGACAGCGTGTCCAGGTTCTGCCGACAGCGGAAGTTGCGCTCGTGGAAGGAGCTGGGCCGCGGCGAGGTGGTGGCCACCTGCGAAGCCGCGTAGCCGGCCACGTAGGCACGGCCCTTGGCCGTGGCCAGGCCCCCGTTGCTGATGGTGGCCACGCGCTTGTGAGGGGTGAGGTCCACGGCCGAGCGCGAGGACCAGCCGCTGCCCCGCAGCGTGCCAAAATCCTTCTTGGCCAGCGGCTGGTACAGCTGCAAAGGGGAAAATGAAAGGTTAGGAATCCATCCCTCTGTTCTCACCAGGGGAGCTCAGAGCTCTCCCTAGCAGAGCCGAGGCAGGGGCAGGGGACAGAGCCCCCGGTACATACCGAGGCTTTGGGGTCCACGCCATTGCTTTGGGAGCGGGAGCTGAAGGAGGAGCGCAGGGTCGAGCTGTACTGACCACCTGCAGGACAGCCACAGAGGAGGCAGTGTGAGCATGGGCAGGGCAGGGCAGGGCGGGATCTGCAGAGCAAAGATTGCCCCAGCTCATCCCAGGGGGACCTGCTATAGGAACCACGGCAGCACAAGCAAAGCTAGGGGGATAAAGGGTTGGGAGGAGGCCGCCTTCACCTGCCCGCTGGCCATGGCGAGCAGAAGTGGCCTCCCCGCCCTGCCTCGTTCCCCGACGGCGAGGGCACTAATTGCCACCTTGGCGGGGAGGCCACGGATCAGCCCGGTCCCCCCAGCCGCAGCTGGATCAGCAGCCCAGGTATCCCCCACAGCCAGTGCCGGCTCCCCCGCCCTGAGAACGGGACCTTGGCAGGGACCTGGCCACCCCACTGCACCCCATGGCACCTCACGCTGCACATCTGCCCTGCCACCGCCCCAGGGCTGCCGGCGGGACGGGACAGGGACGGGACAGGGACGCCGCCAGTGCTGGTGGTGCCAGCAGCGTGACTCACGCCTGGGGCAGCCCTCGGGGTGTCACAGGGGGTCCGTCCCCACCGCCGGGGTGCCCAGCACGGGGGTCGGGGCTCGGGTGATCCCGGTGGTGCCGGGCGCGGCAGCAGGGCGGAGGCCGCCGGCGCAGACGTTAAATGGAGGAGCTGGAGCCCGGCCAGCGCTGCCGCTCAGGGCTGGGGGGGCTCTGCCAGGGCGGGAAAATCCTCCCCCCTGCCAACCCAACGCAGGGCGTGCGACCCCACCAGCGCAAAGCCCTCCAAGGGCACCTGGGGGAACTGAGACAGGACCCCGAGTGGGGTGAAACGAGCCCACGCTGGGGCTCAGCTACCCCTGGTACCGCTGGGGATGCTCGGGGGCGGTCGGGGGGCTCGGTCAGGGTGGGGGGCACACGCCAGCCCGCAGCCAGGGTGCACCCAGAGCCCAGTGCCGGCCGAGGGGCTCCCACCACCCTTCCCACTGCGTCTTCCCAGGGGGTCCCGGGGGGTCTCTCACCTCTGGTGCTGTCGGGGAGGTCCTCGGGGCGGGCGGGTGCTTGTCCCCGCAGCATCATGCGGATGCGGACCTGCTCCTGGACACGGGCGCTGCGCAGCCGCTGGGCCTCGGCCGCCTCCCGGCCACGCTCGTCCAGCTGCCGGTCCGAGGGCAAGGCCAGCGAGCAGACACCGGCCTCGGGCTGCAGGGCCGACAGCAGGAAGGCATTAGTCTCCTGCATGGCGGCGAGGGGCAGCCCGGCCGCCCTGCGCAGGTGAGCGGCGGCAGTGGCGGCGTTCCGGCGTTCCCCAGCCGTAGGGAGGCTCCGTCCCGGCCCGTCCGTCCCGCCCCGCCGCCACGCCTCAACGGGAAAAGCAGGGGGCCCCACCGGGGCTACTGTCACCGTTGACACCACTGTCACCGCCACAGGTGGAGGTGCCTAGGGGCGACCTCGCAGGGATGAGGGAGGTGGGTGGTCTAGGGGTCTGGGGGTCCTACCTTGGAAAAAGTCAGGAGCCCCTCAGACAAGTCACCCCCCGACTGCTGGGCAGCCACACCAGTGAGCCCCAGACCCCCATAATGTCCCATCAGTGAGCCCAAGATCCCTAGGCAACCTGCCAGAAGAGCCCTGGGACCCCCAGAAGCCTCCCCATTGATCCCAGGGATCTTTCCCATTGAACCCTGGATGCTCACATTGTTCCTCCAGTGAGCCCTGAAGTCTCATGGTGTCTCCTAAGAGAGCTCCAGACCCCTGGAGAACCTTCCTATTGATTTCCAGAGACTCACACAGCCTTGCCACTGAGCCCTGACCCCTACAATGTCCCTCTAATGAGCTCAAGGCCCCCGGAAAACCTCCAAGGAGAGTGGTCTGGACCCACATATGACTTCTCTGTACAGCTCTGGACCCCTAGATTGTCAGTCCAGTGAGCCCCAGACGCCCACATGGGCTCCCAGGAGTGTCCCAGACCACCAGGGAGACCCCTGGACCAGCCCTGACCACAAAGCTCCCCCTTCACAGGGACCCCCAGATCGCTCCAGCCACTTTCCAGGAGCACTCTGGACCCCCATCTGGCCCAGGGGTCCTGTCTGGAGTGGGGGCTCCCTACAGTAATTCCTGGCTGGTCCGTCCCTGCTTTGCTTTTCAAATCAGCCGGTGAATGAAGAAACAACAATAATAAAAAAGGGGCGGCTGAGCGCCGCGGGCCGGTGGTGACGAACGCGGTGACTCAGGCCCTGTATGCCACCACAGGTACTAATTAGCCTCGCCCCACCTGCCGAGCCGCCCCGTCACAGCCACACTGGGGACACCACATCCCCCCAGCCCGCAGTGCCGGGATCAGCTCCTGAAATCTCCCCAAATCCCCCCATTGCCAGGCCATGCTGCTGTGGGCCTGCAGGCCCGGCTCATGGCTGACCAGAGTCGTGGCCGTGCTCAGGCCCGGCTCGGGGTCACAGCAGCTCCGTGACACCGGCCCGGTGGTTTGGGGTGAGCGTGGCCACGCGGGCCCGGCTCTGTGACCAGGCCTGGCTCAGCGCTTGGCGTCACCAAGAGCAGCGTTTGGGGCTGGGCCGGGTTTACAACACCCGGCAGTGACACCGTGTGTGCGCTTCGGTCGGGGGTGAAAAGGGCGGCTGTCCCCGAGGAATGTGCCGCCGTCAGCAGGAGCCATGGCAGGGGCGGGGTGGTGGCAAGAGCTGCAGGCCAGCACTTTGGGGTGACAGTCCCTCAAATCCCCCTCCTTGGTGACACCATCCCGATATGCCAAGAACCAACATGAGCATAACCCACCTCCCCAGCTCTGGGGTTTGTGGGACCCTCCTTCTGTCCAGGAGTCACCCCTGAGCCTTTTGGGGTACAGCACCCAGGAAAACCCCCGAGGTCCCCTCCCTCTTCTCCCACTGCGGCACCACCCCATGGGTGCACCGGGTTTTGGCAGAGCTCGGCGGGCGCTCCCAACCCTGCGAGCCCGGATGAATCACGGGTTCCCCCCGCAGCGGGCGGAGGGGGTGGATCGCTCCCTCTGCAAGCCACCACTTGCCCACCATCCCCGTGCCAGAATCCCGCGGGATCAGGGCCATCCTGGGAGGACCCCAGCCCCGGGGGACAGAGGGGCTCCGGGGACAACCCTGAGCCCACTGGCAGCCCCACCTTCCCCCAAGCTCTGTCTCCCTCCCAAACAAACCCCCATTCCCCCAGCCTAACGCTGCCCTGCAGCTGACAAATGGAAATCTGGGGGTCCCGGGGGATTCAAGGAATGCTTGGAGCTGGAATGGGCAGCGCTGGCCTCATCAAGCAGTTTGTTAATTGGGGAAGGGTCGGACAGGAGGGGGGATACACCAGGGGGCTTAAAAACAGCAAATCAGCACAAAGAAAACATTTGAAGCAGAATTGAGAGATTCCCAAGGGAATCCGACCACAGCTGGAATGACACAGAGTTAAATAAACCAAATCCGCCGTCCCTAAAGCAGCCGCTGACCACCCCCCAGCCTGGAGGCACCTCTGTCACTCCCTCGTGGGGTGACAGAGCCGCATTCCCGGAGACCCCCGGCTCCTGGGAGCGCCGCGTCCTCTCCCACCCCCCCGAACAGCACCGTCCCCACGCCCGGGTCCCCAGGGCTGGCCGTGCCCGCCGGGGGACATCGGTGTCGGCACAGGGAGTGGCTCCAGGCATCCCGGACACCGCGCGCACGTGCCAAAAGCCACGCTGGGGACACCGAGGCACAGGGAGAGAGGCACAGGGAGGGAGGGAAAAGCCTCTTGGCCAGAGCTGGCCGGTGTTGGGCAGCCACCAGACTCATATGTCGGAGCCCCCAGAACCCGGCACCAGCCTGACCAGTGGATGGGGACAGGGTGCGTGGCAGGGCGAGTGACACCGGCTCTCCCCAGGGACCCGCGATGGGGACAGCGGTGACGATGGCCGCGGGAGTGAGTGGCCAGCACGTACCTGGGTGGGTGGCCCCGGAGGGCCGCTGTCCTGTAGCATCCTCGGGCAGGCAGGTGCACCCCTGGGTGCTGCGGGGTGCGGGTGGGCGCCGGCGTCTGCGGCGGGCGTGGGGCGAACGGGCCCGCCCCGCACCTCGCCCAACCAGTCTCCTCGCCGGGGTTTTGCATGGAACCCGCTCGCCTCCCCGCCAAGGCTGGGATCTCGGGGCTCACCGGGGCTCCTCACAATCTTCAGCACGGCCAGGGGTCTGGGGGGGGCAGACCCCACAGCAGAGCCACGTCTCAGCCACTTTCATGATGCTGCAAAGAGTCCCCAGGGATCCCCACCGGCACCATGGCCGTGATCCAATGTGTCATTCCCACCACGTCCCTCTGAACACCCAGCTCGGGCACCCACGGGTGCAATAGGGAGGGTTTGGGGGTGCCAGAAGGAGAAGATGGAGGAGAGGCAGAGTTTGGGGGGCACACACGTTTTTTGGGATGCAGGGGGCTGCCCCTGGTTCGCAGGGAGCGTGTTTGTGTGCGTGGGATGGAGCAGGAGCCCTTTGAAGCCAGATAAGCTGAGAGGGAGCGTTTGAAACGGGCCAAACCAGTTTGGGGGGCCACCACTTAGCTCCTACCACCACTAACCCAGGCCCCCCACCACACCCCACACTCAGCAGGGGATGCCAGGAGGGAGCCCCCTGGCAAAGCCCAGGGTAGGACAGGAGGTGCCTCTACCTGGCCACTGCTGTCACGTGTGGCCCATTCTCGACCTGGGGGTGTTAGGAGGTTCCTGTGCTCCCCTCATCCTCCACAACCTCCCCTCTCAGGCTGGGGCAGCCCCTCAGCCAGGCAACTCCAGGCTGGAGTTCGCCTCCACCACCCCGGACAAGCCCTGACGCCTTTGCGTCAGTGTCCCCCCAGGGCAGGGAGGGCCAGGGCTGATCCTCCAGGAGTGGGGACCTGCCCGCACCCCGCTGTCACCTGGGGCTCCAACACCTGGCCCTGTGGCTCCTGCAATCCCCATGATCCCTGTGTCATCCCGTGGCCACAGCTCAGCCACCAGCAGAGAAACAAACCCTCGGGCATTGTGCTGCTGGCCCTGTCCCAAGCAGACACCAACAGCTGGCCTCAAACTGTCCCCAGCACCAGTGGGGATGGCACTGCTGGTTCCAAACTGTCCCCAGCACCAGTGGGGATGGCACTGCTGGCACCAGTCCCTCCCAGCACCAGTGGCAGCTCTGGATTTGGCTGGGCCCAATGGCTGCTCCGATGGTGGTGGCTTTTGGGGCTCTCCTGGCTGGGAAGCTGTTGAAAAAGCTGTGCCTAAGGCCAGGCTGGTTTTGGGGTAGGACTGGTGGCCCGGGGGCCATGGGGCCACCCGCTCTGCCCAGCCACAGACCAGCTCCCGGCGCAGCGGGCACAGCCCTCGCCCACAACAAAGCATTTCCAAAGTGCTGCAAAAAAACACGGAGTGGGGCAAGGAGAGGGGAGAAACAACTCCTGCCTGCCAGGATGGTCCCTTCCCAACAAAGCCTGGGGCCACAGGTACCAAATTCGGGACAAAATGGGTGGCTGAGCCCCCTTTGTCCATCCTCACTCAAACTCGGGTGCTCAGAGCGAGCCTGGGGGATGCAAACGGGGAATGAAACACTTGGGGAAAAACTCCAAGACTATTTCAGGGAGCAGCCCAGGGGATTTGAGAGACAGGGTGACTTGGCTGAGGACACGAGCCCATGGCAGGTGGGACAAGACACCCTCCACACACACGGGTGAGGGGAAGCACCAGCACAGAGCTGGGACACGGGTGGGCAGTGACAAGTGTGCCAGGACATGCAGGAGCACAGGGAACCAGGGCAGCCCCCCATGGAGCTGGGTGGAGCCCAGGTGTGGGGCGGAGGCTCAGCAAGTCCGGGCGTGTGGCCGGGCATCAAACAGGGTGCTGCCTCCTCCTCCTCCTCTTTGCATGGAAACAGCACAAACGCTGCTGCCCACTCCCACCACAGAGAGGGGACCCTCGGGGGACCAAAGGACAAAGGCCAACCTGGCTCCCATGCCCTGCTGCATCCCTGTCCGGGTGTGCGGTTGATGGAGCGGAGGGAAATCTCAGCCAAGACATTGATTTTAATTTTTTAAGAATAAAAAAAAAACAAACCAAACAGACAAAAACTTCCTGAAAACAGCTTCCTACCTCATAATTTCACAGAAATTAGCTTGGAAACGTCATCTGCCCGTACCTGCCCCAGGCTCTGCCTGCTCCCCCCAGCCCAGCCACCCTGGCATGGGCAGTGCCAGTCTCAGGGCTCTGCCCCCACCCACAGTGTGTCCCAAGTGCAGGGCACAGCCAGACCCCTCCTTCCCTCTGTAAATCCTGGAAGGGGAGCAGGAGGGTTTGGGCAGCCCCAGTGGGTTCTTAGCCCCCCTCCCATAGCTCAGCTCCCCAGCCTGACACAGGGACGAGGTACTGGGTATTTCAGGGAGGGACAACACCAGAAAGGGGCTGCAAAGGGATCCTGGATGCCACAATTCCACCTCCAGTATCCCCAGCCCAATACAGCCCTCCAGGACCCAGCAAAACCCCCGGGACCCACTGGCACTAAGGAGTTAATGAACTCATTGCTGACTAAGAAATTAGACCCTTAAGAAAAAAAACCACCAGCACTCACCACGGCCCTCCCCACTCCCCCCTCCCCAGGAAAACCGCGGCGGGTGTTGGGTGTCCCCCGTGCTGGCACTGGGGGTGGCCGTGGTGGGTGGGGGAGGTGCCAGGGGTCGGTGGCTACGGGCCAGGCTCGGGCACTAGTCCTTGGAGGGCTTCTTGCTGCGGGCGTTCCACATGCCGCGCTTGGAGTGGTAGTAGTGGTAAAAGTTCCTGAGGCGCAAGCGCTCCACCTCCAGCCCGCTCTGGAGCACCCTGCGGATGGAGGGACAGAGGGACAGGGCTCAGGGGATGGAGGGACGGAGGGACAATGGATGGATGGACGGAGGGAGAGGGCTCCCTGCAGATGGAGGACAGAGGGATGGGACTGAAGGGACAGACGGACGAAGGGACAGGGCTCAGGGGATGGAGGGAGGAAGCAACGGGCTCAGAGATGGCTGGACAGGGGGATGGATGGACAGATGGATGGATGCACAGATGGATGGATAGATGGAGAGGGCTCCCTGTAGATGGAGGATAGAGGGATGGGGCTCAAGTGACAGAGCTCAGAGGATGGAGGAAGGAAGGGATGGGACTCAAGAGATGGATGGACAGAGGGACAGGGCTCCAGATGGACGTGGCCCTCCCAAAGGGAAGTTTTCCCCTTCACCACACCCCATCATCCAGCTTGATGGATGTGCCCAAATCCACATGGCTGACCCCACTTCTTCTGGGGGTTTAGGGGCTGCAGGACTGCCAGACTCACCTGTCCAGGAGCTCCCAATCCTCTCCGCCCCAGCGGTCTCGGAACTCCTCTGTGTTCATCCCTCCCACACGATCAAAGTCCGACTTGTAGATGCCAAAGAGGCCAAAGCCGTTCACCTCCCAGTAGCCTGGAGGGAGGGAGCAATGAGGTGAGGGGTGAGGGAATCCCCAAGTGCCCATATTGTTCCCTCTGTGCTCTCCCCACCACCTGGGAGCCATGGGGATTCTCCATCCCAGCCCCTCTTCCCACCACGGATCCATCCCCATCTGTGCACCAGGTGATTATGGCCTGGTTTTGGGGTGATCTCAGCTGAAAAGGGGTCCCTGCTCACCGTTGGGCTCTCGGGGGGAGCTGCCACAGCTCAGCCTCATGACAATGGGAGCATAGGCCAGCTTCCCTTCCACGCAGTGCTTCCGGATGCTATCCAGGATGTTGGCAGGGAAATGGATGTGCAGATCACACAGGAACACGATACTGTGCTCGTCCTAGGAGGGGACAGACACAGGTCAGGGGAATCAGAGAGGAACAGCCCCAGGAGAGAAGCCACAGCCAGAGCTGGTTCCTGTCCCCACTCACCTCCACCATGTCCACGCCAGCCTGGAGCCCGGCAGAGCGCTCGAAATTCCCCGTGCGCCGCAGGTACTGGAACCTGGGGAGAGAGGACAGGGCAGGTGGCACTAGGGACAGACAGGGACACAGCCAGAAGGGGACAGGAACCACCAGCATGGGGAAAGAACCTTCTCAGGAAGGCCCAGGTGCTACCACTCAAGCTGAGGGTCCCCTCATGGAGTCAAGTTTCTGCACCCCCAAATCCACGTGGAAAAGTAGTTTAAACTCCCAAAAGTGAGGAGGAGGGAAGGGGCAGCAAGGCAGACAAGGAACAGCAGGTTGTGTGAGCACCTGTCCCACTGCAGGGAGCCCCCCAGACCCTGAGGCTGCAGGCTGGGAGCTACCTGGGCAGCTGGGCATCCTGCAGGGCCTTCTCCACATCCATGTCCTCGCTGTCGAAGTCCACCAGGATGACGTTGAAGTTGGCGTCCCTCGTGGCCCCGTAGAGGCCGGCCATGTCCGAGATGAACTGCTGCACCCAGCGGGCCTGGTTCTTCACTGCCAGAGACACATTCCTCAGGCTCATGGGGGGACCCACAGCACCCTCTCCCACCCAGAGGTGACACCCTCATCCCGCTGGAGGATGCTGAGGGAGCAGCACACACCCTAGAGCACCGTGTCCTGCCCTCACCTACCCGGCACCACGAAGTGCACCATGACGTCCTGCCTCCAGCTGAGCCGCAGGGGCCGGCACAGCACAGATTTTCCATAGAGGATGCTCCAGGCGCTGGGCTGAGGCTCGGTGGCCCCCAGGGCCAGCCCGTCGGGGTTGGCCTCGGCGCTGTCGTCCTGCTTGCCCTGGTGCAGGAGGACGTAGACGTACTCTGAGAGCCTCACCGTGCGCTGGCCCCGCTCCGCCAGCTCCAGCTCCAGCAGGTATCGGTTCCCCCGCGCCGTGTCCCGGCGCTTCTCCACGTTGATGATCCTCAGGAGAGTGTAGATCCTGCAGGGATAAGAGAAGCCTTGAAATCACCGTCACTGCGAGCTCTGCTTCCCGCGATCTGGGACCCACCCGCCTGAATTCCTGCTGGCATCCCACTGCCCCCCATACCCTCCGTTCTTCTCGTTGAGCCTCTCCATATACTGGGCCACCACATCCACCACCTCGCTCTCGCCCAGCTGCAGGTTTCCTGACACGTTGCAGCGCAGGTCGTTCCAGTCGGAGCGCAGCAGCTCGAAGTCCACGGAGCTGACACTGAACGTCCGCTGCCAGTTGATGGAGTCCTCCAGCCAGCCCTGCTGCAGCTCCCCCGCCTCGTAGGAATAGTCTGACATCTCTTCCTCCTCCTCCTCCTCCTGGCCCTTTCCCTCCTCCTGCTGCGACACCGTTGTTTCTGACACCTTCAGAAAGGATGTCACCCGTGTCCCCTCGGAGCGGGTGGCCTCGGATGAGTTGTAGTCAGCAGTGGCTGCTGTCCTGCCTGGAGCAGGGGTCGTGTCCTCGTGGCTGAAGAGCCCCTCGGTCCCCAGGGCGAGGAGGCCGGGCAGCACCCGCTGCTTGGGTGGCCGGTCCCACCTCCTGCCGCTCTTCCGCCTGGCAGGGTCCCTCTCCTTGGAGATGTTGCTCAGGAGCCAGGGGCTCCGGCGGCCAGGGACAGCCCGGAGCTTGTTGGGGGTGATGGGATGCTTCTGCGGGGTCCTGGAGCGGAGGTGGACTCTCTTCACAGGCTTTGGATACAGGAAGATGCCGGGGAACGCCGGCTCCTGGGCCGGGGCTTTGCGCTTCCCGGGCTGCAGCCGGGTCACATAAACCTTCTCCTGGGTTTTCCGGGCCTTTTTATCCTCGCTGGGAGCCGCTGGCTTGCTGGGACCCGGCGTTTTGGCTTTGCCACCGAAGATGGGCACGGAGAGGTGCGGCTGGAGGCCCAGGGCCGTGCCGTGCTTTGGTAGCCCCAGTTCATCCTCCTCGCCCTCCTCCTGGGGCAGCCAACGGAGCGCCCGGCCTGGGCCCTGCTCCAGAGCAGGATCCTCCTGGAGAGCAGCCGGTGGGCTGGATGTGCTCCATGTCCCCAGGTGCCCGGGGGTGCCTGTCCTGGCCTGTGTCCGGCCCCGCTTCTGGCGGAAGCTGTAATAGTCCAGGTCCTCTCCGTAATCCCTGGTGACCGGTGCAGGATCCTTCCCTTTGGCTCTGGGGGCCGGCCCAAAGCTCTGCTCCTTGGCCTCAGCAGGGGGGTCTGTGGGCTCACGGCTGTCCACTCCTTCCTCTTCCTCCTCCTCATCCTCCAGGAAATCTAGGGAGTGAAGGCAGAGATTAACACTCCGAGGCAGAGCCTGATCCCTGCAGGAGAGGAACCTGTGAGTGGAGGAGATGAGGCAGCAGAGGTGGGGCACCTGGGGATGCCCATACAGGGACAGTCACCAGGGCTGGCAGCTCCAGTTGCTGCCACTTATCCCCACCTCAAATCTCCCAACCCCACTCAATCCAGAAGCAAACCTGGCCTGCCAGGACTTTGCCAAGCTGTAAATTGACCAAGGCAGGCTTTGAACATCCTCTGGTTCCCCAGGACCACCCCCAGGCTCCACAGACATCCCCAGACTCCACAATGGGTCTGGTTTCTGCTGCCCACTGCTGAGGCCAACCCAAGAGATGTTGGAGAGAGAGCAAATCCCAATCCAGTCTCCTGCTTCCCCCATCACCCTGCTGGGATGCCAAGCAGGATGCCTGGAGGGGTGATGCTCTGCACAGCCCAGCCCTCCTGCAGCCTCTGGCACTGCTGCAGTCATCCTGATGAGCCACAGCTCCGAGGGGATGAGCTGCCAGCGAGGATGCCGGGAGCTCAGCCCGTGCCCAGGGATCCTGGTGACTCACTGTCAGGGCCAAGGAAGAGAAACGCTCGCTGCCGCGGATCCTCCTCCTCCTCATCCATCTTCATGTACTTGTAGAAGCCAAACCTGGGGATGGAGAGGGAAGGTGAGGGCCCGGGAGAAAGTGTGTGGGGAGGAGGTTCCCAAATCCAGGAGCACTGCCAGCACTCAAGCTGCTGCATGCATGGGAGATAGGGAAAGAGCCAGCCTGGAGTGACCCTTCCATGGGGGACAGGGACACGTGGCTGAGGATGCATCATCTGTCATTGTTGACATCAGCCCCCTGTGGGCAGCACCCCAAAATCCCAGCTCCCAGTACCTACTTTTCCAGGTAGAGGGGGGACTCCCTGTAGAAGCACTTGTTCTCTGTCTCCATGTGAGTGAGGCGCGTGAAGTCGTTGGGATACACAAACGAGAGGTAGACCTGGGCAGGTAAATGGTGCCGTGTCACTTGGGACACCAAAGTGACCCCCCAGCACCTCAAACACAGGGATTTAACCCCAACCCTCTCAGGGATTTAACCCCAACCCTCTCAGGGATTTAACCCCAACCCTCTCAGGCCGAGTCGTGCAAGCTCAGCCTGACCTTCCAGTGAGTGACGCTTCCTCCTGGATTTTACCCAGGTGGGAACATCCCTGCCCTGGGCTCCACTGTGGGAGCATGGCCCTGTCCCCAGGGAGACACTCACGAACTGCAGGCCCTGGTAGCGGGCGATGGGGAAATCCTTCACCACGTAGGTGGGGCTGTAGGCACAGGGCACCAGCACATTCTCCACGCGGGACGCCTCGATGGCAGGGGCTGTGGAGAAGCCCAAAGCATCCCAAACGTGTTCCCAGCAGAGATGCCACCACTCAATAGATGGGCAGAGGGTAGTAGGGATGCCCCAGGTACCCACAGCAGCCTTTTTCCTCCCCCAAAGCCTGCCAGGGATCAGCGTGGATGCGTTCTCAGGCACTTACTGAGGAAGAATGTGTCCCTGGGGTCGGCCTTAAGCATGTCAGCCCCGTGCTCGTCCTGCTGGGCCTCCCAGAGGTGGCTCCCGCTGTGGCTGGCCAAGGTCTGAGGGATGTGCTCCACGTGGTTCATCTTCAGGGAGGACTCATCTGTGGGACAGGGCCGGGGCTGAACCCCCGGGCACACCGGGAGCATCCTCCAAGGGCGCCTTTCCCAATCCCTCCAAGAGGGCTGGCAGCACTGTGGATGCCTCCTGCTCCCAGGGCAGGCAATGCTGCCCTCCCAGCCATGTCACAGACCCCGTGACTAATCAGCCTAATGATTATTGCATCGACTAATGAGGACCAGCAGATCCCAGCCAGGGCATCCTGCTCCCGTTACCACAGCCTCAAAAACAAGGGAATGCTCAAGACTGTAACTCCCAAGGACACAGGGGTTAAACCTTGGATGTCCTTCCTGCAGGTAACTGCAACATGAGCTGGTTTGTCTCCTCCTACCCAGGGATGAGGGTGGCATGTCACCCTTGGCCACCAAGCAGCCCCCAGGCTCCCACAGGAGTTCACCCTGCTCCCACCACCTCGGCCATGCTCCATGGCTGCTCCCTGCCCAGGAAGCCCTGCCTGCTGCAGAGCCACAGGGAAGCAAGATCCCCCTTCCCAAGCCCCAAATTATTCTTCTTGTAGCAGAGAAAAGCTTCCCAAATGTGCCCCTGCAGCTGGCTGAGGTTGGGCTGAAGGCTCTGGAAAAGTCTAGAGGGAGGGAGGAAGGATGGAAAGAAGGAAGGAAGGAAGGAAGGAAGGAGCTCTGCCTGCTGCTGGCAGCCGCCACCAGGACTGGGCTCCCCAGGGGTGACACAGCTTTGCCTCAGGGTGCTGCTGGGTCTGAGGGAGCCGGGAAGCAGGAAGGAGAAGCAGGAAGAGTTCAGGGATTTATCTGCATGCCATCTATCTCATGGGCATCCATCTCACTGGCACCCCTCATCCCTCTTGTCCCCACAGATCCTGCCTGCCCCCTCCTCCTTATCGACACCTTCCAGAGCAGGAATGATGACTGCTCCTGCTCTGTGCAGAGCGCCAGGCCAGGACCCATCCATCAAGCCCTTTCCTGCTGCCAGGGCAGGGGCAGGAAGCAGAAGATCTATAGATTTAATTAAACCTTGTGCCATCCATCCCCACTTCCACGACAGCTCCTCGTAACTCAGGGCCAGGCCCTGCAGCCAGAGGGGTCTTGGCAGGCAGGACGAGGCTGGAGCATCAGCAGAGCTGTGCTTCCATGCTGTGTTCACTCCACATCCCATTTTTAGCAGTATCTCATCTCGCTCCCAGCATCAATCCTACCCACTGCAGCCCTTGCATCTGTCCTTACAGCAGGCAGAAGGCCAGTGGGGGGATTCAAAGGCTGAGATGTCTCCCCAGGACTCAATTTCTCAGGTTCTGTTTTCCTTCCCATCTCTCCCAGCACATGGGGGCCCTGGAAAGCCTGCTGGCTGGGGCTGCAGGAGGCACCTGGCCCTTACCTGTGTACAGGGAGATGTAGGAGGAGTCAATCACTTCAAACTTCAGGCTGGGGAGATAAACTCGCCACTGGGAAAAAATAAAAGGAGATGGGGAATGAGCAGCAGGGTGGCAGGGGTCAGGATGCAGTTTGCCCAACCCTGGCACCCCAGGATGGGTCCTCCCTGTCCAGAGCTCTCAGAAACTTCCCTGCAGAAGAGGAGCAAGAGAGAGGGCTCATCCTGTCCCATCTCCTGCAGGGTCAGAGAGGGAAAGGCTCCTGTGGGTAGGATACAGGCTCATGCTGGTTCCCTCCGGACTGTCACAAATCCTGTGACCAAAGGACTCCTTTCCTCACGCCAGTGCTTTATAAAGAAGAGTTTGCCTTGATTTAAGGGGGTCTCCAGAGCTGCCTGCCCTGATTTAACTCCAGCATTTTAAAAGCCAATCTGGAGCCCTTGTTGGGACAAGCCCTTCAATGCCCCCAGGGGTGAGACACATCAGGGTCTTGCTTTTGTTGTGGATGTTGTTGTTGTCTCTCTCTGCACAGCTGAGAGGTTTTTCTGCACGGCTGGGCTGAAAGGCTCTTCACTCCCTCCCTCCAGCAAAAACATCCCATCTCAGAAACATCTCCCCCATCTATTTGTTTTCCCCACTATTTGTTTTTGCCCTAAGAAATGCAGATCTTATCGGGATAGAGGGGATGGGGAGGAGGGAGGCAGCCAGCAAGGAAGGGGTGTTGCCCGGCCTCCCTGATGCTTTGCTGGAACCAGTTTGACTCCAGTGATTAATGAGCTCTTTGGGAGAAAGGAAACCTTTGCTAACGAGCCAACATCTTCCCCTCAGCCAGCCTGAGCCCCTGACACAAGCTCCAAGCTCTGCCAGGCCTGTGCTGCCAAGGCAGGCAAGTTCAGATTTGAAACTCGTGGTAATTCCAAGGGGGAGAAAGAAGAAAACAGGGAATCACTCCATCACCTCTGCCACCACTCCCACTGCTGGGATACAGCCTGCAAAGTAGGACCTGCCTGCTCTGGACTCTTCTTGCCCATGGGAGTCCAATGGCAGGGTCTTTAGCTGCCCAAAGACCACCAGCAAGAAAGGAGAGCAGCACTCCATGCGTCCCAGTGTTATTCCCTGGAATAACCAGGGAAACAGCGACACTGACTTGTCCCCACTGGCAACCATGGGAGGGGGAAACTGGCTTTTCTCCAGGATAAAGCACTTGAACACACATGAGCAAAGCCCTGGCACTGGCTCTCTGTTCCTGGAAGGAGCCTGGCATGGCGGGGGGTGAGCATTTACTCACCCCAACTTCCACGTGATCCGAGCCCCGGTCATCCTGCTTGTGGAGCAGCTCAAAGTAGTAACGTCGGGAGGACATGAGGCTGCAGGGGAGGGGACACAACAGTCAGAGCCCAGGACCAGCCTGGGAAAGCCTCCCTGTCCTGCCCACGGGTGAAGAAAACCTTCCTGAGGCAAGGAGACAGGGAGCTGAGGAGGGTATCTGCTCCTCCATTCCACTGCTGAGGGGTTTTGTGGGATTACGGGGACATTGTGACATCCCTGTCCCCACGCCATCACCTGCCCCTTCAAACTGGGGATTTGGGGTCCAGCCCAGCGCCACGTGCCTTTTGGGAAAGGACCATGGCCCAGGGAGGTCAGAACCAGTAGCTCTGTGTCCAAAAACTCCATTCCCATGGGATGATCCCCAAGGACACACTCACCGCAGGGGCTTGGAGACTTGGGAGCTGAACTTGGTGAACTCTCCCGGTGCCGTCCACTCGGTGCCCAGCTGGGAAAGAAAGGAGGAGCATGAGAGCAGCAGGACACCACACCAAAGCTTCCCATTAGAGGAATGAACCCCAAGAAAATCCAGGAAGAAATGTTACATCTCCTGCTCTTCGGCAGCTCCAACCAAGAAGGAACCAAGGGGCTCTTTCAGAAGCCAAGCCAAGGCAGGCCTGGCCAGGGCATTCCCAAAGGAGCAGAGAGGCAGGAGAGCTGTCCCCAGCAGAGCCACACATGGAGCAGGGCAAGGCAGAGAGGTGATGCCATACCTTGCCCACAAATGCAGCCAGGCGGGAATTGGAGGGACTGTCGTCGGAGCTGAGCCAGAACTCTGAGTTGTCGTCTGATGCCACAGAAAACTGGAAATCCCCTGCAGAAAGCCATGGAGAAGGTCACCATCAAGGGACACAGGGACCATGGTAGTGTGGGCTCAGTCCTGCTGTCTCGTGGTGAGATAGGAAAGAGGGATGGGGCCACCCCAGACCTTACAGCATGGCTCTGTCCTGGATGGGAGCAGGGCTTTGCTCCCTTCAAAGCCACAGGAAAAAGGGGCTTTGCTCCAGAAAGACCCTCTTGCCCAGGAGCCTGGATTTGGGGACCATCTCCAAGAGCCCTTCTATCCTTCTGTGGCCAAGAAGGGAAAGGACACAGCATCTCCACATTACTGTGGAAAAAGGCCACACTCCATCACTCACCATCCTTGAAGGGATGGATGTAGCCAAAAATCCTCAGCCCGTAGTTCTTCCACTTGGGAGACACAGCCAGCTTCTTCACTGTGGTGCGGGTCTGCCAAGGAGACGGGCATGGATCACCTCCTCCATGTCTGCACTACCACCCACCATTCTCCAGCTAGGAATCACCTCCCCAAGCCAAACCCTGCAAGCCAAGGTCTTGAGGACCAGTGGAGACCCAGGGAAGGACGGGTGGACCCCTCTGCCGACCCCTGAGCACCTGTCCCAGGACTCACATGGGGAAAGAGTGGGAAGTGGAGGTTCTTCCTCAAGTGCCTCACAGCCCCGCCACACCAATCCTCGAAGACGTGCAGGTTTGCCTTCCCTTTGTACTGTGGGATAAAAGAGGGAGCTGAGTGGGGCTCCCCTCCTCCTCCATCACCTCCCAGGCTGCTGTCTGCCCACCCACCTGCTCGTTCCAGGGCAAGGCCTGCTTGGTCAGGTTGAGTTTGGGCTGGCTGCTGGCTCGGTTGGAACGCTGGCCTCTGGAAAACCAGCCATCCACATCCTGCCCATCGTTCTGTGGAGGAGCAGAGGGAGAAATGGGATGGGTGATCAGGGCCAGCACATCCTATGGATGTTGGATGTCTCAGTGCATTTGTGGTGAGGCCCTGGCACAGGCTGCCCAGAAAATCTGTGGCTGTCCTATCCCTGGAAAAGTTCAAGGCCAGGTTGGATAGGGCTTGGAGCAACCTGGGCTAGTGCAAGGTGTCCTTGTCCACGGCAGTGGGTGGAACTGGATGGGCTCTAAGATCCCTTCCAACCCAAACCATTCCAGGATTTCATGATCTAAACACTTAATTTTGAGTGTTGCCAAACCAAGGCGAAAGATTTCACAGCTCATGGCAAAGGAAAGCAGGAGGAGGCACAAAAATATTGGCAAGGTGTCACAGGCAGTAGTTTCAAAATGTTCCAGCTAAACTTGTTTCCTTTCCTCTGCCAAAACTGCTCCAAAACAGTGAGTTTTCTGTTCATCCAAAGGGTTTTCGCCAGTCTTGGGGGCTGCTGGAATTTTGGGCTCTCTCTCTCTCTAAAAGCACAGAGGTGATCCCTATATCCTGAGCAGAGGAAGCTGAATATCTCTCCACTCCCCCTCTTACTTTAAAGGGGATTAGGTTAATCCCATTGCTTGTGTCTTGTAATTTAGAGAGATTAAGTGAGCATTCACCTGCCTCCAGCTTGCTGATGGGTGACAAGGAAAAGCTAGGTACTTCTGGAGCCCTTCCAGAGTATTCCCCTCTTCTTCAGTTTCCCCAGAGCATCATCCCCCTCTTCCTCCACCCCTCAGGGCAGACACAGCACTGTCACCACAGCACAGCCCATTTGCATGCACAGTGCCAGGGAAATAATTAGCAAACTGCCTAAACAAACTCATTAGAGCCCCGGAGGAGGGAGCAGTGCCCTTGGAAGACCTCACGAGGGAGGGTTTTGTGCCAGGCTCACTGGAAGGATTCTCCCTTCTCCCAGGAAAAGCCAGGATGCAATTCCTGCTGTACCCTCTGTCCTTATCCAGCACCAGCTTGTGCCTCCTCTGGGAGGTTCCTGAGGTTTCTCCTTTGTCCATCTGTCCCTTATTTCTGAGGAGTGACCCACTGCTGGGATAGAGCAGGGAATACCTCGTGGCTTCCCCCTCCTGCCATCCCACCTGGCTGCCCTGCTATGAAGCCTCTTGATGACAACGAGGACAGGGACAGCAGGACCTTCAACAGGAAGGTTTGGTGACCTGCTGGACAGGGGACAGCAGGGTGACCTCGTGGCTACAATTCCCAGTGTGCTCCATCTGGGGTCTAAAGTGGCTCTCCAGTCCAGGACAGAGCAGAACACACGAGAGCAGGTGGCTTTGCCCAGAAAAGCAGGAATTGCAGAGTAGATGAAGCTGGGCCCTTCTCAGGGAAGCTGTGACCTGGAGCACGGTGTGGGATATTGGGGGGGGGGGATATCCCACCCAGTTTCAATGGGATATTAGTGGGTTTATCCACTGTGAGGGCAGAATCAGAGGTTCTGATGTACCCTGAGCTGGACAACGCTTGGAGCACTCTGTTCCCAGACCAGTGACCCCCCCAGGCCCCTTCCCAGCCCCGTTACCATCGGATCTTCCTCGTGGCTCTCGCTGGAATCCTCGGCTTTCCTGCGCCGCGCCGACACCGGGGCTGCCGCCGGCCGCCTCCCGGGATCTGTCACCTCCCCCGGCCTCTCTCCATCTGTGAGGGAGCAGAGAGGGGTCACACCACAGCCCTCCCATCCCTGCACCTCTTCTGGGGACAGCCCTCTCCCCGGCACCGGGAAGGAGAGGTGCTGGCATTGCCTCTGCTCCCAGAGGACAGGGACATGGAAAGGGGGGTGACACAGGGCTGCAATTCCCCTCATTCCATTTGCACTAAGCAGCTTTGCAGCAGCTCATCATCAGCAGGTTTAATTACACCCCCCACAGCTCCCAGCCCTTTACATAAGAGATGCTGGGATAAGCTGTTGGGGTCTTGCTCCCCTTCCATCCTCAGGGATGCATCCCTGCTTCCTGCATCTCCAAATCCCAGCTCTCCCAAAGCATCCCACAGCTCTGCCAAGAGCACATCAGCCCCAAACTCCCCCAGATATCATCCCCTCAAACTATGTTCCTCTTCAAAATCACACTCATATCAAAACCTTGCTCCCAGATCCATCAGCTTCGTTACTGTGCTGAGTTAATTATCCCCAACATTTGACTCCCCTCTGCAGCTCCTTTTCCTTGGGCAGGGAATTTTAAAGTTCCTCCAAAACAATGGTGCAGACTTGGAAAATGTTAATGTTGCTTTGGGGGGAGACATCCTCTTTTTCTGCCACCCCAAAATCCAAGGGGACCGGGGTAGCTTGGGGTTCAACCATTGCTGCCAGTGCACAGATCCACAGTTCAATCCGGAGCCAAGGGAATGATGGAGAGGTGGGTGTCCAAGATCCACCTCCACAAACACCTGTGGGTCCCCAAAAACAGCCACTCCCATGCAGCAATGAGGGGGAGCCCCGGGTGTGCCAAGCAGTGACCCCCACACCATAGGAATTGCAGGAAAGGGGTCACTGACTCAGTGCCAACAGAAAGAGGGTAAGATATCCCTGTCCCTCCACACCCTCCTTCCCACCACTAGCAAGTGCTGGGGGCTCCCACTCCCCAAAACGTGACTGCCACACGCAGGGAGGGGCTGGGGGTGCCTGGAGCTCCCGGGCACACACTTCCCACACCATTAGTATTCCAGCGGCCGCGCAGCCGGCGTCGCCTTGGAGATGGCAGCACAAATCCCATCCCCACGGCAGGGACAGGAAATTAAGCTCTAAAGCCCCTTCTTCTGCTCTCAGCCATTCTTCAGCCCCTGGCAGCCCCAGCTCGCTCCTGGCAGCTCCCCAGGCTGCCTCCTCCCCTCATTCCCGCACGCATCCCTCTTCCCTCCGAAAAGGGGAGCAGTGGGACCGGAGCCAGCTCTCCCTCCACACAGGGACAGCGTCATTCCCACCACACTGATCTGTGCATTCATCACGGCCACGGAGCTCAGCGCTCCCAAGGGACCTGCCCGGGGCTGGGAGAAGGGAGTGGCTCTGTGGTACCCACTCAGGGAATCTCTCCCGGCCTTGGAGGGGATAAACCTGCCTCCCGTGGGATTTGCCATGGACAAAATTCCCTGGATGGCAACCTGAGCCAGCAGCATCCCTGGCTGTATCTATCCAGCATGGATGTGGCCATGCTGCTTCACTCTCCTCCATGTCAGGATTGTGAACTGGTGGGAGCAAAGTGGGTAAAAAAACAGGAATTAATCCAAGCTGGGCAGGCTCATCCTTGGAGCTTTCAGGACCCAAAGCCACGAGCCTCCTGCTTGCTCCCCATCCCTTCCAAAGGGCTCCCACATCCAGGGAGGAGCAGAAGCACCGGCAAGGCTCCAGAAAAGGCTTCTGAGCTTCCATGCAATTCCCTGGCAATTTAAATACTGGAAAGTGACTTCTGGTCAGCTGTGGGGAACTGGGAACCAGTGCCATGGGATAAAGGGTGGGGAAGGGCAGTGCCTTTTGTCAATGAGCATCACTGCTCCCAAAAATCCCGAGTTCCTTTGGTCCCAACCACAGCCCTGCGGGAGAAGAAGAAGAGGAAGGAGAAGGCAGCACTGGGAGGAAGGAGGATTCCAGTTACTCCCAACATCCCACCAGGATGCACAACCCATTCCCTCAGCCAGCCTCCCTTAAGGACCAGAGAGGGTAGGACAGGGATAGGAGAAGGCCTGAGGACAAGCAGGGACCCACTGCCTGTGGGATGGGGATGCTCAGGGAAGAGATGGAAGCACTAAAAGCTCTTCCCTGGAGCCACGCCGATGCTTTGGGAGCAGCAAGCACAAACCATGGCACAAACCACCTCTGAGTCACAGCAGCCTCCAGACAGGGAGCCAGGATCCTTATCCTGGGGAGGAGGCCATGGATACGAGGGACCCACGCAGGGCACGGAGCGATGCCTCCCATGGGAGAAGCATCTCCCTGTTGTCCCGGCCCTGTAACTCCTCTGGGAAGCACAGAGAGCCTTTCACATCCCCACCTCCCGCCTCCTCCTCCCCAGCTCCAAACACAGCCCCTTTCTTCCATGCCGGGGTTTCTCCTGGCCCTTTTCCAAGCCCTTCGACGTGGAGGGAGGGAGGGAGGGGACATTTAAACCCCGACACAGCTGCAGCAGAGGTGGTGGCAGCGCCTTCCTTAAACCCAGAGGTTCCATTCCCAAATTTTCCCTCGGAGCAGGAGCATCCCTGCATGAGCCTCCTAACGAGGTGTTAAGTGATTATAATTTGCCAGAAAGGAATCAATACCACAAACCCCCCCTGTCAGTGCCACAGGGACAAAAATCCTGGCCACAACCCCAGGACAGAGGGTGGTGGCACCAATGGGGCCGAGAGGAATGGGGTTTGTGACCACCATGGGGACACAGGGCCCATCCCTGGACACCCCTGCCCTGCCCTCGGGCACTGCTGGGACCTGTCACTGCTTTGCTGAGGGAACTGGAGGAGCGAAGGGGGATTTTTTCCTGCCTCCCCCATTCGTTTGCTGCTGTTTTCCCACTCCCTGCCAGCCCTCTCAGCTGGAGCCATGGAAATCGATGAGGAATCACTGTGGCTGGCGATGGAGCTGCCATGAGACCACTCCAGCTGACAAACACCTACCAGGAGAGGCGGCTCAAACACTTCCACGCTCATAATCAGGATCTCAAATCCTTCCTGGGATTGGACAGCTCCCAGACTTCCCCCATTTCCCTCACTGTGCATCCAGTGCCCTTCAGTCCCACCTGCTCCAGCCCCAAAGAGAGCTGGGAGCAGCTCCCACGAGCCCCTGCTCCATCCCAAAACAGGGATGATGCTCACTCACAGCCCTCAGCACAAAGATTTGGTTTACTGGGATGCAGCGTCTGGAGAAGGCGACTGTGAAATGCTGAGAATTTTAGGGTGCATTTTATCCTATAAACATTCCAGCCTCTGAGCTTTGTGGGGTCACCATTCCAATTCCAGCTTTCCAGCCTCTTCCAGCAGCTGGCTCCCACCTGGCTCCTCATCCAGCCAAAATCCCTGTGTCCTGCCAGTGCCAAGGCCACTGACAACCCAGGTGCAGGCACAGGGAAGGGATGGAGGGGAGATCCAGGGCAGTGCTGGGAAGGAAAAGGATCCGGAACACCAACACAAAGAGAGCTCCTGGTGCTTGGGAAAAGCCATCCCTCACCTCCCCTGGCTTCAAGGGACAGTTTTGGGGACCCTCCAGGTGCCAAGGGGACCGTGTCACAGCCAGGCTGGGGGTAAGGGCCAGCCTGGAGTGGCTCAAAGCCACTCATGCCTCTGAAGAGTCACATTTTTGCCTTTGAAAAACCCAAAATAGGCAGTTGCCAAATTTTTTTTTTTTTTGCCATTGGGCACCCTACAGGAGCAGGGAATGGAGCCTGAGGCAATCTGGGAAGGGCTTCCCATATGGAGAAAGGGTTCCAGTGATACCCAAACCTGCCCACTCCCCCAGCTCCAAACATCCCTTTCAGCAGCAGGGATGGGACCTGCTTTCCCTGGCACTGAGACCCCACGTGGGTCCATCCAGGGAAACCAGCCTTTCCCAGCAGGGACAGGAGAGTAGAATGATGCCAGGAGAAGAAAAAGCAAATCCCAAATCCCACTGCCCTTCATCTTCAAAGGGCTCTTCTCATCCCCTTCCCTACCTGCTCCCAGCATCCCCAACAAAAAGGATGAGCAGGGCTCAGCATTTCGGGCTCCCAATTAAAATCAAAGGATCTGCTGAGACGGATCCCAGAGGGACACATTATCCCAAACCTTCTCCCTCCTGCTCTCCCAAAAGACAGGTCCCTGGGGGGAGGAGAACAGCCAAGGACAGGACACAGAGTATCCATCCCATCACTGCTGTGGGATCAGGGGGTTTTGGGAGCCCTCTGGACCATGGCAGAGGGGTGACCCAGGCCATGCCATGTCCAGCAGGCAGAGAGAGCCTCATTTCATCCATGAACTGGCTTCAGCACCCATCCTGTGCTCCCCAAACTCCCAAAACCTCACTGTTGGCACCACCAATACCCTCCGTGCTAAATCCCAGCAAACCCCAAGCCCCACACCCCCACTGAGAGCCACTTTAGGGCTTTATTATCATATTTTCCCAGGTCTTTTTTGCTTTTTCATCCTTTCCCTTTCCACCTGGTGCATCCACGTTTCCACCCCATTGCCTCGGCGCGGTTTCCAGCTGGGAGAGCACCGTAATGGCCTCGTTATTTCCAATGAGGAATCCGCGTGTTCAATTAGCCAGAGAAGGGTAATTATCTACTTGGAGGAGATGAGGAAAAGAGGGGGGTGTTTTATCAGGGATCAGCAGAGCTCCCAGCCCAGCCCCTGGATGCTCCAGCTCCTGCTGTCACCAATGGGGACACGGGGAGCCCTGGGATAATCTCACTGTGCTCGGTCTTCCCCACTTTACACCCCCAAAAATCCTCATGCCCTGCACCTGCAGAGCATCCAGCTGCTCACTGACATCCTGTTTAATGAGTAATTAACCTTTTTCCTTGTTAATTAACCAGGCAGCACCCCTGGCACAGACAGACAGGTCCTGGCTCATGGTGGCCAAATCCAAAAGTCATCTCCCAACTCCTTCTGGTGCACAGACCCTTGGGGTGATGCTGTTCCCCCAAACCCTTGCAACAAGTTTTTTTTTCCTTTTATGGTTTATTTCCTATGATCTATTCAGGGGGTTTTGGTTTGTTTTGGTTTTTTTCCACTCCATTCAATAAACACTCCCTGCCTCTCCCACTCTGGCAGCAGCAGGATGAGGGTCCATCTGTGCATGGCCAAACCCTTCCCCAACCTCCACCCAACCCCTTCACGTCCAAAAAGGTCGAGTGAGACCTCAACTCTGCCCTTCCCATGCCTTCACCCAGGTTTCAGGCACCCACTGGAAAATCCCAGTGCAGGGATCAGTATCTCCCTGGAGTCCTGTCCTGCACAGCTGGATCCAGCTTTCCCTGGAGAATCACCCACCTCTCCACACCTCATCCAGGAAAGGCACCCATGTTCCCAAGGGACAACACACCCCCACCCAATGCATTTTCCCATATCTCTTCCCACCTCCCAGACCCCATTCCCCACTAAATCCCAGCACCCCTCATTCCCAGTTTCCAGCCTTTCAAACTCGCTGGGACCCCCCCTCCCTTCTACAATAAAACCCATGGCTTTCCCCTGGAGCATCCTGAGGAACCAGCTGGGATGTAGGACACGCAGGGAGAGGCACCTGCCAGGCTCAGCACCTGGGAACATCCCAGCACACAGCATCCAGCAGGAAAACCACGGCTCACCCTCGCACTGCTGCACCCCAAACCCCAGAGGGACCCCGATCCATGGTTTTCCCAGGAACAGAGACAGCGATCCCATGCCAATTCCCCCTGCCCGAGGCTCAGAGGCCAGACATGGTTTCCCAAACACCGGGATAACAGCAGGGCCAGGGGAAAGCGCCTCGGGATAATGGTGGGAACATAAGGAAAATCCCCTCGGGAACACCAGGCAGACCCTGCGGCTTTCCCCACCACGGAGGATCCCGCAGGGAGTCGGCAGCCCCCGGTGCCCCCCCTCCCTCAGCAGCCTCATTTCCTGCCTCTCTCATTCGCATTATCCCGATTTTACCATAAGGCCCAAAAATTTGCAGGATCATGCTGCTGCTCCGCTCGGAAACTTTGGGTTTTCCAGCCGAGAGGCTTTGCCAGCCGCCGGGACCGCTCTGACCCGCTCGGGAAAGCCTTTCCCTCCCTCCTTTTAGTGCTCCATGGGCACTAAATCCCGTCCCCTTCTCATTTTTTAGGACAAAACGCGCTGGGCGAGGTCAGTCCCAGCAGGAACGCTACGGCTCAAGTTTCACCCAGCAAATATTCCGAGCCTCTTTGTGTCTCCCCGGGCATACCAGGGATGTCTGCCACGGGAAAACCGGGACCGAAAGGACACGAAGCCGAGCTTTAGGGCACCTGTCCCTCCGGAGCATCCCGGATTCCATCCCGGCCGCTATCCCAGGGCGGGAGAAGAAAGGAATTTTGTTGTTTTTTTTTTTTTTTTTATAGCAGAGAACCACAGGCTGAAAAAGTATTGGGATGGGATGGGGAGGGTTGGGAAAGGATGGGAACGTCGGGAAGGGATGGGAAACAAGAGATTGCCCCTTCCAGCAGCGGCGAGCGGCTATAAATGGCCTCTTTGTCATCGCAGCCAAGGCAGCGGGAGGAAAAATGAGGACGGAGCGGCTCGAGGGGGGATAATGAATGTCCCGGCCGGTTTGGGGGCCCTCCTGGGTGTCCCCTCCTCCCGAAGGTCCAAAGCCGGGGCGCGGAGCCCACGGAGGGGTCCCGCTCGCCCCAAACCCACGCGGGTGATGCGGGACAGAAACCCAGCGCTAGAAAGGGGGGGGTCTCACCCCTGAGGGGATGCTCCGAGTCCCCAGCGTGGCAGGGGGACCCTCAAACCCCAGGTGCTCTGAGAGCACAGTGCGGGGGGGAGCTCCGGCACCCTCTGGGGGCCCCCAAACCCCAGGTGCTCCGGTACCCCGGAGTGGAGGGGAGGAACCACCATCCCTTGGGTGCTCCCCAAAGCCCCCCGAGGCACCGCTCCGAGGCTGCCAGCGACCCCCTCCATCCCCGTTACCTCTGCCATAGGCGAAGGGGAGGCGCAGGGCGCGGCCCTGGCGCACCAGGCTGATGTGCAGGTAGGTAAACCAGGCGGCCGAGGTGAGCAGCGCCAGCAGCAGCAGCAGCTTCAGCTGCTTCCGGAGCTTCTTCACCGGGAGCCGCGGCATCCTGCCGCCCGCATCGCCCCCGCCGCCACCACCGCCGCCGCCGCCGCCACCACCGGGCTAACCCCGGCCCATGAGGTCCCCCGCCCTTCCAGCCCGCGTGCTCCGGGCTGGCTGTAGGGCGGCTGCGGCTCGTGGGGCCGGGGCTCGGTGCGGGGCTCGGCGGCCCCGGGCCCGCCGGTGCATCGCCCCCCTGCGCCGCGCCCGCGGGGGGAATGAATGAGCGGGCGCTGCTCGCAGCCACGCCCCCATCGAGGAGCGACGGCGGCCCTGGCCAATCGCAGCGCGCCAGCCGCGGGCTCTCCGCCAATGGACGCGCCTTGGGGGCGGGGCCTGGGAGGTGCCGCGCGTCTCCACGCCAACGGTCCGGCATCCCCGCGGGGCGCCGCGGGTGCGGCCATGTGGGGCGCGGGGGGGAGCCGTGCCCCCGGTGCTGCCCCCCGGCCTGTGCGGCGGGAGAGAGGGGCGGCGACGAAGTGGAACCGAACAGGGTCTCCGTGCCGAGGGGACGGAGGGATCGACACGATTGATGACGTGGGTTTCGACAGGGCCGCCCCCCGACCCTTCCCCCCCGCGGCGAGGATGGTACATTCCCGCCTGGCAGCGGCGGGGGCTGCAGCGCCCGGCCCGGCCCGCTGGGGGCGCTACCCGCAGTCACGGACCGGCCCGGACCCTCAGGGATCCCACGGGAACAGGGGCGGGATCCCCGGGATTATCCCGGGAAAATTAGTGCGGGCATCCCCGGGATCATCCCTCCGCTGGATGCGGAGATCCCATGGGGCTGAGACCCCCGACTCCCACTGGCTGCATGCAGGAGTCCCATGGGGGCTGCATTCCCGGAATCCTCCCTGCTGGGCGCCGGGATCCCCAGGATCCCCCTCGCTGGATGCACAGATCTCGGGGCTGAGACCGGCCGCAACTCACGGCACTGATGTGAGGGCTGGTTCTTCCTTCTGCAGCGCAGGGGTAGAAAACAATGGGATTTTTTCACTCCTCTCCCATCCCACAGGTTGAGGGAATTCCCCTCCTTGCTGCGGCTCAGGATAGGGGCAAACACAGGGGAGAAATCCGTTATTAAAGGAAGAAATACACCCACGGCTGGGAAAACTAGAGGGCACCAATGCGCTGGGCTGCGATTCCCAGAAATCAAATTCCAATTTCTAGGGCGGGACCATGCTTGTTCGGTTCAGTTAATCAGGAACATTCCCGAAGTTGCCAGTAAAAGTTTCCAGGACAGCGTATCCTGGGACTGCACTAACACAGTTCAAGCACTCGCACACCGTAAAGCCTGAGGGGGGGATTCCTTTAAGGCGCAGCCAGAGCTTTCCAGACATCCCAAATGGCACCCTCGAAAAGTGTCACCTCTTGGCCTCAGCCCTGTGTTTGTGGGAGATGGAGGTGGGCTGGGGGATCCAGCGGGATTTGGGGATTTCACAGGAATTAGGGACAGAGAAAGAGGGAGGGGTAGGAAAGAAAAAGGGGGCAATGAAGAAGGCAAAGAAAGAGGAAGAAATGAGGAAAAAATAAAGCGGAAGAACAAGGTAAGGAAAAAAGCAGGCAAATAAGGGACAAAACAGGGGGAAAGGGAAAAAAGGGACAACACAACTGATTACAAAAAAACAATGAAAGGAAAGAATGGGATGAAGGATGAAGGGAGGATAGGGGGCAAAAGAGGTGACAAGTAAAGGGACAGGGGAACAAAGGGGTAGAGAAAGAAAAGGGTGAAGCAAAAAGAGGGCAAAGCACAGGTACAGCTGGAGACAAGGAAAAAAGCCGGCAATGAAGGGGCGAAGAAAGAAGAGGCAAAAGGGGTAAAGAGAGGGATAAATCAGGAACAAGGACAGCGGGTCGGGGGTTCTCCCTGCCGCGGAGGAGGAGTCTCCTCTTGTCCTTACAGGGGCGTCCAGAGGGGCGGCCTCTTCCCGCTCCGTCCGAAATCTTCGGGAAACGAAACTACCGCCGCTGCGCCCGCCTCCCCCGGTGCCGCCACCTCCTCAGCCCCACGCGTTCCCTAGGTGCCGCTACCGCCGAACCGCAAGGGATGCAGCAGCAGCCACTGCCGCCCTACGAGGTGCTGCCGGCCGGCGTGAGCATGGAGGACCTGCCCCGGAGCACGACCATGCTGATTGAGGACACGCCGCCGCCGCCCCGGGACCACCTGGTGTGGTCCCTCTTCACCACCCTGTACGGCAATTTCTGCTGCCTCGGCCTGATGGCGTTCGTCTTCTCCGTCAAGGTGGGGAGTACGGGGGGATACCAGGGGTGGGGGTGGCCGCGGGGATCCCACTGAGTCCCTGACCTCAGGGACACTCATAGAGCCCACTGAGCTCCCGGCCCCAGGGTGGCTCAGGGACCCCACAGAGCCCACGTGGATCCCACTGAGCTCCTGGCCCTAGGGTGACTCAGGGACCCCACAGAATCCCCTCTTCACAGACCCCTGACCCCACGGAGTCCCAGCTGGAAGCTCTGGAGATAGCAGGGGTTTGAGGAGGGGAGGGCAGTGAGCACCTCAGGGTATCCTTGGTGTTTTGGGGGGATTCAGCCCAATCCGGCACCTCCAGCCCCTCTCCCAGCCTCCTCCCACAGCTCTGAGCCCCACGGGATGCCCCACTCCTGCACCCCTGACTCTTCCTCTGCTTGCCTCCAGTCCAGGGACCGCAAAGTGCTGGGTGACTACAGCGGGGCACAGAGCTACGCCTCCACGGCCAAGTGTCTGAACATTACGGCCCTGGTGATCAACATCTTAATCGTCATCATCGTTGTCACCATCGTCGCCCTGGCCGCAGCCGGGGTCCTCAGTCACATGAACCCCCCATCCTCGTACGGGCCGAACCCTTTCTCCGGCAGCACTTAGTCCCCTCCTTGCCCCGCGGGCTGTGCTTCCCACCCCAGCCTGCCCGGAGAGTTCCCCTCACCCCTCTGAGCCGGGGAGCTCGTTCCTGTTATGAAAATTGCAAACTGATCAATCCACAGGCCCCTCGTGGGAGCCTGCTGCTGTCCCGTCCCTCTTTTGTGGAGCCCTGGCTGATGGCTGTCCTCACTGGAGGTGTCTGGGGATGGATGCTGCTCCCCAGAGAGGAGCGGAGCATTCCCAGCCCCACTGTTGCTTGCTTGCTGTTTTGTTCTGGGTCTGGAGCCCCCCCTCGCCTCACAGTTATTCCAAGGAGGAGCACCTGGTTCAGAGAAACTCTGATATCTTAAATAAAAGTTTATTTCACTTTTGGTCCGTCTTGGTTTCGTATCGTGAGGAAGTGGTTTGGGGTTTCCTCCACAGCAGCTTGGCCGGGTGAGAAGCACTATCAGCCCGTGGGGTGTGCCTGGGCGGGGGGAAACTGTCTCTCATCACAGAGACAATGCTCAGGGGACACACCAGGGCCCTGAACCCGGATACCGCATCCACACGGGGTATGAAGCTCTTCCTCCTCAGGAAGGGCTGGCAGCAAGCAGAGCTGAGGGCAAGGTGGCTTTGGTGGAGCGGGATGTGCAAAGGGCTTGAGCAGGATGAGCTGGAACGGGGTTGAGTGGGGTCAGCAGGGCTGGAGAGGCTCCCAGAGGGAAGGGGCTGGTGTGTGCTGTGGCTCCATCCTGGATCCCCTCACTAGGGCTGGATTCCACAGCTCTCCCCTGCAGCCAGGTGATTTGGGATCTTGCTGTGACTCACAGGCCCCGTCCCACTTCCTTAGAGCCTGATTTTCCTGGGGAGCACTGCCCATTTGCCTGCAACAGGAAGCAGGGAATGAATTCCTTGCCTTGTTTCGCTGGCATGCGCAGTCTTTGCTTTCGCTATTAGACTCATCCCAGCCCACTGGTTTCCTCACATTTACGCTCCTCATCCTGCAAGGGAGGGAGCTCTGGCCAGAGGAAGCCACACCAAGCACCAGCCACGCCTGTCCCTCGGCTGGAAGTGGAAGAGCAGCGGGTGGCCATCCTCTCATCTCCCTGCTGCCTCACACACGTGCCACTCCCTGCCCGGCTCCGGCAGAGTCCGGAGCGACCCCGGCAGGGACATGGAAAATCCTGGCCTCAGCCCACCTGGCAGAGCCTCAGCTATGCAGCTGGCCTGGCCTTCCCCTTCACACTCCTCACCCTCGGCAGGCCCCGGTGCTCGGGGCTGGGGCCCCTCAAGGATGGGAACAAAACCGTGTTTTTCCCTTTCCCCACGAACATCAGGCTCCTGCCAAGACACCACACTCGTAAGATGTCAGAAAGCCCACTCACAACCACAGCGGATATTTGTTGCAGGATATCTGGCACTGAGCCTCTGGTGAATCATTTTTTTGCCCTGCTTTTTTCCTGGAAAACACGGGCTCCTTGCTGCAAACAGGATCTGCTGCCTGCCCAGCTCCAGGGTTGGCCTGCCCAAACCCCAGAACATCCAATGGCAGCTCAGGCCAACAAAGGCCAAGATCCCCTCTTCCTCCTCCCTGTTTTTATCAACAGCTTCCAGTGCAATTATAAGAGCAGCCCCACACAAGCCAATATGGAAGAAATTTACCCTTTCCCAGCCCAAACCAGTCACTGGCAAAACCTCCCTTAAGCCTGTGACCACTCCAGGCTGCCATGGACAGCTCCCCCACAGCCCGTCTGTCACCTAAACTCGGGAAGAGAATAAAATCCCTCCAGAATGATGTTTTAGCGACAGAGAATGAGGCTTTACTTTGCTCTGGCCAGGAATGAAAAACATTCCATCCACACACAGCTCCTTACCTGATGTTTCCCATATCTATACAGACAAAAACCCAAAGAAATTCTCATTCACTGGTCTTAAATAACACAATTCTTAGCATTCTATCTCCTGTCGGTTTATGATCCGTCCGCCTTCGATGCTAATTTGGTCCTCATTTTTCGGTTCTCTCACCGATCAATTTTCCAGCCCCAGCGTCTCCAACCACGCCAGGGAGGTGATGTTGGTCAATGCTCGCTAATGGTCGCTGATCACCTCTGTATCTTCAGGTTACTCCCGAGCTGTGGATATTCAGATCATCGGCAACAGAGCCTTTCGAAGAGAAACTTGAATTCCCTTCCCCCTGGGCGAAGGCGAACAAACCCCTGAAAAAGTCATTTAAAAAATTACACTTTGTATCATTTCCAACATCTCCAACGGCCCTCAAACCTCCTCGGAGTCCTCAGGATCCCCTCAGAGCCTCCCAAGTCCCCCTAAGTCCCCCCTACAGCTGCCCTGCATCCCCAGACTGCGTGGGGTGGGGGTCCCGGGGGCCGTGCCCCCCCTCCCTCTGCGGGGCGGTGCGGGGCTGGTCCCCCGCCCTGAGCGCGCTCCGTCCCCGTTCCAGGCGTTCATTCCCGGTCATGGAGCCCAGGCAGGCGGACGTGTCCATCCCACTGCAGTCCTCCGGATGGGGGGCGGCCGCCCCCGGGCCCCGGTCCGATCCGCAGCCCCGGGACTACGTGCTCTGGTCGGTGTTCAATGTGCTGCTGTGGTGCGCGCTGGGCGGGCTGGGCTGCCTCGGCTTCCCCGCGCTCGTCTACTCCATCAAGGTGAGGGGGGGACTGGGAACTCCCGCCAGACGCCCTGGATCTAGTCCTGATCGGCGCCGGGACCCCCAGCCAGGCCGACCCCCAGCCAGCTCCTCTCAGGACTCCTCGGCTGAGCCTGTCACGGGACCCCCGACATGTCCCGACTGCCTCCCTAACTCCGGGCTTCCCATCCAGCCCCACCCGGGACCCCCGAACAAGCCTGACTCGAACCTTTCCCTCAGCCCGGGATCCCCCAGTCCCGTCCCCCTCACCCCCAGCCCTCCCTGGCACCACCCCGCTCCTCTCCCCCCTGCCTACCCCCCTCCAAACCCCTCTCCCATCCCCGATTCCCACATCTAGTCTCCCATCCCCGATGCCCCCATACCACCCCACCCTGAGACCCCCAATGCTCTGTGCCCCCCTCCGAGCCTGCACCCCCCGTGCCCTGGGTGACACATCCCTGTGATCCCAACACAACCTTGCGGTCACTCCCGGGTGGGTTGGCCCCCTAGCCAGTGCCCCCCACACCCTGAGCCCCCCCTTTGCCCCCCAGGCCCGTGACTGCAAGTTGGTGGGCGACCTGGAGGGCGCCCGACGTCACAGCGACCGCGCCAGGGTGGCGAACATCATCTGCTCCGTGGTGGTCGCCGTCGTCGGGCTGATCTTCATCATCATCACCGCCATCTTCATCGCCACACTCAGAGCCACCTGACCACCGCCTGGCCCCACCCGCGGGGTGCTTTCCCCCCGCCCCTGCTTCCAGATTGTGCCCGCTCGGGGCGCGGGGGCGAAGGGAATGACCCCCGGTCCCCTCGCTGCCCACACCGCGGGTGTGGCCGCACAGGTTGGGGCGTGGGGGACAGCCACCTCCCTTTGCTCTTCTCACGCGCGTCCTGGCACCTGTGACACACCTGTCGGTCACCGATGCCACCAATAAAGTTCGTCCCGCCAAACCCCCTCGTTGTCTCCTCATTCACTGCGGAGAGTCCTCGGGCATCTTTGTGACGTCCTCCCCCTCTTCCTCCTGCTCCCCTCCTTGCCTTCATCCTGCCGCTTCCAGCTCAAATCCTAAGGAAGTTTCTTCCCAACATCTTGGGCATGGCAGAAAAAGAAATTTAAAGCCCTTCCGTGTGTTTTTTGCTGCCCGCGCCCCCCACCCTGCAGCCTTGCCTCCCCCCCTGCTGCCGGGGAGCCCCATGGATGTGGCTCTTCCGCCTTTCCACATTAACTTCCCATTTCATCCATCCGGCAGCCCAGAAGTGCTGCCGAGAGGTGTGTGGGGGGTCTGCCCTGCCCAGCACACCTGGAGGGTGGTGTCGGAGGTACCTGTGCCTGCCAGCGCCGTGGTGGTCCTGAGGTCCGATTTGGAGTGACCCTCCTGCGGTGTCAGTCACGCTGGGGCCACCCGTGTGCTCCTCATCCCGGGAGGAAGGCTGCCTATAAAAAGCTCGTCGCCATCCCAGCCTTTCTGTGGGACAACCGCATCTCTCAGGGCTGTAATTTCCCAGCTTTATATTTAGCGGAGCAGGGATATAAAAGGGGCTCCGGCCGTGCTGCCCCGAGGCTGCCGGCGCCGCGGGTGCCCCTCTCCGTGGCCATGGACACCTCGTACCCACGGGAGGAGCGGCCGCCCCCCAAGCGGGGGCCGCCCCCCGCGCCCCGCGACCACCTCGTCTGGGCCATCTTCAACACCCTCTACATGAACTTCTGCTGCCTGGGCTTCGTGGCGCTCGCCTTCGCCATCAAGGTACGGCACCGGAGCGCTCGGGGGCTCCGGGAATCCCTCCCATCCCCAAGGAGGCACCGAGCTCTTGGGATAACTCCCGGGCGGGCTGGGGCGGGCAGATCCCGACACTCTCCATAGGCAGGTGACACCTGCCGCTGGTGAATTCTCCCTGCTTTTCCTGCCACTGATTCCACTGAGGTTGGGGGACAGCCTTGGACAACCACAGCCCCCTGCCCACCACCCGAGGAGCAGCTGTTTGATCCTAAAAAATGCCATGGGGGCCGTGATGCCCCTAACCCCCGCCAGGAGCAGGTCCAGCTGTGGAAAGATGGGGACAAGCAGGGACCAGAGTCAGAGAGGCTCCGGAGGAAGCAGGAGGGAAAATCCCAGCTCCAGCTGAATTGGATTGGAATAGAAAGACGGGGACAGGCAGGGGCTGGAGCCAGCCAGGCTCTGGGTGAAGCAGGAGGGAAAACACAAGTGGGAAAGGATGCAAGGCCAGAGAGAAGCAGGCATGGAGGGATGGAGGGATGGATGGATGGATGCATGGATAAATTGTAGGTTGCAAGGGGGGACACAGCCTGGAGCAGGAAGGGGCTGCAGGAAGGGCTGTGGGAAGGGGGTGCAGGAGGGGGTTGAGGGAAGGGTCTCTCCTGGGCTGTTGCAGGCTCGGGACCGGAAAGTGTCCGGGGATGTGGAAGCTGCTCGGCACTTCAGCTCCAAGGCGCGGTGCTACAACGCCCTGGCCACGGCAGGCAGCGTGCTCCTGCCTCTCCTGCTCGCTGCCCTCATTGTCACCGGTGTCATCCACCTCTCCAAGCTGGCCCAGGAGTCCGTCGGCTTCTTCACCTACCAGTTCAGCGGGAGCGACGATGAGGACCAGTGACCCTGGGAGAAGGGCTGGTGGAACCTCCTCTGCATCGCTGGTGGCCCCCAAAAAGGCCACCACCCCTCTCTGCCACCCTGCTCCCCGCCCTGCTGTGAGGGCACAGTTATTTTTGTTTATCCTGTGGGGTTTTTTACCTCCCATTATCCCGTGTGAAGCCCCGACTTCTGTGGTTGCTATTTAAATCATTAAACGCTTCACACAGTGTGAGTTTCTGCGTGTGGAAAGGGGCAGGGGGGTGCCAAATAGGGAATTTTGGCTCTGATGGGGCTCCTGGCAGCCAGGAGACATCATCATTCCCATGGCCTTTAGGGCTACCTCTGGCCACCGAGACCCCCAGGACAGAGGAGGGGAGCAAGCAGAGATGCTCCTGGTCCTCGAGGGAGCAGGATGAAGCAAATAGGGTGTTCCCTCCCCAATTCAAAGGGGAGCTGAGACCTGCAAACTCATTACAGCAACACAGACATCCCCAGCCAGTCCCAGCCAGGACAGAGGGGGAGCTGGGATGCACCCCCACTGCTCCCTGCTCTCCCTGCCTGGGCTGGAGATGGCTCATTTTGGCACTAAAGGACCTCTTTTTGGAGGATAAAACCCCTTTATTGCCAACTAGCCCTGGCTCAGAGTAGGGCTGTATCCCAGCCGCATCCAAATCCCAATCCCGGTGCAGTGCACAGGGCTGGGGACAGCGTGGTCCCTTTGTCGTGCCAAGAGCTGCCGCTAATTAGGGGCTGGTGGCTCTGATGAGGCCGGAGCAGGACCCGAGTAATTACACGGCAGCGGGAGAGTCCCTGCTCCAGCCCTAAGCATTCCCAGATGCTTCGGGACACGGAGCAGCCGCGGGGCTTTTTTATAAACCGGGCCAAGATTCCTGGGGTTGGTTTGGCCAGGACAGACCCCTCGGGGCAGGGAACGCCTTCGGCATTCCCTGCTCCCACCCAGGGCTGCCCCGGGGACAGGGAGGGTGTGGAGGGGAGGATCCTCTGCAGCCCTGAGTGAGGGGCTGGGGGTACCATGCCCACCCTGTGTAGGCACAGGAATTCCTTGGGGATTTCCTTAGGAAACGCCCTGAGCAAACCCACAGCAGCTCTTTGCTTGCTGCTCAGGCACGGGAAAATGTTTGTCACCATCTGACAGGATAATGCTACAGATCACTGATGTCCAGGCTTCCTGCAACCCTTCAGACGCCAAGTGAGAGAGGATTTAATTCCAGAAGTGCTTGAAAAGAGAGGGAAGAACCTAGATAGGGGTTTAAAAACACACGAGGGATGTTACACACCAAGTAACAGGAACAGAGCTGTGTGCTGCCCACACGGGGTTAAAAGTCTTTCAGCTGCATATTTTGGAGTAATATTTAGTGCCAAAACATCATTCATCTGGTGAAACAGCACTGGCTGAGCCCCTTGAGCCCATGAAGCAACACACGGGGAAGGCAAGGACCAGGGCAGGACATGCTGAAGGAGCTGGAGTCAGGAATGGGCTTCCTTACAAACACAAATATGCTGTGAGCATAAACAACTCCTGAGCGTTTAGCAAACAGTTCGAAATGGTCATTTTCAGGTTTGGTTTCCTCTCCTGTGTTGAGTAAGAGATGTGTGGAGGGGAGTGGGAGGCTCAGACGCGGTGACAGCTCCAGGGACATGTGACCAGCCAGGGCCACAGGGACAGGTGGCACACAAGGACAGGTGGCACACACAGTCCCGGAGGGGCAAGGGCCTCCTGGCACAGCCTGACACCCCCTTTCCACCCACCAACATCCCAGATCTGCCGCTCCAGTGGGCAGCACTCGGATCAGTCGGGGTTTAGGGTGTCCTGCTGGGTGACCTCTGGATCCATCCAGGTGCTGTGGGGAAGGAGACGCTCTGCCCTGCCACAGAAAAGCTTTGTGTGAGAGATGGGAATGGTTTCTTCCCAAATTATTTCAGGGAGCAGATCCAGGCACTGCTGCCATACCTTCCCACAGGGGAAAGCACTGTCCTGATTCCAGCACAGCTTCCAGGGGAGATGCTGGAGGGTCCTGGGAGGTCTCAGTCACTTCCATCCTCATCTCCTCCCTGGTGATGGCGACCTCCAGTTTGTTGCCCAAGTAGGAGATGCTGGAGATTTGCAGCTTGGTGATATCGTCAGGAAAGGTGGGATCGAAGAGCAGCCTGGACCTTGTAATCCTGGAAAGGCAGGAGTGTGTCAGGGTGGGAACAGCAGGAGCCACAGAGGAGCCCAGCTCGGGGTGGGGGAGCAGCCACCTCTCCAGGCATCACCATCTCAGGCACACCAGAGGAGTCTGAAATCCTTGGTGCATCCAGGGATCTCTGGGCAAATCCTGAACACACTGATGGAGCACCTGGTGAGGAGCTACTGGGACTGCCATTCCACAGCCCACCCCAAGACATTCCTGTCACATTCCAATTCCACAGCTGGGACCTGAGGTTTTCATGAGGTTAGATTTCATCTTTTAAAAAAAGCAGCTCAATTCCCTTGCTGCAGTTCAGAGCTTGGCTTCAGCAGCAGCTGTGCTGGGAATGCCCTGCTCCTCTCAGAGCAGGTGACCCTCAGCACCCACCTCAGCTCCCACACCCGTGGGATGGAGGGCTGGAAGCTCAGCACAGCTGTTCGTGCTCCTTTCCCAAAAACAATGGAACAAACATCCCAGCTCTCCCTCCATCCCTGAGCCACAGCCAAGCTGCCTGTGTGGGCGTTGGCTCCGGGTGAGGGAAAACAACGGCCCCTCTTGTCCCTGACCCAAATCCTGGCGCATGAGAGATCTCCATAACCAGCTCCAGAATGCTGAGAGGGTTCGAGGGAGGCTGGGGGGCCTGGGGAGCCCCAGAACTGCACAGGATCCGTGTCCTACGGCAGGAAAAGCGGGAGCGTGGCTGCACAATGTCATCACCACCTCTGGAATTTGGCCAGAGTCCCAAAGCTGTGGCTCAAGCCTGTGCCACAAGGGGTCTGAGCTGGCACACACTGGGCACCTGGAGACATCCCAGCACGGCCAAAGCTGAGATTTCCATCTGGGAATACAGCAGCTCACACCCAGTTCGGCCAAGGAATGGGGTGGGTTTCCCAGCAGCTCTGGCCACACACACAGAGTGAAAACACATAGTTAGGGCTGGAATAGTTAGGGAATCCAAAGGCTTGATCCAGCCTCAATTAAACCAGGAATAAGCTGAAGAGACAGTGACTCCAGGGTGGAAACCACCATAGCTCCAAAATTACATGAACAGCTCCGTGTTTTCCCAGGGTATTTTAAAGCTGAGGTGATCCCTGCTCAGTACTTCACTCCAGGGAGGCTCCCGGAGCCACACGTGAGCAGGGAGACCACAGTGAGGCTGCAGGAGGCGTCTCCTCACCACATCCAAAGGAGACGGGATGATGTTGCTGCTGAACCAGAGAACAGGCTTCGAAAATGGCATTTTGCTTCCCAAATGTGACCTCTAATGAGCCTCTTACCTGTTCCCAGCTTCACTCCAGCCAAACAGGGACATTTTAAGGGATAAATGGTTGCCTGGGAGTTAAATTTGACACAACTGGTCTCACCTGAATCCCGTGAAGCCGAAGAGGACGACCTGCAGGAATCCACCCATCCCTGTCAAGAAGTTCACAGCTCCTGACCCATCTGAGTTCTCCACCCAGACCTGCTCCAGCACGAGAAAGAAATGGTGCAGGAGTTGATTTGAGATGCTCCAGGCAGTTCTGTGGGTTTCAATCCCATTGTCACCTGCCTGGGAGCAGGAGGGATCTGCAGCCCCACCACTCACCTTGAAAGGCTCTGTGATGTTGCTGAAGCACTTTTCCAGCTGGCTCCAGGCTCTCTGCAGCTCCTTCAGCTCCAGCCAGCCCACGGCAAACATGCTCTGCCAGAGAGGGAAAGGTGACAGTGCAGGGGAGCAGCACCAGCTCTGCCATCCCTCCCATCCAGAGCGAGCATTCCCAGAGCACATCCCAGCTCTGCACCGTCCCCTGGATGGAGACACCCCCCCGGGGGGAATCCCAGACTGGGCTCTTCCCTCTCCTCACCCAGGTCATGGCTGGCCCAGCCGGGTCAGTGACGGGCTCGTACATCTCCAGGTCGTTCCTCCGGACCTCGGCACTCATGGGATGCATCAGTGGGAACCCCAGCAGGACCACATCTGCCTGTTTCACCGGCTCACCTGGGAACAGGGCTGGTCAGACAGGGAGCAGCTCCCAAATTTCCCAAGTTTTGAGCCCAGTGATGAGAAACAATTCAGTGAGGCAGGAAAAGCACCCCAAGCCCAGCTTGTTGCACATTTTTTCTTTTGCCATTACCAAATCTGAAACAGTTGGAATTCTGATCCTTCCAGGATTAAAAGTGTGATCCATGGCCACCTCCATTGGCTGCTTCCACTGCCTCCCCACTCACCTGGGCTGTAGCCATCGTACTCAGGGTGATATTTCCTCTCCTCATCAAAGGGCACTTTGATTCTCCTGGCACGGTCCTCCCACTCCTCTGGCGCCGGGAGCAGCAGGTCCCGAGCCATGTCAGCGGCAAAATTTAAGCTGGAAAGAAGGAGGAACAAGGTTTTATGTCAGGGATGAGTGATGGTGAGAGGAGAGAAGGGACAGAAGGAGCTGCAGAAAAAGCTGCTGTGGGAGAACAAGGGGTAGAGATTGAGCCAGAGGTTACAGCTTCCATCACGGAGCCAGGAGCCTGTTCCTGTTCTCCAGCTGGCTAACAGCACAGACTCCCCATGGAATGCCAAGGGAGAAGAATGGAGATATCTCTCAGCCTCACATGGACACTGAAAAGGTCAGAGGAGCTGGAGGAGCCCCCACTCTTCCTCTGACTGCACAGGGGTGACAGGGAAAGGGGTGTGAGCAGAAGGAGGAAGGATCTCCTTGGGTTCCCCACTGCTCCCATCCCTGCAGAGTGCCAGGTGGAAGAGCAGAGAGCCAGGCCGTGCTTCCAGGTGCCCCCGGGATGGATCCCAAACTTTACCTGCGCCGGGCCACGGCATTGGTGTAAGCAGAGTTATCGACCTGGCTGTGGTACTCGTCTGGGGGCATGACACCTGGGGGGACAGGAGGGGACACTGGCACCTCAGCACACCCAGGGGCTGCCGTGGCTCTGGGCCCCTTGTCAGGGACACAGCTGAAAGAAGGGGACCCTCCTGCCCATCCAGATCCTGCTGGCTGGATCCCACACAGTCCCAGCAGGATGCTCAGTGGAGAACACTCACTGAAGCAGGAACAACCCAGGATACAGCTCTGGCTGGTGCATGCGGGCTTCTCATCCTGAGGGCATCTTGAAGGGGACCTTCAAGTCATGGAATCCCAGGGTGGTTTGGGTTGGCTTAAAGCTCATCCAGTTCCACACTCCTGCCATGGGCAGGGACACCTTCTTCCAGACCAGGCGGCTCTGACCCTCTGCTTTCTGCCCCACTCCCATGGCAGAGGTACCTCTGATGTGGTAGAGTTGCTCCTCCTCACTCCACACCATCCTGCTGCACCAGTACTGAGCCACGGCTTCCACCAGCTCCCAGCCTCCATCCTCCTGGAATAGCTTCTGGTCCTGGGGGAAAAACAGGGGCATGAAGGAGACGCCACCAGACCCAAAGTCAGCAGGAGGATGGAGAGGAGCTCTGAGGAAATGGAAGGAGCAGGAGGAAAGACTGGCCTGGTTTGA
This sequence comes from Acridotheres tristis, assembly GCA_037013685.1. Classification (NCBI taxonomy): domain Eukaryota; kingdom Metazoa; phylum Chordata; class Aves; order Passeriformes; family Sturnidae; genus Acridotheres; species Acridotheres tristis. The sequence goes on along the minus strand of CM072890.1, from coordinate 4,862,054 downwards.
GCCAACAGGATGCTGAGACGCCCACAGGAGCAAGGACAGAGAAGGCAGAGCTGCAGAAGGGAGCCTGTGGAGCAGAGTTCCTCAGGGAAGAGACAGTGACAGTCTCCAGGTGTCCTGCCACCGGGATATCAAGTAGAGCACCCTCCCTTTACCTGCGTGGTGCAGTAATACTGCTCGAAGGCCATCAGGACATCCCCGGTGACATGGATTTCCTGGGCTCCGTAGATCTCCTCAGGACACACCTCCCGGCCAGTGGCTGCGCTCTCCCACGGGAATTTCGCGCCCTGCCGAAAGAATGCATCCATGAGTTCATCACCTTGTGCTGTGTTCTGCTGAAACAGCCCCGGATTCCGCTGGGTACAGGGGCTGGTGCCACCTCAGCCCGAGATCGCCCTGGGGACAGGCGCTGGTGCCAGCCCAGCCCGGTGTCCCGGTGCCAGCCCAGCCCGGTGTCCCGGTGCCAGCCCAGCCCGGCGTCCCGGTGCCAGCCCAGCCCGGTGTCCCGGTGCCAGCCCAGCCCGGTGTCCCGGTGCCACCTCGTATCCCTGTTCCTGCGCGTTGCGCCTGGCGCCCTCCAGCGTGCGGATCCGGTACTGCAGGATGGCGCGGGCAGCCTCGGGATACAGCAGCAGGATATTCGGGAACATCCAGGTGTCCTGCGGGGACGCGGGGCGGGATTGGCTGAGGGGGAAGCATCCAAACGCTCCCGCCAGCTCCACCCTTCAAGTACACCCTCATCCCGCTGGAAGGATTGTCCATCCCTACTGAAGGATAGCCTGCTCCATCCCAGTGGAAGGATGGAGTCTCCTCCACCCCACTCGCCATGCCAAGCCCCCAGGTCAGCACGGCTCTCCTCACCTGGTCCCAGAAGACGTGTCCCCAGTAATCCTCGCCTCGGGTGCCATTGGACAAGCCGCCGGGGCTGATGCCGTGGAACGGGACTGCGGGGCTGTCCCGGGGCGGGATGGCGCTCAGCAGGTAGTAGAGGCAGCCGTGGAGCGCCTGGCGCAGGGCTGGGGGCCCGTCCAGCTCCACGGAGCAGCCCCGGCGCAGCGCGGTCCAGGCGCGGATGTGGGAGCGGAGCAGGGACCCCGCGGCCAGCAGGGACAGCCCCGCGCTGTAGCTGCGCTTCGCTTCCTCCTCGCTCCCGGCCACGGCCGTCAGGAACTGCCAGCACCGCTCCCGCTCCTCCCCAGCCAGCGTCAGCCACTGCGGGATGGGGGTCCACAACATGTGGACAGTGGGACGGGGGCCCCCCTCCACCTCGGGAACCAGCGTCTGCCCGTAGATGTAGCTGTAGGAGACGGGAAGCGATGGAGGAAGGTGTTTCTTCCCAATATCCCATCTAACCCTACCCTCTGGCAGTGGGAAGCCATCACTAATGCCACCCGGTCCCAGGAATCCAGTTCTAAAGGTCACCTCCTACAAATCTCCTGTTTTGCCCAACCCCACTTCTTTAGAACCACATCTAGCCCCTGTCACCTTCACTGATCTCACACATGAGTGTGAGGGATAATTCTGGAATTGCAAGTCATTAAAATGTTTCTCTGCTTAATTTCAGGGGTTTTTTTATACACCTGCCAGGACGAAGCAGGTGTGCAGAAGCCTCCACATCCCTCCCCATTCCAACCCCACTCCAGCCTTACATCTGCAGTTTATTCCTCAGGGGAGGGATCCCCATCCCCCAAACTCACTGTGCTCCCTGGAAGTCTGGCCCTGGTGTCAAGTCCAGGTCCTGGCTCTGCGGCACGAACAGGCTCTGGAGCTGGATGGTGATGGGATGTGTGGAGCCATCCAGGCGCCGGATGGTGATGCTGAAGGCCATCAGGTGCACCAGGGAGTGATGGGCGTAGAGCTGGTGGGTGGCCGTGTAGCCAGGGGACTGAATCGTATGGCTGAAGGTCCCTGTAAGCACAGCCTGAGCCACCAGCCTTTGGAAACACTTGGATTCCCATCTCTGCCCTATCTACTGGTTCCTACTGGCCAATGAATTGCTTTTCCCAAGTCCAGATCCAGTTGTGGACTAGACAACACTGCTGAGAGTGAGCCTGGCCAAGCTGCTGAGGGATGGTCTGTGCCATCCAAAGTTTTACCAGGCTCCGTGATTAAAGAGTGTCTGCCGAGCCTGGTCCCAGCAGGGACAGAGCTACAGCCTGAAAATCACTTATTCCCACACAAAAGGGGAATTTTCCACCTGTTCCAGAGGAACAGCACCCCGAGGCGAATGGAGAATGAGGAGAAGGAAGATGCGGCAGAGCGGAAGAGGCAGCAAAAGCAGAGAGAACCGAACCTCTGGCAGAGCCCGCAGCGAAGGAGGGGAACAGTCCCTGCTCACCTGTCCAGGTGTTGAGGGTGAAGCTCTCGGCCGGGCTGTGAGCTGTGGGCGCTGCCATGCGCAGCCCCAGCGGGCTGGGGACATCGGCGCGGTGCGTGTCCCCCGCCGCCCCGCTGTACACGCCGGCGGCGTGCAGGATGTCCCGGAACACGCGGGTGCCCAGGAAGGCGTTGGTGACCGTGGGCAGCAGCCGCGGGTCCTCGGGCAGGGCCGTGGCCGTGAACACTTCGGGCTCGTCCTCGCCATCGGCCATCGCCGCCGGCCCCACCTGAGGCTGAGGGGACAAAGTGCTGTCCCCTCTGGTCACCTCCAGCGGTTTCCCCCCATCCCAGCTTCCTCCCAGCCCACCCCGCTCCTTCATCCCATCTCCAGCTGTCCCAAATCCTGACAGCTCACGGGCTCCATGACTTCTCAGCCTCCTTTCTCTTCTTCTTCTGCTGCCGTGACTGCACCAGTTTCTCCCACACAGAGCCATCCTCCCCATCTGGTCTCCTCTTCCTCCCAGTGCCGTTCCGTGACACTTTGAAAAGTTCCTGATGCTTCCCCCTTTCCCAGCTCACTGCACCCCTCTGTTCCCCCTCGTTCCCGCATCTCCAGCTCAGCTTCACCTTTCTATTCCACTGATTTATACATAAAACTATATTTATGTGTCATGTACAAACTACATATAATTATAGACTAAAGATATGTACAGATACAGACACGTATAAGCAGCCCCTGACAAAAGGCAGCTCCAGTTGGCTCCTGGCAATGCCGGGCGCAGAAAAAACACAAGAATGACGAAATGAGAGACTGAGTGGAGCTGGGAATCCAGCCAGGGTGACACAGGGGCAAGGAGGGTGCCCAGCCCCCAAATCCCTCCCTGACAGCAGGGACGCTCAGGCTCAGCTCGGTTTCCTCACTGAGACTGAATTGTGACGAAAATCCTGCCTTCGGGAAAGTGAAAAACCCCGACCCAGCCCAAGCCCCAGGGTGCGGAAGGGAGGAGGTCGGTCTTGCCTTCTGTCCCGAGGCTGAGCCTGTGCAGGCGGGGAGAGGCTGCTCCAGGGAAGGACGGAAGTGGCCCAACCGAGAAAGAAGGAAGGAAATCGCTTTTTTCCTCCCTCCTCCTTAAAAATAAATTGTTGGAAAAATGATCCAGGTGTTTGTCCAGCTGAGCTCAGTGCCCGCGGAGGGAGCACGGCAGTCCTGGGGCTGCCCTGTGCCTGGGAAGGAGGAACTGAAAGAAGGAAACAAGTCGGGTGATTTCTGATCCCAAAGCCGCTGGCAGAGAGCCAGGTTAGCAGCACGCCCTACTGACCTCCCGTGTCCCCAGCCACATTCTGACCCTTCCCCTCAGGCCTGTTGCCAGGGAGGACAAAAATTCCATCTGGACTTTGGCTTTGCATGCTTTTCCAAGCCATTTCCAGCTCTCCCATCCTGGTGGGTCAGGGATCCAGGGATGGAGCTGCAGCCGGGCACGACCAGCCCCTCCGAGCTGCTCACCAGGATTGTTTTATTGCCCAATCCAGTACTTACATTGGCATAACACATCTGTCCTGCACTGTAAATCCATGGAAAAGCCCTCATGGAGCCTGGCTGGGTCAGTCCTGCAGCTGCCAATGCCCCAGGGATGCCTTGGGGACACCCTGACAAAGGACAGAGCCCGAGCAGCAGGACTTGCTCCCAGCTCCTTTGATATTTCAGGGTCTAATCCCAACTGTGCCCCAGTAGGATTAATTTCCCCTTTGGTTTGCTCCTCACAACCAGCTGCTGACTCCAGCACAGGCTGAGTCTGTGGCAAGGGCAGGAACATCCATCCCCTGGAGAGCAGCTGGCATCCATCAGGGTTCTGAGGCAGTGGATTCCCCCTCCAGCAGCCACAGGCACACAGGGATAAGCAGTTCCTTCCCCAGCTGATCCCAGTGGCACGCACCCCACTTAATTCCCTTCATCAGAGGAATTTGGAAATAACCCTTTCCAGAAAGTCCTTTCTCATTGAATGGTGTTTTGAGTGTTACAAAGTTTGTAGAAGCCCACGCAAGAGGAGGCCCAAAGGAAGAGTTTTGCTCTAAGGGAAAAAGCCTCTCCAAGAGGAGGTCTCTGCTCTCCAGCACAGCATCTCAGCGTCCCCCTGTGCTGGCTGGGGACAATTTTTGATCTCAAGAGTCCTGGGCAGTGCTAAGGGGAAAAAAAATCCCAAAACAAGAGAAGAAAAATGAAGCAGAGAACAATTTGGGAAAACCTGGCTGTGTCAGGCCGTTCCTCCCTGCGCCCCTGGAGTTGTGCCAAGGAGTGGCAGAGGGGTGGTGGCAGCAGTGACAGTGACAAGCTGGGCAGCTGCAGAGCGAGGAGCAGCGGGATCGCCCTGACAGCGCCATGAGGGGTTTCCAGAGGGGCTCCCAGCTCCTGGCAGCTGCACTCCGGATCAGCCGGGTCCCCCAGGCACAGGTCCGCTCCCGCCCCCCCGAGCACCCACTCTCCGCCGGGGTGAGTATTCTGGGGGGGCTGAAAAAGTGGGAACGCCGCGGTTGGAGGGGCCCAAACCCTCTGTGACAGGGCTAAATTATTTTGGGAGCGGGTGGAAGCAAAAAGGGAGGGAGAGGGAAAGAAGAAATGTGTCCTCAGTCTCCAGCCCACACCCCGCGGTGTCCATGCCCTGCTCCCCACCTCTGGCCCCTGCTTCTGTTGGATTTTGTCCTTTCAGCCCCTTTTGTGACCTTTGGGGTTTGGGGGTCCCCTGCAGCCCAGGGCAAGGGGTAGCAGTGACACTGGGGGTCCCTCAGGGACAGATCCAGAGCCTGTCCCCCTATCCTGGGACAGTCACCCCAAAGGGGTGTCCCCACGGACAAGGACAGGGGCTGCTGTCACCATCACCACAGAGCCCAAAGTCCCTCTGACACTCCTCCTGTGGGGAGAGTCCCCCCCAAACCAGACCCTCCTGGGCAGGGTGAAACAAGCTGGGGAAAAGGTGTTTTCCACCAAAATCCTGTCTGGTTCCCCCTCCGCTGCCTTTCCAAGGTCTTCCACGAAGGAGCTGCAGAAGCCTGGAGAGGCTTTTTCTGGGCAAATAAATCAAAGAAAGGTGCCAGTGTGGGGGGTTAATGCTGTCCTGGTTGCAGCAGGGAAATGAGGGGCTGCTGCTGGCTGCAATTCCCTTCCCAAAGTCATCTGAAAGTCAGGAACACTGCAGGCCCTGGCCACAGCCTCAAGGTCATGCACTGCTCCAGTGTCACAGAGAAACAACAAACCTGGAGAGCACCAGCTCCATCCACTGCCAGTGAGAACAGCTCTGCTCCCCAAGCCTCCCTCCACAGGCTCAGAGTGGGTGGAAAGGACAGGGAAGAGCACAGGGAAGCGAGCTGGGTGTGTGGCCATCCCTGGAGCCCTGTGTGCCATGGCTGTGGTGCTGCCATCCTGCTGATTCCCGCTCCTTGTCCCCCTCAGGAACAAGCCATCGCCCTCACCATATTGTTCTCGTCCTTCCTGCTGCCCACAGCCTGGGTCCTGTCCAACATACACTACTACAGGAGCAGGCCAGAGTGAGGAGTGGCAGGAGCAGCCTGCTCCCTGCTGAGAGAATCCCGAGGGAAGGGGCTTCGGGACAGAGCTTCGTCGGGATGGAACCCCCCGAGGGTGCTCATTAAAATCCACCTTTGCATTCAACAATGGCTCATTGGATTTGCTCCATCCGTGGGGGTGTCTGTAGGGAACGAGCCAGATCTCTGCTATCCTGATGGCAGCATTCCCTCAAGGGCTGGCAGCAGGTTTCAGTGGGAAGCCACATTCCCTCTGGACCCTCTGTGTGCACCCGGTCACATCTCCCAGTGCAAGCAAGGAGGCCATTCCAAGGTAAATTCCTGGCAGGAAAACACTCAAAGGCTGGAAGTGACATTAAAAGGGTGCCACATCTGCCCACTCCCCTCCCTGTAGGGAGGGCCTCTCCACCCACCACATCCCAAATTACCTGTACCAGGGAAGCAGTCAGCATGTGGAAGGCTTGGATAGCAAGGAGTACTTCCAGGTATCTTGGAAAAGCCTCTGCAGCTGTCACAGTTCCACAGATCTGACCCTCATTCCCAGGAGCAGCTCAGAGCTTCACAGCCACAGGGGCTGTCAGAATGCTCCTGGGAAAAGCTGTTACCACTTCCCACAGTGACATTCTGGATTTTGGATGCTGATCTCAAGCAGCAACAGCCCCACAACTCAGTGACTCCAGTGGAGTTTTCTTTATTCCCTAAAGTGTAGTGACAGACATGGGAAGGGGGGTGGGATCCGACATGGCACTGGGAAGTAGACTGGGCTTCTTTAAGCCTTCTCCTGTCCTCAGCTATGAAATAAAGGGATTATTTTCCTGATTGGAACACTTAATTCTTCCACACGCTCTCCTGAAGTCAGTAAAAGTGGCACCAGGAATAAGTCTTGGAAGACAAGATGCAGCAGGAATTGGGAAAATCAAACCCAATGGCTGGGCAGGGAAAAGGCAAGCACTGGGCACTGAACAACCCCTATCCAGGAGGGAATTTCAGCCAGAAGGGCTTGGAGAGCAGCAGGAGGAGGGTGAGCAGGCACAGACTCCAGCAATTCGATTCTGTCCTGTTTTCCAAAGTTTGTCTCCCTTGTGTGAGGCATCTCTGCACCAGTCTGGCATCAGCCACGTGCTCCCCCCCACTTTCTCTTCCCCAGTCAAGACAGGAAAAGCACAAAAATTCCAGCAGTGCCGTTTGTTAATAACACCAGAGAACCAAACTGGCGAGGAAAGCTCCTGAATCCCAGCAGTGGTAAGGCCTGACCGTGGAAACATCTTTTAAAAACAATCATCAGCAGCTCAGCTGCCAGGGATGGAGACGACACAGAATTCCCAAAAAGGGAAGGCAGAGACGTTTATTCGGCAATGCCACTGCACCTCACCTGAGCACTAAGCGTTGGTGAAAGACAACCACCCCCTCAAGTGTATGGACACACCCACTAACCAGGAATCCCGGGAAAACCCTTGGATGGAGCAAACTTTACTCCCTCTGCTGCAGATGAGGAGAGGCGGAAGGAAGCGGGGCAAGGGGAGGAAGAGGATTTGGGGAAGAAGATTTGGGGAATGCTGCCTCAGGCTGCTGCAGGGCAGGGGGAAAGGGCAGTGGGACAGGCTGTGTCCCCTAAGGCCAATGAATCCTGCACTAGGATCCCACCCTCCTGCAGCAGCTGGAGGCAAGAGGGATCAGGAGTGATCTGTCCCCCTAGGACAGAGCTCTGGGATCAGGGATCAGAGCAGAGGGAAAGCTTGGCTCGAGCACCAAAGGGTCACACAGCAAAAGGCCACGTCGTCGTCCTCCTGCTTGCCACATCCCAGGCTGCTCCAGCTCTGCCCACCCACCCCTCCAGGGATTCAGTGCAGTCAGTGGTCTGAGTGCTGCCAGCCTCAGGAGCAGCAGGAATCACTCTCTCCTCTATGTCAGGATGTCGTGGGCTTGGTGCTCCACCAGCATCTCCATGCTCCGCACGTCCGTGCACCAGAACTCCAGGCGATCCTTCATCCCCTTGATCTGTAAGGCAAGGCCACAGGGACACAGTGCCTCAGCTCCTGGGAATGCCCACAGGCTCCTTCTCACAACTCACTCCTCAGAGCCCCACACACTGAGAAAGGGAATGCCCCATCCCTGGAAGTGTTCCAGGCCAGGCTGGATGGGGCTTGGAGCAACCTGAGACAGTGGAAGGTGTCCCTGCCCATGGTGGGCAGTGGGACTGGATTGGCTTTAAGGTCCCTCCCAACCCAAACCATCCTGGGATTAGCAGCTTCTACTAATCAGCAAGGGTTAAACTGAAATGCACCAAAGGAATTGTCTGCAGCTGGAATTCCAGGCACTCATTTTTGGCTTTGAAGTAAAGACACCCTGCACAGTCTCCTCAAGGATGAACCTGAGAAGCTCAACAGCTCCATTATCATCCTGGACTTCCCTCTTCCCAAGAGGAATGTGCCTCCTACATCCCTGAAACTCCCAGAGGTTGTTTCAGGCATTTAGGAATGAGACCTGGATCCTTCTGGAAAACACAGCCATGGCTTCTGTGTTCCATGGTGTTTGTGTGGCCTCCACAAGGGACATGCCAGCCCTGTCCTGTCCCACCTTCTGGAAGGTTTCTGGGTGAAACATCCTGGGGCAAAGCCCAGCTTCCAAGGAGGCTCATTCCCAAGCCATGACTCATCCCAGTCCCGGTGTCACTCCCAGGTCACCTCAGTCTGGCCCAGCTGGAGCTGGTGGCCCTTACCTGTTGCAGGTCCAGCACCCGTGGCTGCACCCATGTCATGTGCACCCTCTTGTCCACCTCGTCGATGCTGCCCTTCACCAGCCCCACCGAGAGCGCCTTCATCACCAGCAGCTCCACCTGGGAACACAGACAGTCCTGGGAAATGACCCAGATCACCCTGTTTTCCCCCTGAGATGGTGTCTTCTCATGAGATCCCCTCAGAATCCAGGGCAGCAGCTCTCACACTTGTCCCCTTTCAGGTAACAGAACTGCCTCGAGGCTCAGCACCTCAATATAGAGGAGTTCTTCTCCCTAAAACTTTTCTGTAAAACCGTATTTTAGGGTTTTTTCGTATTTTTAGTTCTTTTTCCCTAAAACTAGATTTATTTTCTTTTCTCTGAAATCAAAGGAAGAATAAGGCTATTGGGAAAAGCCGAAAGAGCCCAACTGTCCCCAGGTTGTAAGTGGAAGTTGGTCTCTTCTCCCAGGGACCAAGTGAGAGGACAAGAGGAAACGTCCTCAAGTTGCACCAGGGGAGGTTCAGGTTGAACATCAGGAGGAATTTCTTCCTGGAAAGGGCTGTCAGGCATGGAAAGGGGCTGCCCAGAGAGGTGCTGAAGTCCCCATCTCTAGAGGTGTCCAAGGAATGACTGGATGTGGCACTCAGTGCTCTGGGCACAGGTTGGACTCGATGATCTCAGAACTTTTCTCCAGCCTGAATGATTCTGTGGGGTTCAGGTCTATCCAGGCACTCTCAGAGCTCCAGAACCTGGACATTACCAAGGATGTCTAACCCCAAACTCACCTCGTTGACAGTGACTTTGGCACTCTTGGCAATCTCCTCAAAGGTGAGCTGGCGGTGGTTGGCTGGGCGGGTGAAAGTCATCTGCATCAGGGGAACAAAGCAAAAAAAACCAACCCCCACAGGGTTTTAGGGATTCCCACAGCTCACAGAGCCTCCACCAAGCTACCCTGCCCAGTCTCACTCTGCACTGGCAACTGCATTTCTCACGTTTAATCAAAGTAAGTCGAACAAGAATGTTTTACACCAGTGTGGTGTGTTGACAACAGAGCCTTCCTGTGACAGGAAGGGACTGTTTCAGGTTATCCATCAGGGAAGGGACCCTCAGTCCTTGGGAAACAAGGATGTTTAACTGTGTTTTAAAAGTCTTTTTTTATCCTGGAATATACTCCAGATACCATCCCTGAAGGATTGCTCTCCCCCTCCTCCATATCACAGAACAGACACCTTCCACTATCCCAGCTTGCTCCAAGCCCTGTCCAGCCTGGCCTTGGACACTTCCAGGGATCCAGGAGCAGCCACAGCTTCTCAGGGCCTCAGCACCCTCCTATGGAAGACATTCTTCCCAATATCCCACCTAACCTTCTGTCAGAGAAGCCATTCCCCCTGTGTCCTGGCACTCCATGCAAGAGCCCCCCTGGACCTAGGGACAAGCAGCCCAGCACAAAGTGTTTTCCCTCATGGCACCTCCCTGTGGCTCCATCTACAGGCAAATTCCACACTGAACTCCCTGTATCCAGGAGCTCCTGCAGGTGAGTGACCAGACACACTGAGCACATCCCAGCTCACCTCCATGAGACACAACAGCTGGATCTTCTGCAGCAGGAGCGCTTCATTCGCAGCCAGGTCAGGCTGTGAGGGGAGAAAAGGCACCAAATCAGGTCAGGATTATATTTTCTCCCCATCCTGGGGCAGAACAGCTTCACATAAAGGAATAAATCCCTGGGAGGGTTCATTTTGGGGGAAGGAGGGCACCACAGTCCATCCCACCAGCTAGGAATGGTTCCAGAAAACAATCCAAGTGCCAGTGAACTCACTGCTATGCCAGTGACTCCTGGTGTAGCCAGTGCAAGTAACATCCAACATCACTGTTTTCCCTCACGCTTCCCAGAACAGGAGGGAAAACCACCATTTTCTACTGGAAGCAGTGGCTTCCAGAGGGAGCCAAAAGAAAACTAATGACGTGTATCAAGATGGAATAACCACTCCTAGGCTCTGATCAGAATTGTACCAGTGCTGCAGAGCCAGGAATGAGGCAAAGGTGATTAAGAAAAAGTCCACAGACTCTAAGTGTCAGGAGGAAATCCCAAGCCTGGGCCTTCAGCAGATTCCCAGAGCCCTCACCTGCTGCCCCCAGGCTGACTTGAGGGCCTGGAAGGTCTCCACGTTGCCGCTGTTGAAGGCGAAGAGGGTGTCAATGAGCCACTGCCGGTCTGTGCTGCGCAGGGACTCCAGCACGGGGTGCATCAGCTGCAGGGGACAGGCAGGAGGGTGTCAGCAGGGCAAAACCAGCTCCTGGAGCTCCAGGGATGAAGGCAGCACTCACCAGTTCCCCAAAGTTGTAGACGCCTTCTCCCAGCAGCCCAGCCAGCCCCAGGGTGAAGGCTCTCTCCTGCTGCTCTGACACTGGAAAAAAAAAACAAAACTAAAATTATTTGGATGAAAAAAGACCCAAACCAAACCCACTATGGATAAAAAACACCCTAACCAAAAGTAATTGGGATGAAAAAAATAACCAAGCCAAAAATAATTTGGATAAAGCACCACTTTAAGCTCCATCTAGCCCTCCTCCACCTACATTAAAACTATTCCCAGCTCTCATCTTCCCGACACTGCCTGAAATTCAGGAGCCTGCAGTAACCACAGCACAAAAAGGCTGCTTTTTGAATCTAGAGTGAAGATTTTGGGGAATTGGAACAAACTTGTCCTTCTGGCAGGGGCATTCTCCCTTTTCCCCTCAGTGCAACTCAGGAGCAGGTCCTGGGGGGGTCACTCCTCAGCCCAGCCAGACCTCGGATCCACCACGGCACAGCCAAAATGACTGTGGCAGTTTTCCCATGGAGGGAAAACCTCAGGCAGGGCTCTTGTTTGGGTTGGGGGGATGAAGCTGAGCATGGCAAGTGGGATTTCCCCTGGAGAGGAGGTACCTGGCAGGTCCTTGACCTCGATGCAGCCCAGGAAGCGCAGCGCATCCTTGTAGTAGGCAGCGTGGTTCCCCACGGTCTGGTAGTACTTGCTGGAGAGGTCATAGAAGCGGCTGTGCACTGATGTCACCCCAGGGAGGGTGTTCAGCATCTCCTCCACCTCCTCAATGGTCTCCTGGGAAGGACAGGACCCGGCTCTTACAGCTCTCAGTACTGAGAATGGCAGCCTTCCCAAGGGATCCCCACTGACATCCCAGGCAAAGCCACCATCACTCCCCCACCTTTCCCTGGGAGGGTGGTGAGGCCCTGGCACAGGTTGCTCAGAGAAGCTGTGGCTGCCCCTGGATCCCTGGAAGTGTCCAAGGCTAGGCTGGAGCAATCTGATCTAGTGGAAGGTGTCCCTGCCCATGACTGGGTGATCTTCAAGATTCCTTCCAACTCAAACCATTCCAGGACTCCATCACCCAAACCCATCCCTCTGCACTTGCTCTAAGACAACCAAAGCTGCCATGCCTGAAAAGCATCATTTCAGGTTTAAAAGATGGTTTTAAAACCAGCCAGGGATGACAAACCCCATGTGCTTTGCTCAGGCAACAACACCACAGGTCACCATGAGCAGCTCCTACACCCTGGTGAGCTCACACGCCCCTCAGGCTGCGAGCTGGGATAACCAAGGAATGTCACAGCATCCCAAAACTCCCCAACCCAGGCCACCCCTCACCTTGGTGACCTGCAGGTCCCCGATGTTGAGCTTGAGAGCCCCAATGGCTGTTTTGCACAGGATCACGGCCTCGTCACTGCTCTTCACCTGCAGGGACACAGGGATCTGTTCAGAGTGTCATCTGCAGCCAGGTGTGCTCCAGGGGCTGGATAAATGTCACTTGTGACCATATTCCTGTTTTCAAATCCCCATGGAAAGCTGCTCTTCTCCAGCACAAGTGACACACATTGCAGTGACTCTTGGCCTGCTCAGAGGCAAAACACACCGAGAGCAACTTCCAACATACCTTTTCCCGGGTCTTCTCCAGAAAAGTCAGGGCCACGTTGGGATCTGGAGAAGAGGGAAAAATAGATTTAAATGAGCAGCTCTCATGGAGCTAAACCTTGCCTACCGAGGCACCTTTGAAAGGATTCCTGAAGGCTGGAATATGGGTTTTCCATGGTGTACTCTCAACCTGCAGCAGGTGCTGCCAGGTAAGCCAGCCTCTTCCTCACCAACCACCTCTCCAGAGAAGCTGTGGACTTCAACAATAACTTAAACTTTTTGAGCCAGCACTTTTGCTTCCCAACACAGCAGAAGCACAACAACTTTCTATCCAAGACTGACTCATGCCTGGCCATATTCCAGAGGTAACAACAGGACAGGGAAAAGAAGAGAACACACACCTGTCATCTGCCGGACCACGTGCAGGATAATCTCCACCAGGGACAGGGGGTTCACCCTGCAGGGAGCAGCTCAGAGTCAGCACAGGTCCCCCAAGCCCCCCAGGTGACCCCCAATCCCGCCCCAGATGACCCCCAGTAACTCACCTGTGCTCAAACTCGCTGATGAAGTTCTCGTAGAGCTGCGGGGACAAGGACAGGGACACTCAGGGCAAAGGGCAAACCCCTGTTCAGAGCTTCTCACCGTATTTCCTCTCTATTCCAGCTCATTTGAGCATCCCTGGAAGCGCTGGACAGGGCTCTGACCCATCTGGGCTAGCAGTGGAAGGTATCCCTTCCAGGGAGGGTGGAACATGATGGTCCTCAAGGTCTCTTCCAACCCAGACCATTCCAGGATCTTATAATTTTTCCAAAAAACTGGGCATCCCATACAGAAGTTCCAGCACTGTTCAGAACCCAGAACTGCTCATCTTATCTAATTCTATCCCCGCAGGCTTCTTCCAGCGAACACCCATCTTGCACTTGCAAATCTCTTGCTAAAATACAGAATGCAAAGATAAAATCCCTCTGCAACTCCCAAAAATAAAAATTTTAGGTGAGTGAAGTCAAGAATCACTTTGAAGCTTCTGAACCCAAGACATTTGCCTTTAGCACAATTTCCACACAGTCACCAGTGCAAACACTCTGGGAGCTGAACCCACCCTGGTTAGTAGTTCTCCAAGAAAATTAGCAAAGAGAGAAGCCCCAAGCTGAGTTTTTCCTGGCACAAAAATCCAGGAAAGCTGGGAAGAATCCGCTCACCTTGATGAGCCCATCTCCCTGGGCAAAGCAGGGGTCCTGCACGAAGTCCAGCACCTGCAGAGTGAGCTGGTGCCACAGCCTGGGGACACAGAACATCCCCGTGAGCCCAACGCCGCCAAACCGTGCCACATCCCGGGACGTGCCGAGCGCACCGTGCGGGGACTGACGGGGGTGGGACCCCCTGACAGGGACAACCACCGCCAGAATCACCTCCCGGGCGACAAACGAGGCGGCTAAAGGGACGCGGGTCCAGCCGGGCCCCGTGAAGGCTCCTCAGCCGGGCGGGCCCGGCCGCACTCGGCTCCGGGACCCTGGGCAGGCGATCCCCCCGCACCCCGTCCCCGCTCACTTCTTGTTGTAGAGCTCCTCGAGGCGGTGCCACACGGCGGCCTGGCCCGGCCCCGCGCTCTGGCTCTGCTGCAGGAAGCCCGGCACGTCCTTCATGGCGGCGGCGGGGCCCGGACGGAGCCGGGGCCGGGACCGGGACGGGGCCGGACGGGACCGGAGCGAGGAGGCCGCGCCGTCCCCGCGGTGCGCACTCACTTCCGGCCGCGCGGGGCACGCCGGGTACCGTAACGCCCCGAGCCCGCCGCCGCCGCGCACTCCCTTCGCGCCGGTCCCGCCGCGCCCCCGCGGTCACCACGGCAACGCCGCCGCGCCGCCAAACCCCGCGCCTTCCCCCGCCGCCTTTCCCATCGGCCGCACCGCCGGACCGGCCCCGGGAGGGGTGAGCGGCGGCGGGTGGCGGGAGTGCGGGCGCGCGCGCTCGCGGCAGTGCGGTAGCGGCGATGGAGCGCGGGGCGCGGGCGCTGCTGGCGGCCGGTGAGCGCCGGGGCCGGGGGGAGCCCCGGGAGCCAGGGGCCGCCCCCAGCACCGCTCTGCTCTCTTGCAGCCTGGAGGAGACTGTGGGAGCGCGGGCCCTGCCATGGCGCCCGGTGCGGCGGGGACGGGAAGGGGCTGGCCGGCGGCGGAGCCGGGAGGTAGGTGGGGAATGCCCGGCTGGGGGCTGGAGGATCCCTGCGGGAAGGGGAGGGTGGGAATCGGTGCTGGGATGGGATGTGCTCCCGTGATGGAGGATGTCCCGTCCCCCTCTAAGCAGGGACATCGCTCTGTGAGCCAGGGCTGGCCTGGGAGCCTGGAGAGCAGGGATCTGCCAGGGAAATATGTGGTTTTCCAAGGCTGTGAGTTCAGCTCCCCGTGAACCCGGTCTGACAGGGCAGAGCCGTGTCCTTGTGACAGCAGGGAAAGGCAGTGCGATGTCACATCTCTGGGAAGGCGTTGTCACGTCCCCGTGACAGCAGGGTAAGCCAGGGTCACATCCCTGGGAAAGCAGAGCCATATCCCTCTGACAGCAGGGAAAGTCAGGATCACATCCCTGGGAAAGCAAAGCCATATCCCTCTGACAGCAGGGAAAGGCAGTGCAGGGGGACCTCCCTAGGAAATCAATGTCACACATCCCACGGAAGACAGTGTTACATCCCTTGGAAGGCAGAGCCACGTCTCTGTGACAGCAGGCTAAGGCAGTGCAGTGTCACATCCCTGGGAAAGCAATGTCATGTCCCTGCAAAGGAATGTCACATCCCAAGGAAGGCAGAGCTGACCACGCTGAGGCCTGGAGACACTTCCAGCTCTGTCCTTGCTCCTCGGGCTTGCCAAGCTCTTCTGGCTCTCCCCATGCCTGGTTTGGACTGTGCACAATGCCCTGCTCCAGCAGCACTAATTTTCTGGGAGAAGCTGTTCCCTGCTGATAATGACTGTTCCCGAACTGCTAATGACTGTTCCCGGATGATAATGGCTGTTCCCAGCCCAGCTGGCCACAGGGCTGTGATTCCTTTGGATGAGGACAAGGGGGGAATAGGGAAATGACAGTGTCTGTCATCACCTGGAGATAAACTTGTAGAACTCAGGAGACAGCAGGGTCTCCTGGATCCCAGAGGAGCATAAATCAACACTGAGACTGGTGATTCCCAGCTGGTCCAGCCTTGTGTCCATCCCTGTCCAAAAAACCCTCTCACAGGAATACTGGTGATTTGGTATTTTAGATCCACATAAGGAATTGCAGAGGGACGTGTCTCATCCAGGGTTTGGGTCTGACTAACAGCCAAGCTTTCTCCTAGTGAAGCCTGAGCACAATCCTTCCCAGGGAAGAGCTTTCTGTGGAATTTTTGGGTGATTTTCTCCCCCCCCCGAGCCAAAGTCACTGTCAGTTCTCTCAGTGCTGTGCTTCCCTCTGTGCCGAGCAGGATCCAAAGCTCCAGGCCCTTCTGTCTGAGCACAGCTGCCAGAGCCTTTTGGGACAAGCGGGGAGGTGACAAGGAGAAGCAGCAGCTCACCTTGAAGGACGTGGCCGAGCTGCTCCAGAAGAAGGAATGTCGGCGCGTGGTGGTGATGGCCGGCGCTGGGATCAGCACGCCCAGCGGCATCCCAGACTTCAGGTGATGCCTCCATCCTCTGTGTCCTTGGAGGGTTCAGGTCTTGTCCATGGAAAGGGTGATTAAACATTGGAAGGGGCTGCCCAGGAAGGCGCTGGAGTCCGAGGAATGACCGGACATGGCACTCAGTGCTCTTGTTGACAAGGTGATGACGCATCACAGGTTGGACAGGTTGATGGTCTTGGAGGTCTTTTCCAACCTCATTGATCCTGGGATTCTGTGTCCAGCCCAGGTCCCACTGCAGCCCCCCTGAGCTGCCCCCTGTCCCCACAGATCCCCTGGGAGTGGTCTGTACAGCAACCTGGAGCAGTATGACATCCCCTATCCCGAGGCCATCTTTGAGCTGGGGTATTTCTTCGTCAACCCCAAGCCCTTCTTCACCCTGGCCAAGGAGCTCTATCCTGGCAACTACCGCCCCAATTCCGCCCACTATTTCCTCCGGCTGCTGCACGACAAGGGGCTGCTCCTGCGCCTCTACACCCAGAACATCGACGGGCTGGAGAGAGGTGAGCTCCCTCTTCCCATCTCCAACAGGAGTTGAGGGGAGATGCACACAGGGAGGCTCTGGCTCAGTCCTTTCCCACACACTGTATTCCAGCGGCTGGGATCCCTCCCGACAGGCTGGTGGAAGCCCATGGCACCTTTGCCACTGCCACCTGCACGGTGTGTCGGAGGAACTTCCCTGGAGAGGACTTCAGGGTGAGTGAGCCCAGCACAATTAACACAAGGAGGCATTAATTATTATCATAATGACAGGTCCAAACCTCTTCTTTTGCCCTCAGGGACATGAGGTTTATGGAGGGGACTAGGTTTGGGGTTGGGTGTTGCTCTGAGGACATGTGGTGGTTCTGAACCCCTGTGACAGGCAGTGTTGGGATCTCTCCCTTCAGGAAGATGTCATGGGGGACAGGATCCCTCGCTGCCCCGTCTGCACTGGAATTGTCAAGCCTGACATCGTGTTCTTTGGTGAGGAGCTCCCGCAGCGCTTCCTCCTGCACCTCACAGACTTCCCCATGGCAGACCTGCTCTTCGTCATCGGGACATCCCTGGAGGTCTGGGAATAAGGGATACCCCTGGGACAAAGGCACATGGAAAACAGGGCCTGAAGGGACTCCAGAGGGGAGAGAGAGCTTAGAGAAGGCGAGAAAATGGGTTAGAGAGGTGAAATTTGAGGTGGAGGGTAAGAAATAAAGTGGAGGTGCTCTGAGTGTCCCTCTGGAGACCAGGTGGGCACCTGGAGAGGTGAGGAAAGGCCACCAGGTAACTGGTGACATTGTCACCTGCTCAGAGCCGGGGTGACTGAGCAGTTCCAAGCCGAGCCTGCCCCTGGCAGGGTGACTGTCCCTGTGCCCCCTGGGTTGCCCCCTCAGGTGGAGCCCTTTGCCAGCCTGGCCGGAGCCGTGCGCAGCTCCGTGCCCCGGGTGCTCATCAACCGGGAGCTGGTGGGGCCCTTCGCGTGGCAGCAGCGCCACAACGACGTGGCCCAGCTCGGGGACGTGGTCAGCGGCGTCGAGAAGCTGGTGGAGCTGCTGGGCTGGAAGGAAGAGATGCAAAAGCTGATCCAGAAGGAGAATGAGAAGGTGGGAAGAGGCTCAGACCCCCTAACTCCCCCCTCAGCCCGTGTTGCCTGTGCTGGAGTTATGCAGGGGAGTGGGTTTGTGCTTGCTGGGGTCACATTGCACAGAAAAGTGCAAAAAACACCCAAACCAACCCAAATCTGAGTGCTGTTTCACAACCAGTGTGCCAGGGCAGAGTGCTGTGGGCTAAATGTGTCTGTGGTAGATGGGAAATCTGGATCTGCCAGTCCCAGATGAATTAGGAACATGGAAAAGGACAGGATTTGGGCTGAAAGCAGTGACGCTCTCAGGGACTTAAAAGCTTCACTTGGTGTTACCTGGTGTGTGATTTGTTCTCAGACAAGCCCTGTAGATGTAGCTGGAGGTGCAGATTCCAGGTGGTGCCCCTTGGGCAGCAGTGCCAGGCTGTGAGGCAGCAGAGCCTCCACACAAAACTGGGATGTTCCACAGGCAGCACTTCCTTTGGCTGTGAGGGGCTGGGAATTCTCACTCCCTACAGTCCCTTCATGGCTGTGCTTCCACTTCCAGAGGTTCCTCTGGAGCAATAAGCAGTAGGAGAGAGTGAAGGGAGGCTCCAGTTGTGCTGAGACCCAACCAGTGCTACCATGGCCAGACAGGGAGTGGGAATCCTGCTCCTGCTCCACTTGGCAGTAATGAATCTTTAAATAGATTTTTTTCCCCACCATTCTCACATCTGTAACCTTCTGGGATCTTCAAGAGTGAGAAATTGCAGGGGAACAAGTTTGTAATTACTCAGAGCTCAGTGCTGATGTTAATTACTACATTCCTTTAGACCACTGGGAAGTTTTTTCCACATTTGACATCAAACACAGCTGTATTTTTTAAGCATACATTGCCTAAACGTGACTTCATAAAACCTGGCTTCAAAATTCCAGTTGTAACATCCAGGTTGTTCTTACATCCCTCAGATTACACAGCAGGAATGAACAGCAATTCTTGGCCTTTTTGCCGGGTTTTTGATTTTTCAGTACCAACATTTTGGTGACCAGCCAGATCTTGGCTTGATGCTTGTGCTGCTCTGAATCCCTGAGGGATAATGCTGATGCAACAGTGATGGAGGAAAACCAGTTGCTTGGAGCAACCTGGACTGGTGGAATGTGTCCCTGTCAATGGCCTGGGGTGGATGAGCTTAAAGGTCCCTTCTAAGCCAAACCATGCTGGGATTCCAGGATTCTGTGAAACCTGTGGGGATGGTGCTGGGGCTGGAATGTTTGATGCTCCCTGGCAAACACTGTGGTCTCTGTTTCCAGCTGGATGCCAAGGACAAGTAGGAAGGTGCTCCTGTCACCCCTCAGCACGTCACTTGAGGACATACAGCCATGAGTGTCACCAGCAAGTGTCCGAGGGCCTGGGGGCTCATGCCAGCACATCTGATGAGCTCCGTGTCTGTCGTTGGCTGTTTGGATCTCCCTCCTTCCAATCCATCCATCCCAGAGCCCCTCAGAGGCACTGGTTCCATGAAGCAGGAGCTGGGATGCCATGAAGGTCAGGCCAGGACAGACTGGAGAATGTTTTCCAGCTCCCACTGGGCTGAGCATCCAGTTCCTGCCACAGCTCCTCCCCAGCCACTGTTCCCTTGGCCATGATCCTCAGCTGCTGCAGGCTGTGTTTAGTCTTCCATGAAATCTCTGCTAATCAGGGGACAAGTCGGGGCGGGGGGGGCTGCCTCCTGTTCCCATTCCAGCTCAAGCTGCTGGGGGGGAATTTCTGAATCACTGGAGTGGTAATTATTTAATAATAAAGAGAGATAATTTGTTTCTGAATGTCACCTGAGGGCGTTTCTGTAAAGTCATATCTTCTGTCCCCACCACTGCTTCTTTCACCTGCTTTTTAGTACCTTTTTTCCCTTTTTCCCCCTCACACAAATGCCCTTTCCTGCTGTAGATGCCATCCTGGGGGGTGGCAGTGTCACAGCACTGCAGCCACATCCTATTCTGTCCCAAACCTGCCACAACACAATGCAGAGCCTTGTGGCACATCCACACTGGAAATGGTGGGGATTTAGTTTTTAACCATCCCCTGAAACAGAGTTCCATGATTCTATGAACACCTCCCAAAACACCCAGTGTCAAGCTCAGCCCCTGCTCCAGGGCATTCCAGGCCAGGCCTGGCAGCTGTTCTTAGGGATTTAAGCACTCCGGAAAATTGAAACAACATCAGAAGCAACTGCATTAAAAACACCAGACCCCCCCTCTTTTCCTTTTTCACAGAAAGCTTGGAAAGCTGCAACAGCTGGGAAGGGATCAGGAGTCTGTGTCAGCACACAGAAGGGCTGAGGGGGGACAGGTTTTGCTAGTTAGAACAGAGAGAAAAATGCAATTGGCCTAAAAGCTCAGACTGTGACAGAGCAGAGCTGTCCCCAGCCCAGCAGCCTGGAATGGCACTTGGGGGTCAGTCAGGAACTAAACAGAAACACAGAATCATCCAGGTTGGAAAAGACCTCCAAAATCGAGTTCAACCTGTGACTGATCCCCACCTTGCCACCAGCCTGGAGCACTGAGTGCCACATCCAGGCCTTCCCTGGACACCTCCAGGGAGGGGGACTCCACCACCTCCCTGTGTCACCCTTTCCAATGCCTCGCAGCCCTGTCCATGAGGAAATTCTTCCTGATGTTCAATCTGAACCACCTCTGGCAGAGCTCTTGACCCGTCCCTTGTTCCCTGGGAGCTGCACCCTCCTGTCAGGGAGTTGTGGAGAGCCAGAAGGTCCCCCCTGAGCCTCTTTTTGTCCAGGCTGAGCCCCCTCATCTCCTTGTGCTCCAGACCCTTCCCCAGCTCCACTCCCTTCCTTGGACATACTTCAGCCCCTCAGTATTGTCCTTGCCGTGATGGGCCCAGAGCTGGACACAGCACGGGAGGGGCCTCAGCAGTGGAAACTGGAAAACCAAGCACAGCACCCCTCCAGCTCTTCACCTCCTAGGCCATGTTCAGGAACACCCCCAGCTCCTAAGGACACATGAGCAGGAACACCTGGGATCCTCTGCCACAGGAACAGCCACGGGGATTTCCTTGCTCAGAGGAATCACGGCCACAATCCCATGTGTCAGGTTGGCTTTATTCTAGCATCACTTGTGCATTCCTACTCGTGAAGGGAGGTTTGGGAACTCGGATACATGAGACAAATGGGAAGATTTTCTTTCCAAAGAAAACAGGAATAAAAATAAAGACAAATCTACACCAGGCCCGACAGCAGCCCCTGGGGGACACAGCGACCTGGGGACAGCAAGGAGGAGCCAAGGACAGAGCACAGGTATCGGCCTTTTGTCTGGAAAGTTGGGAGAGGCGAATGCCCAAACCCAGCTGGGTGGTGACAGGGACAGTGCCCAGTGCCAGGGAAGGGACATCGGAGCACTCTCTCCTACAGCCAATGGAATGCTGGAAGCATCCAAGCTCTGCTCTGCTCACCCACATATTCTGGGTGTGCACAGACATGGATACAGCCACCTGCACCATGCCCTGCAGATCCCACTCCCACTGGAGGCCCCCACCCCTCTCTGGCAGCCCCCCTTCCCACGGCATTCCTGGGGAGCAGCCCCCACTGTGGGGCTGGGCACACACACAGCCACGAGCACACAGGAGGCTCCGTGCATCACTGAACCCTGATGCAGTGGCAGGAAGAGCCTCCCCCTGACCCTTCTTCCCAAACAGCATGTATTTTAAAAACCAAAAATCCTACTGGAGAGTCCTGGAAGCAATTTGGAGTGTGAAATCCTCAAGGCTGCTGATAGGAGAGACCAAGGTGGAGCCAGGTCACGGAGACCTCTGGAAGGAGAGGTGGCTATGGAGCTGGGAAGGAGGCAGGTGTTCCATGTGGTGGGCTGTGAGGCTGGATCCAGATCCCACAGGGAGAGTCCTGGCACAGTGCCAGCCCCTGGGTGCAGCACCAGTTCCGAGGGAGAGCAGCTGGAGCCTGGCTCTCTGTGGCTGGGGCGGGAGTTGGCTCAGTCCAGCCCCAGGTCCGAATCGGAGGACGAGCGCTCGTCGGCGATGTTGCGGATGGCGTTCTCCATGGGTGCCAGGTTGCCACTCGGAGTGATGCCCATGGGCTGGATCACCTTCTCCCTGCAGCCGAGAGGAGAGGGGGAAGGTGAGACAGAGCTGCAGCAGAGCATGGGAACAGACCAGAAATACAGCAGGAATGTGGGGCTTGTGGAAATGGCCTAGAACACCCCTAGCACCACTAAAGATCCCTTCTGAGAAGTGGGGACAGTCCCAGCTCTAAAACTTCCAGCATAGCCTGGAATGCACAGTCCTATTCCCTAGAATAGGCTCCTTTCTAGAGTCCTGTTCTGTGTGGTTCAGGATTCCCAGAGGAAAACTAACACTGGTGTTCACGTTCCTCTCCCTCCAACACGTGGAATTACTTCCTCCTACTCTTGAAAGCCTGAACTCAGTTGGGCTCCTCTGGGTCAGAGATAACTGGAGAAAGCACTCCAACAGGGAAAGTGGCTGGTGGCACTACCTGCCACTTGTGCCCTCCGTCTGTCCCCAAAATGCTGCCTCCCCCGAGCAGCATTGCCAGGACAGAGGCTGCTGTCCTTCCCAAGCACCTGGACAAACCTGGTGAGCAGAAAGTGCTTGGGAAGAGCACAGGTACAGCAAGGAATTCCACAGTGTCCCATCATGCCACAGCTGGAGGAGCTGGCAGCGCTTCCCTTGCACGTCATGGGGCCATACTGAGGGAAGAGTTTCCCCACATATCCCATGCCACTCCTGCTCCTAGATCCCTTCAGGCCTTGGGAACACAGCCAAAGGAAGATTTGTGACAGATGTATCCCCCAACACACACTATGTCCCAGTACCTGGACAACTTGTCAAACATGTTGACCAATTTCATGGCTTCATGCTCCTTCTGCTCCTCTGTCATCCCTTCCATGGGGTTGGGCAGCTTCTCCTCCACACGTCCCGTCACAGGGTTGATGCTGCAAAGAGAGCAGCGAGGCCAGGGCTCAGGAGGGGGACAGCAGGTGACAAGGGGCTGTTTGCAATCCTTCTGAGCCTCGTGGAGCAGAGGAATGGCATAGCAGGACTGGCTGTCACTGCTGCTCGTGCCTCCAAGTGCCATTACAGCTCTACAAGGTCTTCTGACCTACATCCTTACAAACACCTCCCTTTCCTCTAACTTCCCCTCCTGCCAATGCCACAGTGCCACTGGAAATGAGGTACATGAGGGCAGGTGACATTTCCTCCCTCTCCTCAAGGCAGAAGACAAAAGCTAATGGAGAAAATCCCAACAAACCCAACCTGCAGGGACACTGAAGAGGTGGGGGGGGGACTCATGGGTGGGGACAGGCCTGGACCCCTCACCCTCAAGATAACACCCACTGCAGAGGAAAGGAGAAAGAAGGGGAAAAAAAAGAGAGGGAAGGGGAAAAGAAAGAGAAGGAAGGGAGAAAGAGGAACCAAAACCAAGCAACACTGAGCTCTGGAGAGGGATAGGAAAAACGGGCACTTCCACCTCTGCTGCACGTGGAAGAGCAGAACAGGGAGATGGCAGGAGGTGCATGAAGAGAGATGAAGAGGGATAAAGCAGGAGAGGAAGTTGTGGGAGAAGGGTAGCTCTAGAGGGGGAGAGGATCTCTTTACTTGGGCTTTGCCTCTTTGTACTCCTCCGTGTCCGTGTCTTCATCCTCCGAGTACTCCCCCTCTTCCCGGCCGCCGGCCATGAGGCCCCGTGCCGCCAGCAGCCCCGCGGCGTTCCCGTAGCCCGTGTACTTCACAAACCGGGACACTGCCAGGAGAAGGGACAGAGACCACCCTGTGCTCCCCTCCTGCCTCCAGCCCCGTGCTCCCACAGCCCCAGCAGCCCTGTCGTGTCACATCTCCAGGCCATGGAGACACGGAGATGCTGACACGGAGCAAAGCCGTGGGAACTGAACATGGGCCAGGCTGTGTGCAGGGTGCTGGGGTGTCCTCCAGCACAGCTCGTCCCTCACCGCTGGCCTGAGAGGCATCACCTCATTCCCACAGAGCTCCTAGAGCTCTCCCCTCTTCCCTGCTCAGTGGGGCTGAGGGTCCTGTCTTAGGCTGCAATACAGGATGTGACTAAAAGTATGAATTCTATCACCATCTGTTGAAATCAGCTGGGGCAGTGATCCTTATCTCTGTGGGAGATATTCTCTGCTAATGGGCCATCTGTTAAAACCAGGTGGGGCAGTCATCCTTATCTTTTCCACAACCCATCTTTCCTCCAGGAACATATCCTCTGTTAATGGACCATTGAATCCCACTGCATGACTGATAAACCCAGGGGGAGAAGCCAAGCCTTTCCTACCTAGATAAAAACTGAGATTTGGAACATCAGAGCAGCCTTTTTCCACTGCATCCCAGAGGAAAGCCAGCCCTTTCCAAATCATCACTGGCCCTTCGGAGGAAAACTGCACCTTCTACAGGAGCACTGCTTGAACAGAACCACATCTGTCACTGGAGGAGGATGCAGCCAGCATTTAATGGGACTGCTACCAACACCCTGACTGATGGGGTGTCAGGTTGTATTCTAACTCTGTCAGTGTTTTGGGTTTGTTCTTTGCAATACTGTATTTCTATTTTAATTTTCCTAGTAAAGAACTGCTATACCTATTCCCATATCGTTGCCTGAGAGCCCCTTAATTTCAAAATTATAATAATTTGGAGGGAGGGGGTTTACATTCTCCATTTCAGAGAGAGGCTCCTGCCTTTCTTAGCAGGCACCTGTCTTTCAAACCAAGACAGTCCCAATGCCAGCGTCTCCCAGGACTCACCGCTCTCCTTGCAGAGCACGAAGAGGAACTCGGCGGCGCAGTGCTTGACGTCGGTGTCGATGTGTGTCATGAGCCTCACCAGCTTGTTCCGCAGGGAATTCCCCACCTCCGGCCGGTTCCGCACGTCCCGCAGCGGCGGCAGCACCTGCAGGATCACAGCGAGGGTGACAGGTCACTGTGAGTGCCAAAGGCCTCAGCCGCCCACAGCAGAGGTGTCTGGAGGGTGGCCACAAGCAGGGCTTTGCAGCCCTGAACGTGGGGCTGAGCTCAGCATACCCTGGCCTTCAGGAACTTCCTGGTCTGCCGGTGGACTCGGGCACTCTCTGTCAGCAGGTTCAGCACAGGGGTCAAGCTCTCCTTCAGCTTGTGGCCCTGCAGAAACATGCCCAGAAGGAGAAGGAAGTCAATCACGCTGAGCTCAGCTTGTCTGGCTCATGCTGGAGGACATGAGCACAGACCATCAGGGAGATGGATGGACACGGAGCTTCCCAACCTCTGCCACAGGCATGCAGTGCCTCCTTCCTCCCCACACCACTTGCTGTGGCACAGGCAGTACCAGAAATATTTGGGCAGGGCATCCAGTGCAGTGGTAAAATTTG
Organism: Acridotheres tristis; assembly: GCA_037013685.1. Taxonomy (NCBI): domain Eukaryota; kingdom Metazoa; phylum Chordata; class Aves; order Passeriformes; family Sturnidae; genus Acridotheres; species Acridotheres tristis. The sequence goes on along the minus strand of CM072890.1, from coordinate 4,837,004 downwards.
GAGGCCCTTTGGAACAACTCCAGAGGCTGAAAACTGTAGTCAGCTTGAAAATAAAATGAACTCAGGTTTCCAGAACTGCCCACTGGATCACTGCTGAGTGAAACAGAACAGATTTGTCAACCACCCAGTTAATCATCAGCTAATCAACCACTGTTCCACTGATCTCACTGCCTGCAGCCCTCAAAGCAATGGCAGTCACCTTCCCAGTTTAGGGATGTTGGTTCAGTCCCACCAACCACAGCTCTGCTAAAAGCTGTCCCTCCTACAAAGGGCTAACTTCAAACCAAGCCTGCTGCTCCCACCAGGCTCTTCCAAGCTGAGGGAAAGGTGTCCTGGACCCGTGGGAAGCAGCAGCCCCACCACTCACCCTGTCCAGGCGTCGCTCTAGGAAGTCCAGGAGGATGCTGACCGCATCCATGTTCACACCCATGTACTCCAGCGAGCCCGGCCGCACTTTGGGAGTCAGGAGAACATCCAGACACTTCAGGGGCAGGTTGCCCAGCAGGTTGACAGTGTGGCTGCAGGTGTGAAAGAGAAGGGAAGTGAGCACACAGTGATGGAGCTTTGCTTACAGAAGCTCTTCAGCTCTTCAGAAATGAAGGCCCATCATTAACTTGCAGGAATGTGAGGACCCCACGATCCAAGTTTTTCCTGGAGCATTTCAAGCTTCTCACACCACCGAAAGGGGATAACTTAAGATGCTTTTTGGGAAGCTAACCATATGCTGAGAGTCCAAAGATGCTTTAGTGACATCTGAGAACCCACAGATCTTGACATAGAGCCAAGCAGAACCAATCTCGGTGGTCCAAGGTCTGTCTCTGGAGCCTCCTGTGTCACCCCTAATCCTGATGTTCCATGCCAGTGCTGCTTGGGATCCCCCTAACTCTGCATTCTTGGGGACAGGGTGGTGTCACCTGCTCCAAACTGAAACTCCTGCACTGGTAATGCTTGGCAACATGACACAGCCAATTTCTCAGCATGGCTTAAGACTAATTAAGGTCACCTCATGAACGTTTTAAAGCAGCACACTTCTTCTCTGGCCACTTGCCCACTGACGTGGATGTGACCGTTGGGACATCCTGACACAGTACATGGAACAAGACCTCAGGGGCCACGAGGCCATGGCATTCTCAGGGCAGGAAAGGCTGTTTCTGAGTTCCAGCAGCGTGAGGGATACCCAGGCTAAACCCAAGAGCTGCTGGTCAGCAGGGTCCCTCCCAATCACCCAAGGTCAGGCAGGTAGTGCCTGGAGGAGCAGGTGAAGCTCCAGGTGAAGCTTTTCCCAACACAGACCTGTGGAACTCCTCGGTGCGGTCCTCGCCATCGGCAGAGATCATGAGGCAGTGGCGCAGGAGGGCACCCAAGTGCCTGTACAAAGCAGCATCTTCCTGGCCCCAACACGGAGAAAGAACACCTCAATCAGCAAAGGGGATCCCACACATCCCAGAGCCTGAAACCTATTCCCCCCTTCCAGCAGCCTGATCATGGACTGCAGGGCGTTCCAGGGAAAGCAGAATTAATTCTCCATTTGGGAATGCTCTAAAAGCACAGGCAAAGTAAGGAATAGTACTGCACTGGATAGAGGCAGTGCCCTAAGGACACCCGAGTCCCTCACCACCCTGAGGGTGCAAAGGACCAGTCTGGGACACAAGAAAATGCAAAGCCAGGGCCCGGAGACACGTGAATGCCATGGGCCCAAGGAGCTCACCTCGTCCACCTCCCTCTTGCTGGAATCAAAAGTGATGTTGAAGAGCACTTTGAGGATCTCCATGGCTCGCTCCGTCTCCTGCCGAGGCAAAGGTGGGAGAAGTCCCTCCTCGGTGGCAACTTCGTAGGGGTCCAACCACTTGACCCCGAGGGTCAGCTCCAGGGTGTCTGTCATGAGGCTGATTCCCCGGAGCTCCTGGGCGAGCTGCTGCCGGATGTCCACCCTGAGGGCCGTCAGCAGGAACAGCAGGCGCAGGTCGAAGAACTTGATGTCGTGAGGAAGGCTCCGCTCGTTGTAGAGCTTGATGCGCCGGGCCAGCCCCACCACCAGCCGCCCCTCTGCCGTCAGCTCCTGCGCCATGGCGCTGCTGAACACGATGTTGCACAGGCATTTCAGGGATTCCAGGATTACATCCAAGTCTGGGACCTCCCGGATGAGCTCCTCCGAGTAATCGATGCCAGCGTGCCTGGAGAGGGTCTTCAGGCCTTCCTTGGTGGTGAAAGGGTCAAGGCAGTGCTTGTCCCGGGATAGGATGCGGATGCTCTCCAGGCAGGTGACCTGGCAGGATGGCTGCAGCTCCCTCTCCAAGAACTTGATCAGCAGCTGGGCCATTTTCTGTGCAATTGGAAACAAGAAATGCCTTGGATACCGACACTTCCCAGTGCTCCCTGTGGCCCTGGCATGCTCTGCCATGGACAACAGCAGTGTCACCTGGCAGTGTCACTCGGCAGAGCTCAGAAAGTGCCTGGCTCTGCCATTGATCCTGACCAGTTTGGGAAGAACAACTAGGAAAAAATGTCTTGCAGAGTGTATTGGGTGCAAAGGGAGAGCACACACAGGTCACTGTTGTAGCTCTGCCTTGATGAGGATGGTTCAGGCTGGCAGGGCCGACCTGCCCACTGCACAAGGGAGGGACACAGGACCCAAGGGAGGTGAGGAGAGCACCTGATGCCTTGGGAAAGAGGCGAAGAGATCTCAGGAGAGTCAAATGAGCAGCATCTCCTTAATTTCAGTGCTGTCTGGAGACCTACTGGCCCAGATCTTCCATGGGTACAGACTGGCAGAGCCCCACTAACACAATTCACGGGAGCTGCAAAGCTCATAGGGAATGGTGAGTCAGGGAGCAGCACAGGTAAGGCCACACAGACACGGGCAGCTCAGGCTGAACCATGTGTGGCAACACTTCACATTACACCAGTAACCCATACACACCCCTGGGGGAGCCCACCAGACCTCAAACACAACACAGCTCAGAGCACGGGTCTTTCTGTGATGTTACAAGAGTGAAAGAACAAAAAAAAAAGAGGTTTGTAACTGGCTTAACAGTTACACTTCGAAATAATCAGAGAATCAGTAAGGTTGGAATCATTATCATAATCATTAGTCATTAATCATAATCATCCAGGTTGGAAAAGACCTCCAAGACCATCCTTTCTCACAGGGAAACAAAAGGTGCAGATCCAGTCCCAGCAACCAAAGCCTCAGGCTGGCTCAGGGTGTGTATTTGAAGCTGAACCATATGAACACCCAAGCACCAGGAACTAGTGGTGATGTTCATCTCATATTTCGTGGCACACACCCTGAAAGTGGGACACTGTGCCTGAAGCCACGCTCTGTGTGACCATCCCAGCTCAAACAGTGGGTCAGTGCAAAGCAAAGAGCTCAGATCTCATCAGATCCAGTCCCATGTTTCAGGCTGTGCCTGGAATGTTCCATGTGGCAGCAGCTGGCCCTGGCACAGCCAAAGGAGGTCTCACTCTCCACCCGGGTCCCCTGGCCTGCACTCACTGTGCTAACACAGCCATTGGCACCATCCACCAGTGAACTGACCACAGAACTGAGCCAGCTGGAAAACAATCCAGGGAAAACAGTTATTCTTATGGCAGAACAGCCAGGCATGAAGAGCTGCAGGAGCGGGAATGAGCAGGCAGAATGTTCCTTCCCTCCAAGTGCCAGATTACACCAGCTCAAAGGATTTGCTAATACACAGCTCCTGGCAAATCCCACTGCTGGCTCCCAGCAGAGCCCCTCACCCTCCCCTGGAACCAGCACTGCTGTGATCCCTGTCCAGAGGCACCAGAGATCACATCCATGGCTGGGACTATATGGATCATGGAACCAGTGTTGGTTCCATGATCCAAAACCACCAACTACTGATGGAAAAACCAGAGCCAAACACTCCAAGCATCATTCCCTAACCAAGCTAATGGAAAACTCTCATTTCTTCTCCAATGGGAGCTGCTTGCCAAGCCCAGCTGGACATGAGTACAGAGCAGCAGATTTACACACTGACCAGAGGAGGAAAGCAAACAGCATGTGCCTACCTTCCTCTCTTCCCGCTCCTCATCCTCAAAGATGAAGCACTGAGATTTCTGTGGGAAAAACAAAATCAATCAGAAAGAGGAACGGGTTAAAACTCCATGGGACCAGGGCAGAGCCATTCAGCTGGAAAGCAGCAAGTCCAAAACATGCTGCAATAGCAAGCACACCATCTCCTGACAGTCCCCCCCACATCATGGGCATCACCCCTGGATCCACAGCACCAGTGGAATGCCACAGGCCAGCTGACAGATGGATTTAGTTTAAATACTGCAGCAGCACATTGGGTATTCATCCCAATATCCCATCAGAGCCAGTAATTCCCCTGCTCAGCAATACCACTGAACTGTGCCTACACATCTCCCCTTGATATTTATTATTCCTTTTTCTGACCAAAAGAAGTCCTGTCTCCTTGGTATATGGGAATGGATTCTTGTGGTTATCCAGGTCGTTTTTTAAACACAAGGGACGTGAACTCCACACTCCATCCTGTCCCCATGCTAACCAACACTCCTGATCTCCATTCACTGTGTTTCTCTTGCTATATCGTTTTTCCTCACTGACAAATCTCTTTCCTGACCAAACCTGCTCCCATGGAACTGGAGAGCACAGGAGATCACAGGTGCCTGGGGAGAAGCAGCACTTCACAGTGATTGAAGCAATCCTTGTTCATACCAAGAGAGAGTTTGATCCCAGCTTGGAGAATGAAAACGTTTAAAATCCATAAAACACTGATTATGTGTGTGCAGTCACCAAGAGCCCAGGGATGGAACTGGTTCTGTGCAGCCTGGAAGCAGCAATGGACACAGTGCCTGGAGCAGCCCCAGGTGTGGGGGCAGGACAGGTGTACTCCAGCCAGGCTGTGTGTGAGCTCCATGAGCTGATCCATCCACGTTACTAGGAGCTGATGGCTCGGTCTTGGCACCACTGTGTTCCACAAGCAGGCTGCTTGTTCTTCCCTCAGCACATCCTCTCCTCAGGCTGTAATCTCATTTGGGGATATTTTGGCCACACCTGGGGTGTTGCTTTAGCTGTAGTTTATTCCCAGCAAGCAAAAACTGAGTGCACAACAGTGAATTAAAACAAATCCGCAGGAAAAGGATACAGAACCATCAGTCTTGCAGCAATGCCAGGCCGTGCCAGGTTTATCTGCAGTTTCATAATCCTCTTTGACTGCTCCATTTCCTCCAGACGGGCCAGCAAACCCTGTGGTTCCAGTTCCCTAAGCTTGATACCCCAGAAAGGGCCCAGCTGGGGGAATCCAACAGGAAATATTGTGGTTTGGGGGCACACAGACACTGTTTGCACCCTGAGGATGCCAGCGCTGCACCTGCTGCTGGTGCTGTTAATCCTCAATGCTGTCCTTAACAGACACCTGCTCCTTCTTGGCCAATATCTCCACATTCCAAATCCGACTGTTAGGAATAGCTCCACACACTCTCTCTCTCTCACACACTCTTGCAAAATATTCCTCAGGTTTTCCCTGCTGGCTTCCACCTACTCTAGCCTGGTGCAGAGTGAGTCAGAGTGATCCACAGGGCCAGCCCCTCCCAGGGGAAACCTCCGAAGGAAATTTCCCTGACAACCAGAGTCAGTTTCAAACAGGCTTTCACAGAATAGAATATCCTGAGCTGGAAGGAACCCACAGGATCCATTCAGTCCAGCTCCTGGCCCTGTGCAGACACCACAACAATCTCACCCTGTGCCTCAGAGCATTGTCCAAACGCTCCTGGAGCTCTGGCAGCCTTGGGGCTGCACCCATTCCCTGGGGAGCCTGTTCAGTGCCCAGACACCCTCTGGGAGAAGAACCTTTTCCTAATATCCAACCTAAACCTCTCCAGCTGCTCCCTTGGGTCCTGTCACTGGTCACAGAGAGCAGAGACTGGAGCTGCCCCTCTGCTGCTCCTCAGGTGTCCCTTCAGTCTCCTTTCTCCAAGCAGAAATTCACCACCATGGATAATCTTTTCCGACTCTAAGGCTAAAAACGCTCCTATCTCTGCTTCCAGATCATTGGGGTTTCATTATTTGCCATCTACTGCTTTCAGAGCCGTGCCCATATGAGATCCCAGCAGTCACCTCTAATGATCTTTGACTTGCAAATCTCAACATCATTTCACCTGCAGCTCCTCCCTGGACTCTCTCAGCACCTCCAAAACTGCCTTAACATAAAAGCTCCTCCTACTCAGTACTCTTTATCTCCCGGCCAGGTTTCACTTTATTTATTATCTGGATAATAATTTTTTTAGGAGTCCCTGAGCTGAGGGAGGGGTTGATGCTCACTTACCTCTTGGTTGTAGACCTGGAGCACCTTGAGAACGGTGTCCTGCTCCCCGCTTTCCAGCGTGGATACCACAGCCTGGAGCTCCATTATCCCAACAGCTCAGCTATGGCACAACCCAGAGGAAGGGGAGTGAGGGGATTTCCAGGGTGATGGAAAAGCACCTCGGCACACACAGATCTCTGAGAGGGAAGAGAGAAAGAGGTGGAGAGAGCAAGGAGGGAAAAAAAGCAACACAAAAAAATCACGAGTGATATTGCTCACACTGCTGCATTCATAAAAGTGGAGCAGATGGATAACCCGAGCAAAGCCAGCAGCCAGCTTCCTCTCTCTCTCCTGCTAATCCTCTTCTTCCTCGCTTTGCTTTTCAATGTTTAATATATGCCCTCCCAGGAAAGCACTCGGGGAAAACCTTCCCCCCACCAGCTGAGGATTAACGTGGAGCAGATAACAGCAGCTCCCTGAAATAGCTCCCTGCCTCCTCCTCCCCGCCTGCCCTGATTTTTGCTGCCGCACAGGGGGGAAAATAACAAATAAATCCAAAAACATTCCCGTGGAGTGACAAGGGATGGAGCGGCGAGGCAGCCAGGCGGGAGAGCATCCTCCGGCTCCAGGCGGAGCTACCTTGGCAGGTGGTGGGAAGCAGAGCGAGGAGGGTTTGGTGGCGGGCTGGATTATGGCCGATCCCTGCAGGCACAGCCAAAAGGCTCGTCCGGAGCAGGAGGATGTCCCTGCCGACACTGCCAGCGAGCAGATGCGCAGCACCGCGGGATTATTTTGGACACGGCACCAGTTTAGCGGCTCACGGAGCCACGCCAGCCCACGGTGTTGCGACGTGACTCCCAGCGGAGGGAAATCCACCAGATTTGGGCTCGGACATGTGTTCGGCTTCCGTGTTCCCCATAAGGATGAGGCTGAGCTGGTCACACCAACCTCAACAAACGGGGACCCCAGGCCCAGAGCCCCCAAAGGGGTTTGGGAATCACACGGCTTGTCCCCTCCCCAGCCCCAGAGGGGCTTTTTGGGGGGACCAAAAGAGGCAGATCCTGCATTTTAGAAGGGGAAAAGATGCGGAGACAGGAGGCTGGGCTGGTCCGGGACAGGGACACAGCATCTCCATGCCCAGGGGCTGGGATGGAGGGGATCCACCTCTGCTTTTGGGGCGATGACATGAACCAATGGATCATCGGGCATATCCCCCTTTTCCATACTCCTAATAGCTCCTCACACTGCCACCTCCTTCCCCACCACTGGAGTAAATTCCAAACCCCCTTTTTTATCCCCAAAACCCTATTTATATCCCTAACCCCCTACTTCCCCCCTCAAACCTCTATTTTTGTCCCAAACCCCTATTTTTTCCCCAAAACCTCTGCATTTCCCCCCCCCAAACCCATAATTATTTCCCCAAAACTTCTTTTTATCCCCAGACCCCTATTCAAAGCCCTGTACTTGTCCCCAATCCCCCCCATTTTTTGTCCCCAAGCCCCTGTTCTCTCCCCCAGCCCCCTGTGCCCGGACAGGGCGCTGGCCGTACCTGCGGCCCGGGATCCCTCGGGGGGCAGTCCCAGCCTTTCCTCCCCGGCCCGGGCGAGCGGCCCGAGGGTCCCGGTGCCGGGGGGAAGGAGGAGGAGGAGAAGGAGGAAGAGCGGGCGGACATTTCGTGGCGGCTCCGCCCGGCGGGGCGGGACGGGCCAGGGCGGCCATGGCGGAGCGGGGCCGAGGTGAGGGGACAAGGGACAGCGACAGGGACAGGTTTGGGGGTCAGAAGGGGCTGGAGCGAGTCAGGAGAAGGAGGAGCTCCCGATCCCACTGAACCCCACGGGCAGTCTTGCAGTGCTCCGATTTTTCCCCTCGAGACCTGGAACCGCCCCCCCCCGTGAGCCCTCATTGCCCACCTGGGCCCCTTTTGGGTTGCTCGGCTGCTCTCCTCGAACCCCTAATTGCCCCCCCTAATCCTTAATTGTCCCCTTGAACCCCTAAGTGCCCCCCCTATTAACCCTAAGTACCCCTTTGAGCCCCTAATTTTTCCAGGACTCCTAATCCATTCCCCGGACCCCCAGCTGCCCCACAATGGGGGGGAGTGCCGAGACCCCAACACGGCCGAGGGGCAAAGGGCCGGGTTTCACCCAAAATCTCATCCCTGGGTGTTGGTGGGCCATGGTGGCAATTCAGGGTGCAAGTCTGACTTCTTGTTTGGAGGCAGCTTGGGGTGTTTTGGTCACATTTTCGGAGGGTTCCATGCTCAAACCATGCGAGGAGGGGCTGTGATGGTAACAGAGCTGTGTCGTGGTGGGGCAGGGATGATGTGAGCTCCTTGTTCTTCTCCCCAGGACAGAGTCCGAGCGCCATGGAGGACCTGCTGGATGTGGAGAACAAGCGGATGGCCGATAGCCTGGCCAGCAAAGTCACCAGGCTGAAGTCGGTGAGTGCCCGAGGTGACATCAGGTGTTGAGGTGAAGGACAGGCTCTGATTGCCTAGGAGTCCTGCAGGGGATCACAGAACCATGGAAAAGTTTGGGTTGGAAAGGACCATAAGGCTCATGCAGTCCCACCCCTTCCAATGGGCAGGGACACCTTCCACTAGACCAGGTTGCTCCAAGCCCTGTCTGACCTAGCCTTGAACCCAGGGGTGTTGCTAAACTCACCTCCTTGGGGGAAAAAAATCATGAAAAGAAGGCAGGAAGATTAATTTTGGAAAATGCCTATGTCTCTATATAACAGTTCTTAAAGTTAGTTTGCTCCTATTAACATCAAACGTTTTGATTTAGAGCTTTAAGCTCTAAATTGTTACTAAAATTTTCATACAAACCGTGAAAGAAGTCAATGAGTCACTGTGTAAAAGGGCAGACTGAATTCTTACCATTGTGTCCCAGAGTTTAAACAACTCCCCTCTCTCCCTGGCAGATTTAGACAGGCTTTATTTTCAGACCTGGAAAAGTTCACCTGCCTGACAGGGAAATGCGAATCATTTTCCTTGTTCCTGCAGCAGATAAGCCCCTGTGTGTCTGTTGGAGCTAGGAAAGCAGCAGTTTGTTTGAATAATTTGCATTTCAGATTTTAAAGGTTCTCTGGACATTAAAAGCTCATTAATGCCCATTTCCTTCCTTGCCCTGCAGCTGGCTCTGGATATTGACAAGGATGCTGAGGAACAGAACCGCTACCTGGATGGCATGGTAAGGACCTGGGAAATAGACACAAATCAGGGAATTGGGATGAGAGGTGGGATGGCAAAATCCCTTAAGGGGCTAAATCATCACCGAGATTGTTGGGGTGTCCTGTACAGGGCCTGGAGTTGGACTGGCTCATCCTTGTGAGTCCCTCCTTGTGAGTTCGAGATAGTCCATGATTCTGCAACGCATCCAAGGTGTTTTTTCCCACCAGGACTCGGATTTCCTGAGCGTGACGGGGCTGCTGTCGGGCAGTGTGAAGCGTTTCTCCGGCATGGCGCGCTCTGGCCGGGACAACCGCCGGCTGCTGCTCGCCGTGTCCGTGGCCCTCATCCTCATCTTCTTCATCCTCTACTACCTGGTGTCCCGGGCAGGGACCTGAGCCCGGGCTGGGAGGTGTCACAGACCCCCGAGCAGGGCAGGTGGCACAGGCCAGACCCCACCATCCACAGACCTGTCCACACGTTTTCCAGAGGAGCCTTCGGCCACAACTTCACCTTCCCGGTGACTTTTCCTCCCTCCAGCTCCTCATTGTTGCTGGGCCCAGACAGCTCTTCCAAAACAAGTTTGGCTCCAAAGGGATCTTCATGTCGAACATGATTTTGGGGTCATGGCTCAGGCCGTGACCTCCTGCCTTGTCCACAATCCCGTGGGCTGTTTTTAAGGGCCACTTCCACATCACCTCTCTTGCTGAAAACCCGGAACTAACAAATCCAGGGACTTGTGGATACTCCATAACTCAGCTGAGCTTTGCAAGCTGTAGGATTTAGGATGCTGATCTATTGGGATTTGGGAGTACCAATGTGTGACTTACATTCCATGTGGCCGCTCTCCATTTCCCTGGGACTTGCAGATCATACTCCTGGGCTGAAAGGAAACCTGTGCTGTGCTGCTTTAGGATGGAATTAGCAATGGATCTGGGCCTGGATACTCTCAAATTGTGGCAGGGGAGCAGGACTTTCATTAAATCCTGGCTTGGTTGTCTTTATCATCCTTGTGGGCAAGCCAGGCTGGAGCCTGTGGGAAAGGATAACCACATGGATTTGCACTTGTGTGGAATCTTCCCACACATGTGCAAACTAAGTTACTAAATCAGGGTAAAGAAATCTGGTGGCAGGAGGTCCAGTTAATTGTGGTTACCTTGGCACCCTGGTTTTAGAGCACTCTGGGGAGATGCTGTGCCAATAAAGCAGAGGTTGAGGTGAGGTGGAATTCCCCCCGCAGTGCTGTCAGGAGTGGGGGGGGAATCAATGAGGGATTTGTTGATTTGTTTATGAATTTGGAAGGTACAAAAGGAACCCCTGCCTTGCCTTGGGGGGTGTCTTTGCTTATTTGCTTCTCTCTTCCTGCAACAGCCAGGGCTCAGCCATTCCTCCTCCTCTGATTCAGACTCCAGCAAACCCTCTTCATGGATGGCTGGGTGTTCTTTTGCCTTCTCCCTGTTCCCACTGGGAATTCCTTTGCCCTTGGGCTAACTCGGGTCCACAGCTATGAAGGGAATGTTATCCCACGTACCAAACTGCTTACAAAACACACCCTGGTTGGATTATGTGTGTTCTTTTTCCCATATGGGAAAAAAATGTGCAGAGAAGGCAAAGAGAAAGAAGCCAGCAGGAACTTCTCTGGCTCTTCCTGCTTTCCTGGTGCAACGTGGCAGCTCTGACTCTTTCCCTTGGGAAGGATCAATGGCCTGTAATTCCTGGAACAGGTGACTCCCGATGAAAAGCCCCTGGAGCAGCCTGGCCCTCACCCTGGCGGGGTTTATTTTGTCTTTCCTGCTGTAAATAAAGCTGATTTTAGACCTTTTAGCCCAAATGTTTGTTCCTTGTGCGAGGTGCAAGGTTGATCGCTTGGTTGTACCTGTGGCCTCACAGCCCAATTCCAGCATCACCCGGAGCCACCCCGGGGCTGGAGTGGGACCCTCGGGTGGGATGGGGGGACTCATGGGGACTCACAGTGACACTGGGGAGGCCTGGGGACAGGTGATCCGTGGTGAGAAGGAACAGTGGAAGACAGGGAGCCAGGGTTGGGGGTGCCAGCAGCCGATGACGCCTCGAGCGTCGGTGTCTCCACCCATGTCTGCGTCCTCACTGGGGTCCTTGTCCCCGGGACGCAGCAGGACATGGGCCGCGGCAGCTCCGTCCCCGTCGTGGCCACCCCAGGCCCCGGTAACTGGGCCACGCCATGTCCGGCACTGCTTCCCCGTCGCCTTGGCAACCGGGCGTCTCACCGGAACTGGCGTAAGGGAGAGGCCGGAAGTGGCGGCTGGGGCGGAAGCGGCAGCGCGATGGCGGCGGTGACAGCGGGGAACGGGGCCGGGAGCGGGGCCGCAGGCAGCCCCGAGGCCACTGGCGGGAGCACCGGGGGCGGCGGATGGCGGCGTCCCCACGGGCCGCTCCAGCGCTACTATGGCCCGTCCACTGCCGAGGCGGCCGAGGCGGCACCGGACCCCACCGACATCAACGGGCCCCACTTCGACCCGGAGGTGTTCATGACCAAGGTGACCGAGGAGACCCCTCCCGCGGGCACCCCCACCTTGGCGAGGGCTCCGGGACTCCGATGGGCTCCGGGAGGTTCCCGCGGGGCCACGTCATGAGGGATCTCAGTGGGTGACCCTGACACTGGCGAGGGAGGACCGCAGGGTCCCCAGAACCTTCGGGCCCCGCCGTATCCTGTGGGGATCCCAGAAAGGGCCTCTTCGGGGACCTTATGGATATGCTTCCCTATGGACGCTGATTCCCTATGGAAATGGTACTGAGGTGCTCTGGAGCAGTTGGATCGGGGGCAGTTAGCACTGCGCGGGGGAGATCCTTGAGGCCAGGGGGAGGCTCATGGGAAACACTTCCATATCTCGGGAGGAATCCAGGGGGGACAGTTAGGGATCCTGGAGGGCACCTGAGGCTCCTGGACTAGTTATGGAGGGCAGTTGATGATCTCAATTAGGGGGCTCCAGGGGGGGCACTGGAGGGAACCAGGGCCACATGTGCATCCGTTGTTCCCCCAGGTGCGCAGCGAGTGTCCCCTGGGGCAGCTCCTGGCCCGGGAGGCCGCACTGGGCCGGGAGATCCGTGCCCTGGACAGTGACATGCAGACCCTGCTCTACGAGAACTACAACAAATTCATCTCTGCCACCGGTGAGCTGTTCCTTCTGGAGCCTACTGATTGCAGCAATGGGTAATGGGGATTTGGGGATGCTCACTCTGAAATCTACTGATGATAGTAGCATGGGATTTGGGGATATTCACTCTTAGCCTACAGATGGCAGTGATGGGAAGTGGAGATTTGGGGGTGTTCTCTCTGAAATCTACTGATGGCAGCAATGGGAAACGGGGATTTGGGGGTGTTCACTCTTGCAGCAGTGGGAAGCTGCCCTGGGGGACATGGTGGTTCACTCTGGAGACCAATGACAGCCACTTCAGTATCCAGCCTTCTCTAGGGGTTTAGGGTTGTGGTGTGTTAATCCTGGGCGGGCCAGGATGGTCCTGGGCAGTTGAGGGACTTGGCACTTGACTCGCATCCCCCAGACACCATCCGGAAGATGAAGGTGGATTTCCGGCACATGGAGGCGGAGATGGATGACCTGGCGGCCAACATGGCGGCCATCAGCGCCTCGAGCGCCCGCGTCAGCGCCGCGCTGCAGGACCGGCACCGCCGCGGGGCCCAGCTGGCTGGTATGGAGCAGGTCCATCCAGGGGTACAGATCCAGGGAGATTTATTGGGATGTGGAGTAGAGGGGCATATCTAGGGGGTGGGTGTCCCCCATGGGGGGCAGATCCAACAGACGGTCCCACCCCCATGTCTCATCCTGCTCCATTTGTGTCCCCAACCCTGACCCCGTGTCCCCAACCCAGGGGTGCAGGCGCTGCTGCGGAAGCTGCAGGCGCTGGTGGAGGTGCCGGGGCGGCTGCGGCGCTGGGCGGGGACGGAACCGGCGCGGGCCCTGCGCTGCCACGCCCGCGCCCGTGCGGTGCTGCGCCACTACCGCCACCTGCCCTCCTTCCGCGCCATCGAGGACGAGAGCCACGCCATCATGGCCGAGCTGGCCCAGCGCCTCCGCACACGCCTCCGGTGCGTTCACCCTGGGGCCTGCTGATGGCTGCGCTGGGAAATGCACTTTGGGGGTGTTCACTCTGCAGCCTGCTGATGACTTCTGTTGCTTATTCTCTCTTTTATGCCATGCCACTGTTAACCCCGGGCCCTCCCGACCACCAGGGAGGAGACGCTCGACCCCAAGGAACTCACCGAGTGTGTGGAGATGCTGCTGCAGCTGGAGGAGCCAGCCGAGGAGCTGAGCGAGGAGTTCCTGAGCCAGGCGGGTGCGCGCCTTGAGGCCGAGCTGGCGGCGCTGGAGGCCGAGCTGCCCGCGGCCGATCCCTCGGGCACGGCCACCACGCCGCCCCCACCCGCCTCTGACATCCTGGACTTCGTGGACCGCGGCAGCTCGGCCTTCGTGGGCACGCTGTGCCAGCTGGCCGGCTCGTACCGCGCGCTGTTCGGCGGGGACACGGAGCGCCTGGAGCCCTTTGCCGCCGCGCTGGCCACCCGCTACTTCGCGCTGCTGGAGCGGCGGCTGGCGCTGGAGCGCGGCCTGGGCGACACGTCCCTGCTGGTGCGGGCGCTCGACCGCTTCCACCGCCGGCTGCGCGCGCTGCTGGAGCTGCTGCCCGCGGGCGCCGACGCTGCCGCCGAGCTGGTGGCCCGGGCCGCCCGCGAGCGTGTGGATCGCTACCTGCGAGCCCTGCAGACCTTCTTCCTGGGCTGCCTGGGTGATGTGCGCCAGGCGCTGGCTGCCCCTCGGCCCCCCGGCAAAGAGGGGCCTGGCCTGCCCGACCTGCTGGCCACGCTCGCTGCCTCCGTGCTGGGTCAGCTCAAGGCTGTGCTGGCCTATGTGCAGCTCTTCACTGCCAGGGACGTCGCCTTCGCCAGCCTGCCCTACTTCAAGGTGGGGCACTGTGGGGTGGGGCACTTTGGGGGTCACTGGAGCAGTCTGTGGGTGGCACATCGCACAGGGTGGTTTGGAGGCCATACTGGGCAGTTTGGAGGGTTTTGGGGTGTGACCCCACCCCTCTATTTGTGGCATAGGGGGAGTTCTGTGTGACAGCAGTGCGTGAGGGGCTGGTGGTGGCCTTTGTGCGCTGGCTGTGCCGCACCGCCCGTGGCTTTGCTGATGGCCCGGCTGAACGGGGAGCTCCTGCCGCCCCCCCAGCCCTGCTGCTGCTCCTCGCCCGTCTCTGCCTGGACTATGAGAACTCGACCATCAGCTACATCCTCACCCTCACCGATGAGCAGTTCCCACCCCAGGTGAGCCTCTAAATGGCCCCGAGGGATGTTCAGGGGTTCTCCATGGCCTCAAGAGCCCCTGAAGCCCCAAGGACGTGGAAGAGGGGCAGTGATATGGCTTTAGGCAGTGTGTCCCCAATGTCCCTGTGCCCCCAGGACATCAGATGTAGAGTCACAGGGAGAGGAGGCATCTCCACATATCCCCATGCCCCTTGCATTCCCAGTGCTGCAGAGGCGGTGCGAGGCTGATCCTACCTGTATATGTCCCACAGGACTCGGGGCCGGCGGTGACGCCGGGGCCGGCGCTGTGTGCGGAGGCGCGGGCGGCGGCGCAGCGGCTGCTGGACCACTACGTGCAGGTGCAGGGCGCGGCCGTGGCGCAGATGCTGCGCAAGAGCGTCGAGACGCGCGACTGGCTGGGCACCGTCGAGCCCCGCAACGTGCGCGCCGTCATGAAGCGTGTGGTGGAGGATATCACCGCCATCGATGTCCAGGTCGGGCTGACACCAGGGCTGAGGGGTTGGACAGTCCTAGAGGGGTCTAGGGGGTTTGCTCAAGATCCCTGTATGGCCCTTTGGGGATCCTGGAAGGGTGTATGGGAGGGATGCTGGATGGTTTGGGGGGTCCCAGGAGGGGGTTTTGGGTGCTGAGGGTGTGGTGCCACCCACAGGTGGGGCAGCTCTTCGAGGAGGGGGTGAGGCGGGCACAGAGCAGCGATTCCAGCCGGCGCGCCTTCTCTGTCTACAGCAGCTCTCGGGCACCTGGCCGCTATGCCCCCAGCTACACCCCCAGGTCAGCCCTGCCATCCCTGTGTCACTGCCTGGGCCACCCTGCCACTCCCCGGGCCACCTGTGACTCCTTGAATATCTACTGCATCATCCCTGTCACCCTCTTCATGATCCCAGACTGTTCCAATGCCCTTCCACTATCTTGACAGCCCTTAGCTATCCCCATATCCACAGACTGTCCCAACAATCCAGTGTTCCTTACAACTGTCCCAGAATCCCCTGGTCCTTTTGTCCCTCAGTTGTCTCGTCACTTTGTGTCCTAAGACCATCCTCACATTGCCCTACTTTTCTGTCCCCAAACCATCCCTGAACCCTCTCCATGGCCCCTAATGCTCCCTGTGTCCCTATCCCCACATCCCTGGCTCTATCAAGTCCCTGACTGTCCCTGTGTCCATGTCCTCAGTGCCCCCATGGATACCCACTTGCTCAGCAACATCCAGAAGCTTTTCTCTGAGCGCATCGACATCTTCAGCCCTGTTGAGTTCAACAAGGTGAGGTCATGGGGACACTACCATGTCCCTAAACATCCCTAGAGGGCCCAAACTGCCCACCTTCCCACTGCCAGATGTCCCTGGTGTCAGGCCTTCGGGGTTCCTTGGGAGATGATGACCAGGACAAGAGTGTCCTCAGTGTCCCCTAGGACTCTGGTGAGAGAAGGGGGATCTGTGTAGCAGCCAGGCCAAGGGTGTCCTTGTGCCAGATACTCCTGAGGCGTTCCTGGGGAATGGCAGCCAGGACAAAGGCCCCCACCATCCCTGTGCCTGTGTGCCACGTGTCCCCACTGTCCCCTGGCGCAGGTGTCGGTGCTGACGGGGATCATCAAGATCAGCCTGAAGACGCTGCTGGAGTGCGTGCGGCTGCGCACGCTGGGGCGCTTCGGGCTGCAGCAGGTGCAGGTGGACGGGCACTACCTGCAGCTCTACCTGTGGCGCTTCGCCTCCGACGAGCGCGTGGTGCAGGGGCTGCTGGACGAGGTGGCCGCCAGCGCCGCCCACCGCTGCCTTGACCCCGTCCCCATGGAGCACAGCGTCGTCGAGCTCATCTGCGAGCGTGGGTAGGGTGAGGGACAGGGACATGCCACACCTGGGGCCTGTTACATCTCTGGGGACAAACCTGGACCCTGTGAGTCCCCACACATACATGAGAATGCTTTGTGTGTCCTTCCCAACCTTGTCCCCACACTGGGTTACACCACGTTGTTCAAACCACCCCCCTTCTCCAACCCAGGGAGACAGTGTCATCCCCCCCACCTTGGTGACATCCCTTTTTGCCTGGAGATAGCCCCATTGTCACTAATAAATTATGTGTGAGTTGAATTGAGTGTTGTGTCTTTGTCTGTGCCTGGGAGGTGGGAGCTGGTCCTGCAGCCGGGCTGGCAGCACAGGGACAAGGGCTGGGCACTGAGCAATGTCCCCAACAGACCCACAGCCACAAGGGCACCAAACCTTAAAACAGGCACCAAAAGACTCCATTCGTGCTACAAAGTGCTGGGGGAACTCCAAATTTTCCACTGGAGATCAGAAGTTCTCCCCAGACAGGACATTCCTGCCTCAAGGAATTGGCACAAACCCTTAATTTCTGTAACAAAACGCTGCGAGGAGCCCAGAGATGATTAAACTCACTTTATCCAACAATGTTTGGCCAGCTCAGAAGCTTTTGTACAAGAAATCGCGGTCGCATGAATACAGAGCTGGAAGCACAGGACAGCCATGGAAATGCAGGCACTCCATGGGTACAGACATCAATAGCCAGACCTGGATCTACAGAGCAACCCCAAAAGCACAGACACTCCACAGATACAGATCTGCACATACAGAGCAGCCCCAGAATACAGACACCAGTGTATTTAAATACAAAACCCACATCTTTTCAAAAATATTTGCTGGCAAACAGTGCATTGGCTACAGACACACAGACAGGGTAATGTCCCCTCATACAAAGCACAATATCTACAGGAGTTTTACAGGGCTGGGCTGGGTGCAGAAGGAATGACTAAACCACCATAGGCTCCTGGAATGGGAAGGCTGAGCTGGAATTTTTGGTTCAATGAAATTGGGTTGGCCAGACTCCGGTTAAAAGTGGCTCACTGAACAGGAAGTGCTAAACAGGCCGAGAGACAATGAACTGATGCCGAGCCGCAGCCAAAGGTGAACAAGAGGGATTAAGGTTAAAAACATCCTCTCAATCCCATCTGGCCTCACAGACGGAATTCCTCTGAGAAACAAAAAAAGTCTGCCACAACACTTGCAGAGTTTCTCCTATTGAGGCCCAGAGCTGGCTCACACACTTGCGCGTCCCTTGGGGACATGGTCACACCTTGGTCACATCTCTCCAGAGCTGATGGAATGTCACTGAGATCCTCGTTGTGTTCCCACCCGAGCTGTGCCAACATCAGCTGTGCCCAGCTGATAGACACCACCACCCAGGTGGGAAACAGAGCGATGAATCCCTTCGGGATTGCAGGAGATGAAGAGCACACCTGGGAACACGTTCCTGAGAAGGGCAGTGGAGCAGGCCGGACTGTGCCCTCGTGCAGTGGTCCCTGGCTGTCACTGACCTCGAGGGCAGCACAAATGTACAACTGCCAGGTCTGCGTTGACAGAGAGGGGGAATCCCACAGCTTCAGGTGACACCCCTCACCTGGCTGGTCCGAGTCCATGCCAGCTCCAAGCTAAGGGTAAGAGAGAGGCACTTCCCGGGGCAGCACCTTGTGGCTTGGCCTGCCAGAAACCAGCCCCGCAAACTGAGGTGCAGGAACCCAGGAAAAGCTGCCATTTATTCAATGCTAGAACCTAAATACTTAAACTGAAGAGCGACTCCTTCCTCACCTGGAGACAGGAAGGCACACCTGCTGCACACCTGCGCTCACCTCAGGGCTTTTTGAGGCTGCAGGGCAGCCCCAGGGCTGGCTTGGCCGCCACAGTGGGTGGCGAGTGCCACACGGCCGAGCTGGTGCGCTTGAAGTAGCGGGGTTTGCTCTTGTAGAAGATGTGCTCCAGCCTGGGGCTGGGGATGGCCCCAAACAGCGCATCCACATCAGGGGGGTTGTAGTACTGCCGGATCACAGCTTGGCTGAGCTGATTCCCTGCGGGAACAGATAAGGGTTGTGTTAATTTTGTTAATTGAGATCGCTGAGTAAGCTGCTGTATGCGGCGTGTCCCCACTCTGCTCATCTCTCATTGCTCCGAGGCAGCTTAGCAGTGTTTTTGTCCCCCATTATGCTGTGACAAGATCCCCAAGTGGTGGAGGAGCCCATGATTCCACATTCCACAGAGAATCATGGGACGGTTTGGGTTGGAAGGGATTTTAAAATTCATCCAAGTTCCAACCCCCTGCCATGGGCAGGGACATCTTCCACTAGACCAGGCTGCTCCAAGCTCCTGTCCAGTCTTGGACACAAAATTAGTCATTCTATGCTGGAGTACTTTACACTCCTCCAGACAGGAGGAACTGAGCAAAACCCCACATCAGGTCCCCCAGTCTGCTGGGGGTCCTGGACACACACATCCCCCCACACACATACCAGTGGCCCAGGCAGGGACAGGCTTGCGGGGCTGGCTCTCATCATCTGTTGAGTCGTCGCTGTTCAGGTCCATCCCGTAGTCGTTGGAGCTTGTCACAGGCACCTTGAATTCCTTCCTGCTCTGCGGAGTCATCTCGTACGAGTTGCAGGCAGGGGAATTCTAGAAGGGAAACACATTCCACAGGTGTTGGGTGGATGCAGCAGCACCATGAGGCTCCAAACTGCAGTAGGACCAGGTGGTCCCCACCTCCTGCTCTGTCACCTCACGGCAAACCCTGAGTCTGGCAGTTCTCAAGTTTGGACCTGAGAGTTTGACCCAAGTTCCAAAGCTGTGACCCAATAATGGCTGTGCATGGCCTTCTCTTGTTTAATTAGGCTGATTAATTTGCCATCTGTGGCATGAACACACAGCAGTAGATTAATCTAATGGGTCTAATAGAACTGAGCTCCACTCCAGTCAAGCCGAAATTAACTGGAGGTTTTATGTCACTGGAGCAGACTCACATGCTCTAAACACTCTGCAACCCAACTTCTGGGCTTGATTAATGATATAAAACTGCAAATTGCTGTACAGAGCTGGCCAGCTCAGCCAAATTGAGCTCACACTAATGGGAGTGGAACGGGTGGGAAGTGTAAGGGCAGGAGAAAACCTCCAACTGCGAATTTCAGGTTTTTCAACGGGAAATTTTCAGTAGGAATTCAATTTTCAATCAGGAAATGAATCTCTGGAGAGTTGGACACAGTTGTCCTTCCCCACCAGAGATCCCCTTCATGGCTTTGTGTCCAATGACATTAACTCCCACCCACTGGTTCTGCACTTAAAGACTAAGATTCTGAGCATTGCAGGGAGACAAAAGCCACGTGTTTGTTGTCAATGTTCAGGACATGAAGGCACAGCCGCAGGATTCTCCCCTGCCAAACCAGGGGCAAACCAAACGCAGGCTCTGCTGCCACCTTCTGGCTGCTCCCAAATTTGATCCAAAACAAAACTTGCAGCACTTCCTGCCCCTGAGGTCCTTCTGGTATTTAAGAGGCTCTTAAGACAGCTCCAACAGCTGCTGTCTTACAGCCAGGAACCCTGTCCAGTCCCTCCTGCTTCCATTCTCTTTATCATTGAAATATTCGTGGAGTTAACCCCCAGATAACTCTGCTCAGGATTTAGAGAATTCCTGTGTTATTGGAAAGGCAGATAAAGCAGAGGGTGGAACTGCCTGAGGCAAGAATGGGTCAGTGCTGGGACTGAATTGTGCTGTCACCCCTAAGGACCCATCTCCAGCTACCTCCTTGCTCTCCAGGAGTGGTGCCCGGGCGTTCTCTTTGGCCTTTTG
Source organism: Acridotheres tristis (assembly GCA_037013685.1). Lineage (NCBI taxonomy): Eukaryota > Metazoa > Chordata > Aves > Passeriformes > Sturnidae > Acridotheres > Acridotheres tristis. The sequence continues at coordinate 4,816,613 of CM072890.1, read as the reverse complement.
CTCCTCTGACAGTTTCTTCAGCTCTTCCTCCTGCCTCTTCTTCTCCTCCAGCATCTGCTGCTCCTGCTGCCAAGGGACATCCACAGGATTACCCTTAGGGACTACACTGCCAACCCAACCATACATCTTTGTGGCCAGCAAAATATCCAGAATATCCAAGAACATCATTATAGCTGTTCCTTGTGCTGCTGAGGAGTGCCTGGGACATGGTGCAGCTTCCTCAGAGGGGCACAAACCCACTGACCCCCATGCCGAGCATCAGCTGCCTTTCCCTGACAAAGCCAGGGCCTCCCGCCTTGGGAAACTTGGGGCTGACTTTATCTTGGGGCTGTAAAAGCCAGAAACCAGCTGACCATCTGCAGAAGTCTGAGCTACTGATCTTGGCCTCTTTCTAGACTAGTAAACAGTATTTTTAGAGTCCAAGTCTCCCCATGGTACTGTAACCATGCCAAACAGGTCTGACTTCCTGCTGAGAAGTGCAACAGTAACTCCTCAGGGCTCCCCACAGCATCCCAACAGTAACAACTGCTGAGGCCAGACTGTGTGGCTCTATCCTTTCCCAAAATCCATCACTTACCTCCTTCTTCTCCATCTCCCTGCGGAGCCGCTCCTTAGCAGCTGCTGCTTCCTTCTGCAGGCGGGCAGCCTTCTCCTGCTGCTCCCGGAGCCTGGGGACCACAGCACAGGCCCTCAATCCCAGAACCACACCAGGGCCCTCCTTTGTTTACAGCTCTTCAGGCACTCCCCACCACACTCCTGACATCCCTGAGCCCAGAGTTTCTCCTTGGCAGCTCAGCACCAGCAACAGTCCAGAGCTGTGCTGCCAGGTCACTGCAGCTCCCTGCTGCTCATCTTCCACTCCTGGCCCCTGCTCTGGCTGCATTTCAATCCCAGCACAGAATTTGGTACATAAATGGGGATTTTGCCTTACTTTTCTGCTTGGATCCGCTCCTGCTCCCTCTTCCTCTCCAGTTCTCTCTCTGCAGCCAACTGTCTCTCCCGCTCCTGTTCTGCCTGTCTCTGCTCAGCGATCTTCCGGGCACGCTCCTGCTCCTCTTCCTTCTTCTTTTGCATTAGCTCCCTGTGCCGCCGTTCCTCCTCCTCCTCCTGGAAGCCCAGGTAGAAGTTACTCACTTGACAGGAGCAGGCTCCAGGGTACAGCACCAGGAACCCCTCACTTGACCCAAATCCCCATCACTGCACGGCAGGGAAACATCTCAGGGGTAAATTCCCAGTGCCCAAGGCAGGCGGATCCCCTGTCCAGCTCTGCCTTTGGGACGGAGCAGGCCCCCACACACACACACCTGCTGCAGAGCTCTTTGTCTCCTGGCCTCCTCCTCTTGTCTGCGCCGGGCCTCAGCTTCCTCCATCTTCCTGGCAGCCACTTTCTTCTTGATCTTCTCCTCTGCCAGCCTTTCTTCCCGCACCTGGAGCACACACAGACCCAGTCTCAGGTAGGACAGCATAGCCGGACCCCTCACAGGCCAAACCCTCCCTCCTTTTCCCCCACCAACCAAGGGGGCCTGTGCTGTTTTAAAAAGGTCATATTTAGGGCAATGACCTTGTTTCACATCCTCCCAGGAAGAGCTGACCCCATCCTGGGGTTTACACATCCAGTCTCACAAAGCCATTGGAATACAACCTCAGAGCCATGCAATCAGACAGGCAGCTGGGGATAATTAAAGCAGACAAATGACCACTAGGCCCCTGCACAAATTGCCTGGAAGTCTGGGATCTGAGGAAGGCTCTGGAGGAAGGATGTTTGCTTTCCCCTATCCAGCTATTACTCAGCTGGGAGAAGCAGCAGATAAAACCTTGAGGCTATTAGGCCACCTTTATCTACTGCAAGTCCTTTTCTCATCTACTAGAGCATTAATAAAGCCCATTTAGATTGGTGATTATGGAAAAACAGAGGTTCAGCTGCCATTTGCTGCAGCCAGAGAAAGGCTGTTCCTGAGGATCACCAAGGCTCTGGAAAATTCTTTATTCAAGGACTCTTTGCTTCAGCCTCTAGAATCCAAGCAGCCTCCGTGCCCCTTTCCAGAGAGCACATTTGTGTGGTGCTAAGTGCCTCAGTGGCTACTGATTGTCCCAAATAAGCTGTACAGGGGCTGTACCTTCTCAGTCTTCTCATCAAATAGAGCAATCTTCTGCTCAATCCTCCTCTTCCTCTCCTTCTCCATCTCCTCTGCACGCTCCCGGGCTTGCAGCACCTTGCGCAGGCGTTCCTCGCGCTTCCTGAGGACACAACCCAGCTCATCATCGTGTTCCAGCCACGTGAGCTCCCCCCAAGGCCAAAAAGACACAGCAGGAAATTCAATGGCCCAACTTCCCCATTCGTTTAAGCACCAGCCATGTTTAAGTCCTGTCAGAAAGTGGGGACTCAAGACAAAAAGCTGCAGCAGTGGGCGGCAAGGACAATCAATGCTTTGTATCAGCATTCCAGAGATACCTCAAGGACAAACACTGCCTGTGCCCACAGGAGTTTCTGCTGCTTGCACAGTTCCTGCAAGATGCAACACCTGGACACAGGAATCTACAGGTGCCAAGAGCAGCGTGACCACGTCTACTCACAGCTTCGCCTCTCCGAGTCGCCGTTTCTTCTCCTCCTCCAGCCTTTGCCTTCTCAGCTGCTCAGCTTCTTGCTTCTTCCGCAGAGTCTCCAGCTTCTGCCTCTCTTTTTCCTGAGGGGAATTGAAATGTCACTGTACCCAGTGGCCAGCACTCTTTCCCAACTCAGCTGCTTTGGGCAAGGACCCAGAGGTGAGAGCACGGAGCTTCAGGCAGGAATGATGCATCCCATATGGGATGGTGAAAGCTCTGGAGCAGAGCTCAGGCAGCCTGTGACCTGGTCATGAATGGACAAATGCAAGGAAAACACTGGTGTTAATCTCAGGGAACAAGAGGAGAAGCTGGACTGTTGAAACAGGAGCATCAGCTCTGGAAGCCCAGGCAGCATCCTCAGGGATTGCAGGCAGCCAGCCCCGTGCTTTCTTTTGGTGCAAAGGAGGCACCAAGCAGCGCTAATGCCTGGCACGGCTCCCACTCCCTGCGGCGAGCGTGGGGACAGATGGTGCTCCAGGAAACACCTTGAGCTCCCACCGGCGCCTGGGCCTCCTGTGAGGCTCAATCTGGTGGTGAACCACCAGCACTCCGAGAGCTCCCAGCGTGCTCTGGCATGCAGCCAGCTCTGTGTGCCAGCCAGAAACAGGGGCTTTCTCCTCGTTTTCCTGACCCAGCTAGGCACACTGTCAGCCAGGGGAGCAAGGTCCAGCCACCACTACAGCCACAGAAAATGGATTAACATCAACCTACTCCATGCCCGGTCTCAGCACAAACCCACAGGTCAGCATGGGCATTATTCAAGAGAATCCCTTATACTGGGCTCCGTGCTGTAAATGCTTGGTGCTGTCAGCATCTAAACTGGTTAATATAAAACTCACAATTATATCTTATTGCTCTGCTGCTATTTAGTTATGTTTAGCTCCCACACGGAAAAACTCCCGAGGGGGAGCTGCCTGCACTGGAATGAAACCTAAAACATTCCACGAACTGACAGCAGCAGAGGAAGCACTCCCTAGCCACAAGACCCTTTTCTCATCCTATTAACTCCTTTGTAGAACTGACACTAACATCAGCAGGAACCCAGCGAGATGGAAGCTGGAATCCTTCACTGCTTCCCAATGGCCTTCCTTGACCTGCTGGAGCACAGCCAGCCTCTGAGCACAGCTCTGCAAAGCGCTGCCATTAGGCTGCTAGATGTAGGAATACCAATTCCTGCATCCTGCCCTCCTCTTTCTCCATCTCGGCTTTCCTGCAAGGGAAAACTAGCCCCAGAGCTGCCTACTTTGCAGGTGAGTTGTTGGGTATCAGAAGTATGAGCAATTCCTGCTTGGCACATGGCTACCAGCATGGCTCTGAGCGAATCCAGGAAGCTACGCCCTTATCTAGAACCAGCTTTCGAATCCCTCCCCTCCAAAACTACTCCTGGCTTGGAAAACCAGGGGCTTGGAAAGCTCCCTGGGGTAGTGCAGAAGCACCTGCCTGCAGCCAGCCAAGATCCCTTGCTGGACCATCCTACTGCTGGTCCCAACAGGATCCTAGTGATACTGATGACCACTCGATCTGGACACCAGCAGTTGTCTGACTGGCCCCACATCCAGGACAGCCTCATGTTCACTCCTGCCTCAAGGGTTTGGAAAACGTTCAAAATTTGCATTTAAGAGGTATTTGCTCAATCTCACTCATGAGAGAAGTCCTAGAAAGGAGACCTGGGATCTACATGCTTCATTTATCAATACAACTCAACATTCACTACCCACTCGATTTCTGTTTCCCTGTTTTCATCTCTGACTGTTACTTGCCAATAGCACAGGGGAAAGATGCAGGAATAAAGCTTGGAGTTCAAACTGGAACTCTTCAGGAAGCTGACTAACCCAATTTTATTTATTTAAGTCTAAACAGACCACTTCAAATCACTTAGTTTCAAATGGGTTGCAAAGCTCCTCCCATGACTGTGCTTTAAGTTAGGCACTTATGAAACCACCGTGTACTGGCTTAGAGAAGAGTCTCCTCTTACCTTGGGATCAGCCTGGAGAGGGGTGTTGTACCTGATGAAGGATTTTATGACTCCGTTCCTCCCCATAGAGCTCGGGGTCATGAGGAGCTGGTTCTTCTGCACAGTGTGCAGGAACGTTTTGAACGGGCGCACCACCTGTGGGAGGAACAGCAAAGTGTGAGGGGGGGTGAGAATAAAAAAGGTCTTGATGAGGCACTCCAGGGTTACAAGGATCTCACCTTGCTGGCTGGGAGGACTGGGGATGGGGTCTTCCTCCTGAGCGGAGACAGCCCACCCTCCTCTGCCTGCTGGTGGTCGTAGCGCTCGTCCACGGCTCTCTTGTAGCTCGGCTTCCTCCTGTGAGACAGCACAGCCCATCACACCAGGCAAATCCTCCTCTTGCCTCCAAGACAGGGCTGGAAAGGGCTATAAACTATCCTGGCTTAAGAGAGGTTCCAGCAAAGGCTGTCCAGAGAAGCTGTGGCTGCCCCATCTCTGGAAGTGTCCATGGCCAGATTGGACAGAGCTTGGAGCAACCTGGGATAGCTGAAGGTGTCCTTGCCCAGGGCAGGGGGTAGAACTGGATGGGCTTTAATGCCCCTTCCAACTCAAACCAGTCTGTGATTCTAAGATTGTGCATGCATGGTTAGCCAATAAATAAAATCCTAATGCAATAGAAAATGAAAAATTAAATCATAGAATGATGGAGGCAGGGAAAACTTTTATGCAGAAGCTTCACAGTCACAAACACTGAGGTCGGTGAAAAATATCCCAGGACTGTTTGGAACAGGACCACAGCCCTTGCCCGAGACACTTCCAACCAGGACATACCTGGCACTCTGGGGTGGTTCCAGGGTCTCCCCACTCTTATTCGAGTTGTTTTCTGGAAGAGAACAGTCACACAGTGAGCTCTAGCAGGAAAAATCACCTCCAAGACAGTTTTGACAGCAGAGAAGGGATGTAGCAGCTCACTGAACAGCAAAACCACCTGCATGAGCGGGCACGACAGGACCTGGCTCACATGGCACCGTTCCCACCTGGAAACTCTAGACAAAGCAAAGCTGTCCAAAGCTGTCTGGATTCTGCACAGCTTCAGCAACAGGACTCAACTGGGCCTCCCACAACCCTCCAGCCTCATTATATCTATCTCCATGTGCTTGCCAGGATGGAAATATCTCCAGCACAGAATTTTCTCACTGCTAATTGTCTGAAATAAATCCCCGCTCATCAAACATTAATTAATCTTTCAAACTGAGCTCTCAAATTAACCAGTCAATCTTTCCAGCTTCCCAGCCAGCCTCTCAAAATGATAGCTTCCCAAAGTGCTGCCCCAAAACCCTCTGGAATTACCACTGCTCTTCAGCTCCTGCGGCTGCCCGTGTTTGCTGACTGTATGGGAGCGAAGGGACATCCGAGGGCTTTGAATATCCTATGGGAAAAGCAAAAGGGTTTCAGGACAATTACACATGGAAACAGCCCATTCCTGGTTCAGTTCTGACACGAGTACAGTCAGCAGTGTTACCAGGGAATGCCAACCACCTCTTGGCAAAGCCCTGGATGTTGCATTATCAGGAGAGGCAGGGACATTAACACGAGCATCTGCACTGCTTAAACTCGACCAGCTCATCAACTATTAAGGCCAGGAGCTTTCCAAGCTGTAAATCTGTGCTGCCAGAGCTCTAGCCAGAGCCAGCATGCCCATTTCCCTGAGCAGTGACGAATGGGGAGCCTGGAGACAGCAGGCAAATGGCTCATTTCCATGATTTATCTGTTTGTTATGGGATGCCCATCGCTGCTCCCTGCCTCTGCACTTAGGCTGGGGCACGCTCTGCTGGGATAATGGGTTGTGGTTCTGGAATTGCTCTCTGCTAGCAGCACCAGCATTACCTCCTGGTCAGCACTTCACAGTGCTGCCTTGGGAAGAGAAGGGATTGATGGAGAACTCATCCTCCCCAATTGTTACTGCAGGGCCTAGAGAAACTGACTTTGTTTGAGTTTCTGCACAGCTATCATAACAGCTCTCCTTGTTTTCACAAGTGCTTCAGGTCACTGTTCTGCTCCATTAATTCAGGCTCTGCTCACTGAAATTTATTCTGGACAAAGCACTGACATGATCCTGGGATTCCTTCCTCAGTGAGGATTGTGGAGCAAAAGGTGTTGACCTCAATAATATTCACAAATTTCTGTGTGTGTCCAAATGAGCACGTGTTGAATTACCTGCAGAACTGACCAAAAGGTCAAAAAAATCTTTAAAAATACAGTGTGAAAACCATGACACCAGCTGAACCAAACTTCTCTGAACTACCTGAAGATTTTTTATTCTGTAAAGATTGGGGACTGAATCTTCACACAATCATCTCTAGCAAGAGGCCAAAAGAGAAGAGCCAAGCAAGATTCAACCCTGAGGTCAGGCTCAGGGTGGAGTGAAACAATTTCAACAGATTTAGGAAAATGACTGAGGAAAGGCTGTGTTTCAGTCAGAGAATCTGGGAAAGCATCCGAGACTGTAACACCCTTCTGACAGAACACCTCCACCTGCACCCAAAGCCATGGATCATACGTGCTCATTTCCCAAAGAAAACTTGGCTGGTTTTAGTTTTTCTGGTTCTGGAATGTTGTGATTAAGACTTTCCCTAGTCTGAGTACCAGAACCACAGAGGCTCAGATGGGCTCGTGTATCTCTAAGCCAGGTGCTCTGTGCCTTCCTCACTCACTGCTATGGGACAGGTTACAAAGTCTGACAATCCACAACCAGAGCTCCCAAATTTCTCAATAACGTGTATTCCACACATTTACACATTTTTCTCCCAATTCCACACAGGCACAAATAATTTTAATCCCTGCCAAAGTCTTACCAACTTGGAAGGAGTGGAGGGTCCAGGAGGAGGCCTAGAAAAAAAAGAAAGACAAAAGGGGCTTAACAAAACTGAGGAAAGTGGGAAGCCACTTGGATTTTACACCAAGAATAGCAGTGAAAAAGTCCTGCAAGCAGGGTAGTGAGGATAAACAAATAAGTAACCGAAAGCATTCTCACCCAGTTTTGACAACAGTTTCCTCATCCTCTGGCACACTTATGGAGCTGGAGGCTGTAGGAGAGGAAAAAACCACACCTGAGCTGTAAGGTTGGGGTGCAGCCAAGGATCTGATGGGATAAGGACCTGTAGAAACTGCAGAGGGGTTGGTCCTGCGCTAGGGCAGGGTGGGGCACGGGAGCATACCCAGGTGACACTGCAGGAACTGGCCAGCAGCTCCTGTGCAGGAAAGTGCTTTTCAATTATGGATGAGTTCAGGGCAATATTCCATGAGCTGGTATTAACAGGGCAAGGCTTGGCCTCGGGCTTATCTGCAGGGCCCGGACTGGACATTAACAGTTAGAGCCAGCCTTATTTACAGTGGGAATGATGCTTCCCAAGCCCCATTCCAGATGGCTCTGCTGCAGTGAGCTCCAACACAGCCAGAACCTGCCATGAATAACCACAGAATCAACCACAGACTGGCTGGGGTGAAAAGGGACCTTAAAGCTCATGCAGTCCCACCCTCTGTCTTGAACAGGGACATCTTGTACTATCCCAGGTTGTTCCAAGCCCTGTCCAACCTGGCCTTGGACACTTCCAGGGGTGAGACAGCCACAGCTTCTCTAGCAACACATGCCAGGACCTTGCCTCCCTCAAACAGAGGAATTCTTTCCATATATCCCATCTAATTTTCCCCTTTTTCAGTTTGAACCCATTTCCCTTTGTTCTGTCACTTCAGTTCCTCATGAAAAGTCCATCTTGTTTGTTTAGCAATTCAAGTAGTTTAGATCATACTGTCCGTGCCAAAATCTGCCTTTGCCACCAGCTGTAAAACTGTGGGAGACATTTAATCTATAAAATCCAGCCTCAAAATTCCCTTCTCAAACAAACTCTAGAACCAGCAGCCAGATCCTGCTAAGGAGAAGGGAGCTGGTGGGAATTTCACCTTGCAGGAAACACGGGTGAATCCATCACCCCTTTTGGATCCCCAAATCCTTCTCAGCTTTGCCAGCTGTCCCCACAGAAACTGGGAAGACCAGTTGGCCAGAGGAGCTGTGGCTGCCCCAGCTCAGGAAGTGTCCAAGGACAGGTTAGGTCGCTTGGAGTGACCTAAGTAATCTTTAAGGTCCTTCCAATCCAAACCATCCTAGGATTCCAGGATTAACAACTTCTCCCAGCAAATCAGCAATGGTTAAAGCTACATTGGAATGGAGACACTGAGGCTGATCTCCCAGGTGATTTACAAGGCTGAATTCAGTTATCTAGGTTTCTGTGCTCACGAGGGGCTCCAGAAAGCCAGGAAGAACTTCCACGAGGGATTGCAGCCTGTCTAGCCCCCCCACTGAACATCCAGCCCCAGCACTTTGCTTTCCTCAGCAGCAGGAAGCAGCAGAACCTCTCCATGACACCCGAACTCACCATCCATGGAGCTACAGGACATGGATCTCTTCCGAGCTGCTGCCTTCTTCTTGCCCGCTGCCCTGGTGATGGATGTTCGGATCATGCTCTCCCTCTTGCCGGCCAGGGAGTATTTCTCTGCCAGGGAGGTTCTGTGGCTCAGGGAGGCTTTCCCCATCAGACTCCGGCGCACGGAGCGGCGGCTGAGCCTGGAGCCGGTCGGAGTCCCCGGGCTGCTCCTCAAGGGCTGGGAGGGCTCCTGAGCCTGATTGTGTTCCTTAGGGGAGCCACCCCCCTCCTCCAGCCCAGTCCCTGGGCTCAGGATCATGGTGACATTGGCTGCCCTCTCTGTCTGCAGCTCGGGAACAGCCTGGCGGGCCTCAGGAGTACAGGGCACCACCAACTCAGGGGCTGTAGGCACCAGCGGTGATTTGGGAACACCATGTTCCTTGGGAGAGCCATTCCCTGAGCTCGTGGGGAGCAGCTCTGCCAGCTTTGCTCCGCTCTTCTGAAGAGGCACTGCAGTACCAACGTGGTCAGCTTCCACCCAGGGATCCTTCCCTGCTGTCTGTGGGGCAGGTGGGGTCTCAGGAACCACCTTGGACCTTCTGGCAGAGGCTGCAGCCCGGGATCGTGTCATTCGCTGTGGTGGAGAGTTTTCTTTGGCCTCGGCCCTGCTGAGTTCCAGGTTTTCTTTGTTCTGGAGTCGCTGAGAAGATCGCACAGAAGGCACCAGTTTGATGCTGCTGTTCCTCCTCCTAGAGAGGCTGATGACAAGAACAGTGGGTTAGATAGGAACAGGAGTTGGGAACAGCCCCCATTCCTTCTGTGCACACACAGGCATGGAGCAAAAACACCTGGGATGGGCCCAGGAGACACAAAGCTGCATAAAGCAGCTAGTACAGACAGCAATTAAGGGATGCAATGACTTTAAAACAGAAAGACAGTAGACAGAGGCACAGGGACACAGAACCAGGTAACAATAAAAACACTTCTCATGAGCATCGAAATCCAACGTTTTTCGGCTGAGAGTGCTCCAGGCACAGGGTCTGACCGGACCTTTAACACCAGCGGGACGTGCGGGACGAAGGAAGGGGAACTCCCATGGACAAAGGAGGGGATCGCCAGGACACGCTTCGTGGAGAGTATTGTTTCCATGAACCCTTGGCAGCAGGTCTGTTCGGCATCCCACGGGCTCCCTCCCTTCTCCAGGCGCCGAGGACCCCCTCTGCGCTCCCGCTTTCCGCGGCCCGCGCCGAACGGGGCTCCCTGATCCCCGCTCCCGCCGCCCCTCACCGTTTCCTGCCGGGCTCCTGCTCTTCCTGCAAGGCTGACAGCCTCTTCCTCCGCTGTCGTTTTTTCTGCGATGGTGTCTTGGGCATCAGCTCGAGCTCCTCGCTGTAGTTGCTAGAGAGGAAGGGGAGATCAAGATGGGATCAGAGCGAAGGACGGCCGGCAGGGGCCGGGGCCTAGCGGGGAGCGGGAAGCGAGTACCTGACAAACATCCTGACTGCCTCCTCATAGATCTCATCCAGCCACACCATATCGGTCTCGTCCACCTGCCGCAGGAATTGGGCCAGACGGCGGTCGCATTCTGCGGGCAGCTCCAGCGTCCGCGCCGCGGCCGCCGCAGGCCCCATCGCCGCCGCGGCCGCCTTCACCGCCATCGCTTCAGCGTCAACGGCCGCGCGCGCGCGGCACGCCGTTCAAACATAACCCCGCCCTCCCAGGGCAGCCAATCACCGCCAGCCGCCCCCCAATGGCCTGACCTTCCCATTGGCTGCCAGAGGAAGGGCTCACAGGAAGGGCTGCTCTGCTTGCCCGTCTCTATGGTCCTGGAGGACTCGGCTCAGAAGGCGGGGCTAGAGGAGGCGGAGCCACATAACAGTCTCTTTAATAGCTGGTGATGACGGACGGGCGAAATGACCAATAACAGTCCGGAAATTGGGAGGTGCGCGCTGTGATTGGCGAAGGCCGGGGATAACCTCGGGGTGGGAAGGGACTGGCCATGCTGCGAGGGTGTGGTGAGCGGACGAGGCGGTGGCAGCAGCAGGGTTGGCTCTGGTCTGGCGGCGAGCGAGTGCTCTGGAGGGTCCCTGGGAGTTTGGGAGGGGTCTCTCGGGGCGTGGAGGGGAGTTGCCCAACACTTTTGCCCTCAGCCCCCATGCCAGGGAGCGCCCCGGTGCCTGTGTCTGTCTTTCCCATTGAGGGACGCGCTGGCTGCCCGCTAGCTTTGTTCTCTCCCTCCATGTTCCAGGCGAGGCAATGGCGGCGGGTCCCCAGCAGCTTCTGGAAGTGTGCGGGCAGCGCCTGTCCCGCTTCCTTTGCGATGCCCAGCACAAGCACCTGGCCTGGCTGCGGGAGGTGGAGGAGCAGGGCATGAGGATGCTCAAGAGGTAGGGGCTGCCCTGAGGGGACCCTTCTGTGCCCACCTGAGCTGCTAGCTGGGTGTGGCTGGATTCGGGTGTGGGTGGGTTTGAACCCCTGCCCTTCCCTTGTTTTGGGAGGGTTGATGTGGGCAGTGGGGGAAGCAATCTGTGCTCTGCCTCTTCCGCCTCACAGCAGCTTCAGGGATGAGCCCATGCTCTTGCCCAAAACCCCATCGCAGCGGAGGAAGCTCAGGAAAAGGCAGTCCTCCTGGATGAGGGAGGAAAATAAGGAGCTAAGCAGGAGGAGGTAGGTGGGTCAGCCTGCTCTGGCTGTGCCTCCTGGTGTTTGGATGAAACAAAACAGTGCCTGCATTCCCTGAGTTATCAAAGGGCCACATTGGGATTGATCACTCTTTGGATTCTGGTGAGAGTTCAGCATAAAGTTGGCTGCTTTCCTTCATTTTTTTAATCTGGTTATAGTTAAAGAATAATAAATACTATTTTCTTGTCTGTTTAGATTTGAATTTTGTCTCATTGTGTTTGCCTTTTGACCTGAGTTTGCTGCTCCTGGTGTTCACTCCCTAAGCCTCTGTGTCAGTGCCTGGAAAACCTGGGAAAGGGTTCTGTTCCCAGCACCCTTTTCAATTTGGCAGGCAGGGAGGCTTCAAGGGTTTATGGAGGGGCTGAAGTGGAAATTCCAAGTGATTTGCTTAGAACCCCCCACACTTTTAAAGCTGCCCAAACTTGATCCGTTGGTGTGTTAGGGCACTAAAATCGTGCTAACCGTGGTGAAAAGCCCACAGGAGGAAGAGTTAGAGCTGGGAGACTGTCAGGAAGCAGACATGGAGGGTGGGGAGAGCAGCAGGAATAGCGGGAGTGTGGGAGGTTTGTGTGTGTGCGAGGGAGAGCAGGAAAAGCAGCACTGCAGATCAGAGCAGGGAGAGCTCTGGGCCCTGCTCTGGGTGTTCAGGTCATGCCTTCTCCAGGGGAGCAACTCAGCTAACTCCTGTTTGTGTTTTCCCTCCTTTAAACTTGGTTTGGGAAGAGGTGCTGATGCAGCCAGGCCTGTCAGCAGGAAGGTGACACAGTGTGTCCCTCTGTAGGTGCTGTCCTCTGCCATGCACTGTTCCCAGGGTGGGATTTAAATCCAGACCTGGTGTAGGGCTAAATAAACCCTTCCCACTCCCATTTCTTCACACCTGACTGTGGATACCCAGCCTGGGCTGTGTTTGTGTGGCACAACCTTTGTGTGAGCTCCCACCTGCACTGTGTCCTTGTGCCTTTCCCCAGGGATAGGATGGGGTGGAGGGAGGAAGCAGCAGCAGCTTCACTTTTAGCCCTCTGCTTTTCCCTCTGAAACTTAACTTGGGAGCCAGTGACTCCTTCATCATTTCCTTCAAAATTCTTTTCCTTTAAGGTTATCCCGAAGGAGGAGTGGTGTTAAGCTGCTGTCTTCCAGCCTGAATTCCCAGCAGGGCCAGGAGCAGCCCCGGAGCCCTGGCTGTGAGGGGCTGGATGTATCTGTGCCCAGCTGTGCTCTGGGATCTCAGGCTGGCATCACACCCCAGCTCCCAGCTCTGCCTGAGAAGCAGCCTGTGGAAGCACAAGTTCCCTGTCCTCAGGATGCTGCTGGGGGTGATGCAGCCCCTCCAGCAGTTTTGGGGGAGCAGCTGCCTGAGGGAGATGCAGCAGCCGAGGTCCCTGGGATCCCAGCTGAACAACCAGGAAGGGTTGGGGAGCAGGACCCCAGGAGAGCCAGCACCTCCACTCCCAAGGCCGCTCGGAATGGTGATCCTGCTGCACTCCAAGAAGATGGATCTTCTCAAAGCCTTGAGACACTGCTCTTCCAGGACTCCCCCAGTAAAAATACAACAGAGAAATCCAGGATGAACCGCCGGAGTGGGGTGGGTGTCTCCCGCAAGAGCCATAGGGCTTCCCTGGCAGAAAAGTGCTCCCTGGCCAGCAGGAGGGAGAACATGATCCGGAGATCCATCGGCAGGGCCATGGCCAGGAAGGCAGCAGCACGAGAATCCTCCTCAGCCTCCAGCAGAGTGAGCTGTGAGTCCCTGCACCGCTTCCGTGTGGGAATGGAGCGGCTCATCCCTGCCTCCAGCTCCCCCAAGTTTCCTTGTCCTTGTGGGTTCCTGGGGTGCAGCTTCAAGGCAGGGTGTTGCTGCAGCAGGTGAAGGCTGGGGGGCAGGTGGAGTTGGGAATGGGCAGAAAGCACAGTTGTGGAAGGGAGAGTGTGGCCAGGCTGGTTTCAGCCATGTGTGCCTTTGGATTGGGAGAAACTGCTGCATTCCCTAGGGAAGGGCTTTAATTTATGGCATCTGCCAGCTCTCCAAAAAATCAATAGGGCTGAAAATGCAGCCCTGAAGTTAGGCTGAAATGGGCAGAGGAGCTCAAATGCTTTTTGGGTGAGGATAGAAGAGACAAATTAGCTGTGTCACCAGAGCAATAGGGGTCAGGGAGCCCAGGCTGTTCCTGGTAGCGCTGAATCCCTTGTATCTGCTATTCCTGCTGCTCCTGACAGGGTTTGGCTGTTTGGGCTTTCCAAAACCATTGCTGCTGCAGGCAAATGGGTTGTGGTGGAGCATGGAGGGCTCTGGAATTCAGCTTTGTCAGCCTTGAGTCACGCTGTATCCAGGCATTTGTTATAACACTTGGAGCGAAGGGGTGTGATGGGGGGGTGGAATGAGCCTGGAATCAGCCCAAACCCCCCGGATCTCTGCACCAGAGCGTGCAGGCAGGCAGGAGCTGCAGCCAATGGCCTGGGAATGCTGGCTGTGACACAGGCAGCTGGAGCAGGCTGCAGGCAGCAGAGCTGCTGCCTCGGTGCTCTGCCTTCCCAGCCCACTCCAGATTCAGTGGCACTCGAGGGAGGTGTGGTGCTGGTGGGGAAAGCTGAGCAATCCATGTTCCTGGGAGCAAGCCTGAGCTCTTCCATGTGCACCCTGTGGTTGTTGGGAGCCTGGGAATGAAATCCCCAGCTCCACTTAGGCTTTCCTCTCCAGGTCAGAGCTCCTTGGAGGCTTTTGTGGAAGAAGAAGGGACCAGCAGCACAAGGTGAGGCTGCCACAAAAGGCAGGTGGGAAGGGATCCCAGCATTCCCTGTGAGGACACTCTCCAGGTGGCTTTTCTGTCACAGATTTTGTCAGGAACTGCTCAGGTGTTGCTGTCACCTGGGGCTGGATGAGATTTCAGGCTATGCTGCTCAGGCACAGTGAGATTAAGTCCTTCCCTGGGGTGGGCAGTGGTGTGTCCTGGAGTTCCTGGAATGCTGTTGGTCAGCCAGGTCTGCTCTGGGAAAGGGACAGTCCAAGGCTGTCAGTCTCCTCCTTTCCTACTATGGGGCCCAAGGTGGTTATTGGGTGTTCAGCAGCACAGTGGGCCAGTCCCTTGGAGCAATTTATGGCTCAGCTTTGATATGCCTGGCTGGAACAGCCTCTGGATGTGCTTAGGAACCTGCACTTTCCTTGGAATCTTATACGCTGCCTCCATCACCTGTAACTCGCCTTCAGAGAGGATTTAAATTATTAAAATAGCTTTTCCTTTACAGGCCTGAGCTGGAGCCAAATTCCCCGAGGGAAGAGGTGAGTTCCAAGGAACAGTCCTCGGATTGTGTGGATGCCTTCTCGCTGAGTCAGCTCCTTTGCTGAGGTTGTCACTGGATGCAGCAATGTGGCTGATGTCCCAAAATGAGCCAGCACAGCCCTCACTGGGAGGGAAGCAGACCCTATCTGAACAAGCAGCTGGCTTTTCCAGGCCAGCAGGTCCCTGGTAGCCTTGTTCTTTGGAGCAGCTGTGCTAAGGGAATGCTTGTCCCCTTTCCCTGCAGGCTCCTGGAGATGTCCTTGTTCCAAGCACAAGTCCACAAGCTGCTAGCCCTCCTGCACAGCACCTGTCCCCTCTGGAGGAGCAGGCAAGGAATGCTGCAGGTAACTTCCAAGTGGTCTTGCTTTCCTTGCATGAAACCCTCAGCACACACAGACCTAGGGGTCAGTGGGGAGTGTTCTTGGGAAATAAGGGGTTCGTGTTGAAACTGAACCACTTCTGACCAATCAAGGGAGGTTTCCAGGTAAAGTTTGGACCTCCTGAAGAGGTGAGACATGAGTTAGGTGGGCAAGGACTTTTAAATGTGTCCAAGCCATGAGACAAACGCTGCCCTGTCCAGCTTCAGTCTGGGCAGTGAGTGGGGACCTTTGGGAAGGAGGTCCTGGAGCTGGAGTCTTCCACAGAATGTCATGTCCTTTCCCTCTGGATTGCATTACGTGAAGATTTAGAGGTCCTGATTATTTTCTGTGCCTCTGAGCAAGATGAAGTTGGGGGAGGGGGTTTTGTTCCCTGTGGGAACTGCAAGATGTGACAAGCAGCTGGAGCTGAAATAGAGGAAAGAGTCCCTGGAGGGAGCTGGATGCCTCACACATGGCACTGACTGCAGGTTTCTCCACAGGAAGCCATGTAAATCCCAACAGTGAACCCCAGAAAAGCCAGGAGCAGCCCCACTGTGCCAAGTCCCTGGAGAATTCCTCCCGCACATGGTAGGAGACCCTGCAAGGAGCAGGGATGAGCCGGGGTCTGGAAGGACTCGGGTTTAGCACTTTTAAGTCATTTGTGCTAAAAAGGGGTGTATGGGGGGGTGGGGGGGATGTTTCCCTGCTTTCAGCTCCCAACTTCCAGTAGCTCTCCTGGAAAATGCTTTGGCCCGATCCTGTTTCTTGGAAGTCCCTCGTGGCTTTTGGAGCCTTGTTTGGGACTGGGTCTAGCATGGGGACGAGCACCTGAAGTCCTGCACAAACCAGCAGAGGTGCCCTAGCACAGTTAGCTCAGAGCTGGGAGGGCTCCTGAGAGAGTGGTCAGGGAGCAAGTGGCTGACCTGGTTATTTTTGTCTGTGTGAGTGTCTGGAATGCCTGACCGGACTCCCAGAATACCTGATGTGTCTCCTCACTGCGTGTTGCTGGGAAGGTTTTCGGAGAAAGGTGTAATGGCCAGTAAATCCCTCTGGAGGGTGTGACAGCCACTTCATGTCCCTCCTGCTAATGCCACCAGGATGAAAGGCTGCAAGCAAGCCCTGGGTGTCCTCTGGCACGGGCAGCAGACGGGGAGCCGGGTCCTTTCCCCTTTGGATGAGAAGCACAAGACCTCGGCAAACCAGGCTCCATCATCCCCCTCTCCAGCCAGCAAGGTGAGTGGTGCCACAGTCCTGTGCCCCCTGTCCCAGGCAAGCCCTGAGCTCCTTCCGTCTTTCCCCACAGGCTGTCAGGCCACTGAAGAACTTCCTGCAGGGACAAGGGGGTGGCATCAAGGACTTCATCAGGCGCAACACTCCCACCCGGCCCCCCCTGAAGGTGCGTCATGTCTGAGAGGTGGGAGGAGAATGGGCTGCCTGTGCTGGGAAGGGGACTTCTGGTGTGACTTACAAATCTTTTAATTATGTTTTTTATGTCCTTTCTCTGCAGGGAGACTTTGTTGTAAGTATGGCACCTTGTCCGTAGGGCTGACTCGCTCTCCCCTCACGCCGATGTCCATCAGCCCTCTGGCCACACCAGTGGTGAGGTGACAGGTTCTCTGTGCAGGTGTGTTCTGCTGGGACTGGGCACTGCTTGGAGCTGCTGGCCTCTGAGCCAGGCTGCACTGTGCTCCCTCTCCACCATTCTCCTGGCTCCTGGGACAGGAGCGCACCTACAGCAGAAGTCTGCTGTTCTTTTCTAAATATATTTTCTGCAGCTGAAGGACTGAAGTTTTTCCTTCTGTACCTCTACTTACATTGGATAATCCCTGTTGCCAAATGTGTTGTCTCCCTTCTTCTCACTCCCCATCCCGGTGTCCAGGTGAATGACTACAACAGTGACTGCGTGTACCAGGCTGTCTGAGGGGAGACACAGCCCCCAGCACTGGGTACAGTCTGAACTCTTCTCCCTTCAGGAGAAGGAGAGGCAGAGACTGGAGAATCTCCGGAAGAAGCAGGAGGCTGAGGAACAGAGGAAGAAGAAAGTGGAGGAGGAGAAGAGACGGCGTCAGGCAGAAATGAAGCAGTGAGTTGGGCCCCTTTCCCCTTGCTCTTTGCTTGGTCAGCGCAGACTCGCCTTGTGCTTCCCACCTGGCATGAGCACTTGGGGAGCAGGCAGAGCTAAGGGGCCCCTCTTGCCCACGTGCTGCCCAGGAAACGTGAAGAGCGCCTGAGAAAGGCCCTGCAGGCTCGGGAGCGTGCAGAACAGATGGAAGAAAAGAAGAAAAAGCGCGTGGAGCAGAAGATCCTGCAGAGTGATGAGAAGGTGAGAAGGCTGAGTGGGCTTTGGGCCTCTCTGAGAGCTGTGAGACCAGGAGGTGTGAGCAGGGCACTGGCAAGGTCCATGCATGCCAGAATCCCTTCTGACAAGGGGAAGGATTTTGTTCTCCATCCCTCTGCACATTCCTGTTGCGACAGGCCCTGTTCATGCTGCTCTGCATTCAGGGAATGTGGCAGTCCCTGCCTGCCCTGGGCACAGCCCTGCAGATGGCAGCCTCACCTGGCCCACATGCTTAGACTGGAGTGTGACTCAGGGTTTCAGAGCCTGACCTGGCCTTTTTTGGAGGGGCAGGCTGGGCTGGTGGCCACATGCCAATGTTGTTGCTGTGTTATGGCTGAGGGAGCTGTGCCTGAGGGCCCAGAGCCCAAGCAGCCTCTGGGTGAAGCCTGGCTGCTCATTTTGGGCTGGACTGAAGAGACCTTTGGAAAGGTCAGCTTTGGGAAAAAAAGGAGTCATGTTCCTTTTAGCCCTTCCTAAACCCTGAGTGGACAAACATGCATCCACTCCTTAGGATCTGGGATACTCCAAGCTCCAGACCCCAGATATCCCTCCAAGGCTGTGAAGTATGTCCTTGGAGCAGTGGAGCTGACAGGTGTGACTTTCTCTGGTCCACATCTCACAGGTGAAGGAAGAGAAGGTGGCAGAGGAGCGGAGCAAGAGGAAGGGGTCCAAGAAACACGGAGAAGCAGATGCACGGAAGCAGAAAGCCCTGAGGGGGGTAAGAGCAACTCGGGACACTCCTGCACGTGGAAAAGGACAGATGTGTTGGTGTGGCTGGTGGGATAGGGACAGGTCACTGCCTGCTTCTGCAGGATTTTGGGGTCTGGGCTGCCAAATCTCTGTCCAGGCAGCTGAGGTTGGGTTGGGACACAAGGGAGAAATGTTCCAGCTGCTGGAGCTTTACAGGGTTTTCCTCTTGTGTCTTTAGGAGGAAAATGAGCAGCAAGAACCACTGCAGAAAAGAAGAGAGGATGAAGTGAAAGAAAGAGGGAAGACAGTCTTAGAACTGAAGAAACTTCTGGAGCAGCAGCAGCTGGGACAAGCGAAGGAGAGGTGTGAGCTGATGCCTGTCCTGGAGCAGGGAATTGGCCAAGGCCATGGGGAAGCAGTGCATGTAAATGTGATGTTGCATCTGGGCTCTGGAGGGACACAGGAGCAAGAGGCTGTAAGAGGGTGAGGGACAGATGGACATGCTGCCCTCTTTAAATTCTTTCTTTTCCCCCAGAGATCCCAAGCAGCGAGGGAAGGAGAAGCCCCTCCAAGCACAGCAGGAGCCAGCAGCATTGGCTGGCAAGGCCACCAAGGTAGGGTTGGAGTGTTTGGGATCAACCTCTCTGCAGCGCACAGGCTGGATTCGGGATCAGGTGTTTTCCAAGTGCTGTGTTGCTGGGATGTTGTTTAGAGGATCAAATACAATAAAATTCGTGATTGTTATTGTACAGAGGCACTGTGCAGGAACTGGGGGTTCCTTGGCTGACAGGTGAGCCCTCAGCACTGTCATGGTATGGTGACAGTCATGAAATGGCACTTAGAAGAACCCCCCCAGAGAGCATTCACTGATCCTGAAATCAATGTGGAAATTAGAGATTTATTAATGTTTTACTGCCACATTTCCTCATTGTTCCCAAAGGATGTGACCCCCTCCCAAACCTCGAGTGCCACATGGTTCTGCGTCGCTTTGTTTACACTCACACAAAGAACATTGGGGCTTTAAGTCAGGGTTGTTGGTCTTGAAAGATCACACTAACATTTGCTTTCACTCTCTACTCTTAAATTTATTGCTTCATTAGTGAAAAATCAATGCCCCAAATGGTTCTTCCTCTTCAGGATCAATTCTTCCTCCTGTGTGGGCTCCTGCTGCACTCCTTCCCATAGTCCCTGGCACTTGGACTCTTTTGTGCTGTATAAATTTAATTTAAGGTCTGAATCCTTCCTGTGCTGCCAGCAGCTGGGCCAGAATGAGCTAGGCAAAGCTCTTCCAGGCAGGAGAAAATCGAAGTAACTTCAAATGCTGAGCAGCACAGGAGGGAAACTCTCTAGGAGAAATGGTTTGGGTCAAAAAGGAACTTCAGCAGTTAACTTTTCTTTTTCTCTTTATTAGGGGAAAGAAAGTCCTAAAGAGCTGCCCCATGAGCCTGGGCTGGGAAAAAGATATGAGCCACCAGAATCCTTTTTCCCAGCTCTTAACATCTGGCTCCAAGCAGAGAGGGTGAGTGTGGGCTCTAGAGAGCCAGGCTGGCCCTGAGCAGAGACAGGAGTGGCTTTATCTGGGAGTCTTGGATTTGGGGTTATTTCTGCAGAAGCAGCCGCAGAGGCACTGAGGGCTGGATGTTTCCAGAGTTGCCGAGAACACAGCTCTGTTTCAGAGTCTGTTCTGTGTGAGTGAGGAATGACTGAATTCCTGTGTCTTACAGGAGGCTGACGGTCAGCAGCAGCCGGGAGAGGGGAGAAAACCCATTCAGCCAGCAGCCCCTGGGACATGGCCGAACAAAGCCGTCAAGGTGAGCCCCCGCCTGCTGTGGCTACTTGGACCCCGCGGCTCGGAGCCACCGCGGCCGCGCTCGGCGCAGGGAATCCGATGGGAAAACAAGTGGTTGGTGGCGAAAAAGATGCTGGAAGCGGCCACAG